>CM055067.1:10684856-10733034 GCA_029204045.2 Tillandsia leiboldiana | reverse complement strand
GAGTATTCGGGTATCAAAATATATTTTATTTTATCCTTGCTTCTTACCTAAATTATTAGTTTCTTCATTATTTGTACAGTTCTTTACTCGTTTTCAAAATCTTGTGGACTTATGGATTTTAGAAAACGGATTTCAAAACCTGAGTGTCGTGTGGGCATGTTTTAAAAACTCTGTGGATTTATGGTTTTCGAAACTTTTTAGAAAATCTGGATGCCGGGTGGGCGCCGCTTTTAAAACTATGGATTTATCCTTTCAATTGGTCGGCCTTGAGAATTGTTTCTGTTGTGTATGTGTAAGTGTTGTGAACTGTTGTGATCGAATAAACTGCTATGATTGCATGTTGTATTAGCCGCGACGCCGTGCATATACAGAGGAGACTCTGTCCGTTTGCAGGGTGATTCTGTATATGCGGCGGGTCTGGGCACGCACCGGGGAGGAAGAAATTTCAAAAAAAATTTTATATGCAAAACGAAACTTCTTCGTTGACTGTTTCCGCTGAATGAAACCCCGGGGCGTGGCAGATTAAGATGGTATCAGACCCATTCTTTAATCACAACAGTTCAGTGCCGACCTCCACAGACAGAGATACCTCACTTAGCTACAAGGGAATGAAATGGGTAGGGCGTAGAGAGTCGAGAGTGAGCGCGGAGTGATCGGAGGGGGGGGTGGGGGGGAGGAGTAAAGGCCCTTTTCTCTCGATAGGCGGTTGACTGCTACTAGCGAAGTCTAGAGTGACTTTTGTAGTGTGTGTGTACACAGAGTTTGGCCCGAACTAGATCATCGGCCGGGGACACGGGGGCAGATGCGACGGCGCCGACGGCCGCGGAGAACCAGCTCCTGCGGCAAACGCTGCGGAAATGGCAGGGCAACTGGTGACCCCATGGACCACGTGCGGCAGTTGACGCAGCAACAACCGGGCGCGACAGTGACGGTCTCCCAGGCCCCTCCGTAGGGGCCAAACGCACCAGCAACGGATCGCAGGTGACGAGGGCCCGGACAGGCGCGGACCCTCCACCAGCTGCGGCAGCCGGGATGCCGTCAGCCCAGACCACGATGCCAGCCGCAGCATCTACGACAGTGACTACGGGACCGGCGCCGGGAACCACTTGCGGGGATTCCCTGGGGGAGACCGTGGTGGTTGGTTATAGCAAGTAGTTGGCCGATTTTTTTTTGCACCTTGGGCTAGGTTTGGGTGGGAATGAGGATTCTTCCCCTATGATTGTTACCCATAGTTCGGCTTTTCACCGTAGACACTGCGATGGTTGTAGTGATCATCGTGATGGGGTTCGGGGGCTCCTTTGGGTTAGAAAGGGAGACCACCGGGCTGGTAAATCTTCTTCGTTTGGGCTCGTTTTTGGTTAGAGAGGTCGTGCCTTGCTAGAACAAGTGTGCGTAGGTGGTGACTTTTATTGGGGGGTTTAACTTTTGACGCTGGTAGTGCCAGGTAGCTTTGGGTGGGTTCCTGTGTTCTACGCTAGAGGGCGGTCAGGTTGTCCTATTGGTGGGTTGGCGTGTGATCCCTCGAGGTGCGTTTAGTGAACCTAGGCAACTTTTGACAGGGTTCTTCTCGCTGTTTTCATTGCTTGTCTTCTTCCGACCCTTTAGTTCAGATGGATAGTCTTCAGTACCTGGAGGTCACTGTTGGAGCGGACTAGAGAGCTTAGATTTTCTCCTAGTTGGGAGTGTCACTGTTGGTCTGGAGGTTTTTACCGCTCGTTTCGATGCCCGGTACTTGGTAGGACCGAGAGTTAGGGCAATTTAGGCGTCGCACCTGTCGGTGCCAGGACGGAGGTAGGACCTTACCTTGTGAGTTGTTGTCGCCAGCTTCCCATGACTAAGGCATAGCCTTGAGCTTAGTTTGGGAGCGTTTTGGATTGTTTGATCTTTTGGGGCAAGGTGTGGTCAAGGGGGATCTGGCAACTACTCGTGTCACGCCCGGGGTCGAAACTGCGACCCGGGCTCGCTAACAGATCCGCCATCTGTACGGAAACTGCCGTACAGACGAAGCGTCTACCCTGCAAATAAATCTATAGCCAACAGATATCAGAGCAAAAGTAAGTACATGCTATAGAAAGGAAACAGAACAACTGTACTAGAGTAAATAAAATCCAAGATACAAGCTGTCCTCAAGATACAAAAATAACATCTCTCAAAATCTCACTCTACAAAAGTGGAAACTCAAAAGGGTACTGCTACCTCTCCACTAAACTGACTCGGGTAAGCGACTAGTCGGCCACGCCCTTACCTCGATCTGAAGACTCCGCACGGGAAGGAGTCGGAGCAGCTGCCTCAGGAAAACCTGCACCGCAGCGGGTGTGAGAACTACTACAAAGGTAGTTCCCAGTGGGTACCGTCCTCAAAGCACACGGTATGCCCACTAAGACCACCGGAGGCACAAAAGGTAAACAAATAGATAGATAGATAGATAAAAGGGAAAGCTGGAAATCTATCTCTATATGCCTCTACATATGCTCAAAGGAAAAATACTCATCTATGAACATGCAGTGTAACTCACTCACACATCTCACCCAAATCTCAATGACTGTCCTCTTTGGACCAGTCAAGATAAAGTCAAGCCCGCGCTCATCTACTGCCGCACATCCCGGAGGAACGGACTTACGTAGGGTGTCCCTCAAGGACTCTCAGTAACTCATCGCAGCCTCGTCAGGCTCGGTATCATCATCGCACCCGGGGCGTAGCTCGAGGGGAGCGACCCCACCGAACTCAAGTATCTCAAGTATCTCATAACTGGCAAACATGCCAGGCTCAGCAGGCTATAATCCACGATCAAATAGATCGGAACACAGTGGATACACGACACACACTCACGTCAAGGTCGGAGTAAACTCCACGACTGAATCTGAAGTGCTCAAATAGAACCCCCAATGACACTAGTAAAACTCAAAAAGCCACAGAAAGGCTCTAATAATCAACAAATATCTCCTCGGCCCCCCGGCACGAGAGAACATGCTCCCCGAACCCATGCAGCATCACTAGAACCCTCAGACATTTTAAAACCATTTTTAAAAGTCGGTTTTCCAATAAAACAAGCCTTCAGATTTTTAAAACGGTTCGGGAGCTTAAATGAGGCCAACCGAGTACACAGTCTAGTGTCATATAATGTCAAGAGTCCACTAAAAATACTCTGGGGTTCAGATAATATTTCTATGATTTTCTAGGCAACTATCAGATCATTTAACAGCTAAAATATACAGTTTTGACATGATCAAAGTGCGTTCTGAAGCATTAGAGGGCATTCCACGATTTTTAGAAGAAAATCCAACCCACCTCAAATGCTTTCCGAAGGCCGCGCCGAAATCGGTGAAGAAACGGGCGCAATCTGACGAAAAACTGAACTGCGCCTCTCGCGCGCGCGCGCACCGTCGCGCGTCTCGGAAAAATCCACGGAGCTCCAAACAACCTCCACAGCACCCAGCTAGGCCACCATAAAAATCTCAGCTCAATCCGATCACTCCAATCCACGAATCAAGCATGCGAAGCGTTGCGGATTTGCACAGTAACCCAACCTGCTTGCCTCCAATCCGAGAGCACAAGAGTGAAGCAAGGATGGAAATTAGCTCAAAATCCCATTCAATTCCATCAATAAAACCCAAGAGGAGAATCAAGATAACCAAATTTACAATCTCCATCAACCAGCCTACCTCAATTTGCTCGGTGCGCGCACGTTGACCGGGTCAACTCCCACCAAGCATGAAGCTCACAGGCACCTTCTCTTCTCCTTCTACTTCTTCCTCTTCTTTCACTTCTCAGGCAGCAAGGAAAGGTGGTGGAAGAGATAAGATGAAGGGTGGGTGAGGGAGCAGGTTAACAAGGATATAAATCGAGTCTGGGGTGGTTGGAACAGGAACAGAGGCCATACCTCTCTCACTGTACAAGTCGGGGCAAAACGGGCTCCCCCCGAGCTTGTGTACCGGTACCACCTACTTGGTACCGGTACACACCCCCTGGTTCCGGAACCAAGGACCTGGTTCCGGAACCAGCCACCCAGACCCTCCAGTAACAGCTCCAAAACTCCGAAATCGCCCCGACGACTCACTTTCTCGCCTCGGGACTTCCGCATCACCCCGAAACCAACCGAACACCTCTGTAAAAACATATTACACATGTCCCAAGAGATCAACTCACATCAAAACCATCCAGGAAGCCAAAGCTCGACCCGCAAGCTCTCAAGCCGACGCCAACTCACTTTCCTTCAAAAAGACTTCCGCGTCGCTCCGGGACCACCCGAACCTCTCTGTAAATACAAACAGAAACTGCTGAAGGTATTTCCACAATACCAGGCTGCCCCGTGGAGTCGGCACACTGCCCGAAGCTCCGGAACTCTACACTCTCCCCTCCTTCAGAAGGTTTCGTCCTCGAAACCACAAAAATCAAAACTCAGGAGGGCGACTCAAATAAATGGGGATATGAAACTCTCAGCTCATCCTCAGGCTCCCATGTGGCCTCTCGCTCCTCATGATGACTCCATAAAACCTTAACAAAAGGTATGATCCGGTTGCGCAATTCTCTCGTCTCTCGAGCAAGAATTCGCACCGGTCGCTCCTGATAGCCCAAGTCCTCGTCTAGCTCCAAGGATGTGAAGTCCAGGATATGTGAGGGATCAAACACATATTTCCTCAAGGTGGATACATGAAATACATCGTGGGTGCCTGCCAACCGCGGCGGTAGCGCAACTCGATATGCCACTGGGCCAATGCGCTCTAGCACCTCAAATGGCCCGATAAACCGCGGACTAAGCTTTCCGCGTACTCCAAATCGGCGAACTCCTCGAGATGGCGAGACTTTCAGAAAAACATGGTCTCCCACCTGAAACTCCAAGTCTCGCCGCCTCCTGTCTGCATAACTCCTCTGACGGCTCTGAGCGGTCTCTAAATGTCGCCGAATGATCCTGACCTTTTCCTCGGCTTCAACAAGCAAATCTGGCCCCAAAGTCTTCCTTTCGCCCACGTCACTCCAAAATAGAGGCGATCGACACTTCCGACCATACAATGCTTCGTAGGGCGCCATCTGAATGCTCGCCTGGAAGCTATTGTTATACGCGAACTCGGCTAACCTCAAGTGTCGATCCCAACTGCCACCGAAGCTCAGGACACATGCTCTCAACATGTCCTCCAGAGTCTGAATGGTCCTCTCCGACTGTCCATCAGTCTGTGGGTGAAAGGCGGTGCTAAACTGAAGCTGGGTCCCCAAGGCTGTCTGCAAGCTCCCCCAAAACTGTGAAGTAAACCTCGGGTCCCTGTCAGACACAATCGATACTGGCACCCCGTGCAGTCTCACAATCTCATCCATATATAACTGTGCTAACCTCTCCAAGGACCAACTCAACTGCATCGGCAGAAAGTGGGCTGATTTGGTCAAACGATCAACAATCACCCATATGGCATCAGAACCACTCTGAGTCCTCGGCAATCCCACAATAAAATCCATAGTGACACGGTCCCATTTCCATTCAGGTATTGGAAGGCTCTGCAACTTGCCAGCTGGAACCTGATGCTCAGCTTTAACTTGCTGACAAGTTAAACAACGAGCCACAAACCTTCCAATATCTCTCTTCATGCCGCGCCACCAAAACTGTGCACCTCAAGTCCCTATACATCTTAGTTCCCCCAGGATGGAGGGTGTAAGGTGTATAGGGAGCTTCCCTCAAAATCAGGCTCTCCGAACCTCGGAGTCCACGGGAACACAAAAGCGGTTCCCTGTACCTGAGTACTCCCGCTGTATCCACAGAAAAGTCCCCACCCTGATCCTGCTGAAGCTGATCTCTAATCCTCACAAGCTCGGGGTCCTCACTCTGTTTCTCTCTAATCCTGTCCAACAGAGCGGGCTGCAAGACCATGGACATAAGTCTTGCAGAGACCCCAGGGGACACCACCTCTATATCCAAGCGCCTCAACTGCTCTCTCAAGGGCATCTGCTTGGTAATCAACAAACTCAAGGACTGCCCTGGTCGCCTGCTCAAGGCGTCTGCGACCACATTGGCTTTGCCGGGATGATCACTGAATATTCAGATCATAATCCTTTAGCAGCTCTAGCCACCGGCGTTGCCTCAAGTTGAGTTCCTTCTGGGTGAACAAATACTTCAAACTCTGGTGGTCGGTGAAGATCTCACAATGCTCGCCATAAAGATAGTGCCGCCAAAGCTTCAAAGCAAAGACAACAGCGGCTAGCTCCAAGTCATGCGTAGGGTAATTCTTCTCATAGTCCTTTAGCTGGCGCGAAGCATAAGCGATTACCCTACCATGCTGCATCAACACACATCCTAGGCCGCTGTGGGAGGCATCACTGTAAATCACGAATCCCTCTCCCATAACTGGTAGTGAAAGGACTGGCGCTGTAATCAACCTCTGCTTCAACTCCTCGAAGCTCTGCTGCCACTGCTCTTGTCCACACAAACTTGATCCCCTTCCTAGTCAACCGAGTGAGGGGAGTAGAAAGCTTCGCAAAGCCTTCCACAAAACGACGGTAGTTACCCTGCAAGGCCCAAGAAGCTGCGCACCTCTGTCACCGTCGTGGGTCTAGGCCAATCCCGAACTGAATCAATCTTCGCCGGGTCCACTGCCACTCCTGCGGATGAAACTACGTGGCCTAGAAAAGAAACCTCCCGAAGCCAAAAAGCGCACTTCTTTAACTTGGCATACAACTTCTTCTCTCTCAGAAGCTGCAGCACTATCCTCAAGTGCTCCTCGTGCTCCGTGTCACTTCGGGAGGTAAACCAGAATGTCATCAATAAACACAACTACAAAACGATCCAAGTAGGGCTGAAACACTCGGTCATTAGATCCATAAATGCGGCTGGGGCATTAGTCAATCCAAAAGGTAGCACTGTGAACTCATAATGCCCATACCGAGTCCTGAAAGCTGTCTTGGACACATCCTCGGCCCTCACCTTAAGCTGGTGGTAACCGGACTGAAGGTCGATCTTGGAGAAGACCGTAGCTCCCTGAAGCTGATCAAACAAATCATCAATCCTGGGGAGAGGATACTTGTTCCGAACGGTCACTTTATTCAACTCTCGATAATCCACACACAATCTAAGTGATCCGTCCTTCTTTTTCACAAAAAGAATCGGCGCTCCCCACGGAGAGACGCTAGGTCTGATGAACCCTCGATCCAAAAGATCCTGCAATTGAGCCTTTAGCTCTCTCAACTCTGCTGGGGCCATCCTGTAGGGCGCTTTAGAGACTGATGTAGTTCCAGGGACTACATCAATCACAAACTCTATCTCTCGATCCGGCGGCATGGATGATAACTCCGAGGGAAAAACATCCGGGTACTCGCAGACAACAGGGATGTCCTCGAGTCCGGGCATCGCCGTAGGCGCCTCTACAACAGTCGCAAGAAAAGCGACACAGCCTCTACTCAACATCTGTCGGGCTCTGGCGGAAGACACTGTCACTGCAAACAATGCACTCTGACATCCCCTATACACATACTCCTCCTGACCCGGCTCCCGAAGGGTCACAGTCCTCAATCTACAATCAATAGTAGCATAGAACCGGGATAAACCAATCCATACCCAAAACCACATCAAAATCCTGAAGTCGGCGCAAGACCAACAGGTCAATGGGTAAAATCCACGGTCCTAACTGCACTGGGCAGGACCAACAGCACTCATCTACATGCAATACACAACCCGGAACCTGGACCTCTAATGCATGAGTCAATGGCCCCAATCTCAAACCCATGCGAAGATGCAAATGTACTACTGATGAAAGAATGTGATGCTCCAGTATCAAAAAGTGCTCGAGCACGGGTAGAGGAGATAAGAACAATACCTGCTACTACCTGATCCGCTGCTGTGGAATCCTCGACCTGAGCGGCGTACACTCGCCCGCTCGCTGGAGGTCGTCTCTCAGACTGTCGTGAGGAGGTGGCACGATCCCCCCGGGTGAAGCTCGGCGAAGCTCCCACTGCCTGTAGGGGCAAGGGAGAAGTCGATGTAGTCGACGGTGCTGAAGACCCTGCCCTCGGGCAAGTCCAAGCTATATGTCCCGGCTGTCCACATCGATAGCATCTGCCCTGTCGCTGCTCGCACTGCTGAGGTGCGTGAGGCCCGCCACAAATCACACACTGATCGGAGCGCCTCTGCTGCTGCTGCTGCTGCTGCTGCTACTGCTGCTGCTGTTGTCTAGGCGGCCGATGACCCCCTGGCCTCTGCCTCCTCTGTGACCCGCGGCCTCGAGGCTGAATCTGTGGCTGCGGTGGTCTCGGGGGCCTCGGTCTGCTTGACTGCCCAAAATCCTGAGGTGTGGGGCGCTTCTCCCCGGAGCTGGTCCCTGGCGCCTCGCCCCTCTCTGTCATAATAACGGTCCCTCGGGAGACCCATCGAGCTCGCTCAATAGCTGCGTCCAAGGTAGGTGACCGATGGGAGTGGACGTGATGGTAGATATCCTGGTGCAATCCTCTCTCAAATAGATCAACCCTCTGCGGCTCATCTGGGGCGACGTATGGAACACTGTTCAGTAAGCGCTGAAACTCTCGTATATACTCCTGTAGGGGTCGGCTACCCTGCTGTAGCCGTCGAAGATCTCCTTCGAGTTTCTGCTTTGCACTGTCGGGGAAGTAAGCCCCACGCAGTAAAGCTCGAAACTCGTGCCAAGTCAGCAACTGTACGCCCGGCGGTCCAACAGGGCGAACCCGACGCCACCAAGTCTCGGCGTCTTTCTCCAAAAAGTGAGTTCCCAGGTGCACTTGATACTCCTCCTTGATGAAAAGATTCTCGAATAATTTCTCCATAGCTGCTATCCAGTTCTCGACCTCCCACGGCTCCGAGCTCAGACCAGCGAACCGCGGGGGATGGAACTGGCTAATATATGACAGTCGATCCGTGAGCTCTCTCTGCTCTGCCTCCGTCAAAGGAGCAATCTGTGACGAGGTCGCCGAGGTAGCTACTGGGGGCGTCGCTGGAGGTGCCCTCTGCTCGAGTAACCTTACCAACCGTTCCACATTCTCTTGCTGGGCCTTGGCTGCCTCCTCCTGGCGCCTAACTGTCTCCTCCTGGCGCCTGGCTGTCTCCTCCTGGCGTTTGGACGCCTCATCTTGGCGTTGCAACGCCTCCGACAAATGGGCCACTTGGGCCCGCAGCGCCTGAACCTCTCCCTGATCAACAGGTGGAGCCTCCTGCCGCTCAGGCTCCTCGTCTGCGGCTGGGTGAGCCCTCGTCGTAGCTCGACGTCTGGGAGGCATCGCAATCCTGCAATTAAAACCAAACATCAGGACCAAGAATCACTCAACCCAATCAAACGAGAGTCTATACATGTTACCCATTCTAAAGCGTAATGTCGTCTGCAGCCGACATGTCCCCTTTAGAGAATAAACATGCAAAATTACTCACCCCAATCCCCTGGGGGAGTTACAACTCAATCATGACTCTCGCAGAAATCACGTCTCTCTCGATAGTCAACCTACTGTCCAGCTAAAAGCCTAGGGTCTCTAAGTCCTCAATGACCTATAAACCTAGGCTCTGATACCACTCTAATCTGTCACGCCCCGGGGTCGAAACTGCGACCCGGGCTCGCTAACAGATCCGCCATCTGTACGGAAACTGCCGTACAGACGAAGCGTCTACCCTGCAAATAAATCTATAGCCAACAGATATCAGAGCAAAAGTAAGTACATGCTATAGAAAGGAAACAGAACAACTGTACTAGAGTAAATAAAATCCAAGATACAAGCTGTCCTCAAGATACAAAAATAACATCTCTCAAAATCTCACTCTACAAAAGTGGAAACTCAAAAGGGTACTGCTACCTCTCCACTAAACTGACTCGGGTAAGCGACTAGTCGGCCACGCCCTTACCTCGATCTGAAGACTCCGCACGGGAAGGAGTCGGAGCAGCTGCCTCAGGAAAACCTGCACCGCAGCGGGTGTGAGAACTACTACAAAGGTAGTTCCCAGTGGGTACCGTCCTCAAAGCACACGGTATGCCCACTAAGACCACCGGAGGCACAAAAGGTAAACAAATAGATAGATAGATAGATAAAAGGGAAAGCTGGAAATCTATCTCTATATGCCTCTACATATGCTCAAAGGAAAAATACTCATCTATGAACATGCAGTGTAACTCACTCACACATCTCACCCAAATCTCAATGACTGTCCTCTTTGGACCAGTCAAGATAAAGTCAAGCCCGCGCTCATCTACTGCCGCACATCCCGGAGGAACGGACTTACGTAGGGTGTCCCTCAAGGACTCTCAGTAACTCATCGCAGCCTCGTCAGGCTCGGTATCATCATCGCACCCGGGGCGTAGCTCGAGGGGAGCGACCCCACCGAACTCAAGTATCTCAAGTATCTCATAACTGGCAAACATGCCAGGCTCAGCAGGCTATAATCCACGATCAAATAGATCGGAACACAGTGGATACACGACACACACTCACGTCAAGGTCGGAGTAAACTCCACGACTGAATCTGAAGTGCTCAAATAGAACCCCCAATGACACTAGTAAAACTCAAAAAGCCACAGAAAGGCTCTAATAATCAACAAATATCTCCTCGGCCCCCCGGCACGAGAGAACATGCTCCCCGAACCCATGCAGCATCACTAGAACCCTCAGACATTTTAAAACCATTTTTAAAAGTCGGTTTTCCAATAAAACAAGCCTTCAGATTTTTAAAACGGTTCGGGAGCTTAAATGAGGCCAACCGAGTACACAGTCTAGTGTCATATAATGTCAAGAGTCCACTAAAAATACTCTGGGGTTCAGATAATATTTCTATGATTTTCTAGGCAACTATCAGATCATTTAACAGCTAAAATATACAGTTTTGACATGATCAAAGTGCGTTCTGAAGCATTAGAGGGCATTCCACGATTTTTAGAAGAAAATCCAACCCACCTCAAATGCTTTCCGAAGGCCGCGCCGAAATCCGTGAAGAAACGGGCGCAATCTGACGAAAAACTGAACTGCGCCTCTCGCGCGCGCGCGCACCGTCGCGCGTCTCGGAAAAATCCACGGAGCTCCAAACAACCTCCACAGCACCCAGCTAGGCCACCATAAAACTCTCAGCTCAATCCGATCACTCCAATCCACGAATCAAGCATGCGAAGCGTTGCGGATTTGCACAGTAACCCAACCTGCTTGCCTCCAATCCGAGAGCACAAGAGTGAAGCAAGGATGGAAATTAGCTCAAAATCCCATTCAATTCCATCAATAAAACCCAAGAGGAGAATCAAGATAACCAAATTTACAATCTCCATCAACCAGCCTACCTCAATTTTGCTCGGTGCGCGCACGTTGACCGGGTCAACTCCCACCAAGCATGAAGCTCACAGGCACCTTCTCTTCTCCTTCTACTTCTTCCTCTTCTTTCACTTCTCAGGCAGCAAGGAAAGGTGGTGGAAGAGATAAGATGAAGGGTGGGTGAGGGAGCAGGTTAACAAGGATATAAATCGAGTCTGGGGTGGTTGGAACAGGAACAGAGGCCATACCTCTCTCACTGTACAAGTCGGGGCAAAATGGGCTCCCCCCGAGCTTGTGTACCGGTACCACCTACTTGGTACCGGTACACACCCCCTGGTTCCGGAACCAAGGACCTGGTTCCGGAACCAGCCACCCAGACCCTCCAGTAACAGCTCCAAAAACTCCGAAATCGCCCCGACGACTCACTTTCTCGCCTCGGGACTTCCGCATCACCCCGAAACCAACCGAACACCTCTGTAAAAACATATTACACATGTCCCAAGAGATCAACTCACATCAAAACCATCCAGGAAGCCAAAGCTCGACCCGCAAGCTCTCAAGCCGACGCCAACTCACTTTCCTTCAAAAAGACTTCCGCGTCGCTCCGGGACCACCCGAACCTCTCTGTAAATACAAACAGAAACTGCTGAAGGTATTTCCACAATACCAGGCTGCCCCGTGGAGTCGGCACACTGCCCGAAGCTCCGGAACTCTATAACTCGGAGTTTTGGCACTGGTCACTTTCGGCTAGGGGGCCCTGTACGCAGCTCTTTTTGTGGGGTAGACCTTGTGGTAAGTCTTAGAGCTGAAACCTAACGTTAGTCTTGACCGTCGCCTCGGTAGGACTGGGGTACCTCGACGCATCGTGAGACTTTTGTTGCTGACTTCTCAGCGCCGGCTGAGGTGGGTTGCGGACTTGTGAAGACCCGGAACTTCGTGGTCATTACAGTGTGAACGACAGCTTGTGGAGGCCTATTTCTGTGAATAGTGTTGGTTGCGTGCAAATCAGACCCAAGAAACGGACTCAGTGCGAGAATTGGATCAAGATTGCCTAATGGGGAGTTTCGCCAAAAATTAGAAAGGGATTCTTGCAAAACAGACTTCGTATTTGGAATCAGCGCGGAAAAACGTTGGAAATCGGCTATTTGGTTGTTTTTTTCGGAGTCCGGATGAGCGAAAACGGGCAACCGGAAATTTGGGAGTTTTTTTCGGGCGCAGAGGATAGCCGTGGATCGGGGTGCCACGTGTTGGCACCCCATTGGGCCGGTGTTGGAGCGCGGTCCAGCGAGCGTTGCGGGAGGACGCGTGGCGGGCCGTGGTTGGGCCCACCGCCGCACGCACGTGGGCGCGCTGCGCGGTCCCCGCGCGTGAGGTCACGCGGCGCTCGCCCGTTGGTGGCGCCGCGGCCACCCGGATCAAGCCGCGTGGCTTGATCCGGGCGGCTCATCCCGGGCGACATGGCGGCCCGGATGGCCGCCACGTGTCCGGCCCGCCAGGCCGAGCGGGCCGGGCCCGTGCTGTAGCTGCAGGGAGAGGGGGAGGGGGATTTAAGTGTGTTTTCTCCTTGTTCTTCTTCCTTTCTTCTTCTTCTTCCTCCTCCTTCTTCCTCCTTGGACCAGGGTTTTTTTTTTGGGGGACTCCAGACAGAGCTGCACCAGCAACCCTCCTTCATCTTCATCATCAAAGAGATGGACAAAAGGGGCTTCATCACCATCATCTTCTCCTTGAGGCAAGCACCACCATTGTTGCTGTTGGTGGACCTTCCCGTCGCATTTCAGTGCGAAACTTCCCCTGGACTCATTTCTTGGAATTTTGAGCTCATTTTTGGTTCTACGTTTTCACAAGAGGTAAGGCTACAATCTTTGTATTCAACTTTCCCCTCAGATCCCATGTTTTTACAGATTTTTAAGGTCATCTTTGTGACCCTTCATTTCAGTCTGGAATCCTGAACGGTCCTCAGTGTGTTGGCTTTGCTGAATTGTAGGAGTGGAATTTTGGATGATTTTTGTGGGGAAATTTCCTGGACTCGACGATCTACAATATTGGTATGTACCATTTTCCCCAGATCTGAGTTTTTATTAGAGTTTATGCATGATCTTTGGAGCACCTTTCTGCATTCGTGTACAGATGGAACTTGGTGGATAGTTCAAAGTGTTTATGGGTTTTCTCCTTCATCCGAGCATGAAAATTGGAGTTCTTTAGCTCAATTTGTATCTACTCTCGACAAGGAATCCAATGGTACCTCTCTTGCAGGATTTGGAGCAGGTTTGATTAGGTAACTTTAATGATCTTTCCAAGTGCTATTATATGGATTACTACAGTCCCTGTTTTAGTTTTGATTTGAGCAATGCACCTTGGAATGCAGATAACTTTGTGGATATAAGGTCTTTTTCTGAAATTCAAGTTGGTACTTCTTCTTAACTTCAAGGTGAGCAAATTCTCTTTTATGATCTGTGAATAAATCCCTTTGGAAAAGCCCCTAATTAAGCTTGGAAATGCTAGCAAGTTTATGTTAGCAATTTTTGGACAACATTGTGATTCTTGCTACAATTGAATGTTAAGGGAAATTAATGGTGGATTTTGAGGACTTGGAGATGTTTGTATGAAAGAGGACATCCTTGTTTTATTGTTAGGGACTTCATTTTGAGGTATTTGGGGCTGCACTTACATCTTCTTTAACTTAGTCTCAATTGCTGAAATTCTGGAATTTAATTGCGCCGCGTGCATTGTTTCAGTGATTGCGCCCAATCCGTGAGGCGGATTTGGATGATTTTCGTGGCAACTGACTCCTGGGAGGATAAGGATTACTCACGCCAAAATTCAGCCAGATCAGAAATCGGATCGTCAAGTTTCAGGTGGGTGGCCTTGTCTCCAAGTTTTATGGACTGTACAGTAATTCTACTGATGTAGGATCATACATGATAGTGTATTTCTTGTGTGGCATGCTAGATTGTAGGAATTGTTATTCCTTTTATTATCTGAGGTCCTTGTGACCTCCTTGCTCTTTGTAATATGTTAATGATGGTTATCTTGGAACTTGACCTAGCACCCCCGTCATATTTTGCATGTGTAACCAGACTAGTAGAAAACCCTCACTTGGGCTAGGGTTATTTATGTTTAGACATCCACACTGTTCTTTCATTCCTAGACATAGTGTTATCCTCGCCCGGGTAGTGGGCTGAGAGGTCGGGACTTTCTTTTAGTGTGGGATGCATTTGCACTCGTGCTTGGGAGCAGAGTGGAGTCTGGTAGTTGTAGTGGGTCGCTTATCTGTGCCGGGAGCCGTTTGGGTAAACGGTAGTCCCGGGAGGTCTTGTATCCCTGTTTGTGATGTCGCCACTGTGTTAGTGGCAGTTGTGTGCTTGTGTTAGCTGGACCTAGAACCCATAACCTTTTAGACATACACATGATTTTAGTCTATCGATGTTTTCTTCCAAGCATCGTAGTGCCGCTGAAGTCTGTTCTTGTTTGATTGGACAAAGGCATCACCCCTTCGGGGTTTGGGTATAAAATAGTTGTTTTCTAACTGTTTTTCCTAAAAGAACTAAAATCATTAAAAATAGGTTTTTCCTTAAATCAAGATAGTTTTTCAAAAAGGGAACTACTTTTAGTCCTCGCCCTGCGTGGGTTGAGTGAAAATGGGTTTCAGTAACAAATATCACCTTTTTCCTGTAATTCTCCCCACTCAAAAGGATTCGAGTGGTCTGGGTTCTAGGGGTCGTTCCTTTCTCGGGACGAAAGCCACGGGGGCCGAGCCTGGAACCTGTTCTTGTTGATAGGGTTGTAGGTGTTGGTCTCCCGGAACTTTCGGGCCCTGGTTGGTGTCTTCTGTGAGTTTGATGTTCTGTCGTGGGGAGCCGTTGAGTAGACGGTGGTCCCGAGCCGTCGAGTATTTTTCGGCCTGTGTTGTTGGGAACCGTTGGGGTTGACGGTGGTCCCGTGTCGTTGAGTGTTGTCCGACCAGTTTTGTTAGCCCTGAGTTGTGGGTCGATCCCGGCTGTGGAGTATCTCCAGCCAGTGTGTTTGTCCTATGAGTTGGTGGAGCTTGCTAGTGTCTTGAGATTCGAGAGAGCTGATCAGCTGAGTCGTCGAGAGTGCTTCGACAGTTGTGCGAGATGTTTGAGGATTGAGTCCTTCCGTTCAGAGCGTGAGCGTGGATTTCGACTATAGCCTGCAGTGCCACTTGAGCGACAGAGTGCGCGGATACCTTTTCCTCAGTGGGGTCGCGCCCCCCCGAGAGCCACCCCCGGGGTGGATTTGTTACTTTTGTATCGCGACTTGTCGACACAGTCCCTCTAACTGGGCCAGTTTTGGCAGCTACGGACGCCCTACGTCAGTCCGGTCCTCCGGGATGTAACGGCAGTAGGTAGACACAGGTTTGACTGGACCCGAGGAGGCAGTCAGTGTAGATTGGGTGACTATACTTGTGAGTCAGTAGATGCATCATATTATCATCTGTTCCACTACTTGAGCATCTAGATAGAGGCATAGTAGCTATAGAGTTATTTTTTTCCAGCTTTTCCCCCTTCAGTCCTACTTTTATTACTTCTTGCCTCTGGTAGACTTGGTGGGCAGACCGTTGGGCTTGTTGACGGCACCCACTGAGAACTACTGTGGGAAGTAGTTCTCACACCCGTCGTGGTGTATTTTTTCCCAGGGACTTCTTCTCCTGTTCCTGCTTGTCACGCCCCGGGGGTTCGAATCGCGCGGAAGAGGAGCCACCGATGCCCCTGATTCAGCCATATATTTTTTTTTGTAAAACATTACTCCCCGGCGCGTGCACAGACCCGCCGCATACACAAATTCGCTCTGCAAATGAGCAGAGGCCCCTTTGTATATGCACGGCGTCTCAACTACAAAGTGTCTCACAAGGCGTAGTACATACAATCTCTAACCACATCAGTTGGGGTCTCGTACACATACAACCAAACAATTCACGTGACATTCTAGCATTCACTTAGAGCATAGAGGCCGGTGTTTTGAAAGGATAAATAATCACAAGGTTTTGAAAGCGGCATCCACACGATGCCCTCGTTTGTGAAAACAGTTCGTAAACACATAAATCCCACAAGGTTTATAAAGCTTGGTGCCCACACGACACCCACGTTTTAAAAATAGTTTTCGCAAACGGTTTTCTTTGTTTTTCATCGTTCAAAACGGCCAAGTAAGAGAGAACGTAGTATTCATTCAATTATTCAAACAGAAAGGAAAGAAAAGGGCAACATCCACTTCGACCCCACGGGGGTGTCGCAATCCACAACTAGCTACCATGAATAATAAAAGAAAAGGGAAAGAAGAGTCACTGTATCTGAAGTCACCCATAAATCAGATCAGCACCCTAACGTCCTCACCGGCGCCCTAGCACTCGCCCCTGGACGAACCTGTCACGAAGTGGGAAGTCAGTGACTAGAAATAGCATGATAAGCGTAGTAAACAAAGATAAGGCAAACCACAAACACCGGAGCAACTATCCCTCCCATGCACCTTCCACCTTAACCACACCCTGTATCATTACGACATCGGGCACCTTCCCCGATGCCCACCGCCGAGCACCTGCCTCACAAAGCAACATCGGGCACCTTCCCCGATGCCCACCGCCGAGCACCTGCCTCGGCCGCCGAGCACCTGCCTCGACGTCACCGCTCACACCCCCCACCCATGGGGGCCCCCATTCCTAACGCCACCTCCGCGTGGGGTACACGGGTCAACGTACCACTTTTCCGGAAAAGCACACCCTTGCGGTGGCCAAACCGCGGGTGTGCGTGTAGCAAATTTGAGCCTCAGATTGACATTGAGTATCATAACATAACATAACAGGGTTAGTGCATAAACAGAAGGAGACTGACAATTCCACCTTGCCCCAACATGCTATTTCTAACAGTTAAACCCCATTCCCGAAACCCCCGGGAACGTACCCACCTTGTGTGCGTCGTCCTGCGTTCGTCCAGTCCGCGTCTGTGCTCCAGTCGCCCACAGCGTCCCGCACTCCTGAAGGAACATAGGCAAATCGAGACTTAGAAGTCCGAAACTTACAACGACTCCCTACAGCGTGCGGCGGAGTTCTTCGCACGGCACCGGCCCGTGCGACGAACACCCTGTCAGGGCGCAGCCCCGCGTGGCACCAGCCCGCGGGGCGCCCCTCCTGCGGGCGGCCCCGCGCAGCCGAGCGCCGCGCGGGCGCGCGGCCCGCGGTGCGGGGCGACCCCGCGCGGCACCAGCCCGCGCGGGCGCCCCTCCTGCGGGCGGCCCCGCGCGGCCGAGCGCCGCGCGGGCGCGCTGCCCGCGGTGCGGGGCGACCCCGCGCGGCACCAGCCCGCGCGGCGCCCCTCCTGCGGGCGGCCCCGCGCGGCCGAGTGCCGCGTGGGCGCGCTGCCCGCGGTGCGGGGCGACCCCGCGCGGCACCAGCCCGCGCGGGCGCCCCTCCTGCGGGCGGCCCCGCGCGGCCGAGCGCCGCGCGGGCGCGCTGCCCGCGGTGCGGGGCGGCCCCGCGCGGCACCAGGCCGCGCGGGCGCCCCTCCTGCGGGCGGCCCCGCGCGGCCGAGCGCCGCGCGGGCGCGCGGCCCGCGGTGCGGGGCGGCCCCGCGCGGCACCAGCCCGCGCGGGCGCCCCCTCCTGCGGCGGCCCCGCGCGGCCGAGCGCCGCGCGGGCGCGCGGCCCGCGGTGCGGGGCGGCCCCGCGCGGCACCAGCCCGCGCGGGCGCCCCCTCCTGCGGGCGGCCCCCCGCGCGGCCGAGCGCCGCGCGGGTGCGCGGCCCGCGGTGCGGGGCGGCCCCGCGCGGCACCAGCCCGCGCGGGCGCCCCCTCCTGCGGGCGGCCCCCGCGCGGCCGAGCGCCGCGCGGGCGCGCGGCCCGCGGTGCGGGGCGGCCCCGCGCGGCCGTGCGCCGCTGCGGGCGCGTGGCCCGCGGTGCGGGGCGGCCCCGCGCGGCACCAGCCCGCGCGGGCGCCCCTCCTGCGGGCGGCCCCGCGCGGCCGAGCGCCGCGCGGGCGCGCGGCCCGCGGTGCGCGACGGCGCCGGGCCTCCTCCCTCCTCGTGACCAACAAAAGAAAGAAAGAGGGAGATTCCCCCGAACGAAACGCGTCCGACTCACCTTGATGTGCGAAAGAGGAGGAAGAGAGGGATCGTCCGCTTGCCTCCACCGGTCCACCCTTGCGGTGTGCTTGGTTTCTCTTTGCCGGCGGCTACGAGGGAGGAAGAAAAAGAAAAGAGGCGGCCACCAAAAGAAAAATAAGAGGAACCCTAATCCTCTTTCCCTCACGGCTACATATATATACTAAGAGAATTAGGGTTTACCTTAAAAGGTGTGCGGCTGCCAACACGGATCCCGAGGCGTCTAAGGGGGACCCCAACTTCGAGAATTAATTCTGGTCAGACCGGGAGTCGGAAAAATAAACCGATCGCGCCCACGCGCTCCGTTCCGCGAGCTCTACCGCCTAAAATTATTTGCGGGCCCCGACGGTCTGTCCGGAAAAATGCCAAAAATGAGGCCCCCGGTCAGGCATTACAAGAAGAGGGTGACCAGAAGGGTTAAGGAAAAGCCGGGTCTTACACCACTTACCGCTAAAAACAAGTTTCGTCCCCGAAACTTAATCTTCCCCAGCGGCGAACAGGTCCGGGTAGCACTCCCTCATCTTTGACTCGGGTTCCCAAGTTGCCTCACGCTCTTCTTGATTGCTCCAAAGCACCTTTACGTAGGGAATCGTCCGACTACGCAGCTTTTTGTCCTCCCGGGCTAGGATCCGCACGGGTACTTCCGCGAAACTTAGATCCTCCTTGAGTTCAATCGCGGAGGCGTCAAGCACTCGCGATGGGTCGGGGAGGTATTTCCGAAGCATGGATACGTGGAACACATCATGAACGCGGTCAAGGTTCGGCGGTAGGGCGAGGCGGTAGGCTACCGGGCCGATGCGCTCCAGAATCTCAAACGGCCCTATGTACCGCGGGCTCAGCTTGCCCCTCAACCCAAACCGCTTCACCCCCTTCGACGGCGACACCCGCAGTAACACGTGCTCTCCCACCTGGAATTCCAAGTCGCGACGTCTCTGGTCCGCGTAACTCTTTTGCCGGCTCTGGGCGGTCGCCAAACGTCGCCTGATGAGGCGCACCCTTTCCTCTGTCTCGGCCACTAGGTCCGGCCCCAAAAACTTTCTCTCCCCCAGATCGTCCCAGCAGATCGGGGATCTACAGCGTCTGTCGTACCGAGCTTCGTACGGCGCCATCTTAATGCTCGCTTGGTAGCTGTTGTTATAAGCGAACTCTGCAAGGGGTAGGTAGCGCGACCATCCGTCTCCCAAATCCAGCACGCACGCCCGAAGCATGTCCTCGAGTATCTGGATCACCCGCTCGGATTGCCCGTCCGTCTGGGGGTGAAAGGCTGAGCTGAAGTGTAACTTGGTCCCCAAGGCTCGTTGTAGACTCTTCCAAAAGTTCGAAACGAACCTCGTGTCCCTGTCCGAGGTGATCGTCGTTGGCACCCCGTGCAGCCTTACAATCTCGCTGAGGTAGACCTGTGCCAGCCGGTCACGTGTCCAGGTCGTGTGGATGGGTAGGAAGTGAGCTGACTTCGTTAGCCGATCCACGACAACCCAGATAGCGTCGTGTCCCTGTTGCGAACGGGGGAATCCGGTGACGAAGTCCATTGTGACTTGCTCCCACTTCCATTCGGGCACGGGTAGAGGTTGCAATTTCCCCGCCGGCCGCTGATGCTCGGCTTTCACCTGTTGGCAAATCAAACAGTGAGCCACGAACAGCGTCACATCTCCCTTCAATCTTGGCCACCAGAAGGTCTGTCGGATATCCCGGTACATCTTGGTGCCTCCAGGGTGCGCCACGTAGGGGGCGCAATGTGCTTCAGTCAGGATTTCTTTCTTTAGATCCGGCAGATCGGGCACGCAGATCCGCCCTCGGAACCGAAGGGTGCCGTCCGTTCCCACTGCAAAGTCTCCTTCTTGCTCCGGTGAAATCCTATCTCGTTCCAGCTGTAGCTGCGGATCCGCACCTTGGCCTTCCCGAATCCTCTCCAATAGGGTCGGCGCGACTGTTAGGGTCAACAGTCGCTCAACCGTCCCTGCTGGTACCACTTCCAACCTCAATCGTGAAAATTCCGCGATCAAGTCGTTCTGCTGCGTGATCGCGCCCGCCGAAGTTCCTTCTGCTTGTCCCTTTCGGCTTAGAGCGTCGGCTACCACATTTGCTTTCCCCGGGTGGTACTGGATGGTTAAGTCGTAGTCCTTCAGTAGCTCCAACCACCTCCTCTGCCGTAGGTTAAGCTCCTTCTGGGTGAAAAGGTACTTAAGGCTTTGGTGGTCCGAGAACACGTTGCAATGCACACCGTAGAGGTAGTGCCTCCACAGTTTCAGAACGAAGACCACTGCGGAAAGCTCCAAGTCATGGATCGGGTAGTTCTGTTCGTAATCCTTGAGTTGTCTTGAAGCATAGGCAATGACTCTTCCTTGCTGCATTAGTACTCCTCCCAGTCCTATTCGCGATGCATCGCAGTAGACTTCGTAGTCTTCTCCAGGGGTTGGTAAGGCAAGCACAGGCGCTCTTGTAAGCCAAGTACACGTTCTCCGGAAAATCGGGGTACATCAGTCGTACCTCGCGCTTCTCGCAGTCTATGACCGCAAGGTACCACGTGAGCCAATCCATTCCGAGCACTACATCATACTCTTTCAATGGAATGACTACCAGATCCCAGGGGCACGGAAGCCTTCCCATCCATATAGGGCAGGAAGGCACCATGTTGCGTGCCTCCAAGGATCCCCCCGCGGTGTGTACGGTCATCAAACTGGGTAAGGGTCTCAACTCAAAATCATGGGTCAGTGCGAAGTCTCGGGACATAAACGAGAGGGTCGCTCCGGTGTCAAAAAGGGTTCTAGCGCGATAAACAGAAGCAAGAGTGATACCTGCGACGACGTGCTCAGACGGGTGCGTCTCCTGCTGACCCATCGAATAGACGCGGCCTCCCGAAGGCGGTGGCTTTTCCCCTACAGATCGGGGTGCTGGCGGTCTGGGGGCTGACGTCATTGGCGCTTTCCCCCGCCCTGCGTGCTGGGGTGAAGGCACGGAGGCTGCTGAAGATGTGGTGCCTTGGTTCAGGGGACAGTTGAAACGGAAGTGTCCCTGCTTGCCACATCGGAAACAATGGTCCTGTCTCTTGGAGCAATCCATCACTCGGTGCGCCCCGCCGCAGATCACGCATGAGCGGTCCTCCGGGCGTTGTCCCTCTCCCGGCGCTCCCCTGGTCCTTTGCTGGGGCCTCCACCGCTTAGGGGGCCGATTCCCGCTGGAGGAGCCCCCTCCCCCTGAAGCCGTCTGGGTCCGCTTCCTGTCGTCTTGCTGGTGGGAGCCTTCCCTTCGGGCGCGCGTGACGGCAAAGCCTCGCTCCACGATGGTGGCTCGGTCGACCACCTCCTGAAAGGTATGCAGATCCGCCGCGTCCACCACTTGGAAAATGTCAGTCCTCAATCCATCCACAAACAGTTGTGCCTTATGGGATTCGTCCCGAATGACGAACGGGACACAGTTCGCCAGTCTCACGAACTCCCTCTGGTACTCCATTACTGTTTTGGTTCCCTGCCTGATGTGGTTTAGGTCGTCCTCCAGTTGTTTCTTCACGCTGTTGGTAAAGAACGCCCCGAATAGCTGCTGTTTAAAGGTAGTCCATGACGGAAGGGTAGCGCCCGACGCAGAGTCGGGGCGTACGGTCTTCCACCAAATGCGGGCGTTCCCCTCGAGCAAGTGGGCGGCCAGGGGGACCCGCTCATGGTCTTCCATCAATAGGTCCTCGAATAATTTCTCCATCGTATCCACCCATTTCTCCACAACCCAGGGGTCCGTCGTGTCCCCCCTCGAACGTTGGCGGATCGTATTTCTTGAAGTCGGCCAGGTTGGCGCGCACACGGTCTCGCTCGTTTGGTAGGTTCGCCCCCTCCTTCGCGACGTTGGCGGTCGCGGCGGGAGTGGGTAACACTACCGTCACACTCGGAGCAATTCCGACGATTGGTGTCGCCGCCGGCCCTGCCGTTGCCGTCGAAGGGGCCACCTCTGGGGCCGAGGCCCGGGTGGGGGCAGCCCCTCCTTCGGTCTCCATCACCGGTGCAGCTGGCCCCGGGAGAGGGCCCGGGGCAACCTCTGCCGTCGCAGCGGCCTGCTGTTGCTGCGTCAGTTGGCGCACGCGGTCGTTCAGGGCTGCCAACTGTTCCGCCATCTCTTGTAGCTGCTGCCTTAGGAGCTGATTCTCCGCAGTCATCGCTTCCGCTGCGTCCGCCCCCGTGTCCTCGGCTGTGGATCTAGTCCTGGTCATGATCTGAACATTTGCACGAACCAGTTACTCCTAGTTTAAATAAGACGGCACGCCACTAGTGCTGGCACTAGAGGGAGAAAAGAAAAGAACACTAATTCCCTCCCCCCTTTTTCCCCCAACGAGCACTCGCGTTTTATTTATCCCGTGTTCACTTTATTACTCAGTAGCCAGAGTATTGCGCCCGTGGATGTTAGGCCCCGACTGTTGTGGTTAAAGTTTACCGCTCTGATACCATCTTAATCTGTCACGCCCCGGGGGTTCGAATCGCGCGGAAGAGGAGCCACCGATGCCCCTGATTCAGCCATATATTTTTTTTTTGTAAAACATTACTCCCCGGCGCGTGCACAGACCCGCCGCATACACAAATTCGCTATGCAAATGAGCAGAGGCCCCTTTGTATATGCACGGCGTCTCAACTACAAAGTGTCTCACAAGGCGTAGTACATACAATCTCTAACCACATCAGTTGGGGTCTCGTACACATACAACCAAACAATTCACGTGACATTCTAGCATTCACTTAGAGCATAGAGGCCGGTGTTTTGAAAGGATAAATAATCACAAGGTTTTGAAAGCGGCATCCACACGATGCCCTCGTTTGTGAAAACAGTTCGTAAACACATAAATCCCACAAGGTTTATAAAGCTTGGTGCCCACACGACACCCACGTTTTAAAAATAGTTTTCGCAAACGGTTTTCTTTGTTTTTCATCGTTCAAAACGGCCAAGTAAGAGAGAACGTAGTATTCATTCAATTATTCAAAAAGAAAGGAAAGAAAAGGGCAACATCCACTTCGACCCCACGGGGGTGTCGCAATCCACAACTAGCTACCATGAATAATAAAAGAAAAGGGAAAGAAGAGTCACTGTATCTGAAGTCACCCATAAATCAGATCAGCACCCTAACGTCCTCACCGGCGCCCTAGCACTCGCCCCTGGACGAACCTGTCACGAAGTGGGAAGTCAGTGACTAGAAATAGCATGATAAGCGTAGTAAACAAAGATAAGGCAAACCACAAACACCGGAGCAACTATCCCTCCCATGCACCTTCCACCTTAACCACACCCTGTATCATTACGACATCGGGCACCTTCCCCGATGCCCACCGCCGAGCACCTGCCTCACAAAGCAACATCGGGCACCTTCCCCGATGCCCACCGCCGAGCACCTGCCTCGGCCGCCGAGCACCTGCCTCGACGTCACCGCTCACACCCCCCACCCATGGGGGCCCCCATTCCTAACGCCACCTCCGCGTGGGGTACACGGGTCAACGTACCACTTTTCCGGAAAAGCACACCCTTGCGGTGGCCAAACCGCGGGTGTGCGTGTAGCAAATTTGAGCCTCAGATTGACATTGAGTATCATAACATAACATAACAGGGTTAGTGCATAAACAGAAGGAGACTGACAATTCCACCTTGCCCCAACATGCTATTTCTAACAGTTAAACCCCATTCCCGAAACCCCCGGGAACGTACCCACCTTGTGTGCGTCGTCCTGCGTTCGTCCAGTCCGCGTCTGTGCTCCAGTCGCCCACAGCGTCCCGCACTCCTGAAGGAACATAGGCAAATCGAGACTTAGAAGTCCGAAACTTACAACGACTCCCTACAGCGTGCGGCGGAGTTCTTCGCACGGCACCGGCCCGTGCGACGAACACCCTGTCAGGGCGCAGCCCCGCGCGGCACCAGCCCGCGGGGCGCCCCTCCTGCGGGCGGCCCCGCGCGGCCGAGCGCCGCGCGGGCGCGCGGCCCGCGGTGCGGGGCGACCCCGCGCGGCACCAGCCCGCGCGGGCGCCCCTCCTGCGGGCGGCCCCGCGCGGCCGAGCGCCGCGCGGGCGCGCTGCCCGCGGTGCGGGGCGACCCCGCGCGGCACCAGCCCGCGCGGCGCCCCTCCTGCGGGCGGCCCCGCGCGGCCGAGCGCCGCGTGGGCGCGCTGCCCGCGGTGCGGGGCGACCCCGCGCGGCACCAGCCCGCGCGGGCGCCCCTCCTGCGGGCGGCCCCGCGCGGCCGAGTGCCGCGCGGGCGCGCTGCCCGCGGTGCGGGGCGGCCCCGCGCGGCCGAGCGCCGCGCGGGCGCGCGGCCCGCGGTGCGGGGCGGCCCCGCGCGGCACCAGCCCGCGCGGGCGCCCCCCTCCTGCGGCGGCCCCGCGCGGCCGAGCGCCGCGCGGGCGCGCGGCCCGCGGTGCGGGGCGGCCCCGCGCGGCACCAGCCCGCGCGGGCGCCCCCTCCTGCGGGCGGCCCCCCGCGCGGCCGAGCGCCGCGCGGTGTGCGCGGCCCGCGGTGCGGGGCGGCCCCGCGCGGCACCAGCCCGCGCGGGCGCCCCCTCCTGCGGGCGGCCCCCGCGCGGCCGAGCGCCGCGCGGGGCGCGCGGCCCGCGGTGCGGGGCGGCCCCGCGCGGCCGTGCGCCGCGCGGGCGCGTGGCCCGCGGTGCGGGGCGGCCCCGCGCGGCACCAGCCCGCGCGGGCGCCCCTCCTGCGGGCGGCCCCGCGCGGCCGAGCGCCGCGCGGGCGCGCGGCCCGCGGTGCGCGACGGCGCCGGGCCTCCTCCCTCCTCGTGACCAACAAAAGAAAGAAAGAGGGAGATTCCCCCGAACGAAACGCGTCCGACTCACCTTGATGTGCGAAAGAGGAGGAAGAGAGGGATCGTCCGCTTGCCTCCACCGGTCCACCCTTGCGGTGTGCTTGGTTTCTCTTTGCCGGCGGCTACGAGGGAGGAAGAAAAAGAAAAGAGGCGGCCACCAAAAGAAAAATAAGAGGAACCCTAATCCTCTTTCCCTCACGGCTACATATATATACTAAGAGAATTAGGGTTTACCTTAAAAGGTGTGCGGCTGCCAACACGGATCCCGAGGCGTCTAAGGGGGACCCCAACTTCGAGAATTAATTCTGGTCAGACCGGGAGTCGGAAAAATAAACCGATCGCGCCCACGCGCTCCGTTCCGCGAGCTCTACCGCCTAAAATTATTTGCGGGCCCCGACGGTCTGTCCGGAAAAATGCCAAAAAATGAGGCCCCCGGTCAGGCATTACAAGAAGAGGGTGACCAGAAGGGTTAAGGAAAAGCCGGGTCTTACATCAAGAAAGCAAGAGAACTTCTCAAAGGATAAGAAAAGTTCAGAGGGACAACTACAATGCTTCAAATGTCGAGGCTACGGCCACATTGCAACGGAGTGTCCCAACAAGTATCCGGCAAAGAAGAAGGCGATGCAAGTCGTCACTTGGGATGACAACTCAACGTCAAATGAGTCGTCTTCAAGTGATGAAGAAAAGAGCTCCACGGCATTCCGCGCGTCCATATCTTCACCCTTCATGTGCTTTATGGCAAGTACATCCGAGTCATTGTCCAACTCCACTGTTGAAAAGAATGCAACGGACAACGAATCGGATGATTCGGAAGGTGAAGATTTTGCTTTAGCCTACCACAGACTTTTGAGTGATTCAAAGAAAGTGGCTAAGCAAAACAAGAGTTTGAGAGGGAGAGTGCATGATCTCGAAGAAGAAGCAAAAAGAGCAACTTCTCTCTCAAACGCTCTTGAAGTGGAAAGGGAAAATCTGATAAAAGTAAATGTTTCCCTTCAGGAGTCCAATGAGCTTTTTGAGAAGGAACATACAAAACTGGTGGACAAAGCGGATCACTTCTCAAAGCTCTACAACGAGGCTCGACAGGATAACCTGGAAATGACAAAGACCATTTTCCAACTCAAGGATGACTTGAAGCGATTCTCTTCAGGAAGGAGTAAGTTGGATAGGCTTCTTGGTCTTGGTCAAACAAATCGGTTCGGCCTCGGGTACACTCAAACTGGAAACAGTCCAAGTTCGAGTGGGACAGTTTTTGTGCCTCAGTCGGTATCTCCTCCTCCGACACCGGAATTCAAGACAAACAACGACAACAAACTTAGTTCATCCTTTTTGGGATCGTCAAGATCTAAGGTATGTTTTCGTTGTGGTGTTTCAGGGCACATAAGAAGATATTGCAAGACGGGAGTCAAACGCTCAACTCAAGCGCTTCTTGCAACGACTACCACAAAGGTGATTCCTCGGAAATCAATTGCAAATCAATTGAAGGAAAAGAACCTTGGTAGTTTACCGCGCAAGACGACTTCATCAAGGAGCAGCAATCGTTTTAACAAGACGCTTTCACCTAGGCATATAACTTCACGACCATTACCGACGCACTCCAAAAAGGTTTGGGTGCGCAAAGGTGAAATCTTTCCTTGTCTTGTTACCAATGTTTCCTTGCATGCATATGATAGTTCGTCTTGGTATCTGGATAGCGGTTGTTCCCGTCACATGACCGGTGACAAAAATAGTTTTCAAAATCTTGAGAAAATCTCCGGAGGACTCGTTGTTTTCGGAGACGGTCGATATTCCAAAATTGTTGGAAAAGGAACAGTAGCTATTCCAGATGGCCCGGTTCTAAATAATGTGTTATTTGTTGATGGCCTTAAGACTAACCTCATCAGCATAAGTCAACTTTGCGACAATGGTTTTTCAGTTAACTTTTCATCTGTTGAATGTGTTGTAACTGATAAGGACCATGTATTCTTTTTAAAAGGGGTTAGATCTGAAAACAATTGTTATGTTGTTCCTAATAAGTTTTCTGAAAAATGTAACCTAGTTTCTTTGGATAATGAAACACTTTGGCATGAAAGGCCAGGTCACTTAAATTTTAAGGAACTTGCTAGAATTTCAAACAAGGACGTGGTCAAGGGGGTTCCAAAACTTTTGCTTAAACAAAACGTTGTGTGCGGTGGTTGCCAAAAGAGAAAACAGTCTAGGACTGCACACAAGAACTTGAACCACGTAGGTACAAAATGGCCTTTGGAACTTTTGCACATGGATTTAATGGGGTCGACCCGTCAACCATCTTTGGGAGGTAAATGGTATATTTTCTTATTGGTTGATGATTTCTCTAGGTTTTCTTGGGTAGCATTTTTAAAAGAGAAAGCTGATACGTTTGATTCTTTTCATGAGATTTGCCATCGTATTATGATTGAAAAGAATGAAAAGATCATTCGTGTTAGGAGTGATAGAGGTGGAGAATTCATAAATTCCAAATTCATTGATTTTTGTACTTCCAACGGCATAAAACATGAATTCTCAGCACCCTATACACCTCAGCAGAATGGTGTTGTTGAGCGCAAAAACAGGGTTGTTCAAGAGATGGCGCGTGTGATGCTTCATAGCCGGAATTTACCGCTACATTTTTGGGCTGAAGCTGTGAACACCGCTGTCTATGTCATTAATCGAGTGTATTTGCGCCCAGGAACTTTAAATACACCATATGAGCTGTGGTTTAGTAGAAAACCGGATATCAAATACTTTCGTATCTTTGGGAGTCGATGTTACATTTTACGTGACCGTGAAAATCTTGGAAAGTTTGACTCTCGAAGTGACGAAGGGATCTTTTTGGGTTATTCTACAAATAGCAGAGCATATCGAGTATTTAACATCGAATCTAAAACGATTGTAGAATCTATAAATGTTAAAGTAGATGAAGCTTTTCACTTTGCATCTGAAAAATCTACCCTCGATATCTCTCTAGATGATGATACTCCTGTAATTGCATCTTCTCATGATAATACTTCCAATATTAATGATGCATCTAATGGTTCTTCAAGTTTATCTGATGTGCAGGAATCATCTCATATACCTCCGAGTACTCCGTTTCAACAAACGCTACGAATCTCCAAGGATCATCCTGAATCAAACATCATTGGAGATCCACAAGAAGGAGTTAGAACTCGGAGGCAGTTGGTTTGTGGATTCGCTTGCTACATATCTTTAATCGAACCAAAGAACATAGATGAAGCTCTTCAGGATGACTACTGGATTAAAGCAATGCAGGAAGAGCTCCATCAATTTGAGCGAAACAAAGTCTGGGAATTAACAAAGCCTCCAAAGCAACATAATGTGATAGGTACCAAATGGATTTTCAAGAACAAGAAAAATGAGGATGGTACTATCATCAGGAACAAGGCACGATTAGTTGCTCAAGGCTACTCTCAAGTAGAAGGTATAGACTTTGATGAAACATTCGCCCCTGTAGCTAGACTCGAGTCCATTCGTATACTATTTGCTATTGCTTGTCATTTTAAAATCAAATTATTTCAAATGGACGTTAAGAGCGCGTTTCTAAATGGGTTTTTAAATGAGGAAGTTTATGTGGCTCAACCGAAAGGTTTTGTAGACCATAAACAACCTAACCATGTTTTTCGTTTGAAAAAGGCTCTTTACGGTCTGAAACAAGCACCGCGAGCATGGTACGAAAGGCTGACAAAGCACCTTTTGGAGAAGGGCTATACTCGAGGGGGAGCTGACAGGACTCTCTTTGTGAAGCATTATCAAAGCAATTTCATTGTAGCACAAATCTATGTCGATGACATTGTATTTGGCGCAACAAGAGATAATGATGCTTCTAAATTCGCGGAGACCATGGAAAGCGAATTTGAGATGTCCATGATGGGCGAATTGACTTATTTTCTTAGATTGCAAATTAAACAAAATGATGAAAGTATTCACTTGAGTCAATCCAAGTATGCAATGGAGTTGGTTAAAAAGTTTGACTTAGAAAATTCGAAGGATTTTCCGACTCCAATGGGAACTAGCCACAAGGGACTTGGAAGTGAATCACAATGTGAGAATGTAGACGAGAAACTGTATCGAAGTATGATTGGAAGTCTACTTTATCTCACGGCTAGTCGCCCGGATATATCCTTTAGTGTTGGGATTTGCGCGAGATATCAATCAGCACCAAAGGAGGTTCACCTGAAAGCGGTGAAAAGGATCATCCGGTACATCAAAGGATCAATTAATTTCAGAATTTGGTATCCTATGGGAACTAGTTTGGATATTGTTGGATACTCAGATGCCGATTGGGCAGGATCAGTGGATGATCGGAAAAGCACGAGTGGCGCATGCTTCTATCTTGGTCATTGCCTTGTTGCATGGCCAGTAAAAAGCAGAATTGCATAGCACTCTCGACTGCCGAAGCGGAATACATTTCAGCTGGAAGTTGTTCAACTCAACTCATTTGGATGAAAAGCGTATTGAGCGACTTCCGGATTTCAGCATCTTCGGTAACAATTCTTTGTGACAACACAAGTGCAATTAACATTTCTAAAAACCCTGTGTTGCACTCTAGAACAAAACATATTGAACTTAGATATCATTTTTTTAGAGAGCTAGTTGAATCAAATACTCTTCAACTTTCATATAGTTCAACTGAGGATCAATTAGCTGACATTTTAACAAAACCTTTGGATCAAAAACGTTTTATTCACTTGCGAAAAGCAATTGGAATGCTTTCCTTGAAATAAACTTCTTTTTGAAACCTTTGCTTAGGATAGGTTTTGTTTTTGTTTTGTTTTGTTCATTATCTATGTTTGTACATAGGACATTAATTGAGCATAGATCATAATTGACTTTAATTGCATCTTTTCGCACATTTAGAAATTTATTATGCTTTTGCCATCATAATATTTCACTGTTGCAATGATCATTTATGTTAATTAAATCATCTTCTGAGTGATCAAAGTCAATTTCTCTCTCAATGATCTCTTGGTATAGTCATTATCTTATTTGACTGCTTAGTCGAGTATGAAATCGAGATCAATTTTTGGTTGAATACTTTATATCTTAAATAATTGATAGCCAATTGAGGGGGAGTCAAAGAAAGGTAAAATGCTCAAAAGATGTGGAAAGAGTTACATCCCAATGAGGAGTGTGAAAACTACCACCACATGGAGGAAAGAGCTACCACCTCGGTCGTCCGAGTATTGTGTGCAGCTACCACATGTATACCAAGCATGGTTGTTCAATTTTTGATTAAGTAAAATGCATGTTGAAATACTTGACTCCGTCAAATTTCAAGGTTGGTATAAGGTGGGTTTTTAAAGAAAGATGCTCAAAGAGCCACTATCTTCAACAGATTGTCTAGATACATTATCTACTATATTTGGGATTTCAAACATCTATTGATCTTTGTATTTCATTTTCTTTACTGAATTGATGATTTGATAAAGGCATTACTCATAAGATCAAGTTAGATGTAATTGAAGGTGTTCAACTTTAAGGGATTTAATTCTTGTAAATTCTCGTTTCATTTTTGGATATTATTGATAGATTTGGCATAATCTAATTCTTGTTGTATGAAACGATGATTTTTGTTTAAAGTTGATACACAAAAGTGCTTACAATCTTTTTCTGGTTTTTCTTGAATTTCTCTGAAATTTTTCTGAAGAAAAAGTTGGAGCCGATCCGGATCGGGCAAGGTGATCCGGATCCCGAACGCAGGCTTCTTCCTGCGGCTGGCCGATCCGGATCAAAATCTCGATCCGATCCGGATCACGGCTAGGGTTTTAATAAGAACAAGAGGGTTTTGATTTCTTTTACCTTAATCTTTTGTTCTCAAGTCTCTAGAGCCTCTCTCTCTAGAACGATTGCACCTTGGAGCTTTTCAAACTCAAGTTCTTCGAATACAAGTAAGTTTTATTGATCAAAATCTCGGTTTTTCACTGTTTTTCTTTTTCCTCCTCAAACGTGATGAATTTCTTGGATCGATTTCGTTTGTGGATGGTTTTTGATCAAATTTCTTTTGAAATAAGAACTCTGGGTAGATTAGTTTTGATTATATGCTAGGTATTCTCCTGATTAACGGATTTTTAGGCTTCGATTTCTAAAATTTCGGTTTTAGGGCATATAATAAGCATTTTCGAAAATCATGCAATTGATCTATTTTTAAAAGTCCTTTTTGCAAAACTAATTTGATTCTTAGTCTCTCTACATGACTATGATTGTTTGGGTACAATTTTTCAAATCTTTGAATATTAACAATTTTTCATGTGTTCTTGAGTTGGTCTTCACAGGATTTCAATCTTCTTAAGGCACTTGGATCAATGGGATTCTCATGGATCATTCTTTTGTTGGTCACTATGGTGCACACTCGGGCCACAAACAAATTAAAGAGAGCTAAGAAAACACAACAAAAAGGTGAGTTTCATATGATCAGCGACATAGAAGTGGAAGCAGATTGTCAAGAGATAGATTGGACTGAATTAACAGATGATGATGACTCATTGCCTGAACAAAAGGTGTCTGAAGGTTCAAAAGGAAAAGCTTCCGATGGATCAAAAGGAAAGGGACCCATGGACACAGGAAAAGCGCCTATGGCTACACCAACCATCTATGTGAAAAGAAAACGAGTGACTAGACGTTTTGGACTACGACGAAACGCTGATATTGACACGCCAATAGTTCCTGACTCTCCACCTCGTGAGGAACAAGTGTTCGTTAATGCGGATCGCCTAAGGGCATTTGAGAATCGTGAGTGCATTGGCGAGAGGCATGTTAATATTGAGGCTCTACGAGATCTCTCTCCCGAGTTTGGTGTTCTGATTGAACAAGCAAAGCTTATTCAAATATGCCGTTTCCCAGAAATGCTTGGATACTGTCTGCATCACGTGAGGACTTTCTATACAAATGCACGAAACCTTCGAGAAAATGAAAATGGTCCGATGGAGTTTTACACGAATATCCAAGGCACAAGGTTTAAAATCACTCCACAGTTGATTGCCGAGGTATTGGGAATGCAAGCCAGCAAGACAGGAGTTAATTACCTGAAGGGAAAGGTTTTGACAAACACGATGTGGCAAATGGTCATAAAGGGAATATGTTTGGAGGGAACTCAATCAACGGAGAAGTCTATCAAATCCAAAGAACTTCGTCTTGAGTACCGGTTTCTAAACTTTATCACTTGTTACAATATCCTTCCAAATATGCAGACGAAAGTCCTGAGATGGGATCGAATGTTGTTTTTGTATCTCTTAGGACATCCGTCAGAGGCAATGGGATTAAATATCAACATTCCATACATTATTTGGAATAGAATGACGAGATATGTTGAGCATCCTCATCCCACTGAAAGGATCCCATTTCCATTGATTATAATGAGGATCTTAAAGAGATTTCAAGTTGATATTAGTTCAACAACTTATCATCACTGCTTGGGCATGATCGATGAATCCACTATTGTCAAGTCCCTTCACAAATTGCCTCATGTCACTCCAGTTCCTCCATGCGGAACGAAACCTACTACCGGTACTTCTGCATCACCATCACAACCAGCACCCACACCAGCAGATGAAGCATCAGTCTCATCCATCTACAAAGAACAACAACGATTATCTTTTGAGCAGGAACAGATTTCGAAGGCACAGACGAGAATTTCCAATGAGCTGGAGCTCATCACGGCAGCTCATATTACCATAACTAAGAAGGTCAATTCAATGAACAAGCTGGTGAAAAAGATGTTCTCTAAGATGGGCTGCACGAGCTCTGAAGACTCCGAATCTGATGACTGATTCCTTCCTTTTATTCTTTTTCTTGTGCAGATTTTTAATCTTTTCTTGTGCAGGTTTTTCAGTTTTTAGGACTTACTCTTAGTCTAGTTCTCACAGTTCGGAACAATTTTTGAAATTTTTAACTCTCCTTAAATTTTTGGTATTTTTGGCTTTGTTTGTGACAAAAAGGGGGACAGAGTTTAGAGAGAACTTGAACAATGATGATGTGAATGTGTGAACATTAAGGTAAGTATCACTTCAACTTTGACTTTGGTGAAAGGTAAGTATCACAACTTTGGTTTTTATCTTGTGATTTGTTGCATGTTCCTACTAACTATTCGACTAACTATTTGGACATGTATTATTACTAACAAGTTGTTTGATTACTAACAAAGCAAAGTCATGACATTTGGAATTTTATTGCTTAGAAGATATGTCAATGCTTGATTGTGATCTTATTACATATCTGAATTACTCAATGTCATGGTGAGCATAAACTCTATCTCTGTTAGGTTTTGAATGCTAAACATTCTTGAGATATCTAACGATCTCTTTTTGTCAAGAATGATTTCTTTGTGCAGAGAGTACAGATGTCTAAGTCTAGAGTCTGTTTTAGGAGTTTATCTCATGTTTTTAAATTTTTGGATCTCCATTGTAAATTTTTGTTGTATGGTGATAGCAACAAAAATATCTTTTTGAATTTTCTTTAGTGGATCTGTGTTTTGTCACGAAACCGCCAAAGGGGGAGATTGTTACGGAATTTGAGTTGGCGTAGTTTCGTGAAAGGTTCAAGTCTTGAAGATTGAAGGTGAAGAAAGTTGGATCATTTAACTCAATCTCAAGAAAGAAGAATTCAAAAGGATCAGGTATGTTTAACTAAAGATTATTGGTGATCCGAATACTTCTTGTAGTGTAGAAACACATGGAAGAATTTTTAACTGCATAAAAATCAAAAACTGGTGTTCGGACATGTTCAGGATCCGGATCAGAGCCAGCGATCCGGATCCCGAAGGTTGTTGTTTCATACATTACTTCAATCCGGATCGCAGCATCTCACGATCCGGATCCCGAACGTTGAGTTTTCTGAAATGTATGAACGATCCGGATCAGGCATTCCGATCCGGATCCCGAACGTTTGTTTTCTGGAAACCGTCTTTATTGCTACTGCAATCCGGATCGCCCAAATCCGATCCGGATCGCCGTCCGTCAAAATTCCAGAAATGTTAGGTTTTTTATTCTTATCTCCTTCCAAATGTTTCTAACCTATAAATAGACCCTATGACTCTTTTTCTAGGGTGGACGCAGATAGAGCCGTCATATTCATATATCATTTTATACGGCCTAAGATCCACATATAGAGAAGAAAGGAAATCATTAGATAATACTCTATGTTTCTTCATCTATATTGATTAGTTTGATTCTAGGTTTTCATACTCACATCTTGAGTTGAATCAAACTAATGAATACTTAGATGGTATTTCCGATCTATCTTTGATCTAAGTATTCGGCGGATCATCACCACCCAAAAAACAACGATTTCCCAAAAATCGGCGCGTGGATTCGCGTGTCCTTGTGGATTCAAGGTTCAACCGCTCTCGTGGATTCGGAGCGAGGCACGTTCGTGGATTCGAAGGGTGCTATTGGGTGCAGACCGTGGATTCAGTCGGACGTCGTGGATTCGACGTTGGACGCCGTGGATTCGGCGTTGGGCGCAGATCGTGGATTCGAGAAGCGTCGCGGAGCGAGCGGAGAAGATCCTCTAGGAGCGTATGGAAAAGGTTGAGTCGTAAGTGTGTACGGTAAATCACCTTGTACATGTTTTAATTCTAGTGGATTTCTGCCGTGTTATCGGTCCCGTGGTTTTTTACTCCGGTGATGGAGTTTTCCACGTAAAAATCTTGCGTGTTATTTTTATTTCCGCATTGAATTTTTATCGCAACGATTTTTGAGTGTTTATACGTTTACACCTATTCACCCCCCTCTAGGTGTTTTTTTTCCCCTATTTAGATCTACATTACATATAACCCAACAATACCTTCTAATTCTGTTGAAAGCATGCTAGCATGCCTAGTTTAGCTATTTGTATAGCTAGTAAAATCTGATAGATGTCTAGATTATCTTTGAATGACAGACCTGAACCCCATTTATCATCAGTATGATCTTGAGACTGTTTGACACTAGATTGCATGATCGGTTGACTTTCGAACTGCATCTGAACTGTTTTTAAATCATTGAACCCATTTTAATATAAAAAGTGGCTTCAAAAACAGTTTTAAACATTGTGATCACCCAGAGGGGTTGGATAGGTTCAGGATGCATGTACTCTCGCGCCTAGGGGCCGAGGGAATTTTTATTGACTCAGTGGATGGGTTTCCTAGTGTCTTGGGGGTTGTGTGCACTATCAGATTGAGTCGTGGAGGGTTCTTCGACTTGTTTATGGGTTAGTTGGCATTCGAGTTTTCGATCTGTTCGATCGTTGATTATAGCCTGCAGATGCCGCTTATTGAGCCATATGAGACACGCTTATTCCTCGGTGGGGTCGCCCCCCTTGAGAGCCGCTCCGGATGCCACTACAAGAAATTTAATATACAGCGGCATTATTTATAGCAATATTTATTTAAGTATTGATAAATATAAAATTTATTGGCATTTATAAAAAATTATTGCTAAATATGACATTTATTGACATTTATAAATTATTGTTGGTAAATAAAAATATATAGTAATATTTATTTTTAAATGCCGGTAAACGATAACTAAATCAACGGCATATATTTGTTAATGCCTCTAATAGCATTTAATTATCAACATTTATAATTAAATATTGGTAATAAAATTAAATCCACATGTATACGAAAACAACGTGGGTTCCAATATTTTTTTCCTCTCCCGCCTCAAACATCCGTCTCATCTTTTAGGGTTTAGTTTTTTCCCTTCCGCCTCAAACATCCGCCTCATACTTTAGGATTTAGTTTTTTCCCTCCCGTCTCAAATATCTGTCTCATAGGTTTAATTTTTTCCCTCCCGTCTCAAACATCTACCTCATCCTTTAAGAGTTTAATTCGATCATCTTCTTCCTTAATTAAGGTTCGTAGGTAACAGTTTGAAACCCTATTTTTTTTAGTCTGTTTATTTTTCTTTGATATTTGTTTTTCTCTAATCTAAGGTGTGCCTCATAGAATTATTTCTCTTTTTTTTTTTATGGATTTTATTTTTTTAAGTTCTAAATTGCAAAGAAATTTTATAGTCGATAGTATTGGAATCTTATGGGCTAAATCTAAAAAATTATAAGTTTTTTGGATATTTTTTATTTATTCAATGGGATAGAACCTTTTTATATATATGTTATATTTATGCCATGTGGAGAGATTTCAATTAATTTGTTTATTTTTGTTTTCTTTATTATATTGAAAGGGCATATTTAATTAATTGCATAATAGTTCTAATCCATCCAAATTGACAGTGTGGTGCGTAATAACTAACTGGGTGGGGGTGAAAAAATAATTTCGTGTGAACGTTCTTTCACGTTGTTATGTTGAAAGGGCCCAAGATGCATGAAACTTATTCATGTATGCATGCATTGGTGTGGTAAAAGGAATATAATGTTGTATTCTTTCACCGCACCAATGCATGTATGAATAAAATATTCAATTTGTAGCCATTTGCAAAGAAAATTTTGCTATATTAGTTTAAAAAATAAATAACATGCTAATTAAAATTTTATTTTCGCATATACTTTAAAATAGTAAATTTTGTAAAGAAGAATATTAGTATATTCATATGAACTATTTGTTACTAAAAATCTTTTCTCTATTTGGGAAGATGAACTATGCAATCACTAATTAAATAAAATTTAGATTGATTTATTATTTTTTTGTTGGTAGGTTCTCAATAACTAATTAAATAAAATTTTAATTGATTTATTATTTGTCTGTTTGTAGATATTCTAGCATATTTTTTCGAAGGAATTAAGTCGAACGAAGAAACTTAAGTTGAACTTTTTTTGATAGGTGAACTTGAAGGTGTGTATTTTTATTCATCTAATATATTTTTCTCTGTTGTATATTTTTCTTGTGAGACTCAATAATTTGCTAGTTGCTTCATTTTAAATAGTTTTTTAATATTTTTAGTTTGATTTTAAATCATAACTATTTGTTCATACTTTATTATTTTATACGATATATTGTGAGTTCATCCAAGTAGTTATTATTTATTGAAAACCAATATTTTTAGCTATTTCATTTATCTTCGTTAAGTTTGAACTTAACTAACAAATGCTATATATATTTTGATTTATTTAATACAGGACACAATAAAGAAAAAGAATGGTAAAGAAAAAGTTTCATCAGTACCGCATTTCAATCAAAGAGGGTATGATGAAATGCTCTTAAATCAGGATACCAAATCAAGATCAAAACCCCTTGAGCAACAACTTTATATGTATTTATGCATATTTTGTTATGATGACATTTATGTGATCTGATCATTTTTGTATTCGAATGTTGAATGTACTAATTACTATTTTATGTCATGTGATTATTATTTTGTTACTTATTGCTACTTATGTGTTTAGAAAACTTGGTAGTATTTTAACTTGTTACCTTTTTGGATGATAAATGTATTAAACAGGTTGAACTTATTTATTTGTTGAATTAGTAATGAGCTTACCAAATTATTTGTATTATTTTATTATGAATAATATATATTATTTATTACATGAAAATACTGAAATCAAATATTATTTAATAAATTACATAGATCATCAATATTATGATAAAATATAATTATTATATGATATATATTTGCAAAATATTTTAGAATTATCGGCATTTATAATTGCTGGAACCAACAATAGAATACCATCATTTATATAATGTTGCAAATTAATTAATAATTACCGGTATTTACTAGTGCCGGAGATGATTTAAAAATACAAGCATTTAAAAATATCGGTAAAAATTATTTTTATAGTGGCATTTGTTTAATATTACTAATTAGTTAACATTAATGGCGATTTATTTAAATGCCGGTAGATGATTCACCAACACGAGTATAAGCGGCATTCAAAACATAATGCCACTAATTGTTTTAGAAGTAATTTTTAGACTTTGTGCGGCAATAATAGAATGTCGCTAAATCATAATTTTTTTGTAGTGCATGCGATGATGATGATGCGCCTGATGAGGTTGCTTTGCGTGATATTATGATAGTCCGATTGGACACCCTAGTTGATACACTAGGGGCCCTAGTTGATACACTAGGGGGCGCAGGCTTGACTGGACCAGAGTTGGCAGTCATTGAGATTTGGGTTTATGTGAGCACCTCGTGAGCGAGTGGATGCATTGCATGTTCTTAGTTGAGTTTTTCCGTTGAGCATGATACTTGAAGCATATTAGCTGTAGTTCCATTTCAGCTTTCATATTATCTATTTGTATACCTATTGTCTTGCCTCCAGTAGACTTAGTGGGCATACTGTGGATCTTGGTGACGGTACCCACTAGGAACTACCTTCTGTAGTAGTTCTCACATCCGCTGTGGTGACAGGTTTTCCTGAGGTAGCTGTTCCGGCACCGGTTCTGGCGGAGGCAGCAGATCGAGGTAAGGGCGTGGCCGAGTAGCTCCTTACCAGTTTTATTTTGAGAGTCAGAGGTAGATGTACCCTGTCTGAGAGATTTATTTATGTACTGAACAGTCTGAGAGGTTTGATGTATCATGTATTATGTATTAGTGATGGGAGATGACTATGTATTTTGGATGTGTTACTTCAACTGTTCAGTGTTGGGATTCTGTAGCTACTTATTTTATTTTTACAGCTCTGATACATGTTTAGCTATAGATCTGTTTTGTAGGTTAGACACTTCGTTTGTGCGGGGTTTTCCGTACAGATGGCGGATCTGTTGGCGAGCCCGGGTCGCAGTTCCGACCCCAGGGTGTGACAGATTAGAGTGGTATCAGAGCCTAGGTTGTAGGTCGTTGAGAACTTAGAAACCCTAGGCTTGTGGTTGGACAGTAGGATGACTGTCGTGAGAGACGTGACTTTAGCGAAAGTCCTGATTGAGTCATGGCTCCCCCAGAGGATTGGGGTGAAAGATCTTGCATGTTATTTCTCTAAAGTGGTTATGTTGGCTGCAGACAACATAATGCTTTAGAATGGGTAACAGGTTTTAGACTTTCGCTTGATTGGGTTGAGAGATTTTTGGTGTCCTGACGTTTGGTATTGTGCAGCGGACTACGATGCCTCCGAGACGTCGTGTAATGACGAGGGCACATCCTACCTCAGATGAGGAGCTCGAGCAGCGAGAGGCAGAGCAGACAGAGCATTGTGAGGTTCGGGAGTTGCGAGCCCAGGTAGTCCAAATGTCGGAGGCGATGAGACGCTAGGAGGAGGCGACCAGGCGCCAGGAAGAGAACATAGAACGCATGATGCACATGCTAGAGCAGAGAGCATCTCCGGCAGCACCGCCAGTTGTACCCCCTGTCGCGGCATCATCAACTTCGACCCTGATTGCTCTATTGTCAGTGCAGGAGCAGCGAGAGCTTACTGACCGTTTGACCTACTTCAGTCAGTTCTAGCTCCCATAGTTTTCGGGACAGAGTTTGGAGCCTTGGGAGGCAGAAAACTGGATTGCTGCGATGGAAAAGCTGTTTGAGAACTTGTTCATCAAGGAGAAGCATCAAGTGCATTTGGCTACACACTTTCTGGAGAAGGACGCTAAGACTTGGTGGCGTCGCGTACGTCCAGCTAGACCTCCTGGAGTTCAGTTGATGACCTGGAGCGAGTTTCGTGCTTTACTGCCTGGGGCCTTCTTTCCTGACAGTGCAAAGCAGAAACTGGAAGGAGAGCCGAGACGCCTGCAACAAGAGAATCGACCACTTCAAGAGTATATTCGCAATTTTACAAAGTTATTGAACAGTGTACCTCATGTAGTACGGGATGAGGCCCAGCGAGTTGATCTTTTTGAGAGAGGATTGCATCGGGACATTTATCTATTTGTTCACTCCCAGTGATCGCCGACTCTGGATGCGGCGATTGAGCACGCTCGGTGGATTGATCGAGGAGCGGTGGTTATGAATGAGAGGGACGGAGCGCCAGGGACTAGCTCTGGAGGGAAGCATCCAGTACCGCCTGATTTGGGACAGTCTAGCAGATCGAGACCTCTGAGGCCACCACGATTTCAGTTTCAGGGTTGTGGGACTCAGAGGAGACAGAGATCAGGAGGTTTTCGACCACCGAGACAACAATAGCAGCAGCCACAACATCATGGGCGTCCTGACGGATGTGTCATCTGTGGCGGACCCTATGCACCCCAGCAGTGCGACCAGAGGCAGGGCCGGTGTTTTCGATGCGGTCAGACCGGGCACTACTCTTAGTCTTGCCCGAGAGCAGGATCAGCAGCACCTACATCAGCATCGACACCTCCTTCGCCTTTGCAGGTAGCGGGAGCTTCGCGGAGCTTTGGCTAGGCTGATCGGGCCACCTCTTCACGACAGCCGGACAGGCGACCACCTCCGAGCGGGCGAGTATATGCTGCTCAGGTAGAAGACTCCTTGGTGGCTGATCAGGTGGTGGCAGGTATTATCCTTATCTCCTCCACTCGTTCTAGAGCATTATTTGATACTGGAGCATCTCACTCATTCATCAGTAGAGAATTTGCATCGTTGCATGGGCTAGAGATAGGACCGTTAGCTTGTGCACGTGAGGTTCAGATTCTCGATCACGTGTTACACGTAGATGAGTGTTGTCGGTCCTGCCCAGTGCAGTTAGGACCCTGGATTCTACCTATTGATTTGTTGGTCCTACGCCAGCGCCGAGATTTTGATGTAGTGTTGGGTATAGATTGGTTATCCCGATATTATGCTACTATTGATTGTAGAGAGAGGACGGTGACCCTCCGAGAGCCCGGACAGGAGTGTAGGTTTTATAGGATCCACAAGGATCTAAATAGGTACTATCAAACAACTAGAGGGGGGGTGAATAGGTGTAATATTCAAAATACTAATCTCAGTGCAAAATAAAAACCAATGCGGAAAATAAAAACAGCACACCGAGATTTACGTGGAAACTCCAATCCAGGAGAAAAATCACGGGACCAACACGCAATAACAATCCACTAAGAATAGAAGAATAACAAGGTGATTACCGACTCCACAGACTCCAACCCCTCCTTCAACTTCTTCGGATCTTGCGCTCACCGACTGCACATCCACTGCACACGTTCGAATCCACGAACGCCACTCGAATCCACGAGCAACACGTTTCGAATCCATGAAACGCCTTCAACACATCGAATCCACGATGCCACGTCAACTCCTTGACGCAAACTTGAAATAAGCTTCGATGGTGATCCTTTGCTTAGATTATCAATGAAGAACCATGGATGGAATCTCTAAGCAAAGATTAGATCAATTCGACAAAAAGTATTGCTTCAAAGAACCGTCGAATTGACCTAAAAGAGGCTAAAAGATGAACGATAAAAACCTAGCCTCTAGGGTTGCTCTCAAGTGTTTTCTGAATTAGTCGATAGTTCTTGAGGAACCCTAAGTGTCTATTTATAGGTTAGAAATCTTTGGAAAGAGATAAACATCAAAAACTGACTTAACAGAATTTTTCCCGCACGGCGGTCCGGACTGGATTTTGGCTGATCCGGACTGTCGTCTTTTTTCAGCAATTTTCCTGAAAAAACAGTTCGGGGCCCGGACTGGAATTTCCTGATCCGGACTGTTCATGCGATTTCAGCAAACACATAGTTCGGGGTCCGGACTGAAATAGGGGAGGTCCGGACTGGAATTCCGCATGAATTAAACTATGTTCGGGGTCCGGACTGGATTGGTCTTATCCGGATCCTGAACATATTACATGTCCAGTTTTTTATTTTTATGCAATTAAAAATTCATCCAAGTGTTTCTACACTATAAGAAAGTATTCGGATCACCAAAATTATTTAGTCAAACATACCTGATTCTTTTGAATTCTTTCTTCTTGAGATTGATGTAATTGATCCACAATTCTTCATCTTCAATCTTCAAGACTCAAAACACTGAGTGTCAACTTGAGCTCTTGTTGAATCTTCTCTGAGTCTTCGATTGCTGATTGACAATTTGATCACTTCAAGACTCCGACTCAACTCACGAAATATGCCAACACAAAAGTCGTAACAATCTCCCCCTTTGGCAATTTCGTGACAAAACCCAAAAATACATAAAACGCACAAGACACTCATCTTGAACCAAAAAATCAAAACTCAATGTCATCACCAAAACATTGACTTTCTTTGCATGAAAGATCCAATAAATAAAAATTACATTTGAACCAGTCTTAGAACAAACTCTATGACTTAGGACTTGAAGTCTTAAAGTGATGTAGATCCTGCAAAACAAAACTCCAAACAAATCAAAAGTCAGTTGTCAGAAATTAAATGTAAATCCTACATTTGATTCGTCCTTTTGGTTCTTTTTGTTTTTCAGCTCATTTTTCATCATCTCCCCCTATCTCGAATCATCTCCCCCTATCTCGATGATCTCATCTCTGTCTCCCCCTATCTCGATGATCTCATCTCCGTCATTTCTCTTCTCCCCTTTTTGTCACAAATTATCAAATAGTGAACATACTAGACAAAAGGAAATCACTAACATCATTAGTTCATAGAGAAAGAGAGATAAAAGCTCAGTTCCGGTATATAACAAAAACACAGATTGCGTACCGGTACTCGAAAGCAAAAATCAAATAATTTCTTGAAACAAATCCAGATTTTGAAATCTTTGAATTACCGATTTGTGTGCAATTAAGAAAATCAATTTAAGTGCTTGAAAATTGTGAGATCACACAGATGTCATTCAATCCAATTAATTTTACAAAAATTAAAAAGATTTACTTCGAAATCATGAAAAACAAAGATAAATCATTATAAACCGTTTTTCATGTTATATGCATCAAACACAAGTCATCAAAAGTAATCTAGAGATCTAAACTCTATCAAGATGTAAAGGATTATCAAAAATGACTTACGGAGATTTCCAAATGACATCAATTTGATTACTACCCTTTCAAATTTGAGATAAGCACTAAAATACCTAAGGGTGGCTCTTTGAGCATCTTTCAACTATCCCACCTTATACCAACCAGGAGATTGTTCAAAATATAAGAACTTTGAAAATGAATCTCCAAATGCTTCAACTAAAGATTTTCTCATAAAATACTATCAAGCATCCATAACATGTGGTAGCTTCACACACAAACCGGACGACCGGGGGTGGCAGCTCTTTCCAACATGTGGTGGTAGTTTTCACACTCCTTCCGGATGTAACTCTTTCCACATCTTTTTCAACTCTTTTATTTACCCTTGAAAAAAATGCAATCTCTTATGTGAAGGAATTAAATCCCAAATTTTAGTCTATTGGTTGTCTCATGTTTATCACAATGAATTCACACAACCGAGATAGGTTAAGCACCTTAAGATCACACATGATTACTAAAATTTGATGAATATAACTATCAAAAACTCCTATAAACAGTTGCAAGGAGCTCTGGTGTTTTCAAAGATCGATCTCTAGTCCGGTTACCACCAGTTGAGGGTGAGCGCCGAAGACATACCCAAGACAGCCTTTAGATCTCGGTACGGGCATTATGAGTTCACGCTGATGCCATTTGGATTGACTAATGCCCCAGCCGCATTCATGGATTTAATGAATCGGATGTTTCAACCGTACTTGGACCGGTTTGTCATAGTGTTTATTGATGATATTTTGATTTACTCCCGAAGTAATGAGGAGCATGAGGAGCACCTGAGGATAGTGCTGCAGCTTCTGAGAGAGAAGAAGTTGTATGCCAAACTTAAGAAGTGTGAATTCTGGCTTCGAGAAGTTGCCTTTTTAGGCCATGTGGTTTCAGCCGCTGGAGTGGCAGTGGACTCGACGAAGATTGATGCTATTCGGGATTGGCCTAGACCGACGACGGTTACTGAGGTCCAGAGTTTCTTAGGCTTAGCAGGATATTACCGTCGGTTTGTTGAGGGCTTTGCGAAGCTCTCTACTCCCCTTACCCGATTGACTAGGAAGGGAATTAGATTTACTTGGACTGAGCAATGCCAGCAGAGCTTTGATGAGCTAAAGATGAGATTAATATCTGCACCGATCTTAGCATTGCCTATGATGGGAGAGGGATTTGTGATTTATAGTGATGCCTCATACAGCGGATTGGGTTGTGTATTGATGCAACATGGTAGGGTAATTGCTTACGCTTCGCGGCAACTGAAGGATTATGAGAAGAATTACCCTACACATGATTTGGAGTTAGCCGCTATAGTGTTTGCATTGAAACTGTGGCGACATTACCTTTATGGTGAGCACTGTGAGATATTTACTGACCATAAGAGTCTGAAGTACTTGTTTACTCAGAAGGAGTTAAACTTGAGGCAACGCCGGTGGTTGGAACTGTTAAAGGACTATGACTTGAGTATTCAATATCACCCCGACAAGACTAATGTCGTCGCAGATGCCTTGAGTAGGCGGGCAATGCAGACTTTGAGTATTTTGATCACTCATCAGATGCCATTAAGAGAGCAGCTGAGGCGACTCGAGATTGAGGTCGTGTCCCCTGGAGATTCTGCAAGGCTTATGTCTTTAATCATCCAACCTACTCTGCTAGATAAGATTAAGGAGAAACAGAGTGTGGACCCCTATTTGGAGAGGATTAGAGACCAAGTGCAGCATGGTCATGGTGGGGACTTTTCTATTGATGCAGCAGGAGTATGAGGTACAAGGATCGCTTTTGTGTGCCCATGGATCCTGAGATTCGGGAGCTGATTTTGAGAGAGGCTCACTATACACCTTATACCCTTCACCCTAGAGGAACTAAGATGTATAGGGACTTAAGGGCACAGTTTTGGTGGAATAGCATGAAAAGAGATATTGGAAGGTTTGTCGCTCACTGTCTAACTTGTCAGCAAGTTAAAGCTGAGCACCAGGTACCGGCTGGCAAGTTACAGAGCCTTCCGATTCCTGAATGGAAATGGGATCATGTGACCATGGACTTTATTGTTGGATTACCAAGGTCACAGAGTGGAGCCGATGCTATTTGGGTGATTGTGGATCGACTGACCAAATCTGTCCATTTTCTGCCTATACAGTCGAGTTGGGCTCTTGAGAGGCTAGCACAGCTGTATTTGGATGAGATTGTGAGACTGCATGGTGTACCAGCCTCGATTGTGTCTGATAGGGACCCAAGATTCACATCGCATTTCTGGAAGAGTCTACAGACAGCTTTGGGGACCCAGCTTCGTTTCAGCACGGCCTTTCACCCACAGACTGATGGATAGTCTGAGCGGACCATTCAGACTCTTGAGGATCTGTTGAGAGCGTGTGTCCTGAGCTTTAGTGGCAGTTGGGATCGACATTTGAGATTGGCTGAGTTCGCGTACAACAATAGTTTCCAGGCGAGCATTCAAATCGCGCCCTTTGAAGCGTTTGTACGGACGCAAATGTCGATCGCCATTATTTTGGAGTGACGTGGGTGAAAGAAAAACCTTGGGACCCGACTGGCTATTGGAAGCTGAAGAAAAGGTCAAGATTATTCGGTGACATTTGGAGACCGCCCAGAGCCGACAGAGGAGTTATGCCGATAGGAGGCGGCGTGACTTAGAGTTCCAGATTGGTGATCATGTTTTTCTGAAAGTCTCGCCATCCAGAGGGATACGCCGATTCGGAGTACGCGGAAAGCGTAGTCTGCGGTTTATTGGACCTTTCGAGGTACTCGAGAGGATTGGCCCAGTGGCTATAGAGTTGCACTTCCCCCACGCCTTGCAGGAGTTCATGATGTTTTCCACGTCTCAGCTTTGAGGAGATATGTTTATGTGTCACGCCCCGGGTGTCAACCAGAACCCGGGCCCGCCAACAGATCCGCCGTGCACACAGAATTTTCCATGTACACGAAGCGCTGGTAACTTGCTCAGATAGATAATATACAATAAAAGAGCATAAACAGAGCTGAACTAATAGAACTAAAAGTAATCTCAGACTAAAATAAACTACAAGCTGAAATAAAAGTACAATAAACTCCCAGCTCACCATAAATATACAACCAGCTGGTCAAAGCCAGACCCAAAAGTAAACTACTGAAGTCTGAGATACAAAAGGGGTACAATATAAAACCTCGCTAATCTCTCGCTCGGGGTAGATGATCTAGCTAGTCGGCGATCCTCTTACCATCTTTTGCCGCTGAAGGCCCAGTAGCTCCACAGACGACTTTGCAAAACAAAGGGGGAGAAGACAGAGAACAACCATGGGGGTGAGAACTACTAGATAAACCAGTAGCCTCCCCTAGTGGGTAAAAACCTCAAATGCTGACGCACCCACTAGGACTATAAGAGGCAAAAGAAAGGAACAGTGGTATGCAATAAAGACTGCTAAAAAAGGAAGCTACCACTACTGCCTCAAAATGCAATGCCAAGAAGATGACTGTATATATGCAACTATAACCCAACTGCCCAAGGAGACTCAATCAAAGGCCCAGGAGATACTGGCACTGCCTGCTCTGTCTGTGCCCGGCGCTCGGCACGGTGTAAAGGTCATCACTCACAACTCACCAACTGTGGCCGGCGCTCGGCACGGTGTAAAGCCTACTCGGAGTGGCACTCGAGGGGAGCGACCCACACGAGTAAGTGTCTCTGTATCAAGTATCATCTGTAACCAATATCGCACAATAGCAGGACTTGATCATGACTATGATCAAAGTGTGGAAAAACTCCATCCACTAATGCATCCCGATCCGATCCACCAATCTGATGCAATAGTAAACACCGGTTAACCGCCAGAAATCCGCGTCACCGCTGAACCCATAAACCCCAATCTGATAAGTATAAAAAATCTTGGTCAACCGCCTAACATCCGCGGTTGCCACTATGCCCCACAATCCCCCAAACTATCTAAACTGTCCAGACAATACTACTCTCAAATCCCGATCAGACTCGAGCATCATGCAGCGATAGAGAAGAACAATAATAAAACATGTTTTCTCCTCAGTCAAATCCATAATAATGCTGCAGTAAAATGGTGGCTTAACTAGTTGTCCAAATAAGCATGCAATTTGTCCATCTTAAAAAGTATTAGAAGAATGATCGAGGGTTTTTGCAAAGAAATTGTTTGAAACATTTATGTATTCCTTATTGCATGCGGTTCAGATATAGCAATTGTCCAACATTATTGTCCCCAATTATCGCATAGAGGTTATTAATCAAATTAGGGGCATTGCACCACATGTTCACAATGCTAACAGCTAGTTGTCACAAATATATTTTGGGAACTCTAATACTCCTAGTAGCAAGTCACAACAAGAGGGAAAACACAACCACCCACCTCGAAAGTGTGACACAACACACCAAGACAAGATATCCCGCTGTCCTCTAAGCACACCGTCAGTTGAAACAATATTCCTACAACATCACACAGTGTACCCGTTGTAAAAACTACCAGTCTCAAACATATTTTGCTGTTTTTAATCAGCACGCAAAATGAGGAATTTCACCTCTGTCCCGAGCTCCAAAAATCCCAGAAAAATCACAGTTGCGTTCCTTTGGAAAAGTAGCCCAAAATCGACTCTTGAATCGCCTCGATCTGATGTCCTACGCCGAGAAACAATTCGTCGAAGTTGCCGCTGTCCACAACACATCCAAACAGCAAAGAGGGGTCAAACACCTCGGGAATCGTGCCAAGGAATCTGATCCAGAGAAACGAACACATGAAAAACGAAGCCCTACCTCTTAGAAACACACTGGCGAAGAAATCGTCGAAAAAGGACTCCTGTACTGCGCAGGGGACTCCTCGGACTGAAATGCGACGATAACGGGCCCAAGATTGGGGGAAAAACGAGGCACACTGTAAAATCCAGATCGCCGCTGTCGAACTTCCAGAAAATCTGGGGAACGTACCACGGGTAGAAAATCAGTGAGGAACAACTTCTCTTCAATGGCTCTCTCTGGTTCTCTCTCTATCTCTGGGAAAAACCAGAAGAAGAGGGGAGGGGAGGGCCGATTATAGCCACAAAAACAAATTGGGAAAATTCCCTTTAAGTTCCCAGTTTCGGGCTGCTACAGTGCGGCCCGGCCCCATTTTTCGGCGGGAACAGTGCGGCCCGGCCCGGGATTTTCCGGCGCGCACAGTCGGCCCGGCCCAGCCCAGCCCGCACAACGGGATCCCGCCCTGTTCCACAACCCGACGTCCGACCCGCCCCAGGGCCCGCCACGTGTCCGCCAAACATGCGGCAGCTGTGCGGCCCAACGGGAAGCGCCACTGTTCCCCGTGATTGGCGGCGCGGTGGGCGCGCCCGCCAATGTGCGGCG
>CM055067.1:10613367-10684756 GCA_029204045.2 Tillandsia leiboldiana | reverse complement strand
GCTGAAGAAAAGGTTCAAGATTATTCGTTGACATTTGGAGACCGCCCAGAGCCACAGAGGAGTTATGCCGATAGAGGCGGCGTGACTTAGAGTTCCAGATTGGTGATCATGTTTTTCTGAAAGTCTCGCCATCCAGAGGGATACGCCGATTCGGATACGCGGAAAGCGTAGTCTGCGGTTTATTGGACCTTTCGAGTACTCGAGAGGTTGGCCCGTGGCTTATAGGTTGCACTTCCCCCACGCCTTGCAGGAGTTCATGATGTTTTCCACGTCTCAGCTTTGAGGATATGTTTATGTGTCACGCCCCCGGGTGTCAACCAGAACCCGGGCCCGCCAACAGATCCGCCGTGCACACAGAATTTTCCATGTACACGAAGCGCTGGTAACTTGCTCAGATAGATAATATACAATAAAAGCACATAAACAAGCTGAACTAATAGAACTAAAAGTAATCTCAGACTAAAATAAACTACAAGCTGAAATAAAAGTACAATAAACTCCCAGCTCACCATAATATACAACAGCTGGTCAAAGCCAGACCCAAAAGTAACTACGAAGTCTGAGATACAAAAGGGGTACAATAAAAACCTCGCTAATCTCTCGCTCGGGGTAGATGATCTAGCTAGTCGGCGATCCTCTTACCTCATTTTGCCGCTGAAGGCCCAGTAGCTCCCACAGACGACTTTGCAAAACAAAGGGGAGAAGACAGAGAACAACCATGGGGGTGAGAACTACTAGATAAACCAGTAGCCTCCCCTAGTGGGTAAAAACCTCAAATGCTGACGCACCCACTAGGACTATAAGAGGCAAAAGAAAGGAACAGTGGTATGCAATAAAGACTGCTAAAAAAGGAAGCTACCACTACTATGCCTCAAAATGCAATGCCAAGAATTGACTGTATATATGCAACTATAACCCAACTGCCCAAGGAGACTCAATCAAAGGGCCAGGAGATACTGGCACTGCCTGCTCTGTCTGTGCCCGGCGCTCGGCACGGTGTAAAGTGTCATCACTCACAACTCACCAACTGTGCCCGGCGCTCGGCACGGTGTAAAGCCTACTCCGGAGTGGCACCGAGGGGAGCGACCCACACGAGTAAAGTGTCTCTGTATCAAGTATCTCTGTAACCAATATCGCACAATAGCAGGACTGGATCATGACTATGATCAAAGTGGGAAAAAACTCCATCCACTAATGTCAATCCCGATCCCCAATCTGATGCAATAGTAAACATCCGGTTAACCGCCAGAAATCCGCGGTCACCGCTGAACCCATAAACCCCATCTGATAAGGTAAAAACATCTGGTCAACCGCCTAACATCCGCGGTTGCCACTATGCCCCACATCCCCAAAACTAGTCTAAACTGTCCCAGACAATACTATCTCAAAATCCCGATCAGACTCGAGCATCATGCAGCGATAGAGAAGAACAATAATAAAACATGTTTTCTCCTAAGTCAAATCCCATAATATAGTGCTGCAGTAAAATGGTGGCTTAACTAGTTGTCCAAATAAGCATGCAATTGTCCATCTTAAAAGTATTAGAAGAATGATCGAGGGTTGTTGCAAAGAATTGTTTGAAAACATTTATGTATTCCTTATTTGCATGCGGTTCAGGATATAGCAATTGTCCAACATTATTGTCCCAATTTATCGCATAGAGGTTATTAATCAAATTAGGGGGCATTGCACCAGGTTCACATGCTAACAGCTAGTTGTCACAAATATAATTGGGGAACTCTAATACTCCTAGTGAGCAAGTCAACAAAGAGGGGAAAACACAACCACCCACCTCGAAAAGTGTGCACAACACACCAAGAAATATCCCGCTGTCCTCTAAGCACACCGTCAGCTGAAACAATATCCTACAACATCACACAAGTGTACACGGTGTAAAAACTACCAGTCTCAAAACATATTTTGCTGTTTTTATAATCAGCACGCAAAATGAGGAATTTCACCTCTGTCCCGAGCTCCAAAAATCCCAGAAAAATCACAGTTGCGTTCCTTGGGAAAAGTAGCCCAAAATCGACTCTTGAATCGCCTCGATCTGATAGTCCTGACGCCGAGAAACAATTCGTCGAAGTTGCCGCTGTCCAAACATCCAAACAGCAAAAGAGGGGTCAAAACACCTCGGGAATCGTGCCAAGGAATCTGAATCCAGAGAAACGAACAACATGAAAAACGAAGCCCTACCTCTTAGGAACACACTGGCAAGAAATCGTCGAAAAAGGACTCCGTACTGCGCAGGGGACTCCTCGGACTGAAATGCGACGATAACGGGCCAAGATTGGGGGAAAAACGAGGCACACTGTAAATCCAGATCGCCGCTGTCGAACTTCCAGAAAATCTGGGAACGTACCACGAGGTAGAAAAATCAGTGAGGAACAACTTCTCTTCAATGGCCTCTCCTCTGGTTCTCTCTCTATCTCTTGGGAAAAACAGAAGAAGAGGGGAGGGGGAGGGCCGATTTATAGGCCCACAAAAACAATTGGGAAATTCCCTTTAAGTTCCCAGTTTCGGGCTGCTACAGTGCGGCCCGGCCCATTTCGGGCGTGAACAGTGCGGCCCGGCCCGGGATTTTCCGGGCGCGCACAGTGCGGCCCGCCCAGCCCAGCCCGCACACGGGATCCCGCCCTGTCCAACCGACCGTCCGACCCGGCCCAGGGCCCGCCACGTGTCCGCCAAACAGGCGGCAGCCGTGCGGCCCAACGGGGAAGCGCCAGTGTCCCCCGTGATTGGCGGCGCGGTGGGCGCGCCCGCCAATGGCGGCGACACGTGGCCCCCGCCCGACACGGCTGTCGGCGGCGGCCGCCGCCCACGCCGCCCACGTGCGCCCACGTGCGCCCACGTGCGTACGGCCGCACCGGGCAGCTCTGTGTGTGCCACGCGTACATGAGCCGACCAATCCGGGGCCGCCACGTGGCGCGCCCCGGTCCACCGTGCACCGCGTGCACGCGCCGCCCTGCCCGGCCTGCCCGAGCTGCCCGCCCCCGGCCTGCCCCCGCGCGCCGAGCGCACTACGCCGGGCCAATCGCGTGCCGCCACGTGGCCCGCCGGTCCACCGTGCACCAGCGGTCTTTTCCATGGACCGAGAGTGGCAGCGCCGGCCCAATAAGGGCCTGCCACGTGTCCTCGGCCGGTCCACAGCTCCCCATGCACCATTTTGCACAGAAAACTTTCGGGGGTCCTTTTTGGGCATCCGGACTCGAAAATAAATAAGTAAATAGTCGTTTTCAAGCGTTTTTTTTCGCGCTGAATCTAAATACGGCCTCCGCTTGGCCCAAAGCCTTCTCTAAAATTCTGAAAATACCTCCGAAGGCCAAACCAACCGTAAATACCACACTGTGTCCATCCGAAGCATCCCTTTGATGCACTGTGGGCCTAATACAACCAATGATAGGTGTTTCACACCAAAGATTCACGGGAAAACTATACGGAATCCTGGACCACTACATCCTCCCCCACTAACAAAAGTTTCGTCCTCGAAACGAAAATCATACCTCAATCCTAAGCCTCGAACAGGTAAGGGTAGGCGTCCATCATCTCTGACTCGAGCTCCCACGTCGCCTCGCGCTCATCATGATTGTTCCAAAGGATCTTCACATAGGGGATGGTCCGATTGCGCAATTCTTTCACCTCCCGATCTAGGATCCGCAATGGGTGCTCCTCATATCTCAAATCCTCACTGATCTCGAGAGGCGCAAAGTCGATGACGTGCGACGGGTCGAAGATGTACCTCCTCAGGGTGGAAACATGAAACACATCATGGACACCAGCAAGTCTCGGGGGAAGTGCAAGTCGGTAAGCAACTGGCCCGATACCCTCCAATACCTCAAAGGTCCAATGTATCGGGGACTGAGTTTCCCGCGAATGCCAAACCTCCTTATGCCTTTGGACGGCGAGACTTTCAGAAATACATGATCTCCCACCTGAAACTCTAAGTCTCGTCGCCGAACATCAGCATAGCTCCTCTGTCGACTCTGAGCGATCTGAAGGTGCTGTCGGATTACTCTAACCTTTTCTTCTACATCTAGCAACAAATCTGGTCCCAGAGTCATTCTCTCCCCCACATCACTCCAATATAGCGGTGATCGACATTTACGTCCGTACAACGCTTCAAACGGAGCCATTTGAATGCTTGCTTGAAAGCTGTTGTTGTACGCAAACTCAGCCAGTGATAAGTGTCGAATCCATCCACCGTCGAAATCTAGGACACAAGCCCTCAGCATATCCTCAAGGATCTGAATCGTCCGCTCCGACTGTCCATCAGTCTGTAGGTGGAAAGCTGTACTGAATCTGAGCTGAGTCCCCAATGTAGTCTGTAAACTCCCCCAGAATCGCGAAGCAAACCTCGGGTCTCTATCTGATACTATGGAAGCTGGCAACCCATGTAACCTTACTATCTCATCCAAATATAATTGGGCTAGTCGCTCGAGTGGCCAAGTAGTCTGTATAGGCAAAAAGTGCGCTGACTTGGTAAGTCGATCCACCACTACCCAGATAGCATCTACACCTCCTTGTGCCCTCGGTAATCCGACCACAAAATCCATCGTAATGTGGTCCCATTTCCACTCGGGAATTGGAAGACTTTGTAACTTGCCAGCTGGCACTCGATGCTCAGCTTTTACTTGCTGACAAGTTAAACACTGAGACACAAACCTCCCAATATCCCTTTTCATGCCATTCCACCAGAAGTGTGTCTTGAGGTCCTTATACATCTTAGTCCCCCCATGATGAAGGGTGTAAGGTGTATAATGGGCCTCTCTCAATATCTGCTCTCTGATCTCAGCATCCACTGGCACACAGGCTCGATCCCTGTACCTCAGTACTCCCGCAGTATCAACTGAAAAATCCCCTGATCGATCACTCGGAATCTGATCTCTAATCCTGGTCAAATAGGGGTCCTCACTCTGTTTCTCCCTGATCCTGTCCAGCAGAGTGGGCTGCACGACTAATGACGTCAGTCTTGCAGAGACCCCAGGGAACACAACCTCTATCTCAAGCCGTCTCATCTCCTCCAATAGGGGCGCCTGGTTTGTGATCAACATAAACAAACTCTGTACTGCTCTCCGGCTCAATGCGTCAGCGACCACGTTAGCCTTGCCTGGGTGGTAAAGGATGTCCACATCATAATCCTTTAGTAGCTCTAACCACCTGCGCTGCCTCAAATTTAGCTCCTTCTGTGTGAACAGATACTTTAAGCTCTTGTGGTCGGTGTAGATCTTACAATGCTCTCCATACAGGTAATGGCGCCAGAGCTTTAGTGCGAACACCACGGCAGCAAGCTCTAAGTCATGGGTTGGGTAATTCTTCTCGTAATCCTTGAGCTGTCTCGAAGCATAAGCAATTACCCTCCCTTCCTGCATCAACACGCAACCGAGTCCATTGTGTGATGCGTCACTGTAGATCACATACCCTTTCCCCATAATAGGGAGGGAAAGGATAGGAGCAGTCATCAGTCTGTCCTTCAGCTCCTCGAAGCTCCTCTGGCAATCCTCACTCCACTGAAACTTAATTTCTTTACGCGTCAAACGAGTGAGGGGTGTGGAAAGCTTCGCAAAGCCTTCCACAAACAGACGATAATAACCAGCTAAACCCATAAAGCTGCGCACCTCTGATACAGTTGTCGGTCGAGGCCAATCACAAACTGCCTCAATCTTTGCCGGATCTACAGCTACACCTGCGGCGGAAATCACATGGCCCAAGAAAGCTACCTCCCGAAGCCAAAACTCGCACTTTGCCAGCTTGGCATACAACTTCTTATCTCGTAGGAGTTGTAGCACAGTCCTCAAGTGTTCCTCATGCTCGGCCTCGCTTCGGGAGTAAATAAGGATATCATCAATGAACACCACCACAAAACGATCCAGAAAGGGCCGAAATATCCTGTTCATCAAGTCCATAAAGGCGGCAGGGGCATTAGTCAATCCAAACGGCATAACCGTAAACTCATAATGCCCATACCGTGATCTGAAAGCAGTCTTAGGAATATCCTCGGCCTTCACCTTCAATTGGTGGTAACCAGACTGTAGATCAATCTTGGAAAATACACAAGACCCTTGCAGCTGATCAAAGAGATCATCGATGCGCGGCAAAGGGTACTTGTTCTTAATGGTCACTTTGTTCAATTCCCTATAGTCCACACACAACCGAAGTGACCCATCCTTCTTTTTCACGAATAGCACCGGCGCTCCCCAAGGCGACACACTTGGTCTAATAAAGCCCTTATCCATCAGATCTTGCAGCTGTGCTTTAAGCTCTCGCAGCTCAGCCGGTGCCATCCGATAAGGAGCCTTAGAGATTGGCGCAGTTCCTGAAACTACGTCAATCACAAACTCAATCTCTCTGTCTGGCGGCATACGAGTCAGCTCAGGTGGAAAAACATCCGGAAACTCGCGGGCAATAGGAATATCCCCGAGTCCCGGTGCCGTCGTAGGCCCCTCAACAACACTAGCCAAAAAGGCTACACATCCACGACGAATCATCCGCCTCGCTCGGGAAGTCGAAACCATAGAGGCAAAGAAAGCACTCTGACATCCCCGATATACAAACATCTCCTGGCCTGGCTCTCTAAAAGTGACAGTCCTCGCGGCACAATCAATAGTCGCGAAATACCGAGCCAGCCAGTCCATCCCAAGAACCACATCAAAGTCCCTCAGCTGTCTCAAGACCAACAGGTCTGCTGGCATAATCCAGGACTCGATCTGCATCAGGCAGGACCAACAACACTCCTCCACGTGCAAAGTGTGATCGGGAATTTGAACCTCTCGTGCACGTGGAAAAAGTCCTATCTCTAACCCATGTAATGATGCAACTGATCTACTAATGACAGAATGCGATGCTCGTATAACAAATAAGATGTGAATCCAAAATGCCAGAAATAGACCATACCTGCCACCACACAGTCAGCTGTAGCAGAATCCCCCGCCTGCGCTAAGCCATCCTGACCGCTCAACGACGGCTGTCTCTCACCAGAAGGGTGTGGAGGCGAAACTCGGTCTGCCTGGAGACCTGTCGGTGAAGCTCCCGGTCGTAGCTGGGAAGTAGTAGGAACGGACACTAAAGTGGGTGCCGCCGCCGTCCCAGAAGGGCACGCAACTCGCAGGTGCCCAGGCTGCCCACACCTATAGCAGCGACCCCACCGCTGGGCACAGGTACCGGGAAAATGCTGACCTCCATAGAAAATACAACTGCCGGGAGCCCGCAATGGTCGTGTCTGCTGCTGCTGCTGAGACCTCTGTTGGGATGCGATAGAGGCCAATGCTGAAGAAGGTGGTACTAAGGTCGGAAGGGGACATGTAGCTCGGATGTGGCCAGACTGTCCACATCGGAAGCATCGACCCCGCCTCAAATCACAGGTACCTGGTGGATGCTGCCCTCTACAGAAAACACACCTGCCGCGAAACCGTAGCCGTCTGCGAGAAGTGGCCAGTCCAACAACATCCGGGGCTGGGCGTTTCCTCTCTAAATGCTGTTCTGAAGCCCTGGCCCCCTCTCCAACTGCCGAATCACCCCTCTGCGCCAGCAGCTGCTCCAAGCGCTGGTCCTGTCGAAAGCTCCTCGCCACCAAATGAGTCACCAAGGCCCGCAGTTCCCCCAGCTCGGCAGATACAGCCTGCTCGGGCTCCTCAGAAGGGGTGGGGATACCCCCGGCGGAAAAACGACGACGGGGCGACATGCTGTCACAAAAAGGCACAAATCAGCAATAAACCCCACACGACCCAATCTAGCGAAAGTCAAAGACATCCCCCTTTTTCTGTGGCTTTATGTTGTCTGCAGCCAACATAACGGTCCACCAGAAATTGGGTATGTCGATCCCTCTCCACTCACTAGAAGAGTCCAATAAATAAAATCAATGACTTTCGCGGAATGTCCCGTCTCTCACGCCCTATCATCCTAGGGTCTGCCAAAAGCCTAGGGTTTCCTAAGTCCCAACTGACCTATCCCTAAGCTCTGATACCAACTTAATCTGTCACGCCCCGGGTGTCAACCAGAACCCGGGCCCGCCAACAGATCCGCCGTGCACACAGAATTTTCCATGTACACGAAGCGCTGGTAACTTGCTCAGATAGATAATATACAATAAAAGAGCATAAACAGAGCTGAACTAATAGAACTAAAAGTAATCTCAGACTGAAATAAACTACAAGCTGAAATAAAAGTACAATAAACTCCCAGCTCACCATAAATATACAACCAGCTGGTCAAAGCCAAACCCAAAAGTAAACTACTGAAGTCTGAGATACAAAAGGGGTACAATAAAAACCTCGCTAATCTCTCGCTCAGGGTAGATGATCTAGCTAGTCGGCGATCCTCTTACCTCGTTTTGCCGCTGAAGGCCCAGCAGCTCCCACATACGACTTTGCAAAACAAAGGGGGAGAAGACAGAGAACAACCATGGGGGTGAGAACTACTAGATAAACCAGTAGCCTCCCCTAGTGGGTAAAAACCTCAAATGCTGACGCACCCACTAGGACTATAAGAGGCAAAAGAAAGGAACAGTGGTATGTAATAAAGACTGCTGAAAAAGGAAGCTACCACTACTATGCCTCAAAATGCAATGCCAAGAAGATGACTGTATATATGCAACTATAACCCAACTGCCCAAGGAGACTCAATCAAAGGGCCAGGAGATACTGGCACTGCCTGCTCTGTCTGTGCCCGGCGCTCGGCACGGTGTAAAGTGTCATCACTCACAACTCACCAACTGTGCCCGGCGCTCGGCACGGTGTAAAGCCTACTCCGGAGTGGCACTCGAGGGGAGCGACCCACACGAGTAAAGTGTCTCTGTATCAAGTATCTCTGTAACCAATATCGCACAATAGCAGGACTGGATCATGACTATGATCAAAGTGGGAAAAACTCCATCCACTAATGCAATCCCGATCCCCAATCTGATGCAATAGTAAACATCCGGTTAACCGCCCAAAATCCGCGGTCACCGCTGAACCCATAAACCCCAATCTGATAAGGTAAAAACATCTGGTCAACCGCCTAACATCCGCGGTTGCCACTATGCCCCACAATCCCCAAAACTAGTCTAAACTGTCCCAGACAATACTATCTCAAAATCCCGATCAGACTCGAGCATCATGCAGCGATAGAGAAGAACAACAATAAAACATGTTTTCTCCTAAGTCAAATCCCATAATATAGTGCTGCAGTAAAATGGTGGCTTAACTAGTTGTCCAAATAAGCATGCAATTGTCCATCTTAAAAAGTATTAGAATAATGATCGAGGGTTTTTGCAAAGAATTGTTTGAAAACATTTATGTATTCCTTATTTGCATGCGGTTCAGGATATAGCAATTGTCCAACATTATTGTCCCAAATTTATCGCATAGAGGTTATTAATCAAATTAGGGGGCATTGCACCAGGTTCACATGCTAACAGCTAGTTGTCACAAATATAATTGGGGAACTCTAATACTCCTAGTGAGCAAGTCAACAAAGAGGGAAAACAGAACCACCCACCTCGAAAAGCGTGCACAACACACCAAGAAATATCCCGCTGTCCTCTAAGCACACCGTCAGCTGAAACAATATCCTACAACATCACACAAGTGTACACGGTGTAAAAACTACCAGTCTCAAAACAGATTTTGCTGTTTTTATAATCAGCACGCAAAACGAGGAATTTCACCTCTTTCCCGAGCTCCAAAAATCCCAGAAAAATCACGGTTGCGTTCCTTGCGAAAAGTAGCCCAAAATCAACTCTTGAATCGCCTCGATCTGATATTCCTACGCCGAGAAACAATTCGTCGAAGTTGCCGCTGTCCAAACATCCAAACAGCAAAAGAGGGGTCAAAACACCTCGGGAATCGTGCCAAGGAATATAAATCCAGAGAAAAGACCAACACGAAAAACGAAGCCCTACCTCTTAGGAACACACTGGCGAAGAAATCGTCGAAAAAGGACTCCTGTACTGCGCAGGGGACTCCTCGGACTGAAATGCGACGATAACGGGCCAAGATTGGGGGAAAAACGAGGCACACTGTAAAATCCGGATCGCCGCTGTCGAACTTCCAGAAAATATGGGAATGTACCACGAGGTAGAAAAATCAGTGAGGAACAACTTCTCTTCAATGGCCTCTCTCTGGTTCTCTCTCTATCTCTTGGGAAAAACAGAAGAAGAGGGGAGGGGAGGGCCTATTTATAGGCCCACAAAAACAATTGGGAAAATTCCCTTTAAGTCCCCAGTTTCGGGCTGCTACAGTGCGGCCCGGCCCATTTCGGGCGTGAACAGTGCGGCCCGGCCCGGGATTTTCCGGGCGCGCACAGTGCGGCCCGGCCCAGCCCAGCCCGCACACGGGATCCCGCCATGTCCAACCGGCCGTCCGACCCGGCCCAGGGCCCGCCACGTGTCCGCCAAACAGGCGGCAGCCGTGCGGCCCAACGGGGAAGCGCCACGTGTCCCCCGTGATTGGCGGCGGTGGGCGCGCCCGCCAATGGTACGGCGACACGTGGCCCCCCGCCCGACACGGCTGTCGGCGGCCGCCGCCGCCCACGCGCGCCCACGTGCGCCCACGTGCGTACGGCCGCACCCGGGCAGCTCTGTGTGCGCCACGCGTACATGAGCCGACCAATCCGGGGCCGCCACGTGGCGCGCCCCGGTCCACCGTGCACCGCGCACACGCCGCACCTGCCCGGCCTGCCCGAGCTGCCCGCGCCTGCCCCCGCGCGCCGAGCGCACTACGCCGGGCCAATCGCGTGCCGCCACGTGGCCCGCCGGTCCACCGTGCACCAGCGGTCTTTTCCGTGGACCGAGAGTGGCGCGCCGGCCCAATAAGGGCCTGCCACGTGTCCCCGGCCGGTCCACAGCTCCCCTTGCATCATTTTGCGCAGAAAACTTCCGGGGGTCCGTTTTTGGGAATCCGGACTCCAAAATAAATAAGTAAATAGTCGTTTTGAAGCGTTTTTCTGCGCTGAATCTAAATACGGCCTCCGTTTGGCCCAAAGCCTTCTCTAAAATTCGGCAAATACCTCCGAAGGCCAAACCAACCGTAAATACCACACTGTGTCCATCCGAAGCATCCCTTTGATGCACTGTGGGCCTAATACACCAATGATAGGTGTTTCACACCAAAGATTCACGGGAAAACTATACGGAATCCTAGACCACTACATTATGATCCTACGCACGTGATTGACTTCACTCCGCTTGAGATCGGTGAGGATCTAGGGTACGAGGACCGCCCATTGCGGATTCTGGCTCGTGAGGTGAGAGAATTGCGCAATCGGGCTATACCGTACGTGAAAGTGTTGTGGAGTAATCACGAGGAGAGGGAGGCTACTTGGGAGTTGGAGACGGTGATGATGGATGCTTATCCCCACCTGTTTGAGACTCCTGGATGAGGTATGTTTAGTTTCGAGGACGAAACTTTCTTTTAGAGGGGGAGGATGTGAAGATCTGGATCTCTGGGATGGTTTTGCAGGGCGAGCAGTGGTGTTTGGAGGCATAAGTTGTGTGATAGAGTTGGTTGTGCATGAATCAGATTCCAGATTTGGAACCGGCACAAAAATCGGATCAAGTTTACTTTTGCGGGGGCTTTCGGCAAAATTTAGAAAGAGAATTTGGCGAAACGGACAGCGGATTTGGACTCGGCGCGCGAAAACGATAAAAATGGGCTATTTACTTGCATTTTTCGGACTTCGGAGACAAAACTTACTGTTCACTGGCCGGAAACACTGTTCCGGCGCCGGCGGCGACCGGCAGGCGACGGAGCATGGCGGAGCAGCGGCGGAGCGCGGCCGCGGGCAGGCGCGGGCAGGTAATTTCCTGTTTTGTGGACAGATGTGAGATAAAATTACTGTTTTGAGTGATTTGAGCTTACCACGATGTTCGGCTTATATCTCAGCGGCCGGGTAGAATTTTCGGTCGATTTTTGGTGAGTTGGAATCATGAGAACCTGAGGATCGCACCCGTTAAATTTCAGCTCGTTTGGACTCAGGACTAATGCGCACATCCAGGTGGGTTGGAATTTTTCTAAACTTTATGGAATACCTTCTAATTCTGTTGAAAGCATGTTAGCATGCGTAGTTTAGCTATTTGCATAGCTGGTAAAATCTGATAGATGTTTAGATTATCTTTGAATGACAGACCTGAACCCCATTTATCATCAGTATGATCTTGAGACTATTTGACACTAGATTGCATGATTGGTTGACTTTCGAACTGCATCTGAACTATTTTTAAATCATTGAACCCGTTTTAATATAAAAAGTGGCTTCAAAAATAGTTTTAAACATTGTGATCACCCAGAGGGGTTGGATAGGTTCAGGATGCATGTACTCTCGCGCCTGGGGGCCGAGGGGATTTTTATTGACTCGGTGGATGGGTTTCCTAGTGTCTTGGGGGTTGTGTGCACTATCAGATTGAGTCGTGGAGGGTTCTCCGACCTGCTTATGGGTTAGTTGGCATTCGAGTTTCCGATCTGTTCGATCGTTGATTATAGCCTGCAGATGCCGCTTATTGAGCCATATGAGACACGCTTATTCCTCGGTGGGGTCGCTCCCCTCAAGAGCCGCTCCGGATGCGATGATGATGATGCGCCTGATGAGGTTGCTTTGCGTGATATTATGATAGTTCGATTGGACACCCTAGTTGATACACTAGGGGCCCTAGTTGATACACTAGGGGGCGCAGGCTTGACTGGACCAGATTTGGCAGTCATTGAGATTTGGGTTTATGTGAGCACCTCGTGAGCGAGTGGATGCATTGCATGTTCTTAGTTGAGTTTTTCCTTTGAGCATGATACTTGAGGCATATTAGCTGTAGTTCCATTTCAGCTTTCATATTATCTATCTGTATACCTATTGTCTTGCCTCCAGTAGACTTAGTGGGCATACTGTGGATCTTGGTGACGGTACCCACTAGGAACTACCTTCTGCAGTAGTTCTCATACCCGCTGTGGTGACAGGTTTTCCTGAGGTAGCTGTTCCGACATCGGTTCGGGCGGAGGCAGCAGATCGAGGTAAGGGCGTGGCCGAGTAGCTCCTTACCAGTTTTATTTTGAGAGTTAGAGGTAGATGTACCCTGCCAGAGAGATTTATTTATGTACTGAACAGTCTGAGAGGTTTGATGTATTATGTATTAGTGATAGGAGATGACTATGTATTTTGGATGTGTTACTTCAACTGTTCGGTGTTAGGATTCTCTAGCTACTTATTTTATTTTTACAGCTCTGATACATGTTTAGCTATAGATCTGATTTGTAGGTTAGACGCTTCGTCTGTGATTTTCCTTACAGATAGCGGATCTGTTGGCGAGCCCGGGTCGCAGTTCCGACCTCGGAGCGTGACAGTGAATCCTCTGTAAGAAGCTCAGAGGAGAAATCCTTCAAAAGGGGGAGAAGGAGGAAGAAGAAGATGCTAAATAGAAGAAGGAGAAGAAGAAGAATAAAAAAGAAAGGAGGAGAGGGGGGGGGGGGGACTCGGTGCTACAGTAGTAGCCCGGCCCACCCTGGCTCACCCCCCAGTGCCACGTGGCGGCCATCCGGCCACCCCCCACAGAACAGGAGGACGGCCCGGATGGCGCGGTGTCGCGCCATGTGGTTGGCGGGCGCCAACCACTGGCGCGACGCCACGCGGCTCACGCAGGGGGATAGCGCGCCGTGCGCCCACTTGCGCGCGCACTGCCCAACGCGGGGACACCGCGTGGCCGGGGCGCCCACTCCCCTGCTAACGCATGGCGTCATGGGGATTCGGTGCTCCCGGTGCACCGCAGTTGGGCCGTGGACTGGCTCGCTTGGAAAATCAGTCCAATAAGCCCAAAAATCCGAAAAATTGCCATTTTTGACTGTTTTCGCGCGCTGAGTCGGTTTTTAGCGTCTGTTTGATGCACAACGCACTCTGTCACGCCCGGGCGTTGAAACTGTGATCCGGGCTCGCCAACAGATCCGCCGCCCATACGGGAAGCCCCGCATAGACGAAGCGACTAACCTGCAAAAGATCAACTACACTATACAGATATCAGAGCTGAAAAGTAAACTACTGAAATAAAAAAATATACAACTCCTCAAATTGTACATGCCAGGTCCTCACAAAACATAAGTCACTCCAAAACTAAAACTCTCAAAATGTAAAATGTACAAGATACATCCGAAAAACACTGACAGTACTAGAACATCACCAAAAAGGGTACATCTACTCTCACTAGAAGAAGACTGGTAGGGATCTAGCTCGCGACTCCCTTACCTCGATCAGCAGGATCAGCAACTAGAGCAGCAGGAACTGGAGTAGAGGTCCCTGGGGAAAAATCACCACGGCGGGTGTGAGAACTACATCCCACAGTAGTTCTCAGTGGGTACCGCCAACAAGCCCGACGGTCTGCCCACTAAGTCTACTAGAGGCATAAAGTAACAAATGTAGTACTGAAAGTAAAGGCTGGAAAATAACTCTACAGCTACTATGCCTCTATCTAAATGCTCAAGGAGTGGAACAGATGGAAACATGATGCATCTACTATCTCTAAATATATAATCACCCAATCTACACTGACTGCCACATAGGGTCCAGTCAAACCTGCGCCTACCGACTGCCGTTACATCCAAGGAGGACCGGACTTACATATGGCGTCCGTGACTACCAAAACTGGCCCAGCCAGAGGGACTGCGTCGACAAGTCGCGATGGCAAGTAACAAGCCCAACTCCGGAGTGGCACTCGAGGGGCGCGACCCCACCGAGGAATGTATCCGCGCATCTCTGTCGACCTCAAATGCGGCTCATGCTGGCTATAGTCCAAATCCACGATCAACAAGATCGACAGTAACCAACAATACCAACTCTCACTCACAGGCTGGAAAACCACACAGCCGGGACCCACCGTCGACTCAAACGGCTCCCAAAATAAAACACTGATCTAAACACTGCTACCAGACTCCACTCGGCCCCCAAGCATGAGTGTAACATGCATCCCACAACAACCCGATCACTCGGCCCACTACCCAGGCGAGGAAACTCTAAGTCCAGGTAAAATAATAGATAACAGTGTGGGAATGTCTAAAGCATAAATATGCCAAAGGGTAATCGAGCATGAACTCTATCTCATCTAGTATAACATGAACATAGCCATCAAGAATGCTAGATCTCAAATCCTCTAAAGCATGTACAATAATCAAGTAAGCATTAATCCACATGATCTAGGCCACTTTCCACGCTTACATCTCAATTCTATTAGTTGTACCTTAATCATGCATGCTATAAGTCACAGAGGGTAACAATCCCTTAGGTAAGCTTTCCCTAATCACCAACATGGATATCTGAATCATGCAAGTCCTCATAATATAACATGAATATTAATCTTGCAATTCTCTTAGACAATCAAAATTACTAAGCTTACCTCTCAATCACAAACAATGTACCCTAAACATGCATGCATTCTATCAAATAGAATTAGAGAACCGTCCACCGGTTCCGGGGACAAGGCAACCCACCTGAAACGCTTTCCGCAGGCAAAGCCGAAGTCGGTGAAGTACGTAGTCACATGCTATCAAAATCCGCCGAAATTGCACCCTCGGTACACGGCCGCGCAAGCCTCTGCTTAACAAACAACACAACCAACAACAAAACGATCAATACCCCACAACACCCAAACAGCACATGCTGTTTTTACCAACCAGCACAAAGAAGGGGATTTTTCACCTGCGTGCGGTCCTCCAAAAATCCTAAAAAAATCACCACTGTGATCCTCGCGACGAGTAGATGCAAAATGAGTATTTATACACCCCGTTCCGACACCTGTAGGCCAAGATATAAATACAACAACGCGGTATGCCGAAATATCCACAAACAAAATCCTGTAGAAAACCAGTCCGAAAGAAGCATAATTATCACCTTTGAAGAGTCCTCCAAAAATTCCGATAAAAATACGGGTGCGCTCCTCTCGAAGCGTATATATCAATCGAGTCCTTAAACGCCTCATTCCGATGCTCGTAGACCGAGAAAATCCAACAATACTCCACTGCTGTCCCGTACCTCGCAGCAGTACAAAGGGTCACAGAAAAACCTCGGGAACCGTGCCAAAATCCAAAATGAGGCGAAGTGATCAACACAAAAATCGAAGGCGTATTTCTCGTGAATGCGCTACTATGAAAATCAGCTCAAAAGTCCATCGTGGTAGTCCAGGGGGTCTCTCGGACTGAAAAGCGACGGTAGAAGCCAAAATCCAAGGAGCGTCAAAGTGCGTCGCGTCGCAGAAAACGCTGATGCCGCGGCCTCCAAAAAATCTGGGAATCCATCGAAGAGTGGAGGAGAGGGAGAGGGACAACTTTCCTTAAGGCCTCAACCCAAGAAGAGCTCGGGAAAGCCCTTAAAAAGAAGCCCAAATGGGCTATTTATAGCCCAAGCCCACACAAAAGAAATTCCGGATTCGGGCGCCGGATTCGGGCGCCCGAATCCGGCCCCGGATTCGGGCGCCCGAATCCAGCCCAAACCCGTTACTGTGCGCGCCCGAATCTCTCTCGGCGTGCCACGTCACCCGTTCCCCGCCCTGCGCGCCCGCCAATCGCGGCGCGCCGCGTGGCAGCGCGGTCCACGGCGGGGACCGTGGGCCGCGGTTCACGGCGGCCCAGCAGGGTCGCTGCGCCCGCCAATGAGCGGGCGACACGTGGTCTGGCGGGGTCCACCGTGCGCTGCGCCCGGCGCGCTGTCGCGCATGCGTTGACCGACCACTCCCCGCGCGCCATGTGTCCAAGCCGAAGTCCGCTGGTCCCGGTGCACGCCCAAATCCGTGGACCAGCTTGCCCGCCGCCGCACACGCGCCTGCCCGCGCCCGCGCCGCCGGGCTCCGCCGCCTGCCCGAGTCGCCGGTGCTGCCCTAGCCTACCGGAACAGTAACAAGGTGCCTCGAAATCCGTGTTTTGTCATTCGGGCTCCGAAAAATACAAGTAAATATCCCATTTTCATCATTTTCGCGCGCTGAGTCCAAATCCGATGTCTGTTTTGCCAAATTCCACTTCTAAAATTTGTCGAAGGCATCCAGACATGTAAACTTAATCCAAATTTCGCGCTGGGTCCAACCTTGAGGCCCGATTTGCGCACAAACACCTCCAACGCACCGAATAAGGCTCCAAAAGTCGCTGATCACACTGCAAAAGCTTTGCCGAGATCCGGGTCATCACATCCTCCCCCACTAAAAGAAAGTTTCGTCCTCGAAACTAACACAACTCAAAAAGGAGTCTCAGATACCAAGGGTAGGTACTCAACACCGCCGTCTCCAGCTCTCAAGTCACCTGTCACTCCCCGTGATTACTCCTCAGCAATAATAAAACCCGTACGACATGACCCGGTTGCGCAGTCCTCTCATCTCACGAGCCAGAATTCGCAACGGGCGTCCCTCGTACTCCAATCACTCACAGATCTCAAAGAAAACGAGTCCATCACGGGCGAGGGATCCACAAGCCTAACACTCATGAGCTGAGACGTGGAAAAACCTCGGGGACTCCAACCAAAGCTGGGGGAAAGGGGAGAATAACCAGTGCAACACGCACCAACACCACACTCAAGTGTCAACCCAACCAGGGCGACCCGAAACACACCCACACGATCATCCAAAGAGGAAAGAAGCCCTAACCAGCTGGGGTCCCCGCTTAGTTACTCTCGGATCCTGACCATCCGCATAGACTGCTCCACCACAGTCTACCATCAAAAGGGACCCCCAGAGATACAATCTCATGCCACTGATCACCTCAATAATTCCACACAGCGCCAGCTGTGGAATCATCAAACTCAACTCCAGACAGCTCTCCCGCTCAAGATATCCGCCACTTCAGTGGCTTTGTCGAGGTGATACAAAATGCTCAACAATAACCCAACGGTAACTCCACAACCACTATGGGAGGCATCACTATCACTCGCAAATCCATATCCCATCACTAGCAATGCTAAAATTGGCGCTGATCTCAGTCTCATCATCCGTTCGTCAAGCTCTGCTGACACTGCCCAGTCCAAGAAGCTCCGCACCTCAACAATAAATGTTGATCTCGGCCACTCTCGAATAGCATCCCATTTGGCCGGATTTCCACCGCCGCTACTACGGCCGGAATAATGTGGCCCAAGAAGGTAAGCTTTCGAAGCTAAAACTTGTACCACAACAACTTGGCATACAACTTCTTCCTCACAGACATTGTAGCACCATCCACAAGTGCTTATCAAGCTCCAAGTCACTCAGGAAGTAGATCAAAATATCCTTGGAAAATACTGCTACCAAATCCGTCCAAGTATGGCTGGGACACACAATTCCTCAAATCGTAAGGCAGCAGGGCATTAATCAATCCAATTGGCCTCATCGTGAGCTCATAATTCCCCTACCGTGTCCTGAACGCCGTCTTGGCAAAATACGCAGCTGTATAATTCTAAATAGGTACAGGCATTACAGACGAACAACTGCCGGAGTATGACTCCATCAAAAGGTCCTAAATAAAGCCCGGACCTGCCTGCACTCAAACCGCAGTAAAACCCTCACTATCGTGTATCACCGATGTGGCATCACCATCGTGTGTCAACAACGTGGTGCTAGCTCAAACAGACCTTCGATCCATCAAATTCTGCGACTGCGCCATCAGCTCTCTCAGCTCTACTGGCGATATCCAATGAGGTGTTGTCGAGGTTGGCGCGGTTCCCAGAACCATGTCCATCGCAATCTCAATGTCCATAACCGGCGGCATAATCGTCAACTCAGGTGGAATCACACCCGGGATCTCACGGGTAACAGGGATATCCTTGAGTCCCGGCGCCGCCGTAGGCACCACTCACACTGTCGCTGTAACCTGTGCGCTCTAACTATCTCAACAAACAAGTCTCTCTTGTCTGCCTCGCAGAAGGTTATAATCCTCTCTCTCCGCAGTCAAACATTATGTGGCTCTGTGCCAACCAATCCCAAGCACTGGGTCAAAACACCGAATTGCCACAAATACCCATAAGTCTGCCGGTACAACTCGCGGCCTCAACTGTGTTGGACCTAACCCACAAGCCTCCTCCACATGCACAACACCAACAGTAACCTGTACCTCTAGTGCACGTGGTAACAACCCTGCCTCTAGTCCATGCAGGAATGCAAAATGCTCTAACTCCGACTGCTGCGATGAAATCCCACCTGCGACAACTCGATCCACTGCCGTGGCGCCCTCCAACTGGGCGGCACAGATTCATCCGCTCAATGCAGGTGGTCGTCGCTCAGTCTGCCATAACATATCTTGATTAACCACATAGGGAGCACGACCTCTGCCTCTGCCCACACGGGGGCGACAAATACGGCCCTCAGCAAAAACATATCCATGCTACCGCCGCTGCTGATACTAATGCGGATACAGCTATCGGGGTGCACCCGACCTCTGGTGTCTCAAAAAGTCCACGATCCCTGGGAAGGAAATCCGGAATACCTCTGTCGGCTGCTCTGTCCTCCATCAACTAGTGCCAAGCGCCTCCATCCAAAACTCGCCTCTGGCGGCAGATCCCTATCCAAAGAACTGCAGCGCCACACTCCACACACAACGCCTACTCCATCAAGGCATCCCAAAACCTGTAACGGAGAGACCGAATAAACTAAAAGGCATCCTGGCGCAATTCACTCCCAGATACACAAATCTCATGCGCCTCGTCCCTCTAACATGGAGCGCGCAGTTCAATAACTGCGTAAACTCTTAGACACAGGGAGGCTCTCAAATAGTCTCTCTATCACTACCGACCACGATTCTGCCTCCACAGGCTCCAAGCTCAAACCTATGAATCGGGGTGGTTCATCTGCCGAAACTGGCTCAACTGATCGATGATGTCCCACAGCTCATCAGCTGTCAGCTATCCACCCTGCCTCGGTGCCCCGGCACTAAACGTCGGCACGGAGGGGGCTACTCGCTCCATCGGCGCCACAGAAATCACTGCCACTGAGGATACCGCAACCGGGTGGTCTCGGGAGGAAAGCACTGTCGGGCTGCCCGCTGCTCCGACAACTGTGTCACCCAAACCAGCAGCCCACTCCGCCGCTGATATACCTCTGAGAATCCTGTCATCTGGGTTCGGAGCTCTCTGTCCTCAATCTGGGTGTCCGGCCCAAATTCAACCGCTCATGCTCAACTGCTGCGACAGGATGCACACGGGTCAAAACCCAACGTCGGGGAGACACCGCTCATCACGACAAAACTGTAAATCAGCACTCAACAAACGCTCGACCCAATCCAGCGAAAGTCTAGAGCATGTCACCAATTCCACAGCATTATGTTGTCTGCAGCCAACATAATCACTTAGGAGAATAAACATGCCAATCACTCATCCCGTCCGTTGGGAGAGGTATAAAACTCAATCAAGACTCTCGCTACAAGTCACGACTTTTACGAAGTCATCCAAGGGTCAAACCATAAGCCTAGGGTTTCTAAGTCCACCATGACCTACAACCTAGGCTCTGATACCACTCTAATCTGTCACGCCCCGGGGTCGAAACTGCGACCCGGGCTCGCCAACAGATCCGCCGCCTATGCAAAACCCCGCATAGGCGAAGCGTCCTACCTGCAAGAAAGGGGCTACAGCCATAGTTAGTTAATTCGGATTCGGCAAAAATTCGGTTCGGATATAATACGGATAAAATTCGTATCATGATTTTTAAATTCGTTGAAAAATTCGGTAAAAAAACGGACTCGATAATTATTCAGATACGTGATTTATACGAAAATTATACGTTCACCAATTAAAAATTCAGGATAAAAAATTCGGCTATTAAATTAATTTTTTTTTCTAGATTTATACTATAAGCATAATCAGTTATAATTTTTAAGAATATAAAAATAAATAGATACAAAATAAAATAAATAGGCTGTGCTCTGGGGTCAGGGGTGAAAGTGAAGTGGTGATTCTGTGAACAGTAATTTTTATTTTATTTTATTTTATTTTCTTGGAAAAGGAAACTGTAAAGTGTAAGTGATGATTCTCTGTAATTTTTTTTTTTCTTGGAAAGGAAAATTGTATAAAGTGTAAAGTTGTTTCACCCAATGGGCAATGGTTAATGCAGTGGGTATTGGGTAACTGTGCACCAGAGTCTTGGACTCTTGGTTAAAAAAAAAATTGGGTTTAACTTTTGAAATTCAAAAAAAAAATAATCCCGAATTTTTGGGGGAAAAATTCAGAATTTGCGAATTATTCGCGAATAATAATTTTTGAAAAAAAAAATTCGAATTAATCCGAATGTTTGGAAAAATTCGGGAACGGACCGTTTAATTCGGATTCTCAATAATTCGCGAATAATATGCGAATTAACTAACTAAGGCTACAACTAAACAGATATCAGAGCTATAAAATAAAAGTGCTGTAAAACTAAAACCAACCATCTGTACAATTGGAATAATGATACAATATCCATCTCCCATAAATGATAATCATACAATATCCTCAAATACAATAAACCAGAACTCAACAGGGAGGTAACCTGAAAATAATACATCAGTGCACAGGCTCTCAGTACAAGTCAGATCCTCACAATACAATAATCTCTCAAAAGCAGAAAAATAAATAATCTACTGACTGTACACAGAATCTCCAATATAGGGGTACCACTACTCTCCACAGACGGGTAGGGATCTAGCTCGCGACTCCCTCGCCTCGCACAGCAACCGCAGAATCAGCAACACCCGCTAAGACTCTGCAAAACAAAGGAGAGAAAAGAAAGAGGAGGGGGGGGGGACCCCAATGGGTGTGAGAACTACACCAAAAGGGAGTTCTCAGTGGGTACCACCGCCAAGTCCGACGATCTGCCCACGAAGTATACTAGAGGCATAAGATAACAATGCAGTAAAAACTGAACAAGAAAGCTGGAGGTACTCAACAACTACCCAGCCTCTATCTACATGCTCAAAAGGGGAAAACCAATGAAAGGTATGCAACCACTCGCACATGAAGTGCACAATCGACCCAATCGAGCTGACTGCCACATCTGGTCTAGTCAAGCCTGCGCCCACCTACAACCACCTCCTACTGCCGGGCAGGAATTACGTAGGGTGTCCATACGGACTAACTCGCTATCGAATAGTGGCACATACAGGCTATAGTCGAAATCCACGCTCTCTCTCAGAACGGATAGACTCAAGATCCTCAATCTCTCGCACAACGGTCGAAAAACTCACAACGACCTCGGGACCACCGTTAACCCCAAACGGTTCCCAACAACACTAGCACTGGTCTAAACACAGCTACTAGACTCCACTCAGCCCCCAGGCACGAGTGCAACAATAAAAGTACCTGCCTGAATAAACCCAATCAAATGAACAGGTATAAAACCCGGTACTGCCTGCTCAAACTGTCTCAAGTATCTGCTCACAAATCGGTACTCACTGACCGATACTCACTGTCTGGCACTCACTGGCCAACAGGTCTGGCGCTCACTGGCCAATATGTCAACTGCCTACTCCGGAGTGGCCTCGAGGGGAGCGACCCACACGAGTAAAGTAATCATGTCACCAATATCACAAGCATCATAATATAGCATGACTGGATCACGACTCTGATCAGAGTGGGAAAACCCATCCACTAAAGGAAAACCCGATCCCCAAACTGATACAAGGGTAAACAATAAGTGGGAAACTCCATCCACTAAAGGGAAACCCGATACCCAATCTGATGCACAAGGATATATCCGGTCAACCGCCCAATATCCGCAGTCGCCGCAACACCCACAAACCCACAATCAAGTCCAACCTGCCCCAGACTCAAAGTCTCGACTACACTATCCCAAACCCCTGCTCAACTCGAGCAACAAGAATCGCCTGACTAACGAATAAGGAGAAAAGAAGCAAGCATGGTTTCTCCTAAGTCAAGTTCCAACATGATAGTGTAGCGATAAAAGATGGCCTATCTAGATGTCCATACAAGCATGCATTTGTCCTCAAGGAAGATACAAGATAATAACAAATAGCAGCTCCACATAAGTATAAGCACATGCCAGAATCACTAATGAACTACACCTGTTCAATATCCATGATCCATAATCCATAATAACTCAGAGTAATATCCGCATATATATGCCAAAGGGAAATCGAGCATGAACTCTATCTCATCTAGTATAACATGAACATAGCCATCAAGAATGCTAGATCTCAAATCCTCTAAAGCATGTACAATAATCAAGTAAGCATTAATCCACATGATCTAGGCCACTTTCCACGCTTACATCTCAATTCTATTAGTTGTACCTTAATCATGCATGCTATAAGTCACAGAGGGTAACAATCCCTTAGGTAAGCTTTCCCTAATCACCAACATGGATATCCGAATCATGCAAGTCCTCATAATATAACATGAATATTAATCTTGTAATTCTCTTAGACAATCAATATTACTAAGCTTACCTCTCAATCACAAACAATGTACCCTAAACATGCATGCATTCTATCAAATAGAATTAGAGAACTGTCCACCGGTTCCGGGGACAAGGCAACCCACCTGAAACGCTTTCCACAAGCAAAGCCGAAGTCGGTGAAGTGCGTAGTCACATGCTATCAAAATCCGCCGAAATTGCACCCTCGGTACACGGTCGCGCAAGCCTCTGCTTAACAAACAACACAACCAACAACAACACGATCAATACCCCACAACACCCAAACAGCACATGCTGTTTTTACCAACCAGCACAAAGAAGGGGATTTTTCACCTGCGTGCAGTCCTCCAAAAATCCCAGAAAAATCACTACTGTGATCCTCGCGACGAGTAGATGCAAAATGAGATTTATACACCCCGTTCTAACACCTGTAGCCCAAGATATAAATACAACAACGCGGTATGCCGAAATATCCACAAACAAAATCCTATAGAAAACCAGTCCGAAAGAAGCATAATTATCACCTTTGAAGAGTCCTCCAAAAATTCCGATAAAAATACGGGTGCGCTCCTCTCGAAGCGTAGATATCAATCGAGTCCTTAAACGCCTTATTCCGATGCTCGTAGACCGAGAAAACCCAACAATACTCCACCGCTGTCCCGTACCTCGCAGCAGTACAAAGGGTCACAGAAAGACCTCGGGAACCGTGCCAAAACAAAAAATGAGGCTAAGTGATCAACACAAAAATCGAAGGCGTATTTCTCGTGAACGCGCTGCCGTGAAAATCAGCTCAAAAGTCCATCGGGGTAGTCCAGGGGGTCTCTTGGACTAAAAAGCGACGGTAGAAGCGAAAATCCAAAGAACGTCAAAGTGTGCCGCGTCGCAAAAAACGCCGATGCCGCGGCCTCCAAAAAATCCGGGAATACATCGAAGGGTGGAGGAGAGGGAGAGGGACAACTTTCCTTAAGGCCTCAACCCAAGAAGAGCTCGGGAAAGCCCTTAAAAAGAAGCCCAAAGGGGCTATTTATAGCCCAAGCCCACACAAAAGAAATTCCGGATTCGGGCGTCGGATTCGGGCGCCCGAATCCGGCCCAAACCCGTTATTGTGCGCGCCCGAATCTCTCTCGGTGCGCCACGTCACCCGTTCCCCGTCCCGCGCGCCCGGCGCACGCGCGCCCGCCAATCGCGGCGCGCCGCGTGGCAGCGCGGTCCACGGCGGGGACCGTGGGCCGCGGTTCACGGCGGCCCAGCCGGGTCGCTGCGCCCGCCAATGAGCGGGCGACACGTGGTTTGGCGGGTTCCACCGTGCGCCGCGCCCGGCGCGCTGTCGCGTGTGCGTTGACTGACCACTCCCCGCGCGCCACGTGTCCAAGCCGAAGTCCGATGGTCCCGGTGCACGCCCAAATCCGTGGACCAGCCTGCCCGCCACCGCACACGCGCCTGCCTGCGCCCTCGCCGCCGCGCTCCGCCGCCTGCCCGCACCGCCGGTGCTGCCCTAGCGTACCGGAACAGTAACAAGGTGCCTCAAAATCCGTGTTTTGTCATTCGGGCTCCGAAAAAAATAAGTAAATAGTCCATTTTCATCGTTTTCGCGTGCTTAGTCCAAATCCGATGTCCGTTTTGCCAAATTCCACTTCTAAATTTTGTCGAAGGCATCCGGACAGGTAAACTTAATCCAAATTTCGCGCTGGGTCCAACCTTGAGGCCCGATTTGCGCACAAACACCTCCAACACACCGAATAAGGCTCCAGAAGTCGCTGATCACACTGCAAAAGCTCTGCGGAGATCCGGGTCATCACAATCTACTTCGCGAGAGGATTGCTCTCATCTCCCTTTTACACATTATCTAGCCCACTTCTTTTTCACCAAACTTGTTCTTCCTCGAGACGGTCACCACACGTCCGTCCAAAGGATGGATTTATTTCTGCTCTACCATCTCATGGAGGGCATCCAAGTCAATTTAGGTCGTATTATTATTTGCCATATGGCCGTCGCCGCATCACATTCCTCTCGATCACTTTCATATGGTGTCACGCCCCGAACCCGAAGCGTAACAGACGCCGTGTACTTGCTAGATAAGCAAATACGCAAGGCTACAAAATCAAACAGAGAACACACATAATGATGATCACAAAGAATATTATCAAATTCGAAAAACTAAATTTATTAGGCAATGACAAAATTAAGATCAGAATCAAACTAATTATTACGACTGAAAAACTAAGGCCTACAACAAAAATACTAAAGGGATATTTGGTTCAACAGATTCCATAATTAACAACGAAGCAGAAGCGAATAAATTAAATGCTAGATAAGAAGTCTAATTAAATACATCTAACTACACTAAATATGAACAAAATAAAAAGAACGACTCGACGACGACTACGTCTAGCGTTCACTCGGACCCGTCCCCGCCCAGTAAAATAGTCTCGATACCTGGATAAGCAACCATACACCATATTAGTTGGATTAAGCATACAATGAAATAAATAACAAAAGTTCTTAAATATATTAATTTAAGCAACTAGTCTATCATTTGCAAAATTTCAGAAAATAGAGATTATTAACTAACAAAGTAATTTTCTTTTGGTAATCAAATGAAATTAAAAATAAATAAGTCTCCGGTAACTAACTATATAAAATGATCCGTTGGCGAGATCCAGAGGCACTCATAGGCGCAAAATAAAACAGAGGCACCCGAAAGTGCAGGCGCTCAAAAGCGCATATACAAAACAGAGGCGCTCAAAAGGACAGGCACCCAGAGGCGCAATACAAAGACGAAACTAGCTTTTATAACAGAGTACATGTCGACATGACCAACAATAGTATAGCAGAATACCAAGAAACCTTATAATTTAAAATACTTACACAGTCACTAATTTACAGAACAAATTATAAAATTCAGAAATAGTTTACTAAAAGAAACTGTCCATCGAATTTAAAACTCAATTTTTAGAATGTGTAATAATATGTTTAATCTTAGTTTTAAAATCTACAAAATATAAATCTTCTTATAATCAAAATATTTTCCTATACTATATTGCAAAGAACTAACGGTTGTCCGGTCGTTTACCTTAAAGTAGATTCTAAGCTAAGAAGCTATCCGGTCGAGAATGCACAGAGAGTCAATCACTGGAACCTAAAATAAAAATTTTAGATTCCTCTATAAGCTACTAAAAAATAAATACAAAACACAAATTAACGATCTGATGAACGAAGCCTAAAATAATAAACGATCAAATCGGATAGGCACACAAAGGTCAACAATATAAATTACATATACTAACAAATAGGTCGAGATTGAGTATGGAGAAGATTCGAATGCAAACTAAATGAAAATTATATTATTAATCAAGAAAAAGGTGGAAGTCTAAAGTCTAAGTTAATCAAAAGGGCAAGATAACTAGAAGAGAAGTTAATTATTAAACAAAAGTTTCGAGTGTTGAAAAGAATGTGATTTTCAAATGTTGAATCATAAGCTCATAACCAGAAATTAAATGGGATCGAAATTAGGAGCAAAAATAATATATGCCTTCTTTTAGGCGTTTTGTCGAACAGTTGGTGTGAAATTTGAAAGACATGGAGAATTTAGAGAATTTGCACAACTAAATCTCATGGGAAAAATTTTAGAGTACAATAATGACACAATTATAGTAACTTTAGATTGGAACGAATCAGATTTTAAAGATTTTGATTCAAATTAACAAATAAATACTAAATACCTAATCACATAACTAAGAACAATAATATTGGAGGATCTCAAGATTTGATAAAAGAGATTAAAAAAGAATAAAAAACGTAAAATGGACCTCTTCAAAACAAAAAATAACGACATCGACGATGAGATTCCGTCGACGGCGAAGCAAAGATGTTGATCGTGCTTGAGGAGGGCGGTTGCGCGACGATGACGAATGACGGCATGAAAAATGAAAATCCCACGAGCCTGCGCGCGCGGGTGCGTGCGTGTGTACAGCACAAAGAAAAGAGGGTGAGAAAGCCGATTGGGATATCAATTTTAATCAAAGAAGGATGCATATAGGTCATGGAGATTTAATTAAAATAATATGCTGCCAGACCCCTGAACTATTAATATTTACAAAAAAGTCCAAACTTAAGGAAAAAGGCATCAAACAAAATATTTAAAAGTACAGGGTGTTACATATGGTTCACTGCTCACTACCATCCTCCAATTTATTATCTTCAATCTAGACGGAACACGACCAAAGAAGAACACCACACCGATCAACACCGACACTTTCTCAAGTCTTGGTTTCAAAAAAAATCGTTACTGTGTATGGATCAAGAAAAATGTAAGGGACGAACCCAAGGACCAAATTGTTGAGGACGACGGAGAAGAAGTGCAAGAAGAAGCTAGGCAAGAGCATGAACATTATGAGGCTCCTCCTGAGCAACAGCATGCGCCTTACGAGGCTTCTCCCGAGCAACAGCATGCGCCTTATGAGGCCCCTCCACCATTTGCTCGTCCTCCCTACGATCCTTCATATTTTCAATCTCAAGTTTTTCAAAGGCTTGATAAGTTGGAATAAAATTTTGACCATACGTTTGATCAGATGGAGACTCGATGGGATACACTTTTTGGACCCTCTAGTACGTTTTATGCCGCATATGGGCCTCAAGCTAGACAATCGCCATCATTCGCCGCGCCACCACAAGACGAGGATGATGACCAAGACGAAAATGAAGAAGACGATGATGATTAGTGGCCTTGTGGCTCTCTCCTTTTTTTTTTTTTATGCTATTATTGCCACTCCCTTTAACTCAGTTTTATAATTTCACTCTCTTTTATGCTTAATTTAGATATCTTTCTGTGATGACAAAGGGGGAGAAATATTATGCGTGCTCAATGAGATATGCTTGTCCATGCCTGCTACTTCCGTTTATGCATAAGTTTTTTTTTTAGGTGATTTAATTTTAATTATGTATATATTTAGGGGGAGCTCTTTACATTGCTTTTATCTTTAAATTTTATATTACATAATTTGTCATCATAAAAAAATGGGAGATTGTTGGCCTGGTAGCGATAATCCACAATTAGATTTTGATGATAACAAATAATTCGATTAATTCTTTCATTTTGAGTTTTATGATCAGAAGATTCAAATCTTGGAAAGAAACTCAAGAGAGGTATTTTACAAGCACCAAACTTCACCTCTCGAAGTTATCTTTACTTCCAAGGTCTAAAGTTCAATTCTCTTCTTTATATACACTAAATTATTTAATAATCACTCTTGATTAAAGTTGAAAAAAAATTAAGCTAAAAATTGAACACTTTTATTGATTAAAAACACATTTGAACCAAATCTTCTTTTAATTAAATTTGTACTAATAAAATGATGCTAAAACTTTTTCATAAATATATAAGGCATCAAAAATTATTTCAAAAAGAAATTTTTTGAATTTCTGCCAAAAATAGGATATGGACACCCTAAACCAGATTTGGGCCTCTAAACCAGATTTTGGTGTCCTAAATAGGATTTGGGCTTCCTAAAGTTCTGGGCCTCCTAAACACGATCTGGGTTTCATAAATAGGATTTAGGTTTCCTAAAATTATGGGCCTCCTAAACATGATCTAGGATTCCTAAAGATCTCGGCACCCTAAATAGGATCTGGGAGCCCTAATTGTATTTTGGGCGCCCTAATTATGTTCTAGACGCCCTAATTGAATTCATGACGCCCGAAACCCATTTAGGGCGCTCGGAATCTATTTTTATTCAAATCTTCTCCCTTCCTCTTTCGGACCGTTGTGTGTAGGGGTGGCAATCCAGCTCGTTGTTCGCGAGCGAGCTCGTGTTCGGCTCGAAATGAGCTCGAGATCGAATCGCTCGTTTAGTAAACGAGCCGAACACGAGCCGAATTTTTCAGCTCGTTCGTGTTCGGCTCGATAACCGCTCGAATATATATATATATATATATATATATATATATATATATATATATATATATATATATATATATATATATATATATATATATATATATATATATATATTACTATTTAGATTTTAAGCCATCAATTTTTTGTGAATTTTAATTATTAGATTAAAATTTTAATTTTTTAATTTTCTTTTAACTTTATACCTAATAGTACGAATGAAAATCAAACTTGTTGTTCGCGAGCCAGCTCGTGTTCGGCTCGTTAATAAACTAGCCAATCACGAGCCGAGTTAAAACCTAATAGTAGGAATGAAAATCAAACTTGTTGTTCACGAGCCAGCTCGTGTTCGGCTCGTTAATAAACGAGCCGAACACAAGCCGAATTTTTCAGCTTGATATTTAAATGAGCCAGCTCGTGTTCGGCTCGTTTATTAAACGAGCCGAACACGAGCCGACCCCAGCTCGCTCGTGTTCGGCTCGTTGACACCCCTAGTTGTGTGTGAATGTGAAGCAAGCTGTCAGTTGATTGAAGATTTGGGCTGCAGTGATGAAATCAGATGTCTTCAACTGTGCTGTCTCCGGACTACGCACATTTAATTAGCGCATGCTATGAATTAATGGATGCTGAAATTATGGACTATATGTCTGAATGAAGTTCACTTCATTTGATTTTCGTGGCTATAAATAGAGAGATGTTGAGGGACTTTGAGATTACCTCCGTGAGCTTCTAAGCTTGAAAATTTAAGTATAATATTTTCTTTAGCTCTATTCTTTCTCTTTAAGCTAGAGTAAAATTTATAGTAAGATACAATTTTATGTAAGAGAGAAAAAAAAGAAAGTACTGGTGTAAAGGCTTGGTGCTTGCCCGCAAAAGCATCATCTAGTGGTAATCCAACATTCTCTTGTGTTGAGAAGTTGGTGGGGCATAGACAAAGTGCCAAACCTCGAAACAAATCAATCGTATGCTTTTCGAGTTTGCATTTTTCTTACTCTACTTTTTTTTTTTGATTTGGGATTTTTAATTTGCTTGATAATTTACAATTTTATTTTAGAAATGTAATTCACCCTCCTCTTAGGTTGGCATTTGGTTCCTCATACGAGTCCTTCATCAATATGAATCTATTTACAAGTCACATACTACAATGTCACAAGATACACAATATCTATTATAGTAAATAATTTTGTGTTATCTAAGTTGAAAGAGATAAATATATAACAACAGTAATTATAGTAAGTTTTAAATTATTGCAACAATAACACAATATATATAACTACAGCAATATAAAATTATATCAACTTATACACAAAGATGTTGATTAACAGTGCAACGAAAAAATTTATATATAAATAATAGCGTAACAAGATGTATATAATTAACATAGCAATATATTAACGGAGCAATGTATATATATATATATATATATATATATATATATATATATATATATATATATATATATGATTAACAGTATTATTTCTTTAATACTAAAAGAAATTGAAAGATAAATATTTTAATATTGCTTCTAGAATGTTGAAAAATATTTTTATAATTTCTTTTAGTAAAATATCACTTTAAAATAATTTAAATATGAAATATTCAAATATACGTTTGTATGCAAATTACTAGTATACTATAAATAAATAAACAGTAAGGATTAGATTAAGCATGTGGGTCGAGGCATGTGATGCACTGTTCTAGAAGCAAAATTGTCCCTCCACATGCAAGGCTCTGGCAATCACTTCTAGCGATACAACGATCACTGCCACCCCGTCGACACGACTTCGGAATGACGCAGAACGAATCCATCGACTTTCAGAGATCCAGCAAAGAGTAAAGCTCGGTGTAGAATGTATATACTATACTGTATATCAAAATTGTAACTTAACCAATTTTACTCCCAAATATACAGAGCAAAAGAGAACCCTCTTGCGGCCCAACTCTAGGCAGGGTCCAACGGCTAGATCTCGGATTAGCCGTTGGACCTTACCGAGAAGGTCCTTGGGTAGTCCATTAGACTCTTCCTAAGGCAAGGCTCTTAGGTAGCCCGATAAGTCTCTTCCCAATGTAAGGTTAAGTCAACAAAAATAAAATAGAAAATAAAAAGTGAACCGGTTCAAGACCGCGTATGCGGTCGCCCGTCTCGTACTCATGTCGTGGACACTTGCGTGTCTTTAGAAGTTCTTACTCTCGCTTTTTTCTAACCAATAAACTCAAAGAAGAATGAACATAAATATAGCTGTCACATATGATGAGTGTCCAACGTAAGATTGAATATCACATGTGGTAAGAAAAGTATTGAACTTTCAGATAAAATTCATTGATATTAGGCTATTCAAAAAGCCCATAGACCAAAATCAAATTTTAAATCAATAAAAAACAATAAAATCTAACACCACACGCCTCATCTTACCTCTTTATCTCTATTATGCTTGAATATTATTTCTTGCATGCAGCTTTTTGAAAAGAATTTATCATTATTTATAAAAACAAATACTTTAAAAGGCATTTATCTACTTAAAAAAATATATCTATTTTCAACTGGCAAATGAGCATCATGATCGCAAATCCTATGGAGATCGGCTCATAAATTGGCTCGCCCAACCTGTCGCGGAACTTGAGCTTAGCTTGATCTTGTTCAGCTCATTTGAGCTTACAAAAGTATAACATAGTAATAAATAAATAAATAAATAAATAAATATTATGATAAAATATTAAATACAATGAGTTCATATAAGATTGACAAAAGAAATATGAAGTATATATATTACTCAAGAAACTTATCTAAGAATAATTTATTCGTATAAAAAATTTCTAATATGATAGTAAGTAGAAATTTTGATATTTGTTTTTTAAAAAGTATTATTATTTATGATTTGATAGAATAAAGCATTTCACCTAAAAGATAATTTATTTTATTAAAAAAAATTACTTTCAGGCCGAATATGATCTATTCTTTTCTGTATCTTTATCTACCAAAAAAAAAAAAAAAAAAAAAAAGAATTGAGAATTAAATATACAAATTTCTTAAAATACTGTTTTGATGCATGAATATCTTATTCATTATATCTCCATAATTTATTCGAGAAGCTTGTATATTTGGCAAATAAGTATGATCAAATGTTTAGAATTAGATACTAAATTCGGTTTTCACATCATTTTTTTGGACAGGATAAATCACCTTGTAGATAGCTATGCTATCCTTCCAAATTATGAATATAATATCCTACCAAATTAAGGAGTAAAAATTAAAGTTCTTTCTTACAATCACACTAAAAAATCTTTATATTGAGTAAGTTCTCCTTACATAATTTATTTAGACTTCCAAATAAACCTAAGTAAATTAAGATCCTATGGATGTATAAATATTTTATTCAATATATTCTCTTGATTTAGACGATAAGAAGTGTGGTCGAATATCAAGAATGAAATATCATATTCAATTTTCAAATTATTTTTTAAAAATAATTAAATCATCTCGTAAATGAAATGTGTTGCAAAACTTTTTAAGCCCTATTTGTATGCATAAATATTTTGTTAGGCATATCTCACTAAGTCATTTTAGAAGTTTGTACATTCCGTAGGTGCAGATGTAATCAAATATAAAGAATTGGATACTATATTTGGTCAAATTATTTTTTCAAATAAAATAAATCAATGGTAGGTGAAATATATTATCTTATAGAATCATAAATATCAATATCATTCAGAAAGTAAAAATTATTCTTCTTCAGAAAGTAAAAATTAAATCCACTCCAACCCACTACGGAAACCGGGCGGAAGGTGAGAATCACTTCCACTCGAGATCCGTACGATTTGCATCCCCACCATGCCCCGCACCCTCCCCCTCCGCCACCGCTCGCGCACCCCCCCTCGAACCCTACTTCCCCGTCCGCCTCCGGGCCCCACCTACCAGGGGGACGCTCGTATCCGCCCTCTTTTTTCTTTCAAGGACGCGGTGGTGTCCCATCCTCCAAGAACACACCCCAGTCAACAGCAAACCTTTGACCCACGCTCTCGTCCTCGCCTTAGTCCTTCCCTCCCTGCTCTTCCACCTAAGTACCTCCTGAACCCCATCTTAAATGGCCGGTGCTTCCGCTGCTTCGAGCGGGGCCACATCGCAGCGCGTTGCCGTGAACCGAGGCGCTGCCTCCTATGCATGCGAATCGGCCACTCGGCTAGATTCTGTAAGTCCCGCGCTTCGCCTCCTGGTCGCGCGGTGGAGAAGGCCCCGAGGATTGCTCCTCAGCCCGCTGCTATCGCCTTCCTGCCCATCCGCTTGGAATCCCCTGGTCTTCAGCCCCTCACGGGCCGTGTCGCCTTGGCGGACTTCAGAAACTACGCGGGGGACAAGTCGGTGGCGCTTTCCAAAGGGCTGGCCGAGAGGTACGGGGGGTCCCCCACCGACTACAAGCTGGCAAGCCTTTCCCCCTCGACTTCGGTCGTCTTCTTCCCCAGTTGGGTCACTCGAGAATCGGCTATTGCCAGAAGCCCTATTTGGATGGATGGGCAACCGATCCACCTCTCGCACTGGGTCGAGGCGGGAGAGTGTGGGCGCGAGCATCAACTTCATAAAGCCTGGATCCGGCTCAGACATTGGCCGCTTCTTTGTTGGAACAAGGAGGACGTCGCGGCGGCCGTTAGCAGCTTTGGACAACTCTGGGACATCGACGAAGACAGCGAGTCACTGAGGGAGGTCTCCTTCTTCAGAGTTAAGGTCCGGTGCGCGCATGTCCGGAACATCCCGAAGGTCCTCCACCTTCGCGTCGAAGACAAATGTTTCACCATCCCAATCGAGATTGAGTCCTGGGAGGATGCCAATCCCATCCTTCTTGGTGAGGAGACGGATCAACACCTGGGCCTGACTTCAACGGAGGAACAGAGGGCTTTTGTCAAAAGCTCTGGCTTCTCGGCGGTCCTGGGTAGCAAGGTGAGCTGTTCTCCCAACTTGAAGCCGGTGGGAGGAGCGCCGGATCCTGTCCGAATCTGTTCCCCGGAGGCGGGTTGTCGGACCGGCGACCGGCGGTCTTTGCTTGGGCCGGTTCCCCCCCTCGGACCTCTGGACGGTCCCCCTGCCTCTCGGTCCTCGAGGGGGGGCCCTGACACGCCCTGGCACTGCAACCTCTCTGACGCATTCTTTGGGGGTAGGGGATTCAAACCTCTCGACAAACCTCCTGGTGGACGTCCCCATTGTGGGCCCGCTCCTGCAGCGGGTGGGTGGGGCTTCGGATTGGCAACCGCTGGACCCGAGCCCCCCCCCCTCCTCGCTCTTGCTGGATGGGCCTCCCCTGCCAGCCCAGCCCATCCTTTCTGCTGGAACGGGCCCCCCGCCTGCCTGCACTCCCCAGCGGAGCCCCTCGAGCCTTCGCCCCCCCCCCGGGCTTGGGTACTGAGTTGGGAGACCTTCCGTTAGCCCACAGCCGAACCCGGCCTAGCCGGGGGAAGCAGGAGCAGCCCCGCCGAAGCAACAGGCTTGCCTCCTTAAACAGGGGCAACCGACTGTCCACCCTCCTCCGAGCCCAGGGGCTTCACTGCAAGAAGCTCTCTCCTTCCTCCTCGTCGAGGAGGGCGGGAATCCCCATCCTCCCCGGGCCTCCTTCCTCGCCTCTGGAGCCCCCCCCCCCTCCCCTCTCTCCCAGTTTTGCCATCGTCTGCCCCGCCCCGCCACCCCCCCCGCCCCCTCTTGACCTGCGCGGCAAGGGGGCGGCGCCGGGGTCGTCTCGGGGGGACTCCCAGTCGGCGCCTCCTCCCACCGCTGTCCCGAGTGGAGGGGAAACTGCTTCGCGGCCTTCTAGGGAGCGACCCGTCTCTCTCCCCCTGACTGAAGTGGAAGTGGATCGCATCCAGCAGGCCTGTGGCATCAGAGCTCCTTCGACGACCAACACGACTCCCACCTCCTTGCCGTGCCTGGCTGTCGTGGCTCGCCCGGCGCCGGGAACTGATGGAACTTCCTGAAGTGGTCGAGTCTTTCGTGATCGCACTCTTGGGCTTTTTCTTCTCTCAATGACGCGTAACAGAGTGTTCTGGTTCCTCTCATGGAATATCCGTGGGCTCAACGACTCAAGGAAATGCTCAGCTATCAAGACTTTTGTCCGAATTAGCAAGTGCTGTGTTGTCTGCTTCCAGGAGACCAAGCTGGCCTCAACCACGGTCGACAAACTGAGCTCCTTCTGTGCCCCCCCTTTGCGGGCTTTTCGTGTTCTCGACGCCATCGGGACGAAAGGAGGGATCCTCACAGCGTGGAACCCGGCTCTGTTCGATTGCTCTCATTGTTGGACAACATTACACTCGCTCAACGTTTTGCTGAAAAGAAAGGTGGATGGCACCGAGTTCCTGATTTCTAACATCTATGGGCCGACCTGTGCCGCCCTGAAAGCCGGCTTCTTCCTGGAGCTTTCCACCATCGGGGATCAGGCCCCGGCAATTTGGGCGCTCCTGGGCGATTTCAACACCATCCTCGCACTTCAAGACAAAAACGGGGCACCATCCAACATCTCCGAGATTCTTCTCTTCAGATCTGCTGTTAGTAACCTGGGGCTCTTTGATCTCCCTATTTCGAATCGGTCCTTTACTTGGACCAACGGGCGCAGGACCCCGACCCTGGAGCGCCTCGACAGAGCCTTCGTCTCCCAGGGTTGGCTGTCCCACTTCCCGGACTCAAGTTGGAGGGCCCTCCCGCGGCCGAGGTCGGATCACACACCGCTGGTTCTGACGGCATTCTCGTTCATTCCGTCGGCCTCCATCTTTCGCTTCGAGTCTTTCTGGTTGAGATATCCGACTCTCAAGGAAACGATCAGCACCGCCTGGTCATCCCCGATCCCGGTCAGCAACCTCCTGGATCCCTTGAGCCGCATCAATGAGAAGCTTTCCCTCGTAAAACGGGCGTTAAAATCTTGGAGCGCAGGCCTCATCTCTGAAATTAAAAAACAAGGTGATCTCTGCCTCTGCTGGTTGGCTTGGCTAGATAAAGCGGAGGAAACAAGATGCCTGAACAACCACGAATGTGGACTGAGACCCAAGCTGAAGGAAAGATTTGAGGAGCTGGCGTACCAGGAGGAAATCAAATGGAGGCAACGTTCCAGAATGCTGTGGCTACAAGCTGGAGACTCGAACACCAAATTTTTCCACCGTAAGGCCAATTGCCGCAGGAGCATTAACCGCATTTCTGAGATCTCGGACGGCAACTCCACCCTCACTGCTCATGTGGACATTGCCAAACAGTTGTTTTATTTCTTCAGCTCCCAGTACGGAAACACTCCGATGGCGAGACCTCAGCTCAACCTGCAGCTTCTGTACGGTACAGAGCAGCCCCCCCTTTCTCAACTTATTGAGCCGTTCACGTCAGATGAAGTTAAATCGGCTATTTTTGCTTCGGCATCGGAAAAGGCGCCGGGCCCAGACGGATTCCCCGGGATTTTCTATCAGACCTTTTGGCTTTTATTACAACAGGACCTACTTGAGGTGTTCGAGGCCTTCCATGCTGGTTCCGCGGATCTTTCTTCTTTGAATACTAGTTGGATATGTGCGATTCCGAAAAAGACGGGGACTCTGACAGAGAGAAACCTGCGTCCTATTAGCCTCGTCCACAGCCTGTCTAAACTCATCTCGAAGGTCTTGGCATCTAGACTGCAATCTCGCATCAACCTACTCGTCAACCCTCACCAGTCGGCATTCATTAAAGGGCGGCACTTGATGGACAACTTTCTCAGCGCCCACTTCTTGGTGCACCACCTTCATGCTACGAAGAACCCGGCGGCCGTCCTAAAGCTGGATTTCGAGCGTGCTTTCGACCATGTTAACTGGGATTTCCTGATGGAGGTCCTAGCAGCTAGAGGGTTCGGGGAAAAATGGATTAGTTGGACCAGATCCCTCTTAGCCTCGGCATCGGCTGCGGTGCTTCTTAATGGGGTACCAGGGAAGCCCTTCGCGCTGAAAAGAGGCTTGCGACAAGGGGATCCCTTATCCCCCCTTCTGTTCATTATCTGCATAGACGTTCTGTTCCGGATGATGCAGCGAGCAACCGAAGAAGAGCTATTACCGACGGTGGGAATAGGGGATTGCCGCTTTCACACGCTCCAGTTCGCGGACGACATCCTGATCTTCTTCGATGGATCTCTCAAATCAGCGGCAACCATCAAGTTATTACTAGACGCCTTCTCGGAAAGCTCGGGTCTCACCATTAACTTTGGCAAAAGCTGCATAATTCCTATTAACTTGTCTCAGGAACTTTCTTCCGAACTAGCGAATTGGTTCAACTGCTCCTCTCAAGACTTCCCTTTAAATTATCTGGGCCTCCCCCTCACCCCCCGCAGGCTCTGCAAATCGGACTACTTGCCTCTACTCGAGAAGATGGATAGCCGACTGGCTGGGTGGAAAAATCTTACACTCTCCAGGGGAGGGCGTCTGGTCCTCCTGAATTCGGTCCTAACGGGCATACCTTCCTTCTTTTGCTCTGCTTTTCGGCTGCCGGTCTGGGTCTCGAAGTATATGGATAAAACTCGAAGAGGATGTTTTTGGAAGGGGGGAAAAATTAACAGTGGTTTCCACTGCTTGGTGAAGTGGGGGAATGTTTGCCGCCCAAGATGTATGGGAGGAGTCGGAATCAGAGACTTGAAAACCGCCAACTCCGCACTGCTCATGAAAAGTCTATGGAACTTCTTCTCCAAACCTCGGGCTCCGTGGGCCCAGTTGATATGGGCTAAGCACTACCGGCTCCGTCCACCCTCGGCATCCAGCAAGGCCCCTTCAGGCTGTGCGCCAATTTGGAGGGACTTGATGAAGCTGTCAGCGCCCTTCTTCGCGTCGGTCGGCTTCGAGCTGGGAAATGGCCGATCAGCAAAGTTCTGGTCGACACGCTAGAATGGCGATTTCGCTCTGGAAAACTGTTTCCCCAATCTCTTTGCTGTTTCGGCGGCCAAAAACGCTTCGGTTCACTCCTGGCTTCGCAGTTTCTCTGCATCACCTAGGGCGGCATTCCCTCAATTACTCTCGAGCGAGCAGCACAGAGAGCTAGCCTCATTATCGGATGCAATCGGCACCATCGAGCTGTCCAACGCTCCTGACGCGATTATTTGGCGGTGGAATGAAAAGGGGGTCTTCACTACCCGGAGCGCCTATTACTTTCTGATGGACGCAGGATTAAACGATAACAACAACAACTTCCTGTGGAAGAGCAAAACGCCGCTCCGAGTCAAGATATTCCTTTGGTTAGCAGGGAAAGATTGCTTACTCACTGCCGACAATCTAATTAAACGAGGATGGATTGGTCCGCCAGTCTGCCCGCTTTGCTTGCGAAGCGAAGAAACCATAGAGCACTTACTGTTTGACTGCACCTATGCTATCTCTGTGTGGAGCAGAATCTCAGCAAGGAGTAGAAAAAATATCAGACGATCCATTGAAGCTTCGGGAAACTTGATACTAAGATGGAAAAATCTAAGAGCTAAAATTTCATCAAGCTCCTCTCGAGACAGAAGCCTCTATGACATCGTCTTCGCGGCTGTATGCTGGGAGCTCTGGAAAGAGCGAAATGCGCGTATCTTCACCAGTCGCCTAGCGTCTATCGACATCCTGGAGGGTAGGATAACTACTTCGGCGAATCTGTGGAGCACATTGATCAAGAATTAGAGCCTGAGGTATCAATTGAATTAATGGTTAACTCGGAAAGTGGTGCATTATTGGGATCCTCTGCAAGCGGCAACCTGAGGCACAGACCATGATGAGGCGAATCGGCCGTGACGACAACAACAGCGGGCACTATCAGGTGGACCTTTGAGGATCTAGATCATGATAGAGTTGGATTGGGGAGAAAGTGCTTATTTCATGGCCCCGCCTAACAATCAACGGAGTCCTTTAGTAGAGGTTGGCTTACTTTTCTCTAGACTGGAGTACTGCTTTGACTTATTATGGAAGGACATCAGTTTCTCAAGAGGACTGCTGCGTCTCCTAGCACGGTTTGCTTCGAAGTAGAATCAAGTTTTTCTAACAGCTATCTGAAGTAGTGTTGTGTAGGGCGTTTTTTTGAGTTTTTTGAGTTTTTGAGTTTTTAGTATCCTACATGTTGCTTGAGGCTAATGTGTGGGAGTTCTTTTCTTTTCATCTCTATGTAAGGTTCAATGTTCAAATAGGGTATACCCCTGTTTAATCAAAAAAAAAAAAAGAAAGTAAAAATTATTCTTCTTAGTTAATTTTCTTTCTTACAATTATATTAGAAAGTCCTCGTATCAAATAAGTTATCCTCCCATAACTTCATTATGACTTCCAAACAAGAATATAAAAAAATAAAAATCAAGATTTCTGCTAACAATTATACTAAAAAATTCTTATAAAGATATTCATTATCCAAACAAGGTTACTGTAATTGAAACTATGTAAATAAAAGCTTACGTGCCCAAATACCTTCTAAACAAAAAGTTGCTTTTTTTCCCTTCTAAATTTGGAGTAATCTACTTACTCCATATATCAAGTGAACAAAAAATAAAAGTTTCTAATTACATGCAACTAAATAAATTATTTATAATTACATAACTTTCTAATTTCATAGCCTACTATACAATCTACATAATCCAGAACTAGAACAAAAAACAACCACACCATTTTTCGTATGGATAACAAGAGTTCCAAATCATCAACACGAAATTTTCATATACTGATATAGCTATTCAGCATATTAATTTCACAATCACCAACCTCACATTTGTAACAGAAATTCATGTAAGTTGAGATATGAAATTAGTTCCCCATCCGAGGCCAAAGTTCTGTTACATCTTATTATACAGATTTACTGTGTTTCAACAGTTCAGTCGATCTCAATTGTTACATCCACAAATAAGGACTACTAACTCAAAATTTGATCACTCAAGGTTGGTTATTACAACTAGCATACACAAAAAGATCAAAAAGTACTCGGAAAATTTGGAGCTGTTTTTTGGCAGGACAAGTCACACGTGTAAGGATTTTCAGTACCCAAAAGATATCAAATCCATCATGAGGTAGCTGTATATCGTTCGATAATTAGTTACATTTAGAACTGTCACCTTTTGTTGCATGAAACAGGTACTGTAGGTCAGAGAAAAATGAAGCAGCATTCGATGGCAGAAGCAGATGAAAGGCTCTTCTGCTGAAACGATATCCAATGAAAATACACTTTACCTAAAAGCATTAGAACAAGTTGGAATTTACTGCACAAAGATTACAGTAGTAGTTAGGGGAATAAGGCAAAATGAAGAAGAAATCTATAAATGGATTTGGCAATGCTGCGAAAATAAACCCCATGAACAAAGAAATTCATATACCTCAAATTTTCCACTATTATATAAAAGGAGCCAGCCACCTCATCTCTGAGCCATTTCCATTGGACAAATAGTATATCTTCTTCCACTTCTCCTCTGAGAATGTCTCTCGGCGTATGAGCTTTTGCCTGGCCAACAAAGGGGTACAATGAGGCTTAATTATGAAAGCAAAGAAATCACAGAAAAAAAAAATATTATCTATAGAAGAGTCTAAATTAGATCTATGGTTTCCGCTGTTCTTGTAATTTAAGCACTAGTAGTCCAATTTGACGAAGTGCATCTTCTAGATATTGTATGAAATGCCATTCAGATATCTTATCAGTAAACAGAATTAATCTAGTTAATTCCAAACTTGAAATTCAGTTAGCAACATCTCATGTTCAACGGGTTTTATCCAGTCGATTACAAATTAAATCACTTCATTGACTCAATAGCAAAACACAGGTGGAGTTAACAATCATCAACTACTAGATAACTAGACATTTTTAATCATGTTAACATAGCATTAGCATATGGAGGTAAATAAAACCACACAGTACAAAACTACCAACTACAGGGTGAAAAAAAAGAAGTTACCTTGTGTGTTCAAGAGATCCAAAAAAGAAAATTTTAATTTACAATAGATAATTATATAAAAGCGGGAAAAAAATGACCTATCAAGAAGAAGTACATACTGGTGAATGATACAGAACAGGCTAAGACATGTTCAATGACTAAAGAGGTCAAGACAGGACCAATAATTTGTACTTTCAATAGCAACAAGTAGTTACAAAATAAAATTTATATGACTAGCAAAAGAATGACGAAAAAATTGAAGTCAAAATAAAGTAGTTAAATTAGTTACTCAAAAGCTTGGTATTTCAAATCTGATAAAACTTCAGGTTGTTGACTCAACTTACAAACTCATGCCTAGGTTGTATAGCATCTTATAGATATCCTATCACAAAGACTTTCTTACTGGGACAATCATCCTCTAATATCTCAATTTTGAATTTTTCTGTAATTGGCTTGTCAGATACAACTAGACTTGCTACAAAAATGACCTTTTGACAAATTTCTTTCTGATGAAGGAATTCCCTCCTCACTGTAATTATAATGGATACCTTAGATAATAATGGCAGACGGTGTCCGCTTCATCTAAGTTATATCGAGGAAACATTAAACGAGCACCAAGTGGAACATCCGGGAGTTCCTGACGCAGCTTGCCGACAGCTGTTGAATTAGAAAAGACTCCTATCATCATGTCATCATGCATCATTGATCTGTATACATTCACCTAGCGAAGAAGAACAAAGTAGTGAGACAAGGGTTAAGTAAACATGAGAGCGGTAAGAATGCTGGCCCAAGTGGTACCATTTTCTAGCCTTAGTTTTAACCTTTATAATTTATCTTCGTGACAAAAATATAGATTATAATATTTCACATTTACTACACCATCTTATCTATACTACACCATCTCGCCTGTTCTCTTCAGATGGTATCAAGCTGCCTAGAAAAAGGACAAAATAGCAACTGGTATGCTAGCACTGAAGAGTTTAGACCCATAAGCACGGACAAATAAGAGATGACGTGATAAAAGATTCAAGAGTAATCTAGATTTCCGGTGAGTACAATTATGTGATAGTGAGGCTTATGTATTCCGTGCCATGGCACGGTACAATACTGATCTGTTGGCACACTAACTGTCGACACTCAGTGCAGCCAGGCGCCAGCGTAGACCCTATACGGAGCCTCTTTTATCTGTTGAGACAAAAGCATGATCAGTGCAGTCAATATGTACCAACACTGATAACCAGCATGGCAATCCTTGCTATGCATTATGAGTCATATCCATGTTGATTAAACGAACAACCAAGATATTTGATACAATACATTTAGATGACAGAGGATCACAATATAAAGGAGTAGAAGAAAACAGACAGTTAAAAAAGAAAAGGTTTTGACGAAATTTTTAAGCCGAATAAACTGGAAGTACCACAGAAATGTCAAAATTTTCTACTTTTCCAGAATGAGTTGATTGAACTTCTGAGAGTAAACAGATCATATCGCTTGATATTACAAAGATATTATGTGTAAAAAATTGATTCAATAGTGTTCTAAATATTCAAAAAATGAAACTAACCGTTGAAAGTTCTCTTGCGTGAATGGGTCGGCAGGAACGAACAGTTACAGGCTCCTGATACTCACTGAATGTAAACCAATTGTTATACTGGACAAGAGAGGAAAGAAGTAACAAAAGAATATATGTTATTAGAGTTGATCAAAAGACAATGATCTCAATCAGTGAGAAATCAATGTCTCTGTTTCTGTACCTGATCAATTGCGAAGAGCACAGGCACATCTTTTACAAGTGATAACTCCTTCCGTAGACGAACTACAACTCCAACAGCAGCATGCGTGTAAGTTATTCCAGTTTGAATGAGATCAAACAACGTAGAACCTTCAGGCATTGCCATGGAATCAACTCCTTTCATCATGCCAACACCAGCACCTTCTCCCAATGGAATGGGATCAAATATTTGACAAGGTAATTGCTGTGAGCGAGACTCATTGAATTTCAGGAAATCCTGAAGAATCGATGAAATCATTATGAATAAGCATTGATCAAGGCATTAGTATCCATCAACCATAGAAAGAATAATATGGGTTAATTAGTCTTCTGTGCAAACAGCAAATCAATAACAAACACCTTCACGGGAACATAAAGAATACATAACTCACTTCAAATGCTTCATTAATATTAAGCCCATTAATGTATAGACTAATCTACACTTAACTTTAGACCATCCTAAAGATGATTAACTTCAGATCCTCCTAAAGCTGATTGTCGATGCAATAAAAATTCATAAACTCTTCTTTTAATTTCCCAGTCGAAACACAGCTCACAAGAACAAGCACCTCTTTCCAAATTAAGTTATTGTACAGTGAGATGACAGAGAATGCCTTCACAAAGCGACCATTTGTGCACCATCCTAAACCCTCACACTTATTAATACCTCAAAGCAAAACTGATGACTGGTTCCTGAAATTATCTACCAAAGAGCATTGTCCTAGCTGTAGGAGGACATATCATTTATTATTCAGCAAAGAGAATCAGCCATCTTTGATGCCCCATTTAGTCTGACAACGAAGTGTATATACGGGATTCTTATTCATAAACATTTTTTTCTTAGATCTAGGGCCTCTTTGGCCTACTATAGGGTGTAGTGCCGTATTAATGAAGTGTTGTCCGAGTAGCACTACTAAAAGATGCACTATATTAATACACTCCAAACACACTCTGTAGTTGAATCAAAGATACCTAATTGGAGCTTCTGCCTTTGGGCCTCGGAATCTTAATTTGCTTCCCGCCACAACAGAAGCGCCAAATATTTTCTATTTGTCAAACGCTTTACTAAAAATGCTGCCATCGAAAGATGAAGCAAAGCCGCGGCCAAACAGGCTCCTAGTCCAAACCATAGTGTGAAATTTTCAGAGATAAGTTGTAAAGTCGATAAACAAATCTTCTCAGGTAGTTCTTCCTCTTGGAAAGAAGAGGAAGAGGAAAGTTAGCTTGCTGGGTCATGTTGGACCTGAGTTGTCACACCTCATACAATCAAGGCAATATCCATTAGATAATGGACTTTACCACCTAGACCTCCTATTTTGAACAAACTCTGATTTCCTTCAGAGTTTCAGGAATGCTGGATGCTGGATGCTGGAGATCTCTAAAGATCCCCAAGAATTGGGCTATAAAAGATCAAAGCAATCAGGTACAGCGAGTTGAAAAGAAATACCCAAGAAAGACTCCCACTGAACAATCAAATTGTCACCTTATAATTGGGGATTCTTCCAATTAAGATTTGTCAAGATTCTACTCCAATTTATAGTGAACTTAGATGATGAAGAGCTTTTGATTTGTCGAGATTCTACTCCAGTTTGAAGCGAGTCAGATGATAAGCCTTTTTTTTTTTACATCAAATTGAGCTGATATCGATGAACTGATGAGCATGAAGACAAGTAGGAGGAATCCAAGAAAGAAGATGATCCAAATCGTACTCTTTTACTTAAGAATAAGGAGGTTAATAATGGAAAAGACAACATATAAAACAGCCAAGATTTTAGCATATGCGCCAAAGATCTGAAACTGGCAAAGTGCTTCATTATGATAATTAGAACTACGTACAACACGAATAATGTAAGCACTGGTTAACAACAACCTTGACATTGATTAAGATTTTCAAATTAGTATCAAACATGGACAAAAGTTGGAGCATAAACTCATACTCCAAAATAAAAGCAAAAGAGCAATCTACATCCACAGGCAGTCGCTCCAAATAAGTAGCATTAACAAAGATCATATGTGGTTCATTAGCTTATTAATTTGAGATATGAAGTGCCGTTCAAAACTATTTTAGAAGAAAATTATTTAGGCAATAACTCCATACAACAAAAGAATGGGCAGAATGATAGAAAACACAGATTTAGCCTGTAAGACAGCATACCACTCCATGAGCATGGCGAGTAATAGGAATTCATGCATGTCAATCATCATCTTGGATCCAACAAGATCTTTAATTGAGAAAAAACTCTTCTCACAATGATACTCTTTCTAATATTGCAGGCTTGAGTCGTTTCCTAATAATATCAGTTTAGCTCTAATAATATCAGTTTAGCTAAAGCTCAACTCAAAAGATGCGAAAGCTCAAAAAGAATTGACAAACTTTCATGATCAACCATCAATCTAGCATCAAATATGTAGTATCAGCACCATAATTTAGGCCAAAAAAAAATCAAGCAATTAAGTAGTTGTCATGAAAGCCAACAGACTAGTTGACCAATATAGTAATTTACCCTCCAGGGTTCAATTAATGCTCATGCAACCCTGGAAAGAACCTCTAGGAAATCATCTAGACATGGAATACTCTAGACTACAAACAAATACTCTTATAATAACTCTTGATGATAAGTATGGTTTTCATAAGAAAAAAAAGGAAAATGCACCCCTCGATTTTGATACACCTAGTTTCTAATGACAATAAAACTAGTAGGTCCAACATAAACTTTAGAGGGAAGCTTATTGCCTAACCTTATGTCATAGGATAGCCTAAACTAAAGCTAGTAATTCGATCTAGCCATGATCAATTCAGTGTTCAGTTCCACAAAAATAATTGGTACCTAAGATTCAGAATAAGAAATTCATTTTGCAAGACAATTACTTTTGAGATTGATCAATCCAAAAGGCCTAGTGCAATGCACCTCTCTTAATTCAAAACTCACCTAAAGGAATCCGAAGCATTCGCTAGATTTTCCAACTAATATTTCTGGTTTAAGTGAATGCTGTTCAATCGAGATGCAGTGAAATGCAGCTAGGTATATCCAATAAACTTGGAGCAAGAGCTATATAGTCAAGAAGCAACACCAACCAGTAGTCTCCATTGGAGTACAAGCAGATGCGAAATTTGTGCGTACTCACCTCACCTGTAACTTAAATTGGTCCAACCACAGAGTGATAAAGACTGTAAGGATGCAAAGTTGCAGATAGGATTATGTTTACCATTAAAACCTAGTCTCTGACAACCACCAAAAATTAACAGAATAATGAAAGCTTCTATGGATCTTCAAACCAAATTTTAAGAACCCTGGTTGAGAACAATCTTGCAAATAGCATCACATAAATAAATTTCATGCGAACCAAAATTCACAGAACAAGATGATGTAAAACCACTTGCTGAAGTAGAAACAGTACCTGCAAAATTCTTGCAGCTTGGACGGGGGTATCCCAAAGATCATTATAGGGGTTTCTGTAGAAAAATCCTCCATGAGTCCACTCCTTACCTTTCGGAACATAAAAGACCAGCCATCCCTCAGAACGAGCCCAGTGAACAAGCATAGCAAGTGCAACACTTTTCCCACAGCTAACAGGACCATCCAAAACAATTTGCTTTTTTGTTGCTGTAGAGAGGAGCCAGAGAAACACGAAAGTCATTAAATCACATTATTAACCAACCAATCATAACATGATCAAAAAGGAATTCAAACATGAATATTTAGGAGTAAGAAATCATGTGAATCACACACAGGCATAATATGAATTTTGTGACTCTAATTTCAAACAAAGGATGTAAACCTTCGCAACTGATAAAAGAAAGTCAAACATTTGGTCTTACCAACTATAAGCAAGTGATGCATATCTTACCCACATTACATAAGCATACACTTCTGGGAGGGCAAAAGAAACTACTCATACTATATATCCCTATATTGAAAGAAAAGCAGCTCTAGAGGTTTCGAACAAACAAGTGATGAATGTCCAATGAAAAATGGTATTTTAGAACCCTATACCAAGATTGCCAAAAAAAAGATTGAACGTATTGCCAAAGAGGTTTAAAAGAATAATATGCTCAAAGTAAAGTAGGATGATTAATTTGGAAAGTTACTTCTAATGATTGCAAAATCATACCATATTCATGGAGTAAAGGAAAAAAATTATAATAGAATTGGTGCCATTGGATTCTGATTGTCAGGCACTAGGCGACAAACAACAAGAGCCTTCCACATCTAAAACAAACATATGAAGAAGAGGGAACCCAATGAAGTAACTTTGGATCAAAAATAACTTGGCCAAATTAGATCTCGTAGCTTTGAATGTGTCCCAAGGATTTTATGCAAACAATTTATACATGAAAAGGGTGGTTTACACATCAAATAATTTGGTCAAATTGGAGTTCATAATTTTGAATGTATCATAAACACTTAAGTGAAAAGGGTGGTTAGTCGTTAAATGTAAGTTGTTGCGACAAGACAACATTATAATGGCTTAGTAACAATAAAGGAAATAAAAAATCAACTTCATGTAAATATATAGGTACTGATAGGGACTTGCAGAACACTTTCCAGACTTCTAGTGTATCTAATAACAACAGTAATATTCATAAGTCTCATATTGACAGACAAAATTTTAAGCCTACTTCCTCTAGTACAAGACATTATTATACATGTCTCCATTTTGTTAGTAATTTAATGCTTTTTCTTAGATGAAAATTGCAAAGCCAATATTAAACTAGAAGCTTTAACTGTAGTTTAATATTAGCAATTTAGGACTCTCTTCCTCAGAGGTACAAGCAAAATTTACCCTAGATTATTTATCCTGAGGTTTTCTTTTATCTTGCAGGATCTCTCTATTTTTTTCTGTTATGAAAACCTATCAATCAGTCCAGCAAATTACTAAGTAGAAGAGATGGACAAAATGGATCCCATAAAATGATATGTGAAATAAGCAAACAGAGACTAGTTCGGAGTATTTATAAACCGACCTTCTATATGTTGAGAACTAAGTTGCAACAACAAGCAAGAACATACATTTACGTTTAGCCGTGATCGACGGGTCAGCAATCCTCCGAAAGTTATCACGAAGATCAAGAAAACTCTCCCTCACCATGACGGCGCACCGCCTTGTCTCCTCAAACTCCTTCATCATCCCCGCAGGAAGCCCCTCTGGCAACATCGCCTTCCACTCATCCAAACTGCAAACCAACAAAAATCACAAACAAAACAATCATCAAAATCACAACTCTGCTAATAGGAATCGAAGCTTTCAGCTTCAAACGAAGGTAAAATGTATGAAGGCTCTCCCAACTATAAGCTATTCCGAAATTGACTCTTCCACTTTAGACTTTTAGATTGACACCCCCTCAACCTTTTAGTTTCTTTGATTAGAGTTATTTTGTTAGGTATTTCAAAATTAGCAGGTTCGTTACCTAGCAGTCATTCACAGTTACAAAATCTGCAACTTCATCAGATGAAAAAGTGTTTAGAATGGCTAAATTAAATGGAATCATCATTCCAAAATTCCAATTTAATTGCTGGAAAAAAAATATATTTTAGATTCAAAGACTTTAGGAATGGAAGCTTTCAGCCCCAAATGAAGGTAAAAAGCGTATGAAGGCCCACTCAGCTATCAGCTATTACAAAATTGACCCTTCAACTTCAATTTTTTTTTTTTTATTGACACCCCTCAACTTTTAGTTGCTTTGATTTGAATTATTTCCCTAGATTGAGTTGAGAGTTTCAAAATTAACAGGTCCGTTAGCTAGCAGCCATTAACAGTTACAGAATCTGCAAGTTCATCAGCTGAAAAAGTGTTTAGAATGGCTAAATTCAACAGAATGACCATTAAACTTACTAAAATCTCCATGTTAATTGCTGGGGGAACAAAAAAACCTTGAATCGAAAGTTGAGGGAGCATCTTGTACATCTTTTTTACCTCATTTTAATGAACTTACGTGAAGTCGACATAGACACGAGCATCCCTGTGGGAGAAGGGAGAGAAGGTCTTGGAGAAGGAGAAGAGCGGCCTGCCACCAGGGCCGACGTCGAGGGAGGGATCGTAGGAGACAGGGAGGGAGTCGGTGGGGAGTTCGAACTCTACGTTGAGGTCGTCGTCCGCGGAGGGGGCGGCGTCGGGCCCCGCCGCGGCAGTGGCGTTGTCGCCGGCGGCGGCGCGCCGGTCCTTGGCGCGGACCTTGCTCTTGGCAATGGTGGTCTTCGCCTTCACCTTCGCCTTCACCTTCGCCTTCGCGTAGGTCCGCGACGCGGCGGCACCGCCGGGGGAGAGTAGGCTGAAGACGCCGGCGACGGGATTCCGGATTGCGGCGGCGGCGCCGCCTCGGTAGGCGGCGGCGTAGCGAAGGAGGGATCGGCCCAGCATCAGGTGTAGGGGTTGGGCTCTCTGGGTAACGAAGGGGGGTTAAGAGGAGTGTTTGGGTTTGCGCTGTTTGGAGAGAGAGAGAGAGAGGTGGGGTTTGTGTCCTGGTGGTGACTAGGCCCGGAAAAACGGGCGGGTTGGTCACCCGAATTATTATATTCATAAATTATATAAATAAGGAATAAAATGTATTTATAAATTTTTGGCTAAATTACAGAAAACCTCCTGTCATATCCCGCTTTTCTACTTTACCCCCTGTCATTTAAAAGTCGACAACCTGCCCCCTCGTAATTACCGAATTGTGCAATAACCTCCCCGCCGTATGTTGACCGTCAGTTTTTTTGAAAATATATTTTTATATACCCAAAATACCCTTGGAAAATATTTCCTAAAAAAAAAAAAAAAGACTTCGAAAAAAAAAAGGAAGGGTATTTTCGTCAATTTACTATTTCTGTCAACGTCGTTGCCCCCTAAAGACATTTCTGAAATTACGAGGGGGCAGATTGTCGACTTTTAAATGACAGGGGGGTAAAGTGAAAAAGCGGGATATTAGAGGGGGGTTTTCTGTAATTTAGCCTAAATTTTTAGATAACTAATATTTTTATCCATATTCATCCGCATCCGCGGGTGGACGGACAGATATGCATATTATCTACAAGATTTTTTTTTCTTTTAAGTTTTTTTGCATTTAGTTTTTTAGATAAAAAAAAAGAAAAAAAAAAAAAAAAAAAGTTCCGCAAAATTTAAATTTGTAAAAATTATTCTATATCTGCCACGTGATTGCCACGCTAGCGGGCTGGGCGGCCAAGGTGTACGTTAAGTTGAATACGAAAAAGTTATAAACTATTCACCGTATTTCTTATATTTATATAAGTATTTGTGTTCTAAACAGTTTACACTAGACATGAAAAATCATTCCCCGTGTTTAGATACGGAGAACTATTTGTCTTATTTAAACATGAGGAATGGTTCTCCGTATTTAAACACGATAAATTACATTTAGACACGGTAAACTATTTACCGTATTCTTCACTTCACATAGCCACTTAAAATAATAATTTTAAATTTCAATATTATACAATTTTCAAGTATGGAGAATACAATCAAACTTTGAAATAATAATAAAATACAATAATGAACAATATGAATATAATTTTACATCAACAGTATGAATATAACTTTACATCACATCACAATAGAATTTCAATACTTGATGCATATCTCATCACATCACATTATATCACATTATATACGATCACATCAATACAAATATAACCATATATATATACAAAAGGATGTTACTAAAGAATAGAATATCGATAAAAGATAAATACAAATCACATCACAATAGAATAATATAAATATAACAACGTATAAGGACAATATAGGCTAATTAAATAGCTCTATAATGTCGAATTGGTCGAGATGTGAGATAATCGTGCCCTCTAACTGTGGAGGAGCTGAAGATGAGGACTGATCACCGTGGGGAGACCGCAATTGTCGATGTCGTGGGCACCTACGATAAACAATATCAGGTCGTCGAGGAAGATCATCTGGTACAAACCCCGACGGACTATATGATAATGCATGCCCCGACGTCGATGTTCCACCATGATCTGCTGGCCGTGGAGGCATAGTATGTGGAAGTGTCGGTAAAGTCTCCAAAACTACCTCCATTTGATCAACAACTTGTCTCATAGCTGTGTATGCTCCACCATATGAAATATATGGTAGGACACCTCTGATCGCATAGTGAGATTTTTGAACGACATCAACCAGAAATCAAAGCAGTATATAAAAAGTACACTAACATTTGTTTATATATATATATATATATATATATGTCACGCCCCGAGGTAAACCAGAACCCAGGCTCGTCTACAGATCCGCCGTGCACACGAAATTTTCCGCATACACGAAGCGCTACAAACCTGCTCAAATATAAGATAGACAATAAAAGAGCACAAGTATAGAGCTGAAAACTAAAAACTATACTATCTCAGACTGAAACTGAAGTACAACAGTAGAAAATTACAATAAAACCTCTCCAGCTCCCCAAAATATACAAACAACTGGCAGAAGCCAGACCCAAAATAAGAAGAGTACTACAGTCTGAGTAAAGAGGGTACATCAAAAGTCTGGCTATCTCTCAGTCTCATAGAAGATCTATCTACTCAGCGATTCCCTTACCTCGATCAGCCGCCGAAGGCCTGGCAGCTCCCGCAGAAAACTCTGCAAAAATAAAGGAAAGAGAAAGGGAAACAACAATGGGTGTGAGAACTGCTGGTAAAACCAGTAGCCCCTAGAGGGTAAATCCTCGAACTCCGACGTACCTACTAAGTCTACCAGATACTAGAAATGAAGTAAAATGGTATACTGAAATAATATGCTGATAAGAAAAACTACCACTACTATGCCTCTAATGCAATACTGAACAACAACGACTGTATGCATGCATCAGTGAATAGTATCTGCCAAATAAACCCAATCAGATGGACCGGTATAAAACTCGGTACTGCTTGCTCTGTTGTCGAACTCAAGAACCTAGTAGCAGAATCGGCACACAGCTCGAATCTCTAAGTAACCAATGGACCGGCACACAGCTCGGTCATAAGCCCACCTCCGGAGTGGCACTCGAAGGGCGTGACCCACACGAGTAAAGTAACCATGTCTCACAAGTAAAGTAACCATGTCATAAGTATCTCAATATAGCAGGACTTAGTCACGACTATGCTCAAAGTGGGAAACTCCATCCATTAATAAAAACTCAACTCCAATCTGATGCAAAGATCGACATCCGGTCAACCGCCTAATATCCGCGGTTGCCGCGACACCCCAAAAATCCACAATCTGGTACAACCTCTCTCAAACTCAATAATCTCGACTACACTATCCCAAACCCCTACTCGAACCCGAGCAACACGAATCATATGTCTAAATAAAAGGAGAAAATGAACAATCATGATTTCTCCTAAGTCAAGTCCCAATATGATAGTGTAACGATAAAACAGTGGCCTATCTAGATGGAATAACTCATCGGGTCATAATAACTATCCAACTATACGTGTCCATAATAATCATCAAGTAGTACCCTCACATAGGATATATCATCTTGTCCCATCGATTAATCAATTTTCATGAAAGACTAAGTGCTAACATGGCATATTAATATATCACCACTATAGCATATCAATCCCACATAGATAGACTAAGAATTGATCAGAATACTTTAATCATGTATGATTTCCAATAGGGTGGCAAACCGATAATCAATAAATCAGGGGTCTCTCTAATAGCCCTAGTGAGTAAACCATAGAAAGAGGTATACAACAACCACCCACCTGGAACACGCAGATCCGGAATTCGGTCGGGCAGAAAATCGACGTGCGCGTTCTCCCGGTTCCTACGGTTCCAACAAATCCAGTAGTTCCCAAAAACTCCTCCTAGATCGGTGGTAGTAAGCAAAATACCAAAGTGTTGTCCATCAATTTCGGTACAAAAATCAGCAAACGCGTCGCTCGAGTGTAGAAGCTAATCCGTTCATAATTTTCATCTAAGAAAATTATGAATGCCATAATTTTCATCCGTTCATAATCTTCTAATCCAAATTTCTTAACCAACTCCTTCACATACTTGGATTGACACAAATGAATGACATCTTCACATTGTTTAACCTCTAATCCAAGAAAATACGTAAGCTCGCCCATCATGGACATCTCAAATTCGCTTTCCCTTGTATCGGCGAATTTTGAAGTATCGTTGTTTGTCATAGCACCAAACACGATGTCATCCACATAGTTTTGTGCCATAATGAAGTTATCCTGAGAGTGCTTCACAAAGAGTGTCCGATCGGCTCCCCCTCGAGTATAGCCCTTTTCCAAAAGATATTTCGTTAATCTTTTGTACCATGCTCGCGATGCTTGTTTTAGTCCGTAAAGAGCCTTTTTCAATTGAAAAATATGGTTTGAAAATTTATGATTTATGAAACCTTTCGGTTGAGCCACATAAACTTCCTCATTTAAAAATGCACTCTTCACGTCCATTTGAAAATGTTTTATTTTAAAGTGACAAGCAATTGCGAAAATGATACGAATGGACTCAAGACGAGCAACCAGTGCGAAAGTCTCATCAAAGTCTATACCTTCAACTTGTGAATAGCCCTGAGCTACCAAACACGCTTTGTTCCATATAATGGTACCGTCTTCATTTTTCGTATTCTTAAAAATCCATTTAGTACCAATAATGTTTTGGTGCTTAGGGGCTTCGTTAATTCCCAGACTTTGTTCCTTTCAAATTGATTGAGCTCTTCTTGCATTGCTTCAATCCAATAATCATCTTGAAGAACTTCATCAATATTCTTCGGTTCTACCATGGAGATGTAGCAGGCGACACCACATTCCAACTTGTTAGTTGTATGCCCCAAAAGCCTATCAGGCTGACGCATTTTATTATATGGGACATATTTGTACTTGATCTTTATTATAATTTGGGCATTTTATGCCATTCATGTTTGATGTGTCCATGAATCGTCCTTTGAATTAATGAGATGATAATGTATATTCTTAAGAGTTAAGAATTTGAGATACATATTATTAGTGATTAAGTCATAAATGCTCTCAATCGGAGGATCATCATGGGGACGATGATTGATCCGGCAAGATTGATGTATGTGTCGCTCTCTTTTAGGATGACGAGTCTCAAGTCATTAGTGTGGGGACACTGGAGCGAACGTGCAGGTGGTTGTTATAGAACAAGGGCACTGAGCGTGACCAATTACGAATAGTTACTTGGATGTCTACTCTTTCGTCAGTAACTGATTCGATGTTGCAGTGGTACAACTGATCCTTAGACCTGCGACACCACGGCCATTCAGTATGAGGCTACTGTAGTTTGACTATGCAAACTCTGATCCTAGTCATGGGTCTTAGTAGTATATGTTGGCTGCAGTCGGTTCATATTAGGAATGGGTGTTTGTTTATAGGGGATCTATCGCTCTCGGTAGAGAGATAATTAGTCCTATGCTATTTGTAAGGCAAAGCTCAGAAATCCTCGGCCGGGGTAATATGGTTCATGGAAAGGTGTTTCCAAGAGTAACCATATGAGCTTCTGTCCTATCAAATTTGTCATATAACGGGTGATGGGGTTTGACGAGTATTCCATGACCTCCACTCAGTTGGGACTATGCGATAGAAGGATTGTATTGTACGGTAACTGCACCTTGAGGTTCAGTCCAATATTCACTTCTAACTGGATTGCCACCATATGCTGCTAGGCGTCACTGGTGGATTGTGGGAACCAATAAGAATAATTATAGGCGAATAATTATTATACGATGGAAGAATCAAAAGTGTTTGATCCATCAAAAAGAGTTTTGATGATGATGTCGATGGGGATCGCATCATATCTCACTACCAGACAGAATTGAACCTATTAGGTCACACACATAAGGAATCGCGCATGATCGATATCAAGGAGATGATAAAGAAGTTTATAGAATGGATTAATTATAATCACAATACTAAAGTTTACTAATTTATTAGTAAAAGGACTAATTTGCAATTATTGTAAATTAGAGGTATTTAAGTGCAAAACTTGCATGGTGTATTTGCTAATTGTTAGTAAATATTTGGAGGACTTATGTGTAAATGTTACACGCGTAGGATAATGGATAATCCAATCGGATTAGGATTCGATTTAATTAGTTACTATATTTTAGGAGATCTTTTTGTAACTAATTATAAGATTTAATTTTGTTATAGCCGGCCAACTTCCTATTATAAGAATAGGTAGTACGTATGTGATACGTAATAATTTTGGAGAAAGATAAAGTGGAAATTAATCAAGTCGCGGAACGTGAGAAAACCCTAGCCGCCTATCCTCTCCCTTTTCCTAAAGTCCTCCATAATTAATCGTTCTCGATCTTCGGAAGAGCCTATCCTCTCCCTTTTCCTAAAGTCCTCCATAATTAATCGTTCTCGATCTTCGGAAGATTGCTAGCACAATTAGAAGATTGATTCATCCTCCTTACATCGACGCAAGAATTAATTCGCGATGATTTTATCTTGAGATTTAATTTAAAAGATCTTTCTTTGTAACTAATTATAAGATTTAATTAGTTACTATATTTTAGGAGATCTTTTCTTTGTAACTAATTATAAGATTAGTTACTAGATCTTTCTTTGTAACTAATTAAATCTTATAATTAGTTACAAAGAAAAGATCTCCTAAAATATAGTAACTAATTAAATCTTATAATTAGTTACAAAGAAAGATCTAGTAACTAATCTTATAATTAGGATACCACTGTAAGAAAAATACGGATATATGCGCAGCGGAAAAAAGAAACGCAATTAAAATTTTTCTTAAACCAAGATCACCTCATGTTTTGTTTTAGATCATAAAAAGGTAATCTAATTGATCTCATCAATTAGAATTTAATTTTTACCTTGCGCGGGTCGAGATCACGGCGAAGCCGACGATCGTTGGTAAAAATTGTTCGTCCTTGATAGCCGCGCACGCACCCGGCCTCTACTTGTGTCCACACGGAATTACGCCCTTGATCGAAAAATCGATCTCCTTGATTCGCGATCCGATCGCGAATTAATTCTTGCGTCGATGTAAGGAGGATGAATCAATCTTCTAATTGTGCCAGCAATCTTCCGAAGATCGAGAACGATTAATTATGGAGGACTTATGAAGGCTAGGGTTTTCTCACGTTCCGCGACTTGATTAATTTCCACTTTATCTTTCTCCAAAATTGTTACGTATGTGGACTTGATTAATTTCTACTTTATCTTTCTCCAAAATTGTTACGTATCACATACGTACTACCTATTCTTATAATAGGAAGTTGGCCGGCTATAACAAAATTAAATCTTATAATTAGTTACAAAAAGATCTCCTAAAATATAGTAACTAATTAAATCTTATAATTAGTTACAAAGAAAGATCTAGTAACTAATCTTATAATTAGTTACAAAGAAAAGATCTCCTAAAATATAGTAACTAATTAAATCTTATAATTAGTTACAAAGAAAGATCTTTTAAATTAAATCTCAAGATAAAATCTAGTAACTAATTAAATCTTATAATTAGTTACAAAGAAAGATCTTTTAAATTAAATCTCAAGATAAAATCTAGTAACTAATTAGATCTTATAATTAGTTACAAAGAAAGATCTTTTAAATTAAATCTCAAGATAAAATCTAGTAACTAATTAAATCGAATCCTAATCCGATTGGATTATCCATTATCCTACGTGTGTAACATTTACACATAAGTCCTCCAAATATTTACTAACGATTAGTAAATACACCATACAACTTTTACACTTAAATACCTCTAATTTACAATAATTGCAAATTAGTCCTTTTACTAATAAATTAGTAAACTTTAGTATTGTGATTATAATTAATCCATTCTATAAACTTCTTTATCATCTCCTTGATATCGATCATGCGCGATTCCTTATGTGTGTGACCTAATAGGTTCAATTTTGTCTGGTAGTGAGATATGATGCGATCCCCATCGACATCATCATCGAAACTCCTTTTGATGGATCAAACACTTTTGATTCTTCCATCGTATAATAATTATATGCCTATAATTATTCTTATTGGTTCCCACAATCCACCAGTGACGCCTAGCAGCGTATAGTGGCAATCCAGTCAGAAGTGAATATTGGACTGAACCTCAAGGTGCAGTTACCGTACAATACAATCCTTCTATCGCATAGTCCCAACTGAGTGGAGGTCATGGAATACTCGTCAAACCCCATCACCCGTTATATGACAAATTTGATAGGACAGAAGCTCATATGGTTACTCTTGGAAACACCTTTTCATGAACCATATTACCCCGGCCGAGGATTTCTGAGCTTTGCCTTACAAATAGCATAGGACTAATTATCTCTCTACCGAGAGCGATAGATCCCCTGTAAACAAACACCCATTCCTAATATGAACCGACTGCAGCCAACATATACTACTAAGACCCGTGACTAGGATCAGAGTTTGCATAGTCAAACTACAGTAGCCTCATACTGAATGGCCGTGGTGTCGCAGGTCTAAGGATCAGTTGTACCACTGCAACATCGAATCAGTTACTGACGAAAGAGTAGACATCCAAGTAACTATTCGTAATTGGTCACGCTCAGTGCCCTTGTTCTATAACAACCACCTGCACGTTCGCTCCAGTGTCCCCACACTAATGACTTGAGACTCGTCATCCTAAAAGAGAGCGACACATACATCAATTGTCACGCCCCGGGTGTAAACCGGAACCCGGGCTCGTCCACAGACCCGCCGTGCACACGGTATTTCCCGTGTACACGAAGCGCTGGTAACCTGCTCAGATATAAAGAAATAATGCTAGAGCATAAAACAGAGCTAAACTGAAACTAGTACATCTCAGACAAATGCTGGAAATAAAAGTACAATAAACTCTCAAGAATATACATATGTCTCTCCCAGCTCACGAAGTAAATACAACCAGCTGGCCGCAGCCAGACCCAAAATAAAAGAAAATACAACCGTCTGAGTGTACAGGGGATACAACAAAACTACAAAACTCGCGCTCGGGGTAGCAGCTATCTAGTCGGCGATCCTCTTACCTCGATCCTGGGAGGAAGGCCCCGCAACTCCGGCAGATGACTCTGCAAAACAAAGGGGACAAGAAAAGGGAAAAACAGTGGGGGTCAGTACTACTATAAAGACAGTAGCCTCCCCTAGTGGGTAAACCTCAACACAAAACTCCTACCTGCCCACTAGGTCTACCAGAGGCTAAAAGAATAAATGCGGTAACTATGAGTATGACTCCTGATAAAAGCTACCACTAATATGCCTCTACCTGCCCCGCTAGAGATAGCTAAATGTACGCATCAGAATATCGAAGCCTGCCACATCGGGTATGCCAGCCTACGCATAACACCGGTGTGGGATAGGAGTCTCAATGTCTGCCAAATCGGGTATGCCAGCCTACGCATAACACCGATATGGGACAGGAGTCTCAAGGTCTGCTAAATCGGGTATGCCAGCCTACGCATAGCACCGATAAGGGGTAGGGTTCTCAATGTCTGCCAAATCGGGTATGCCAGCCTACGCATAACACCGATATGGGACAGGAGTCCCAGGGTCTCAAGTCTGCAAATCGCGCACTCCGCTCTATAAGGAAAAGTACCGTCTCCCAAAGGAAGCCCAAAACCCTCTCCCCGAAACCCAAGTATCTGACTACACTAACCCAGCCCCTGCTCTAACCCGAGCATAATATCCCCTATGTCTAAGTGACTGAAGAAAGAATGCAACATGGTTTCTCCTAAGTCAATTCCAGCATGATAGTGTAGCAGAAAAAGGTGGCCTATCTAGGTGACCATTCAAGCATGCAAAAGTCATTATCTTGTTGAACCATTTTAAGTACCCTAACCACATACCTCAGCCTTTCATTTAATCAATCAACAAGATAGGGATTTAGCATAAATTCCAAGTAATTCTACTACATGTTTAAAGCATGGACTCACCATTAATTAACTTGTAGTTTTCTAACAATGCGATTATCAACAAAGAAATCAGGATTTCATACAAGCATGCTAGGTCCATCTCACAGATTTACTAACAGCATAATCAAGAGCATTCTAATAGGCCTAGTGATAAATCCCAAATAAGAGGTTTACAACATCACCCACCTCGAGCGCTAATCCCAATTCCCAAAAGCGGAACCCAAGCTCAGTCCAAAACTCCCCACCAATCTGTACAAAATACCCCAAAGGAAAACACATAAGCTATACATTCACAATTCCCAGAATCTGTCCCTTAATACCACAGTCCAGAATTCACCAATTTTTACCTGCGAAAAATGCCCAGAAAAATCCAAGGAAAATACTGTCGCGATCCTCGCGACGAGCCCGTCGAAACGAGTACCTGCACGCCCAATTCGGAGTTTCCTACGCTGAGATAAAAATCCGACAAGGGCAACATCCCAATCCAAACTGTACCAAATTTCTGTAACAAGGAACCACAGAAAAAGGAGATTCTCACCCTCGGCCAAAAACCAGAAAAATCTGAGAAAAATCCAGGAGACTCCTTGCGAAGTGTAGATGAAAATTGCCTCTTGAATCGCCTCGATCCGACGTCCGAGAGAAAAGATATGGCAAGAACACTGCGGTGCTGTCCAAAAGTCCGCGACGAAAAATGGGTCAAATGGGTGCTCAGAAAACTCCAAGATCAGCACAGAAATCGAGGAACCTCAAAACACTGGAGTTGAAGTCCTACCTGTCGTGAGTCCAACGGCGCAAGAATCGGCGAAATCCGATGTCGGGGTGAGTCGGAGGAGTCCAAACACTGAGAAGGGGCGAAGAAGATCGCCGGGAAACAAGCGTCGCGCCGCGCCGTAAAATGGTGAACCTCGGGAAGAGTGCCTCCAAAAATCCTCAAAGTTCTCCAAAGGGTAGTGCACTGAGGGAGGAGAAATTTCTCTGAAGAAAGCTCAGCGAAAATGGGGTCCAAAAAGCCTACAGGACGAATGGGGGGAGCTATTTATAGGCCCAGCCCACTAAGCTGTCGGGCCGGGTTTTCGGGCGCAACTTTCGGGCGCACTGCGCCCGGAAACCCGGTCGCACGCTTCCTGTCCGACGCGCCCGAAACTCCCTGGAGCGGCCACGTCACCCCCAAACAGAGGACAGCAAATCCCCGCGGTCGCCGAGTGCCGCGTGTCCCCTCGCGGTCAGCGGGGGTAGGTACGACCGCCCAACCGCGAGGCGACGCGTGTCGCACTCGAGTGCGGCCGACCGCCCCGCCTGGCGCCACTGTGCACGCACAGTACCGAGGCGCCCCCCTCGCGCACCGTGGACCGCGCCCACGTGGGCCAACGAATCCGAAGCCGCCACGTGTCCTGCGCCCGGTCCACCGCAACCCCGCAAACCCGGTGAGCCATGCCGCGTGCGCCGGCCTATCAGGGCACGCCACGTGTCACCCGCCCGCGGCCCATGCACCGCCGCGCTACCCCGTGGACCGAGCTGCGTGAGCCGGCCAATAATAGGCCGCCACGTGGCTCAGGCCGGTCCACGAGGCTCCCCCATGCACTGAAAAACCCCGAAAACTTCCGGAAGCCCGCTTTTGGTCATCCGGACTCCAAATTTAACAAGCAAATAGCCGTTTTCAAGCGTTTTTCCGCGCTGAATCCAAATCCAACCTCAGATTGGCCCAAAACCTTTTCTAAAATTCGGCAAATACAGCCGAAGGCCAAATCAGCTATCCAAGTCTCACAAAGTCCATCTGTGGCACTCCTTTGATGCACCATGGGCCAGACACACCAACACTAGGTGTTCTACACAATGGATTCATCGGAAAGTTGCATGGGAAAAACCAGAACACTACATCATCCCCCACAAGAAAAAGTTTCGTCCTCGAAACAAGAGTCATACCTCAAGCAGGTGCCTCGAACAGGTGGGGGTAAGCAGCCATCATCGCTGACTCCAGCTCCCAGGTAGCCTCGCGCTCCTCATGACTGCTCCAGAGGATCTTCACATAAGGGATGGCCCGACTGCGCAACTCCCTAACCTCCCGGTCCAAGATCCTCAACGGCCGCTCAACATAGCTCAGGTCCTCGGTGACCTCCAGTGGGGCGAAATCGATGATATGAGACGGGTCATGAACATACTTCCTCAGAGTCGATACATGAAAAACGTCGTGAACACCTGAAAGCCTGGGAGGAAGCGCAAGCCTGTAGGCAACTGGCCCTATGCGCTCTAATACCTCGAAAGGTCCAATGTAGCGAGGGCTCAGTTTCCCCCGAATCCCAAACCTTCGGATCCCCTTTGAAGGCGAGACCTTCAGAAAGACATGATCCCCAACCGCGAACTCCAGGTCTCGCCTCCGCACATCTGCATAGCTCTTCTGTCTGCTCTGTGCTGTCTGAAGGTGCTGCCTGACTACCTTGACCTTAGCCTCCGCTTCTCTAAGCAACTCTGGCCCCAAGGTCCGCCTCTCACCCACATCGCTCCAATAAAGAGGGGAACGACACTTGCGTCCATACAATGCTTCAAACGGAGCCATTCGGATGCTCGCTTGAAAGCTATTGTTGTACGCAAACTCTGCCAATGATAAGTGTCGTACCCAACCCCCTCCAAAGTCCAGCGTGCAAGCCCGGAGCATGTCCTCAAGAATCTGTATAGTACGCTCTGACTGTCCGTCTGTCTGCGGGTGAAATGCTGTGCTGAAACTGAGCTGTGTCCCCAAAGTGGCCTGTAGGCTCCTCCAGAAGCGCGAAACAAACCTCGGATCTCGGTCAGATACAATGGAGACGGGCACCCCATGCAGCCTCACTACCTCGTCTAAGTACAGCTGTGCCAGCCGGTCGAGGGACCAAGTCACTTGCACCGGTAAAAAGTGTGCGGATTTGGTGAGTCTATCCACGACTACCCAGATAGCATCCGCTCCCGTCTGTGCTCTCAGCAAACCAGTGACAAAATCCATGGTAACATGCTCCCATTTCCATTCAGGGATTGGGAGACTCTGCAACTTGCCAGCAGGTACACGATGTTCAGCCTTTACTTGCTGACAAGTTAGACAGTGCGCTACAAATCTCCCAATGTCTCTTTTCATCCTGTTCCACCAAAACTGTGCCTTAAGGTCCCTATACATCTTAGTCCCACCAGGATGGATGGTATAAGGTGTATAGTGGGCCTCCCTCAAGATCTGCTCTCGGATCTCCGCATCCATAGGCACACATGCTCGGTCCCTGTACCGCAGTACTCCCGAAGCATCAACCGAAAAGTCCCCTGCCAAACCAGTCTGCATCTGCTCTCGAATCCTCATCAGGTGGGGGTCCTCACTCTGTCTCTCCCGAATCCTGTCCAACAGAGTGGGCTGCACGACTAGAGACATAAGTCTAGCAGAGACCCCAGGGGACACCACCTCGAGCTCTAACCGCCTCATCTACTCCAGTAATGGCGCCTGATCGGTGATCAACGAAGATAGACTCTGCACTGCTCTCCTGCTCAGGGCATCAGCAACCACGTTGGCCTTGCCAGGATGGTATAATATGTCTACATCATAGTCTTTCAACAATTCCAACCATCTGCGCTGCCTCAAGTTGAGCTCCTTCTGTGTGAACAGGTATTTCAAGCTCTTGTGGTCAGTGTAAATCTCGCAGTGCTCCCCATACAGGTAGTGGCGCCACAACTTTAGTGCAAAAATCACTGCAGCTAGCTCCAAATCATGGGTAGGGTAATTCTTTTCATAATCCTTCAGTTGCCGAGAGGCATAAGCAATTACCTTTCCCTCCTGCATCAGCACGCAACCAAGTCCACTGTGCGATGCATCACTGTAAATCACATATCCCTTCCCCATAACAGGTAGGGAAAGGATAGGAGCCGACATCAATCTGATCTTTAATTCCTCGAAGCTCCTCTGGCAGTCCTCACTCCAGATAAACTTAATCCCTTTTCGCGTCAAACGAGTGAGGGGTGTGGAAAGTTTCACAAAACCTTCCACAAACCGACGGTAATATCCTGCTAAGCACATGAAACTGCGGACCTCAGATACCGTCGTCGGTCGGGGCCAATCCCGGACTGCCTCAATCTTCGCCGGGTCTACTGCCATCCTGGCGGCTGAAATCACATGGCCCAAAAAGACAACCTCCCGAAGCCAGAAATCACACTTAGATAACTTGGCGTACAACTTTCTCTCTCTCAGAAGTTGTAGCACAATCCTCAGGTGCTCCTCGTGCTCCAAATCGCTTCGGGAATAAACTAGGATGTCATCAATAAAAACAACGACGAACCGATCCAGGTATGGTCGAAAAATCCTGTTCATTAAATCCATAAAAGCAGTAGGGGCATTTGTCAATCCAAAAGGCATGACGGTGAACTCATAATGCCCGTACCGCGACCTGAATGCCGTCTTTGGGATATCCTCGGCCTTCACCTTCAATTGGTGGTAACCAGACTGTAAATCAATCTTAGAAAAGACACAAGACCCTTGCAGCTGGTCAAATAAGTCATCAATGCGCGGCAAAGGGTACTTGTTCTTGATGGTCACTTTATTCAACTCCCGATAATCAACACATAGTCGAAGTGATCCATCCTTCTTCTTCACAAATAGCACCGGCGCTCCCCAAGGCGATACGCTTGGTCTGACAAAACCTTTGTCCATTAAATCCTGGAGTTGCGCCTTTAGCTCTCGCAGCTCAGCCGGTGCCATTCGGTAAGGAGCCTTAGAGATTGGCGCAGTTCCTGGAACTACGTCAATCAAAAACTCAACCTCCCTATCCAGCGGCATATGAATTAGATCTGGAGGAAACACATCCGGGAACTCGTGGACAATAGGGATATCCGGGAGTCCCGGTGCCGCCATAGGCTCCTTAACTACCGACGCCAAAAAGGCCACGCATCCACTGCGCATCATCTGCCTCGCCCGAGAAGTCGAAACCACAGAGGCAAAGAAAGCACTCTGGCACCCCCTGTAAACAAGCACCTCCTGGCCTGGCTCGCTAAAAGTAACAGTCCTCGCGGCGCAATCAATCGTCGCGAAATAGCGAGCTAGCCAATCCATCCCAAGCACAATGTCATAATCCCGCAGCTGACTAAGGACCATCAGGTCCGCTGGCAAAATCCAAGACTCAAGCTGTACCGGGCAAGACCAACAACACTCCTCTACAATCAAAATATGATCGGGAATCCGTACCTCTAATGCATGCGGTAACCGACGTAACTCTAATCCATGTGATGATGCAAATGCTCTACTAATAAAAGAATGTGATGCACCGGTATCAAATAAAGTGCGAGCTCTAATGCCGAAAAGTAAAATGATACCTGCCACCACGAGGTCGGCCGCCGCAGAGTCCCCTACCTGGGCGGCGTAGACTCGCCCGCTCTGAGCTGGTGGTCGGTAGTCTGAAGGGTGGGAGGAGGGAGCCCTGCTCGCTGGAGCATAAGGCCGCTGCTGGGGCACCGAAGGAGCTGATGCTGAGGAAGGAGCCTGCGGTGTAGAGAGAGGGCAAGTAGCTCGAATATGGCCGGACTGTCCACACCGATAACAGCGGCCATACCTCTGGTCACAAGTATCCGCCGCGTGCTGTCCCCTACAAAAGACGCACCTGACCGCAGACTGGGACTGCCTCGACTGCTGCTGCTGCTGCCCTTGCCGCTGTGACCCCTGCTGTCGCGACTGCGACCTCTGCTGTTGCGAGTGCTGCTGCTGTCGCTGGGGCTGCTGCTGTGGGGGCCTCTGGGATCCCCCAGGCCCTCGCCGATCCGAACGCCCACGGCCCGTAGACTGTGGCGGTGGCGGTCGGGGCGGCCTCCATGAACTGGCCTGTCCCCCCTCGTCTGGCGCTGGCCGCTTCCTCTCAGAACTCTGAGCGACCGTGCCTCCGCGCCTAGCGACCACATGATCTCCCCTCTCGACCCACTGTGCATGATCCACTGCCTCTGATAAGGTCTGAAGCCTCTGGGCGTGTACCAAGGTATAGATCTCGGGGCGTAAACCTGTCTCAAACAGCTCTACCTGGTGCAGCCCGTCCCTGGCAACATAGGGTACGCAGTTAAGCAACTGCGTAAACTCCTGGAAGTAATCCCATACTGAACGATCACCCTGCTGCAGGTTCTTCAAGTCATCTTCTATCTTCTTCTTCACGCTCGTGGAGAAGTAAGTGTCAAGGATCATCCTCCTGAACTCCGACCAGGGTAGCTGTCGGGTGATCTGAAACTCTAAGGGCTCGACCCGACGCCACCAAGCATCCGCATCCCCCTCCAAACAATGTACGACCATGTGTACCCTGAATCTCGAATCAATGAAGAAATCTCTGAACAACTTCTCCATTGATGCCAACCACGATCCTATCTCCGCTGGATGAGTACTCCGCCCCGAGAACCTAGGTGGTCCTCGCTTACAGAACTGTGCGAGTTTGTCAGTAAACTCCTGCTCCTCCGCTGGGGTCAATGGTCTGATCACCCCCTGAGCCCCACTGCTAGACGACGGTGCCGTAGGAACAAGTGGAATAGCCGGCGGTACAACCGATGGTACAGGGGCCTCTACAGTAGTAGGGGGTGGTGCCGCAACCTGAGCCAGCAACTGCTCAATCTCTGCTCCTGTCGGCGGTGACTCTCCGCCAACTGGGCCACCATGGCCCTCAGCTCACTGATCTCAGAAGGCCCGGACTGCTCCGGCTCCTCCGGGGGTGTAGGAGTACCCCGAGTAGGGATCTGCCGCCTAGGAGGCATCCTGCCACACAAGAAACCACGGGTCAGAACCAAACCACACACGACCCAATCCAGCGAAAGTCATGGACATCCACCTATTCCTGTAACCTTATGTTGTCTGCAGCCAACATAACAGTCCACCAGAAATAGGCTATGCCAATCCCTCTCCACTCACAGGAAGAGTATAATAACAAATTGCCGACTTTCGCAAATATCGCGTCACTCACGCCCTGCCTTCCTAGGGTCTGCCAAAAAGCCTAGGGTTTCCTAAGTCCCAACTGACCTATCCCTAAGCTCTAATACCAAAATAATCTGTCACGCCCCGGGTGTAAACCGGAACCCGGGCTCGTCCACAGACCCGCCGTGCACACGGTATTTCCCGTGTACACGAAGCGCTGGTAACCTGCTCAGATATAAAGAAATAATGCTAGAGCATAAAACAGAGCTAAACTGAAACTAGTACATCTCAGACAAATGCTGGAAATAAAAGTATAATAAACTCTTAAGAATATACATATGTCTCTCCCAGCTCACGAAGTAAATACAACCAGCTGGCCACAGCCAGACCCAAATAAAAGAAAATACAACCGTCTGAGTGTACAGGGGATACAACAAAACTACAAAACTCGCGCTCCCGGGGTAGCAGCTATCTAGTCGGCGATCCTCTTACCTCGATCCTGGGAGGAAGGCCCCCGCAACTCGGCAGATGACTCTGCAAAACAAAGGGGACAAGAAAAGGGAAAAACAGTGGGGGTCAGTACTAATATAAAGACAGTAGCCTCCCCTAGTGGGTAAACCTCAACACAAAACTCCTACCTGCCCACTAGGTCTACAGAGGCTAAAAGAATAAATGCGGTAACTATGAGTATGACTCCTGATAAAAGCTACCACTAATATGCCTCTACCTGCCCCGCTAGAGATAGCTAAATGTACGCATCAGAATATCGAAGCCTGCCACATCGGTATGCCAGCCTACGCATAACACCGGTGTGGGATTGGAGTCTCAATGTCTGCCAAATCGGGTATGCCAGCCTACGCATAACACCAATATGGGACAGGAGTCTCAAGGTCTGCTAAATCGGGTATGCCAGCCTACGCATAGCACCGATAAGGGGTAGGGTTCTCAATGTCTGCCAAATCGGGTATGCCAGCCTACGCATAACACCGATATGGGACAGGAGTCCCAGGGTCTCAAGTCTGCAATCGCGCACTCGCTCTATAAGGAAAAGTACCGTCTCCCAAAGGAAGCCCAAAACCCTCTCCCCGAAACCCAAGTATCTGACTACACTAACCCAGCCCCTGCTCTAACCCGAGCATAATATCCCCTATGTCTAAGTGACTGAAGAAAGAATGCAACATGGTTTCTCCTAAGTCAATTCCAGCATGATAGTGTAGCAGAAAAAGGTGGCCTATCTAGGTGACCATTCAAGCATGCAAAAGTCATTATCTTGTGAACCATTTTAAGTACCTAACCACATACCTCAGCCTTTCATTTAATCAATCAACAAGATAGGGATTTAGCATAAATTCCAAGTAATTCTACTACATGTTTAAAGCATGGACTCACCATTAATTAACTTGTAGTTTTCTAACAATGCGATTATCAACGAAGAAATCAGGATTTCATACAAGCATGCTAGGTCCATCTCACAGATTTACTAACAGCATAATCAAGAGCATTCTAATAGGCCTAGTGATAAATCCCAAATAAGAGGTTTACAACATCACCCACCTCGAGCGCTAATCCCAATTCCCAAAAGCGGAACCCAAGCTCAGTCCAAAACTCCCCACCAATCTGTACAAAATACCCCAAAGGAAAACACATAAGCTATACATTCACAATTCCCAGAATCTGTCCCTTAATACCACAGTCCAGAATTCACCAATTTTTACCTGCGAAAAATGCCCAGAAAAATCCAAGGAAAATACTGTCGCGATCCTCGCGACGAGCCCGTCGAAACGAGTACCTGCACGCCCAAATCGGAGTTTCCTACGCTGAGATAAAAATCCGACAAGGGCAACATCCCAATCCAAACTGTACCAAATTTCTGTAACAAGGAACCACAGAAAAAGGAGATTCTCACCCTCGGCCAAAAACCAGAAAAATCTGAGAAAAATCCAGGAGACTCCTTGCGAAGTGTAGATGAAAATTGCCTCTTGAATCGCCTCGATCCGACGTCCGAGCGAAAAGATACGGCAAGAACACTGCGGTGCTGTCCAAAAGTCCGCGACGAAAAATGGGTCAAATGGGTGCTCAGAAAACTCCAAGATCAGCACGGAAATCGAGGAACCTCAAAACACAGGAGTTGAAGTCCTACCTGTCGTGAGTCCAACGGCGCAAGAATCGGCGAAATCCGATGTCGGGGTGAGTCGGAGGAGTCCAAACACTGAGAAGGGGCGAAGAAGATCGCCGGGAAACAAGCGTCGCGCCGCGCCGTAAAATGGTGAACCTCGGGAAGAGTGCCTCCAAAAATCCTCAAAGTTCTCCAAAGGGTAGTGCACTGAGGGAGGAGAAACTTCTCTGAAGAAAGCTCAGCGAAAATGGGGTCCAAAAAGCCTACAGGACGAATGGGGGGAGCTATTTATAGGCCCAGCCCACTAAGCTGTCGGGCCGGGTTTTCGGGCGCAACTTTCGGGCGCACTGCGCCCGGAAACCCGGTCGCACGCTTCCTGTCCGACGCGCCCGAAACTCCCAGGAGCGGCCACGTCACCCCCAAACAGGGGACAGCAAATCCCCGCGGTCGCCGAGTGCCGCGTGTCCCCTCGCGGTCAGCGGGGGTAGGTACGGCCGCCCAACCGCGAGGCGACACGTGTCGCACTCGAGTGCGGCCGACCGCCCCGCCTGGCGCCACTGTGCACGCACAGTACCGAGGCGCCCCCCCCCCGCGCACCGTGGACCGCGCCCACGTGGGCCAACGAATCCGAAGCCGCCACGTGTCCTGCGCCCGGTCCACCGCAACCCCGCAAACCGGTGAGCCATGCCGCGTGCGCCGGCCTATCAGGGCACGCCACGTGTCACCCGCCCGCGGCCCATGCACCGCCGCGCTACCCCGTGGACCGAGCTGCGTGAGCCGGCCAATAATAGGCCGCCACGTGGCTCAGGCCGGTCCACGAGGCTCCCCCATGCACCGAAAAACCCCGAAAACTTCCGGAAGCCCGCTTTTGGTCATCCGGACTCCAAATTTAACAAGCAAATAGCCGTTTTCAAGCGTTTTTCCGCGCTGAATCCAAATCCAACCTCAGATTGGCCCAAAACCTTTTCTAAAATTCGGCAAATGCAGCCGAAGGCCAAATCAGCTATCCAAGTCTCACAAAGTCCATCTGTGGCACCCCTTTGATGCACCATGGGCCAGACACACCAACACTAGGTGTTCTACACAATGGATTCATCGGAAAGTTGCATGGGAAAAACCAGAACACTACATCAATCTTGCCGGATCAATCATGTCCCCATGATGATCCTCCGATTGAGAGCATTTATGACTTAATCACTAATAATATGTATCTCAAATTCTTAACTCTTAAGAATATACATTATCATCTCATTAAATCAAAGGACGATTCATGGACACATCAAACATGAATGGCATAAAATGCCCAAATTATAATAAAGATCAAGTACAAATATATCCCATATAATAAAATGCGTCAGCCTGATAGGCTTTTGAGGCATACAACTAACAATCTCCCACTTGCACTAAAGCCATCAGTCATATATCTAATGCCCATCTTCTCAAGATGAGTCTCTAGTTTTTGCTGAGTCAAAGCCTTAGTTAGCGGGTCCGCCACGTTATCTGCGGAGGCAACCTTCTGCACTTCAATATGTTTATCTTTGTTGTACTCTCTGATCTTGTGATACCGCGCTCGATATGTTTGGATTTCTAATGAGATCTCGGCCTTAGCTAATGCTATGGCGCCATTATTATCACAAAATAGTGGCAGGGATCCCTACTAGAGGGAACCACCCCAAGCTCAGTGATAAATTTCTTGATCCAAACAGTTTCCTTAGCAGCTTCAGATGCAGCGATGTACTCCGCCTCCATAGTAGAATCAGCAATCGTCTCTTGTTTAGAACTCTTCCAAACTATTGACCCACCATTGCAAATAAATAGATACCCAGACGAAGACTTTCTATCGTCTATATCAGACATAAAATCTGAATCTGTATAGCCATTAACTTTGAGTTCTCCACCTCCAAGAACCAAGAACATATCCTTTGTTCTTCTCAAGTACTTAAGGATATTCTTTACCGCTACCCAATGCTCTTCGCCTGGGTTCAACTGATATCGACTAGTGACGCTCACAGCCTGTGCTATATCAGGTCGAGTACATAGCATCGCATACATTAAACTCCCTATTGCGGAAGCATAAGGGATCCTGCTCATGCGACTTCTCTCTTCAAGTGTCTTAGGAGACATAGTCTTAGAGAGGTGAATTCCATGTCTTAGAGGTACCATACCCCTTTTGGAATTCTCCATGCTGAACCTTTTCAACACTTCATCTATGTACATAGCTTGCGATAAACCAAGCAACTTCTTAGGTCTATCCCTATAGACCTTTATCCTAGGATATAAGATGCTTCTCCAAGGTCTTTCATAGAAAACTCTTTGGATAACCATAACTTCACCGATATTAACATAGGAATGTCATTCCCTATTAGGAGTATGTCATCCACGTACAATACGAGGAAGGTAACAGCACTCCCACTAACCTTTTTATACACACACGGCTCTTCCTCATTTCTAATGAAATCGAACAATTCGACTGCATCATTGAAACGAGTGTTCCAACTTCGAGAAGCTTGCTTCAACCCATAAATGGATCGTTGAAGCTTGCACACTTTATGACTTCCATCTTTGGCAGTGAAACCCAAAGGCTGCTCCATATAGATTTCTTCTTCAAGATATCCATTCAGGAAAGCAGTTTTTACATCCATTTGCTAGATCTCGTAGTCATAATGTGCAGCAATAGCAAGCAGAGTTCTGATGGATTTAAGCATGGCTACAGGTGAAAAGGTATCCTGATAGTCAATGCCTTCGCGTTGACTATAACCTTTTGCTACCAGCCTAGCTTTATAGGTCTCTACCTTTCCATCAGAACCAATCTTTCTCTTGAAGATCCGTTTGCATCCAACGGGTACAATACCCTCCGGTGGATCAACCAAAGTCCAAACTTGATTGGAGTACATTGAGTCTATTTCAGACTTCATGGCTTCCTACCATTTTTCGGAGTCGATGTCTGACATCGCCTCGCTATAAGTCTTAGGATCATCTCTATGATCCTTGTCTCCCACTAGAACATTTTCTCCATGTCCTCTATAAATAATCCCATGTATTTATCAGGAGGATGAGAGATTCTACTAGACTTGCGAGGTGGCAATGTAATCTCTGGTATCACAGAGTTATCAGGAAGGGCTCTTGAAATGCTCGATTCTAAAGAGACTTTCTCCTCTAGTTCTATTTTTCTCCCACTGCCTCCTGCTAAAATAAATTCATTTTCAAGAAAGAAGGCATGTCGGCTCACAATCACATTGTGACTTTCTGGGAGATAAAATTGTATCCAAGTGATTCCTTGGGATAACCAATGAATCTTCCTTGACTGATCTGCTTTCCAATTTGTCCGTCTTTAATTTCTTAAATAAGCGGACACCCCCAAGTCTTAATGTGAGTGAAACTTGGCTTCCTACCGTGCCACATCTCATATGGTGTGGTGGAACAGATTTGGAAGGTACTCTGTTTAAATATAAATAGCCGTAAGAAGTGCATAACCCCAAAGTGACGTAGGTAAATCTGTAAAAACTCATCATAGATCGAACCATATCTAATAAGTTCGATTCCTTCGTTCAGATACCCCATTCAGTTCTGGTGTTCCGAGGAGTCCATTGAGAGACAATACCATTATTCTGAGGTAGGTTAAGAAATCCGTGCTAAGGTATTCCCCTCCCGATCGGATCGCGAAGAGCTTAATCGGTTTTTCCTTGCTTTTCTACTCTTGTCTAAACTCTTTAAACTTTTCAAAGACTCAGACTTGT
>CM055067.1:10580892-10613267 GCA_029204045.2 Tillandsia leiboldiana | reverse complement strand
AATAAGAAAGTTCAGAAGGACAACTGCAATGCTTCAAATGTCGAGGGCTACGGCCACATTGCAACGGAGTGTCCTAACAAGTATCCGGCAAAGAAGAAGGCGATGCAAGTCGTCACTTGGGATGACAACTCAACGTCAATGAGTCGTCTTCGAGTGATGAAGAAAAGAGCTCCACCGCATTTCCACGCGTCCGTATCTTCACCCTTCATGTGCTTTATGGCAAGTACATCCGAGTCGTTGTCCAACTCCACTGTTGAAAAGAATGCTACGGACAACGAATCGGATGATTCGGAAGGTGAAGATTTTGCTCTAGCCTACCACAGACTTTTGAGGGACTCAAAGAAAGTGGCTAAGCAAAACAAGAGTTTGAGAGGGAGAGTGCATGATCTCGAAGAAGAAGCAAAAAGAGCGACTTCTCTCTCAAACGCTCTTGAAGTGGAAAGGGGAAAACCTGATAAAGGCAAATGTTTTCCTTCAAGAGTCCAATGAGCAACTTGAGAAGGAACATACAAATCTGGTGGATAACGCGAATCACTTCTCAAAGCTCTACAACGAGGCTCGACAGGATAACCTGGAAATGACAAAGACCATTTTCCAACTCAAGAATGACTTACAGCGATTCTCTTCAGGAAGGAGTAAGTGGATAGACTTCTTGGTCTTGGTCAATCAAATCGGTTCGGCCTCGGATACACTCAAACTGGAAACAATCCAAGTTCGAGTGAGACAGTTTTTGTGCCTCAGTCGGTATCTCCTCCTCCGACACCGGAATTCAAGACAAACAACGACAACAAACCTACTTCATCCTCTTTGGGATCGTCAAGATCTAAGGTATGTTTTCGTTGTGGTGTTTCAGGGCACATAAGAAGATATTGCAAGACGGGAGTCGAACGCTCATCTCAAGGACCTCTTGCAACAACTACCAAAAGGCTCCTCCCCGAAAATCAAAGCAAAACTTTTCAAATGAAAAGAGACTTGGTAGTTCATCGCGCAAGACGATTTCATCAAGGAACAACAATCGCTATAACAAGACGCCTTCACCTAGGCATATAAGTTCGCGACCATTACCGACGCACTCCAAAAGGGTTTGGGTGCGCAAAGGTAAAATTTTCCCTTGTCTTGTTTCCAATGTTTCCTTGCATGCATATGATAGTTCGTCTTGGTATCTGGATAGCGGGTGTTCCCGTCACATGACCGGTGACAAAAATAGTTTTCAAAATCTTGAGAAAATCTCCGGAGGACACGTAGTTTTCGGAGACGGTCGATCTTCCAAAATTGTTGGAAAAGGGACGGTAGCTATTCCAGATGGCCCGATTTTGAAAAACGTCTTATTTGTTGATGGCCTTAAGACTAACCTCATAAGCATAAGTCAACTTTGCGACAATGGTTTTTCAGTTAACTTTTCATCTGTTGAATGCGTTGTAACTGATAAGGACCATGTCTTCTTTTTAAAAGGGGTTAGATCTGAAAACAATTGTTATGTTGTTCCTAATAAATTTTCTGAAAATTGTAACTTAGCCGCTTTGAATAATGAAACTCTTTGGCATGAAAGGCTAGGTCACTTAAATTTTAAGGAACTTACTAGAATTTCAAACAAGGACGTGGTCAAGGGGGTTCCAAAGCTTTTATTTAAACAAAACGTTGTGTGTGGTGGTTGCCAAAAGGGAAAACAGTCTAGGACTGCACACAAGAACTTGAACCACGTTGGTACAAAACGGCCCTTGGAACTTTTGCACATGGACTTAATGGGGCCGACCCGTCAACCATCTTTGGGAGGTAAATGGTACATTTTTTTATTGGTTGATGATTTCTCTCGGTTTTCTTGGGTAGCATTTTTAAAAGAGAAAGCTGATACGTTTGACTCTTTTCATGAGATTTGCCATCGTATTATGATTGAAAAGAATGAAAAGATCATTCGTGTTAGAAGTGATAGAGGTGGAGAATTCATAAATTCAAAATTCATTGATTTTTGCACTTCAAATGGCATCAAACATGAATTCTCGGCACCCTATACACCTCAGCAGAATGGTGTTGTTGAGCGCAAGAACAGGGTTGTTCAAGAGATGGCGCGTGTGATGCTTCATAGCCGGAATTTACCGCTACATTTTTGGGCTGAAGCCGTGGACACCGCTGTCTATGTCATTAATAGAGTTTACTTGCGCCCAGGAACTTTAAATACACCATATGAGCTGTGGTTTAGTAGAAAACCCAACATCAAATATTTTCGCATCTTCGGGAGTCGATGTTACATTTTACGTGACCGTGAAAATCTTGGAAAGTTCGACTCTCGAAGTGATGAAGGGATCTTTTTGGGTTATTCTACGAATAGCAGAGCATATCGAGTATTTAACATTGAATCTAAGACGATCGTAGAATCTATAAATGTTAAAGTAGATGAAGCTTTTCACTTTGGATCTGGAAAATCTACCCTCGATATCTCTCTAGATGATGATTCTCCTGCTAATGCATCTTCTCATAATAATACTTCCAATATTAATGATGCATCTAATGGTTCTTCAAGTTTATCTGATGTGCAGGAATCATCTCATGTATCTCCGAGTACTCCGTTTCAACAAACGTTACGAATCTCCAAGGATCATCCGGAATCGAATATTATTGGAGATCCACAAGAAGGAGTCAGAACTCGGAGGCAGTTGGTTTGTGGATTCGCTTGCTACGTATCTTTAATCGAACCAAAGAACATAGATGAAGCTCTTCAGGATGACTACTGGATTAAAGCAATGCAGGAAGAGCTCCATCAATTTGAGCGAAACAAAGTCTGGGAATTAACGAAGCCTCCAAAGCAACACAATGTGATAGGTACCAAATGGATCTTCAAGAACAAGAAAAATGAGGATGGTACTATCATCAGGAACAAGGCACGATTAGTTGCTCAAGGCTACTCTCAAGTAGAAGGTATAGACTTTGATGAAACATTCGCCCCTGTAGCTAGACTCGAGTCCATTCGTATACTATTTGCTATTGCTTGTCATTTTAAAATCAAATTATTTCAAATGGACGTTAAGAGCGCATTTCTAAATGGGTTTTTAAATGAGGAAGTTTATGTGGCTCAACCGAAAGGTTTTGTAGATCATAAACAACCTAACCATGTTTTTCGTTTGAAAAAGGCTCTTTACGGTCTGAAACAAGCACCGCGAGCATGGTACGAAAGGTTAACAAAGCACCTTTTGGAGAAGGGCTATACTCGAGGGGGAGCTGATAGGACTCTCTTTGTGAAGCATTATCAAAGCAATTTCATTGTAGCACAAATCTATGTCGATGACATTGTATTTGGCGCAACAAGAGATAATGATGCTTCTAAATTCGCAGAGACCATGGAAAGCGAATTTGAGATGTCCATGATGGGCGAATTGACTTATTTCCTTGGATTGCAAATTAAACAAAATGATGAAGGTATTCACTTGAGTCAATCCAAGTATGCAATGGAGTTGGTCAAAAAGTTTGATCTAGAAAATTGTAAAGATTTTCCAACTCCAATGGGAACTAGCCACAAGGGACTTGGAAGTGAATCACATAGTGAGAATGTAGACGAGAAACTGTATCGAAGTATGATTGAAAGTCTACTTTACCTCACGGCTAGTCGCCCGGATATATCTTTTGGTGTTGGGATTTGCGCGAGATATCAATCAGCACCAAAGGAGGTTCACCTGAAAGCGGTGAAACGGATCATCCGGTATATCAAAGGATCAATTATTTTCGGAATTTGGTATCCTATAGGAACAAGTCTGGATATTGTTGGATACTCAGATGCCGATTGGGCAGGATCAGTGGATGATCGGAAAAGCACGAGTGGTGCATGCTTCTATCTTGGCCATTGCCTTGTTGCATGGCACAGTAAAAAGCAGAACTGCATAGCACTCTCGACTGCCGAAGCGGAATACATTTCAGCTGGAAGTTGCTCAACTCAACTCATTTGGATGAAAAGCGTATTAGCGACTTCCGCATTTCAGCATCTTCGGTAACAATTCTTTGTGACAACACAAGTGCAATTAACATTTCTAAAAACCCTGTGTTGCACTCTAGAACAAAACATATTGAACTTAGATATCATTTTCTTAGAGAGCTAGTTGAATCAAATACTCTTCAACTTTCATATATTTCAACTGAGGATCAATTAGCTGACATTCTAACAAAACCTTTGGATCAAAAACGTTTTATTCATTTACGAAAAGCAATTGGAATGCTTTCCTTGAAATAAACTTCTTTTTGAAACCTTTGCTTAGGATAGGTTTTGTATTTGTTTTTGTTTTGTTCATTATCTATGTTTGTACATAGGACATTAATTGAGCATAAATCATAATTGACTTTAATTGCATCTTTTCGCACATTTAGAAATTTATTATGCTTTTGCCATCATAATATTTCACTGTTGCAATGATCATTTATGTTAATTAAATCATCTTCTAAGTGATCAAAGTCAATTTCTCTCTCTCTATGATCTCTTGGTATAGTCATTATCTTATTTGACTGCTTAGTCGAGTATGAAATCGAGATCAATATTTGGTTGAATACTTTATATCATAAATAATTGATAGCCAATTGAGGGGGAGTCATAGGAAAAGTAAAATGCTCAAAAGATGTGGAAAGAGTTACATCCCAATGAGGAGTGTGAAAACTACCACCACATGGAGGAAAGAGCTACCACCTCGGTCGTCCGAGTATTGTGTGCAGCTACCACATGTATACCACTCCGTCAAATTTCAAGGTTGGTATAAGGTGGGTTTTTAAAGAAAGATGCTCAAAGAGCCACTCTCTTCAACAGATTGTCTAGATACATTATCTATTATATTTGGGATTTCAAACATCTATTGATCTTTGTATTTCATTTTCTTTACTGAATTGATGATTTGATAAAGGCATTACTCATAAGATCAAGTTAGATGTAATTGAAGGTGTTCAACTTTAAGGGATTTAATTTTTATAAATTTTCGTTTCATTTTTGGATATTATTGATAGATTTGGCATAATCTAATTCTTGTTGTATGAAACGATGATTTTTGTTTAAAGTTGATACACATTTGTGCTTACAATCTTTTTCTGTTTTTTCTTGAATTTCTCTGAAATTTTTCTAAAGAAAAAGTTGGAGCCGATCCGGATCGGGCAAGATGATCCGGATCCCGAACGCAGGAATTACTCTGCGGGCTGACGATCCGGATTGTATCTGCCGATCCGGATCCCGAACGCAGTTTCTCACTGCGGGTAGCCGATCCGGATCGCAGTTATGAACTGATCCGGATCGCGGCTAGGTTTTATAAAGAACAAAAGGGTTTTTGATTTCTTTTACTCCAATCTTTTGTTCCAAAGTTTCCAGAGCCTCTCTCTCTAGATTTCATCCTTCCTGGAAGCTTTCAAACTCAAGTTCTTCAACTCCAAGTAAGTTTTATTGATCAAAATCTCGGTTTTTCACCGTTTTTCTCTCTTCTTCCTCAAACGTCATGAATTTCTTGGATCAACTTTTTTGTTGATGGTTTTTGATCAAATTTCTTTTGAAATAAGAACTCTGGGTAGATTAGTTTTGATTATATGCTAGGTATTCTCCTGATTAACGGATTTTTAGGCTTCGATTTCTAAAATTTCGGTTTTAGGGCATATAATAAGGATTTTCGAAAATCATGCAATTGATCTATTTTTAAAAGTCCATTTGCAAAACTAATTTGATTCTTAGTCTCTCTACATGATTATGATTGTTTGGGTACAATTTTTCAAATCTTTGAAAATTAACAATTTTCTCATGTGTTCTTGAGTCGTTCCACACAGGATTTCTTTTCTCAAGAAACCATTAGCAATGGTGATCACTCGGATTGTTTTCCTACTTGCGGCTATGGTACATACGAGAGACACCGTCAAGCCCAAGAGGGCTAAGAAGGCTAAGAAAGCGAAGAAAGCTAAAGATGATTCCGATACAGAATCTGAAACGGAATCAATTAATTGGGATGAACTGCAAGTTGAAGCAACGACTGTTCCGACTGCTTCAAAGGGAAAAGCACCTGCAGAAACATCAAAAGCTCCGCCCACTGCTGCTGAGAAAGGCAAAGCTCCAATGGAAGAAACTTCTGGGAAGACAAGAAGAAAAAGTATTGCTCGCAAAAGAGGGAGTGCACAAGGAATCTCCATTGAGCAACCAGCTGATAGGCAAGCACCTCCTCAAGACTTTGTCAGCTCGGCGAGAATAAAGGATTTTGAAAACAGAGAATGCATTGGAGAAAGGCATGTTGATGTAAAAGCCTTAAAGCAGCGTTCTCAGACGTTTGGGACTTTGTTTGACCAGATAGGTTTTGCTTCCATTTGCGATTTCCCGGAGACCACTGGGTATTGTCTTCACTCAGTGAGGATGTTTTATCAGAATGCCTGCTATCTAGTTGATCAGGAAAGCGGGCGTCGGGATTTTCAAACATTAGTCAAGAATGTCAGAATCAAAGTAACGCCTCAGCTAATTGGTGAAGTACTAGGGATGGACGCCCGAGCCGATGGCACTCATTACCTGAAGAATCAAGCCTTCAACACCTACTCCTGGAGAGTGGTAGTTGATGGAATCTGTGTTCCAAATACTCGGTCGACAGGAAACAGCGTTTTCTCGAAAGAACTACGACCAGAGTACCGCATCTTAAACCTTATTGTTTGTTACAATGTTATTCCAAACATGAACACAAAGGTTCTTCGGTGGGAAAGAATGATATTCCTTTATCTACTTGGAAACCCCGCAGCAGCAATGGGAGCTAACTTAAACATTCCCTACGTCATCTGGTCAAGGATGGCACGATATGTGGAGCAAGCTCATCCGTCAGAGAGACTACCTTATCCAATGATCATCATGCGCATTCTTCGCAAATTTAAAGCTGACACAAATGCGAGTTCCTATCTGCACAGTCTAGGAACGATCAATGACACAACAATTGTAAAGTCTCTTTCGACGAAGCCAGATGAACCTTTCATACCTCTTCACCGGCAACGAGAACAACGACAACAAGCAACAACCTCTGCACCGGCAGCAGCTCCTCCAGTCCAACCAGCACCACCATCACAACCAGCACCTCCGGCACAACAAGCACCGCAATCAACTTCTGATGATGATGCATCTGTTACCTGAATCTATAAAGAACAGCAAAGGCTCTCCAACGAGCAAGAACGTATATCAAATGAACTAATTAAGGTAAAGGAAGAAATAAAGAAGGTAAATAAGAATCAATCATCAATGAACAAGCGAATAAAGAAGATATTCCAAATCCTCGGCTGTATCAGTTCAGACGAGTCTGAATAATCCGTATCCTTCCAATTTCTGTTTATTATGCATATGTTTAAATCCTTCTTTTGTGCAGGTTTTTAAGTTTTAATTTGAGTCTTTAGTTTTCCAACTTAAACTGTTAACCATTCTCTCCACTTTTGGAAATTTTGGCTTTGTTTGTGACAAAAAGGGGGAGAGAGTTTAGAGAACTTGAACAATGATATTGTGAAAATTGTGATCTTGTATACATCAATGATGAACAATGATGACTGCATCAAGGTAAGTGAACATCAAGGGAACTTGAACAATGATTGTGAAAATCTTGATGATGAAGATTTTGTATACATGAAGGTAAGTATCACTTCAACTTCAACTTTGGTTTTTATCTTGTGATTGTTTGCATGTCTCGACTAACTATTCGACTAACTATTTGGGCATGTAATATGACTAACAAGGTGATGTTGGACTAACTTTTTGTGACATTTGGTTTTTAATTGCATAGAAGATATGTTGGTTTTTGACTATGATTCTCTTACATATCTGAATTCTCAAATGTCATGATGATCAGATAAACTCTATCTCTGTACTAGATTTTGTATGCTAAATATTCTTGAGGTATCTAACGATCTCTTTTTGTCAAGAATGATTTCTTTGTGCAGAGAGTACAGATGTCTAAGTCTAGAGTCTGTTTTAGGAGTTTATCTCATGTTTTTAAATTTTTGGATCTCCATTATAAATTTTTGTTGTATGGTGATAGCAACAAAAATATCTTTTTGAATTTTCTTTAGTGGATCTGTGTTTTGTCACGAAACCGCCAAAGGGGGAGATTGTTACGGAATTTGAGTTGGCGTAGTTTCGTGAAAGTCTCAAGTCTTGAAGATTGAAGGTGAAGAAAGTTGGATCATTTAACTCAATCTCAAGAAAGAAGAATTCAAAAGGATCAGGTATGTTTTACTAAAGTTTTTGTGTGATCCGAATACTTCTTGTAGTGTAGAAACACTTGGAAGAATCTTTCATTGCATAAAAATCAAAAACTGGGCTTGGGACATGTTCAGGATCCGGATCAGGTTGTTCGATCCGGATCCCGAAGGTGGTTCGTTCATACACCAGTTCAATCCGGATCGTAGCCTCTCTTGATCCGGATCCCGAACACTGAGTTTACCATCTTCCTTGAACGATCCGGATCAGGCTTCGCAATCCGGATCCCGAACGTTGATGTTTGGTGAACTGTATGAACGATCCGGATCAAGCACTTCGATCCGGATCCCGAACCTTCGTTTTTCTGGAATTGCCTGACTCGTTACGACGATCCGGATCACAGCTAATCCGATCCGGATCGCCGTCCGTAAAATCTCCAGAAATGTTAGGTTTTTGATTCTTATCTCCTTCCTAGGGTTTCTAACCTATAAATAGACCCTATGACTCTTTTTCTAGGGTAAATCCAGATAGTCGTCATTTTCATATATCATCTTATACGGCTCTAGATCCACATATAGAGAAGAAAGGAAATCATTAGAGAATACTCTATGTTTCTTCATCTATATTGATTAGTTTTGTTGGGTTATATGTAATACGGATCTAAATAGGGGAAAAAACACCTAGAGGGGGGTGAATAGGTGTAAACGTATAAACACTCAAAAATCGTTGCGATAAAAACCCAATGCGGAAATAAAGAATAATACGCAAGATTTTTACGTGGAAAACTCCATCACCGGAGTAAAAAACCACGGGACCGATAACACGGCAGAAATCCACTAGAATTAAAACACGTACAAGGTGATTTACCGTACACAATTACGACTCAACCTTTTCCATACGCTCCTAGAGGATCTTCTCCGCTCGCTCCGCGACGCTTCTCGAATCCACGATCTGCGCCCAACGCCGAATCCACGGCGTCCAACGTCGAATCCACGACGTCCGACCGAATCCACGGTCTTCACCCAATAGCACCCTTCGAATCCACGAACGTGCCTCGTTCCGAATCCACGAGAGCGGTTGAACCTTGAATCCACAAGGACACGCGAATCCACGCACCGATTTTTGGGGTAAATCGTTGTTTTGGGTGGTGATGATCCGCCGAATACTTAGATCAAAGATAGATCGGAAATACCATCTAAGTATTCATTAGTTTGATTCAACTCAAGATGTGAGTATGAAAACCTAGAATCAAACTAATCAATATAGATGAAGAAACATAGAGTATTCTCTAATGATTTCCTTTCTTCTCTATATGTGGATCTCGAGGCGTAAATATGAAAATGACGGCTATTGTTATTTTCGGCCTCTTTTTGGATTAACCCTAGAAGAAGAGTCATAGGGTCTATTTATAGGTTAGAAACCCTAGGAAGGAGATAGAAATCAAAAACCTAACATTTCTAGAGATTTTACGGACGGCGATCCGGATCGGATTAGCTGTGATCCGGATCGTCGTAACGAGTCAGGCAATTCCAGAAAAACGAAGGTTCGGGATCCGGATCGAAGTGCTTGATCCGGATCGTTCATACAGTTCACCAAACATCAACGTTCGGGATCCGGATTGCGAAGCCTGATCCGGATCATTCAAGGAAGATGGTAAACTCAGTGTTCGGGATCCGGATCAAGAGAGGCTACGATCCGGATTGAACTGGTGTATGAACGAACCACCTTCGGGATCCGGATCGAACAACCTGATCCGGATCCTGAACATGTCCCAAGTCCAGTTTTTGATTTTTATGCAATGAAAGATTCTTCCAAGTGTTTCTACACTACAAGAAGTATTCAGATCACACAAAATCTTTAGTAAAACATACCTGATCCTTTTGAATTCTTCTTTCTTGAGATTGAGTTAAATGATCCAACTTTCTTCACCTTCAATCTTCAAGACTTGAGACTTTCACGAAACTACGCCAACTCAAATTCCGTAACAATCTCCCCCTTTGGCGGTTTCGTGACAAAACACAGATCCACTAAAGAAAATTCAAAAAGATATTTTTGTTGCTATCACCATACAACAAAAATTTACAATGGAGATCCAAAAATTTAAAAACATGAGATAAACTCCTAAAACAGACTCTAGACTTAGACATCTGTACTCTCTGCACAAAGAAATCATTCTTGACAAAAAGAGATCGTTAGATACCTCAAGAATATTTAGCATACAAAACCTAGTACAGAGATAGAGTTTATCTGATCATCATGACATTTGAGAATTCAGATATGTAAGAGAATCATAGTCAAAAACCAACATATCTTCTATGCAATTAAAAACCAAATGTCACAAAATGTTAGTCCAACATCAACTTGTTAGTCATATTACATGCCCAAATAGTTAATCGAATAGTTAGTCGAGACATGCAAACAATCACAAGATGAAGACCAAAGTTGAAGTTGAAGTGATACTTACCTTGATGTATACAAAATCTTCATCATCAAGATTTTCACAATCATTGTTCAAGTTCCCTTGATGTTCACTTACCTTGATGCAGTCATCATTGTTCATCATTGATGTATACAAGATCACAATTTTCACAATATCATTGTTCAAGTTCTCTAAACTCTCTCCCCCTTTTTGTCACAAACAAAGCCAAAGTTACCAAAAAAAAAAAAAAATTGAAGGAGAGTTAAAAAAAATATCAACGAAAATGTTCCGAAAGTTTAAGAACTAGAACTAAAAGTAAGTCCTAAAAACTGAAAAACCTGCACAAAAAGATTTAAAATCTGCAAAAGAATAAAAAGTTCCTGTATAAGAGAATTGTTAGTCAGACGATTCAGGCATCTGAATCTGAGTCAACCGAGGCGGAGTCTTCAGAGCTCGTACAACCCAGCTTTTTCCAAATTCCTTTAAGCATTCCCGAGATTGTAGTACACTCTTGCTTCATCTGATGTATGTCCTTGGACATCTTTCTGAGTTCTAGAGCCATTTTATCTTGTTCTTGTTTTATGGAAGACTCTAGATTTCCCTTTTGGTCAGTTCTTCTGGAATTTGAAGAGCGTTGAGTGACGATTGACGGAGCAGTCTGACCTTCATTCCGAGGAGATCGTCTTGGCAAAAAGGATGGATTGCTTGGCACATTCTTTTTCATGGCTTGCTGCTTAAGTATTGAGGAAGGCTTCAGTAGCTTCTTTTTCTTTAGGTAAACCTTATTTCCTTCATCAATGCCTTGTTGTACTTCGTCAAGAAATGTGTCCCAATCTTCTTCGTCTTCTGATTCAGTGTCAATTTGAGAAATATTCCTTGGGTTCTCTTGACATGGTTCATTTATTTCAATACCTCGAGCTCGTCCAGGTCGTCGAGCAAGTCTTTTTCTTTTTAGGAAAACGGATGAAGAAGTCATTGGTGCTTTTCCTTTTTCCGCAACAGTAAGCGGGACCTTTTCCGTTGATGTTTCTGCATGGGCTTTCCCTTTCGATGCAACAGAGGTTTTCTGTGGCGATTCTTCAGGATGTGTTTCATCATCTGATAACTCATCCCAGTTAACTTCATCCCTTTTTGCTCTCTTGGCAGTGTCTCTCGTATGTACCATAGCAGTAAGTAGGAAAACAATCCAAGTGATCACCATTGCTAATGGTTTCTTGAGAAAAGGAATCCTGTGTGGAACGACTCAAGAACACATGAGAAAATTGTTAATTTTCAAAGATTTGAAAAATTGAACCCAAACAATCATAATCATGTAGAGAGACTAAGAATCAAATTAGTTTTGCAAAATGACTTTTAAAAATAGATCAATTGCATGATTTTCGAAAATCCTTATTATATGCCCTAAAACCGAAATTTTAGAAATCGAAGCCTAAAAATCCGTTAATCAGGAGAATACCTAGCATATAATCAAAACTAATCTACCCAGAGTTCTTATTTCAAAAGAAATTTGATCAAAAACCATCCACAAACAAAGTTGATCCAAGAAATTCATGACGTTTGAGGAAGAGGAGAGAAAAATAATGAAAAACCGAGATTTTGATCAATAAAACTTACTTGGAGTTGAAGAACTTGAGTTTGAAAGCTTCCAGGAAGGATGAAATCTAGAGAGAGAGGCTCTGGAAACTTTGGAACAAAAGATTGGAGTAAAAGAAATCAAAAACCCTTTTGTTCTTTATAAAACCTAGCCGCGATCCGGATCAGTTCATAACTGCGATCCGGATCGGCTACCCGCAGTGAGAAACTGCGTTCGGGATCCGGATCGGCAGATACAATCCGGATCGTCAGCCCGCAGAAGAATTCCTGCGTTCGGGATCCGGATCATCTAGCCCGATCCGGATCGGCTCCAACTTTTTTCTTTAGAAAATTTCAGAGAAATTCAAGAAAAACCAGAAAAAGATTGTAAGCACAAATGTGTATCAACTTTAAATAAAAATCATCGTTTCATACAACAAGAATTAGATTATGCCAAATCTATCAATAATATCCAAAAATGAAACGAAAATTTACAAAAATTAAATCCCTTAAAGTTGAACACCTTCAATTACATCTAACTTGATCTTATGAGTAATGCCTTTATCAAATCATCAATTCAGTAAAGAAAATGAAATACAAAGATCAATAGATGTTTGAAATCCCAAATATAATAGATAATGTATCTAGACAATCTGTTGAAGAGAGTGGCTCTTTGAGCATCTTTCTTTAAAAACCCACCTTATACCAACCTTGAAATTTGACGGAGTCAAGTATTTCAATCATGCATTTTACTTAATCAAAAATTTGAACAACCATGCTTGGTATACATGTGGTAGCTGCACACAATACTCGGACGACCGAGGTGGTAGCTCTTTCCTCCATGTGGTGGTAGTTTTCACACTCCTCATTGGGATGTAACTCTTTCCACATCTTTTGAGCATTTTACTTTTTCTATGACTCCCCCTCAATTGGCTATCAATTACTTAAAATATAAAGTATTCAACCAAATATTGATCTCGATTTCATACTCGACTAAGCAGTCAAATAAGATAATGACTATACCAAGAGATCATAGAGAGAGAGAAATTGACTTTGATCACTTAGAAGATGATTTAATTAACATAAATGATCATTGCAACAGTGAAATATTATGATGGCAAAAGCATAATAAAATTCTAAATGTGCGAAAAGATGCAATTAAAGTCAATTATGATCTATGCTCAATTAATGTCCTATGTACAAACATAGATAATGAACAAAACAAAAACAAATACAAAACCTATCCTAAGCAAAGGTTTCAAAAAGAAGTTTATTTCAAGGAAAGCATTCCAATTGCTTTTCGTAAATGAATAAAACGTTTTTGATCCAAAGGTTTTGTTAGAATGTCAGCTAATTGATCCTCAGTTGAAATATATGAAAGTTGAAGAGTATTTGATTCAACTAGCTCTCTAAGAAAATGATATCTAAACTCAATATGTTTTGTTCTAGAGTGCAACACAGGGTTTTTAGAAATGTTAATTGCACTTGTGTTGTCACAAAGAATTGTTACCGAAGATGCTGAAATGCGGAAGTCGCTCAATACGCTTTTCATCCAAATGAGTTGAGTTGAGCAACTTCCAGCTGAAATGTATTCCGCTTCGGCAGTCGAGAGTGCTATGCAGTTCTGCTTTTTACTGTGCCATGCAACAAGGCAATGGCCAAGATAGAAGCATGCACCACTCGTGCTTTTCCGATCATCCACTGATCCTGCCCAATCGGCATCTGAGTATCCAACAATATCCAGACTTGTTCCCATAGGATACCAAATTCCGAAATTAATTGATCCTTTGATATACCGGATGATCCTTTTCACCGCTTTCAGGTGAACCTCCTTTGGTGCTGATTGATATCTCGCGCAAATTTCAACACCAAAAGATATATCCGGGCGACTAGCCGTGAGGTAAAGTAGACTTCCAATCATACTTCGATACAGTTTCTCGTCTACATCCTCACTATGTGATTCACTTCCAAGTCCCTTGTGGCTAGTTCCCATTGGAGTCGGAAAATCTTTACAATTTTCTAGATCAACCTTTTGACCAACTCCATTGCATACTTGGATTGACTCAAGTGAATACCTTCATCATTTTGTTTAATTTGCAATCCAAGGAAATAAGTCAATTCGCCCATCATGGACATCTCAAATTCGCTTTCCATGGTTTCCGCGAATTTAGAAGCATCATTATCTCTTGTTGCGCCAAATACAATGTCATCGACATAGATTTGTGCTACAATGAAATTGCTTTGATAATGCTTCACAAAGAGAGTCCTATCAGCTCCCCCTCGAGTATAGCCCTTCTCCAAAAGGTGCTTTGTTAACCTTTCGTACCATGCTCGCGGTGCTTGTTTCAGACCGTAAAGAGCCTTTTTCAAACGAAAAACATGGTTAGGTTGTTTATGATCTACAAAACCTTTCGGTTGAGCCACATAAACTTCCTCATTTAAAAACCCATTTAGAAATGCGCTCTTAACGTCCATTTGAAATAATTTGATTTTAAAATGACAAGCAATAGCAAATAGTATACGAATGGACTCGAGTCTAGCTACAGGGGCGAATGTTTCGTCAAAGTCTATACCTTCTACTTGAGAGTAGCCTTGAGCAACTAATCGTGCCTTGTTCCTGATGATAGTACCATCCTCATTTTTCTTGTTCTTGAAGATCCATTTGGTACCTATCACATTGTGTTGCTTTGGAGGCTTCGTTAATTCCCAGACTTTGTTTCGCTCAAATTGATGGAGCTCTTCCTGCATTGCTTTAATCCAGTAGTCATCCTGAAGAGCTTCATCTATGTTCTTTGGTTCGATTAAAGATACGTAGCAAGCGAATCCACAAACCAACTGCCTCCGAGTTCTAACTCCTTCTTGTGGATCTCCAATAATATTCGATTCCGGATGATCCTTGGAGATTCGTAACGTTTGTTGAAACGGAGTACTCGGAGATACATGAGATGATTCCTGCACATCAGATAAACTTGAAGAACCATTAGATGCATCATTAATATTGGAAGTATTATTATGAGAAGATGCATTAGCAGGAGAATCATCATCTAGAGAGATATCGAGGGTAGATTTTCCAGATCCAAAGTGAAAAGCTTCATCTACTTTAACATTTATAGATTCTACGATCGTCTTAGATTCAATGTTAAATACTCGATATGCTCTGCTATTCGTAGAATAACCCAAAAAGATCCCTTCATCACTTCGAGAGTCGAACTTTCCAAGTTTTTCACGGTCACGTAAAATGTAACATCGACTCCCGAAGACACGAAAATATTTGATGTTGGGTTTTCTACTAAACCACAGCTCATATGGTGTATTTAAAGTTCCTGGGCGCAAGTAAACTCTATTAATGACATAGACAGCGGTGTTCACGGCTTCAGCCCAAAAATGTAGCGGTAAGTTCCGGCTATGAAGCATCACACGCGCCATCTCTTGAACAACCCTGTTCTTGCGCTCAACAACACCATTCTGCTGAGATGTATAGGGTGCCAAGAATTCATGTTTGATGCCATTTGAAGTGCAAAAATCAATGAATTTTGAATTTATGAATTCTCCACCTCTATCACTTCTAACACGAATGATCTTTTCATTCTTTTCAATCATAATACGATGGCAAATCTCATAAAAAGAGTCAAACGTATTAGCTTTCTCTTTTAAAAATGCTACCCAAGAAAACCGAGAGAAATCATCAACCAATAAAAAAAAAAGTACCATTTACCTCCCAAAGATGGTTGACGGGTCGGCCCCATTAGGTCCATGTGCAAAAGTTCCAAGGGCCGTTTTGTACCAACGTGGTTCAAGTTCTTGTGTGCAGTCCTAGACTGTTTTCCCTTTTGGCAACCACCACACACAATGTTTTGTTTAAATAAAAGCTTTGGAACCCCCTTGACCACGTCCTTGCTTGAAATTCTAGTAAGTTCCTTAAAATTTAAGTGACCTAGCCTTTCATGCCAAAGAGTTTCATTATTCAAGGCGGCTAAGTTACAATTTTCAGAAAATTTATTAGGAACAACATAACAATTGTTTTCAGATCTAACCCCTTTTAAAAAGAAGACATGGTCCTTATCAGTTACAACGCATTCAACAGATGAAAAGTTAACTGAAAAACCATTGTCGCAAAGTTGACTTATGCTTATGAGGTTAGTCTTAAGGCCATCAACAAATAAGACGTTTTTCAAAATTGGGCCATCTGGAATAGCTACCGTCCCTTTTCCAACAATTTTGGAAGATCGACCGTCTCCGAAAACAACGTGTCCTCCGGAGATTTTCTCAAGATTTTGAAAACTATTTTTGTCACCGGTCATGTGACGGGAACACCCGCTATCCAGATACCAAGACGAACTATCATATGCATGCAAGGAAACATTGGAAACAAGACAAGGGAAAATTTCACCTTTGCGCACCCAAACCCTTTTGGAGTGCGTCGGTAATGGTCGTGAAGTTATATGCCTAGGTGAAGGCGTCTTGTTATAGCGATTGTTGTTCCTTGATGAGATCGTCTTGCGCGATGAACTACCAAGTCTCTTTTCATTTGAAAAGTTTTGCTTTGATTTTCGGGGAGGAGCCCTTTTGGTAGTTGTTGCAAGAGGTCCTTGAGATGAGCGTTCAACTCCCGTCTTGCAATATCTTCTTATGTGCCCTGAAACACCACAACGAAAACATACCTTAGATCTTGACGATCCCGAAGAGGATGAAGTAGGCTTGTTGTCGTTGTTTGTCTTGAATTCCGGTGTCGGAGGAGGAGATACCGACTGAGGCACAAAAACTGTCTCACTCGAACTTGGACTGTTTCCAGTTTGAGTGTATCCGAGGCCGAACCGATTTGATTGACCAAGACCAAGAAGTCTATCCAACTTACTCCTTCCTGAAGAGAATCGCTGTAAGTCATTCTTGAGTTGGAAAATGGTCTTTGTCATTTCCAGGTTATCCTGTCGAGCCTCCTTGTAGAGCTTTGAGAAGTGATTCGCGTTATCCACCAGATTTGTATGTTCCTTCTCAAGTTGCTCATTGGACTCTTGAAGGGAAGCATTTGCCTTTATCAGGTTTTCCCTTTCCACTTCAAGAGCGTTTGAGAGAGAAGTCGCTCTTTTTGCTTCTTCTTCGAGATCATGCACTCTCCCTCTCAAACTCCTGTTTTGCTTAGCCACTTTCTTTGAGTCCCTCAAAAGTCTGTGGTAGGCTAGAGCAAAATCTTCACCTTCCGAATCATCCGATTCGTTGTCCGTTGCGTTCTTTTCAACAGTGGAGTTGGACAACGACTCGGATGTACTTGCCATAAAGCACATGAAGGGTGAAGATACGGACGCGTGGAATGCGGCGGAGCTCTTTTCTTCGTCACTCGAAGACGACTCATTTGACGTTGAGTTGTCATCCCAAGTGACGACCTGCATCGCCTTCTTCTTTGCCGGATACTTGTTAGGACACTCCGTTGCAATGTGGCCGTAGCCTCGACATTTGAAGCATTGTAGTTGTCCTTCTGAACTTTTCTTATCCTTTGAGAAGTTCTCTTGCTTTCTTGACTTGTAACTTGAAGTACCCTTGCCTTTGTTCGACTTTCCGAAGGATGGAGATTTGCTTGAATTACCCCTTCGAAAGTTGCGGCGAAACTTCCTTGTCAAGAGAGCGAGCTGCTTCTCAAATTCCTCCATAGAAAGGTTCTCGTCATCGTCTGAGGAGGATGTATCCGCGTCTTCTTCCTTAGTTGTTTTCAACGCATAACCTGAAGACTTAGAAGTGGATGCCTTTCCAGAAGAATTGTTAGTAGTAAATGTCATTTCATAAGTTTGTAATGAACCAACTAATTCTTCTACACGTATTTCGTCCGGGTGTTTAATAGTTTCAATGGCAGTGACCTTTGGGCGAAATCGTTCAGGAAGAGTTCTTAAGATCTTTCTTACAATCTTAAATTCTGGAATCTTCTCTCCCAGATTAGCACATGAGTTTACGATGTCTTGCAATCGTGTATAGTAGTCCGTGAAAGATTCATTTTCTGCCATTAAGATAGAGTCAAACTTGCTCGTAAGCATTTGCAGTTTCTGAATCTTTACGAGGTTAGTTCCCTCATGTGTAACCTGAAGAACATCCCAGATTTCTTTCGCAGTCTCACATGCCGAGACGCGAGAGAATTCAGTTTGAGATAAGGCATTAAAGATGAATCTAACTCTTCCTTGGTCCATTTCGACCTAGGTTTTAAGGTGCGAACATCACCAATAAATTCAGTTGGATTAGACCATCCTAATTCAATTGATTGCCACACCCGTTCGTCGATGGAAATTAAAAAGGCTTTCATCCGTACTTTCCAGTACGCATAATTTGTTCCATCGAAGAACGGGGGTCGGTTGATGTTTCCACCTTCAACCATTGTTTACAACCCTATTCCCGCTCTGATACCACTTGTTGGGTTACATGTAATAAGGATCTAAATAGGGGAAAAAAACACCTAGAGGGGGGTGAATAGGTGTAAACGTATAAACACTCAAAAATCGTTGCGATAAAAACCCAATGCGGAAATAAAGAATAATACGCAAGATTTTTACGTGGAAAACTCCATCACCGGAGTAAAAAACCACGGGACCGATAACACGGCAGAAATCCACTAGAATTAAAACACGTACAAGGTGATTTACCGTACACAATTACGACTCAACCTTTTCCATACGCTCCTAGAGGATCTTCTCCGCTCGCTCCGCGACGCTTCTCGAATCCACGATCTGCGCCCAACGCCGAATCCACGGCGTCCAACGTCGAATCCACGACGTCCGACCGAATCCACGGTCTTCACCCAATAGCACCCTTCGAATCCACGAACGTGCCTCGCTCCGAATCCACGAGAGCGGTTGAACCTTGAATCCACAAGGACACGCGAATCCACGCGCCGATTTTTGGGGTAAATCGTTGTTTTGGGTGGTGATGATCCGCCGAATACTTAGATCAAAGATAGATCAGAAATACCATCTAAGTATTCATTAGTTTGATTCAACTCAAGATGTGAGTATGAAAACCTAGAATCAAACTAATCAATATAGATGAAGAAACATAGAGTATTCTCTAATGATTTCCTTTCTTCTCTATATGTGGATCTCGAGGCGTAAATATGAAAATGATGGCTATTGTTATTTTCGGCCTCTTTTTGGATTAACCCTAGAAGATGAGTCATAGGGTCTATTTATAGGTTAGAAACCCTAGGAAGGAGATAGAAATCAAAAACCTAACATTTCTGGAGATTTTACGGACGGCGATCCGGATCGGATTAGCTGTGATCCGGATCGTCGTAACGAGTCAGGCAATTCCAGAAAAACGAAGGTTCGGGATCCGGATCGAAGTGCTTGATCCGGATCGTTCATACAGTTCACCAAACATCAACGTTCGGGATCCGGATTGCGAAGCCTGATCCGGATCGTTCAAGGAAGATGGTAAACTCAGTGTTCGGGATCCGGATCAAGAGAGGCTACGATCCGGATTGAACTGGTGTATGAACGAACCACCTTCGGGATCCGGATCGAACAACTTGATCCAGATCCTGAACATGTCCCAAGTCCAGTTTTTGATTTTTATGCAATGAAAGATTCTTCCAAGTGTTTCTATACTACAAGAAGTATTCGGATCACACAAAATCTTTAGTAAAACATACCTGATCCTTTTGAATTCTTCTTTCTTGAGATTGAGTTAAATGATCCAACTTTCTTCACCTTCAATCTTCAAGACTTGAGACTTTCACGAAACTACGCCAACTCAAATTCCGTAACAAGTTTGATTCTAGGTTTTCATACTCACATCTTGAGTTGAATCAAACTAATGAATACTTAGATGGTATTTTCGATCTATCTTTGATCTAAGTATTCGGCGGATCATCACCACCCAAAAAAACGATTTACCCCAAAAATCGGCGCGTGGATTCGCGTGTCCTTGTGGATTCAAGGTTCAACCGCTCTCGTGGATTCGGAGCGAGGCACGTTCGTGGATTCGAAGGGTGCTATTGGGTGAAGACCGTGGATTCGGTCGGACGTCGTGGATTCGACGTTGGACGCCGTGGATTCGGCGTTGGGCGCAGATCGTGGATTCAAGAAGCGTCGCGGAGCGAGCGGAGAAGATCCTCTAGGAGCGTATGGAAAAGGTTGAGTCGTAATTGTGTACGGTAAATCACCTTGTACGTGTTTTAATTCTAGTGGATTTCTGCCGTGTTATCGGTCCCGTGGTTTTTTACTCCGGTGATGGAGTTTTCCACGTAAAAATCTTGCGTATTATTTTTTATTTCCGCATTGGGTTTTTATCGCAATGATTTTTGAGTGTTTATACGTTTACACCTATTCACCCCCCTCTAGGTGTTTTTTTCCCCTATTTAGATCCTTATTACATATAACCCAACACAGAGTCATCTGTGGGAGATGCTGATTCTGCTGTTGCTGTTCGAGGCGAGGGAGTCGCGAGCTAGATCCCTACCTGACTTTGGAGAGTAGCTGTACCCCCATATTGGAGATTTGTAGTACAGTCAGTAGATTAGTTTTATTTCTGCTTTTGAGAGACTATTGTAGTGAGGATATGACTTGTACTGTGAGCCTGTACACTGACGTATTATTTTAGATTACCTCCCTGTTGAGTTCTGGGTTTTGTATCTGAGGATATTGTATGTTGATCTTTTGGGAGATGGATATTGTATCTTTATTTCCAGTTGTACAGTGTTTGATAGAGTTTTACAGCTTTTTATTTTACAGCTCTAATATCTGTTTAGCTGTAGTATATTTTTCTTTGCAGGTTAGACGCTTCGTCTATGCGGGGTTCTGTATAGGCGGCGGATCTGTTGGCGAGCTCGGGTCGCGGTTTCGACCCCGGGGCGTGACAATCTATCTATGGAGGACTTTGAGAAACAACTCGCTTTCTTGACAAGGAAGTTTCGCTGGAACTTCAGAGGGGGAAACTCAAGAAAATCTTCATTCTTCACAAAGTTCAGGAAAGGCAAAGGTGCTTCTACGTCAAAACCAAGAAAGCAAGAAGGTTCCTCAAAGGAGAAGAAGAACGCTGAAGGACAGATCCAGTGTTTCAAGTGCAAAGCTTTGGCCACATTGTAACGGAATGTCCCAACAAGAATCCACCAAAGAAGAAGGCAATGCAAGCCATCACGTGGGATGATTTTTCTTCTTTAGACGAATCATCTTCTAGTGATGAGGATACTAATGCCACCGCATTCTTCGCATCCACAACTTCACCCTTCGTGTGTTTTTCATCGATTGCATCTCGTTCATTGTCCATTTCTTTCCAGGATAATCAAGTGACATTGGATGATGAACCAAGTGATTCCGAAGGTGAAGATTTTGCTTTCGCCTACCATTAAATTGCTACGGGATTCTAAGAAATTGGCGAAGCATTATAAAAACTTGAGGAGAAGGTTGTTGGAACTCGAAGAACAATCTAATAGAGCAACTTCTCTCTCAAGGACTCTTGAAGTGCAAAGGGGCAATTTGATCAAGATAAACACTTCCATTCAAGAGAAGAATGAGCATTTCGAGAAGGAACATATAAAGTTGGTGGATAAAGCAAATTACTTCTTGAAGCTCTATTCCGAGGCTCGGTAAGAAAAATTGGAGATGACGAAGATTATATTCCAACTTAAAGAAGATTTGAAGAGATTTTCATCAGGAAGGAGCAAGTTGGACAAATTGCTTTGGTCTTGGTGAAACGAATTGTTTGGGCCTTGGATACGGTTGAACTGGTGAGGATCCAAGTTCGAGCAGTACGAAATTTGTGCCTCAGTCGGATGCTCCTCCTCCGACGAAAATCATCGCAGCCAACGTAGACAAGCCTACCTCATCTTCTTCGGGTTTAATTGTTACCAAGATATGTCATCGTTGTGGTTTTGCAGGGCACATAAGACCAAATTGCAAGTATGAAGCAAAACGAACGAATCAAGCACTACTTGCATCAACTACCGGCAAGAACAGAGGCCGGAATTCAAGAAGAAATCAACCAAAGGTCAATTACATTGGTAGTACATCCCCCAATACAAGATTGTCATGGAAATCAATGAAAAGTGATCAACCGAACAAGACGTTCTCACCAAGGAGCTTAACTTCACGATCATTGCCGACGCATTCCAAAACTCGTAAGATTTGGGTGCGTAAAGGTGAAATCTTCCCTTGTCTTGTCATTCACACATCACTATATGCATACGACAATTCGTCTTGGTATCTGGACAGCGGTTGTTCCCGGCACATGGCTGGTGATAAAAACTATTTTCAAACTTTTGAGAAAATCTCCGGAGGACTTGTTGTTTTCGGAGATGGAAGATCTTCAAAAATAGTTGGAAAAGGAACAATCACTATTCCAGATGGCTCGGTTTTGAACAATGTTCTATTTGTTGAAGGCCTTAAGACTAACCTCATTAACATTAGTCAATTATGTGATAATGATTTTTCAGTTAATTTTTTTTCTATTGAATGTATTGTAACTGACTCCAACCATTCATTTTTTTTGAAAGGGGTTAGATCTCAAAATAATTGCTACGTAGTTTCTGGTAAATCTTTAGATCAATGTAACCTAGTGTCACTTGGTAATGAAACTCTTTGGCATGAAAGACTAGGTCACATAAATTTTAAGGAACTATCTAGAATTTCCAATAAAGACGTGATTAGAGGTGTTCCAAAATTGAATTTTAAAGAAAACATTGTTTGTGGATGTTGTCAAAAGGTAAAACAAACTAGATCCACTCACCGGAACTTGACCCACGTGGGAACCAAACGGCCGCTGGAATTATTGCACATGGACCTAATGGAGCCGACTCGTCAACCAAGTTTGGGAGGTAAATGGTATATATTTTTTTTAGTTGATGATTTCTCTAGATATTCATGGGTAGCCTTTTTAAAAGAGAAAGCAGATACTTTTGATTCTTTTCATGAGATTTGTCATCGGGTTATGATTGAGAAAAATGAAAAGATCGTTCGTGCTCGCAGTGATAGAGGTGGAGAATTCATTAATTCAAAATTCATTGATTTTTGTTCTTCGAATGGTATAAAATATGAATCCTCTGCACTTTATACACCGCAACAGAACGATGTAGTCGAGAGCAAAAATAGGGTTGTATAGGAGATGGCGCGTGTTATGCTTCATAGCCGAAATTTTCGTTACATTTTTGGGCTGAAGCAGTTAACACCGCTGTCTATATGATCAATACAATATATTTGCACCCTGATACTTTAAATACGCCATATGAGCTATGGTTTAGTAGAAAACCAAATATCAAGTATTTTCGTATCTTCGGGAGTCGTTGTTACATTTTACGCGATCGTGAGAATCTTGAAAAATTCGACTCTCGTAGTGACAAAGAAATTTTTATAGGTTATTCTACAAATAGTAGAGCATATCGGGTATTTAACCTTGAATCTAAAACGAAGATAGAATCTATCAATGTTAAAGTAGATGAAGCTTTCCATTTTTCTTCTGATAAATCTACTCCTCATATGTCTCTTGATGATGAATTCCCTGCTAATGATATTGCATCGGTACATGATAAATCTTTTGAAAATTCTGATGCATCTCATGATTCTTCTAGTTCATCTAATGTGCAGGAATCATCGCAAATTCTCCCGAGTACTCTGTTACCTCAAACGCTTCGAATCTCCAAGGATCATCTTGAATCAAATATTATTGGAGATCCTCAAGAAGGAGTTAGAACTCAGAGACAGTTGTGTAAGAAAAATATAGTATATGCGCAGCGGAAGAAAAACGCAATTAAAATTTTTCTTAAACCAAGATCACCTCATGTTTTGTTTTAGATCATAAAAAGGTAATCTAATTGATCTCATCAATTAGGATTTAATTTTTACCTTGCGCGGGTCGAGATCACCGCGAAGCCGACGATCGTTGGTAAAAATTGTTCGTCCTTGATAGCCGCGCACGCACCCGGCCTCTACTTGTGTCCACACGGAATTACGCCCTTGATCGAAAAATCGATCTCCTTGATTCGCGATCCGATCGCGAATTAATTCTTGCGCCGATGTAAGGAGGATGAATCAATCTTCTAATTGTGCTAGCAATCTTCCGAAGATCGAGAACGATTAATTATGGAGGACTTTAGGAAAAGGGAGAGGATAGGCGGCTAGGGTTTTCTCACGTTCCGCGACTTGATTAATTTCCACTTTATCTTTCTCCAAAATTGTTACGTATCACATACGTACTACCTATTCTTATAATAGGAAGTTGGCCGGCTATAACAAAATTAAATCTTATAATTAGTTACATAAAGATCTCCTAAAATATAGTAACTAATTAAATCGAATCCTAATCCGATTGGATTATCCATTATCCTACGTGTGTAACATTTACACATAAGTCCTCCAAATATTTACTAACAATTAGCAAATACACCATGCAAGTTTTGCACTTAAATACCTCTAATTTACAATAATTGCAAATTAGTCCTTTTACTAATAAATTAGTAAACTTTAGTATTGTGATTATAATTAATCCATTCTATAAACTTCTTTATCATCTCCTTGATATCGATCATGCGCGATTCCTTATGTGTGTGACCTAATAGGTTCAATTCTGTCTGGTAGTGAGATATGATGCGATCCCCATCGACATCATCATCAAAACTCCTTTTGATGGATCAAACACTTTTGATTCTTCCATCGTATAATAATTATTCGCCTATAATTATTCTTATTGGTTCCCACAATCCACCAGTGACGCCTAGCAGCATATGGTGGCAATCCAGTCAGAAGTGAATATTGGACTGAACCTCAAGGTGCAGTTACCGTACAATACAATCCTTCTATCGCATAGTCCCAACTGAGTGGAGGTCATGGAATACTCGTCAAACCCCATCACCCGTTATATGACAAATTTGATAGGACAGAAGCTCATATGGTTACTCTTGGAAACAACTTTCCATGAACCATATTACCCCGGCCGAGGATTTCTGAGCTTTGCCTTACAAATAGCATAGGACTAATTATCTCTCTACCGAGAGCGATAGATCCCCTATAAACAAACACCCATTCCTAATATGAACCGACTGCAGCCAACATATACTACTAAGACCCGTGACTAGGATCAGAGTTTGCATAGTCAAACTACAGTAGCCTCATACTGAATGGCCGTGGTGTCGCAGGTCTAAGGATCAGTTGTACCACTGCAACATCGAATCAGTTACTGACGAAAGAGTAGACATCCAAGTAACTATTCGTAATTGGTCACGCTCAGTGCCCTTGTTCTATAACAACCACCTGCACGTTCGCTCCAGTGTCCCCACACTAATGACTTGAGACTCGTCATCCTAAAAGAGAGCGACACATACATCAATCTTGCCGGATCAATCATCGTCCCCATGATGATCCTCCGATTGAGAGCATTTATGACTTAATCACTAATATGTATCTCAAATTCTTAACTCTTAAGAATATACATTATCATCTCATTAATTCAAAGGACGATTCATGGACACATCAAACATGAATGGCATAAAATGCCCAAATTATAATAAAGATCAAGTACAAATATGTCCCATATAATAAAATGCGTCAGCCTGATAGGCTTTTGGGGCATACAACTAACAATCTCCCACTTGCACTAAAGCCAATCAGTCATATATCTAATGCCCATCTTCTCAAGATGAGTCTCTAGTTTTTGCTGAGTCAAAGCCTTAGTTAGCGGGTCCGCCACGTTATCTGCGGAGGCAACCTTCTGCACTTCAATATGTTTATCTTTGATGTACTCTCTGATCTTGTGATACCGCCGCTCGATATGTTTGGATTTTTGATGAGATCTCGGCTCCTTAGCTAATGCTACGGCGCCATTATTATCACAATATAGTGGCAGGGGATCCCTACTAGAGGGAACCACGCCAAGCTCAGTGATAAATTTCTTGATCCAAACAGCTTCCTTGGCAGCTTCAGATGCAGCGATGTACTCTGCCTCCATAGTAGAATCAGCAATCGTCTCTTGTTTAGAACTCTTCCAAACTATTGACCCACCATTGCAAATAAATAGATACCCAGACGTAGACTTTCTATCGTCTATATCAGACATGAAGTCTGAATCTGTATAGCCATCAACTTTGAGTTCTCCACCTCCAAGAACCAAGAACATATCCTTTGTTCTTCTCAAGTACTTAAGGATATTCTTCACCGCTACCCAATGCTCTTCGCCTGGGTTCGACTGATATCGACTAGTGACGCTCACAGCCTGTGCTATATCAGGTCGAGTACATAGCATCGCATACATTAAACTCCCTATTGCGGAAGCATAAGGGATCTTGCTCATGCGACTTCTCTCTTCAGGTGTCTTAGGAGACATAGTCTTAGAGAGGTGAATTCCATGTCTTAGAGGTACCATACCCCTTTTGTAATTCTCCATGCTGAACCTTTTCAACACTTCATCTATGTACATGGCTTGCGATAAACCAAGCAACTTCTTAGGTCTATCCCTATAGACCTTTATCCCTAGGATATAAGATGCTTCTCCAAGGTCTTTCATAGAAAACTCTTTGGATAACCATAACTTCACGTATCACATACGTACTACCTATTCTTATAATAGGAAGTTGGCCGGCTATAACAAAATTAAATCTTATAATTAGTTACAAAAAGATCTCCTAAAATATAGTAACTAATTAAATCTTATAATTAGTTACAAAGAAAGATCTAGTAACTAATCTTATAATTAGTTACAAAGAAAAGATCTCCTAAAATATAGTAACTAATTAAATCTTATAATTAGTTACAAAGAAAGATCTTTTAAATTAAATCTCAAGATAAAGTGGAAATTAATCAAGTCGCGGAACGTGAGAAAACCCTAGCCGCCTATCCTCTCCCTTTTCCTAAAGTCCTCCATAACTAATCATTCTCGATCTTCGGAAGATTGCTAGCACAATTAGAAGATTGATTCATCCTCCTTACATCGACGCAAGAATTAATTCGCGATCGGATCGCGAATCAAGAAGATCGATTTTTCGATCAAGGGCGTAATTCCGTGTGGACACAAGTAGAGGCCGGGTGCGTGCGCGGCTATCAAGGACGAACAATTTTTACCAACGATCGTCGGCTTCGCGGTGATCTCGACCCGCGCAAGGTAAAAATTAAATCCTAATTGATGAGATCAATTAGATTACCTTTTTATGATCTAAAACAAAACATGAGGTTATCTTGGTTTAAGAAAAATTTTAATTGCGTTTCTTTCTTCCGCTGCGCATATATCCGTATTTTTCTTACAGTGGTATCAGAGCCACCCTCATCGTTTGTTTTAGATCTAATCTCTTTTTCGATGTTGATTGGGTTTTTCTGGAACGATCAAAATCAAAACAATGAAGATTGTTTTTGAGTATATTTTTGACTGTTTTGAAACGCTAATTAATTAGCACACTTGCGGGCAAGAGGCCGCAACGTTAATTAAATTAGCACACTTGCAGGCAAGGGCTACAATGCTAATTAGATTGGCATTGCCTTGCATGACGGATTTTTACATGATGTGATCATGCGCGCCTTGTGGTTACTGTTGGGTTATATGTAATAAGGATCTAAATAGGGGAAAAAACACCTAGAAGGGGGTGAATAGGTGTAAACGTATAAACACTCAAAAATCGTTGCGATAAAAACCCAATGCGGAAATAAAGAATAATACGCAAGATTTTTACGTGGAAAACTCCATCACCGGAGTAAAAAACCACGGGACCGATAACACGGCAGAAATCCACTAGAATTAAAACACGTACAAGGTGATTTACCGTACACAATTACGACTCAACCTTTTCCATACGCTCCTAGAGGATCTTCTCCGCTCGCTCTGCGACGCTTCTCGAATCCACGATCTGCGCCCAACGCCGAATCCACGGCGTCCAACGTCGAATCCACGACGTCCGACCGAATCCACGGTCTTCACCCAATAGCACCCTTCGAATCCACGAACGTGCCTCGCTCCGAATCCACGAGAGCGGTTGAACCTTGAATCCACAAGGACACGCGAATCCACGCGCCGATTTTTGGGATAAATAGTTGTTTTTCGGTGGTGATGATCCGCCGAATACTTAGATCAAAGATAGATCGGAAATACCATCTAAGTATTCATTAGTTTGATTCAACTCAAGATGTGAGTATGAAAACCTAGAATCAAACTAATCAATATAGATGAAGAAACATAGAGTATTCTCTAATGATTTCCTTTCTTCTCTATATGTGGATCTAGAGGCGTATATATGAAAATGACGGCTATTTTTATTTTCGGCCTCTTTTTTGGATTCACCCTAGAAAAAGAGTCATAGGGTCTATTTATAGGTTAGAAACCCTAGGAAGGAGATAAGAATCAAAAACCTAACATTTCTGGAGATTTTACGGACGGCGATCCGGATCGGATTAGCTGTGATCCGGATCGTCGTAACGAGTCAGGCAATTCCAGAAAAACGAAGGTTCGGGATCCGGATCGAAGTGCTTGATCCGGATCGTTCATACAGTTCACCAAACATCAACGTTCGGGATCCGGATTGCGAAGCCTGATCCGGATCGTTCAAGGAAGATGGTAAACTCAGTGTTCGGGATCCGGATCAAGAGAGGCTACGATCCGGATTGAACTGGTGTATGAACGAACCACCTTCGGGATCCGGATCGAACAACCTGATCCGGATCCTGAACATGTCCCAAGTCCAGTTTTTGATTTTTATGCAATGAAAGATTCTTCCAAGTGTTTCTACACTACAAGAAGTATTCGGATCACACAAAATCTTTAGTAAAACATACCTGATCCTTTTGAATTCTTCTTTCTTGAGATTGAGTTAAATGATCCAACTTTCTTCACCTTCAATCTTCAAGACTTGAGACTTTCACGAAACTACGCCAACTCAAATTCCGTAACAATCTCCCCCTTTGGCGGTTTCGTGACAAAACACAGATCCACTAAAGAAAATTCAAAAAGATATTTTTGTTGCTATCACCATACAACAAAAATTTACAATGGAGATCTAAAAATTTAAAAACATGAGATAAACTCCTAAAACAGACTCTAGACTTAGACATCTGTACTCTCTGCACAAAGAAATCATTCTTGACAAAAAGAGATCGTTAGATACCTCAAGAATATTTAGCATACAAAACCTAGTACAGAGATAGAGTTTATCTGATCATCATGACATTTGAGAATTCAGATATGTAAGAGAATCATAGTCAAAAACCAACATATCTTCTATGCAATTAAAAACCAAATGTCACAAAATGTTAGTCCAACATCAACTTGTTAGTCATATTACATGCCCAAATAGTTAGTCGAATAGTTAGTCGAGACATGCAAACAATCACAAGATGAAAAACCAAAGTTGAAGTTGAAGTGATACTTACCTTGATGTATACAAAATCTTCATCAGCAAGATTTTCACAATCATTGTTCAAGTTCCCTTGATGTTCACTTACCTTGATGCAGTCATCATTGTTCATCATTGATGTATACAAGATCACAATTTCCACAATATCATTGTTCTAATCATTGTTCTAAACTCTCTCCCCCTTTTTGTCACAAACAAAGCCAAAGATTACAGAAGTGGAGAGAATGGTTAACAGTTCAAGTTGGAGAACTAAGGACTCAAATTAAAACTTAAAAACCTGCACAAAAGAGGGATTTAAATATATGCATAATAAACAGAAATTGGAAGGATACGGATTATTCAGACTCGTCTGAACTGATACAGCCGAGGATTTGGAATATCTTCTTTAATCGCTTGTTCATTGATGATTGATTCTTATCTACCTTCTTGATTTCTTCCTTTACCTCAATTAGTTCATTTGATATACGTTCTTGCTCGTTGGAGAGCCTTTGCTGTTCTTTATAGATTGAGGTAACAGATGCATCATCATCAGAAGTTGATTGCGGTGTTTGTTGTGCCGGAGGTGCTGGTTGTGATGGTGGTGCTGGTTGGACTGGAGGAGCTGCTGCCGGTGCAGAGGTTGTTGCTTATTGTCGTTGTGCTCGTTGCCGGTGAAGAGGTATGAAAGGTTCATCTGGCTTCGTCGAAAGAGACTTTACAATTGTTGTGTCATTGATCATTCCTAGACTGTGCAGATAGGAACTCGCATTTGTGTCAGCTTTAAATTTGCGAAGAATGCGCATGATGATCATTGGATAAGGTAGTCTCTCTGACGGATGAGCTTGCTCCACATATCGTGCCATCCTTGACCAGATGACGTAGGGAATGTTTAAGTTAGCTCCCATTGCTGCTGTGGGGTTTCCAAGTAGATAGAGGAATATCATTCTTTCCCACCGAAGAACCTTTGTGTTCATGTTTGGAATAACATTGTAACAAACAATAAGGTTTAAGATGCGGTACTCTGGTCGTAGTTCTTTCGAGAAAACGGAGTTTCCTGTCGACCGAGTATTTGGAACACAGATTCCATCAACTACCACTCTCCAGGAGTAGGTGTTGAAGGCTTGATTCTTCAGGTAATGAGTGCCATCGGCTCGGGCGTCCATCCCTAGTACTTCACCAATTAGCTGAGGCGTTACTTTAATTCTGACATTCTTGACTAATGTTTGAAAATCCCGACGCCCGCTTTCCTGATCAACTAGATAGCAGGCATTCTGATAAAACATCATCACTGAGTGAAGACAATACCCAGTGGTCTCCGGGAAATCGCAAATGGAAGCAAAACCTATCTGGTCAAACAAAGTCCCAAACGTCTGAGAACGCTGCTTTAAGGCTTTTACATCAACATGCCTTTCTCCAATGCATTCTCTATTTTCAAAATCCTTTATTCTAGCCGAGCTGACAAAGTCTTGAGGAGGTGCTTGCCTATCAGCTGGTTGCTCAATGGAGATTCCTTGTGCACTCCCTCTTTTGCGAGCAATACTTTTTCTTCTTGTCTTCCCAGAAGTTTCTTCCATTGGAGCTTTGCCTTTCTCAGCAGCAGTGGGCGGAGCCTTTGATGTTTCTGCAGGTGCTTTTCCCTTTGAAGCAGTCGGAACAGTCGTTGCTTCAACTTGCAGTTCATCCCAATTAATTGATTCCGTTTCAGATTCTGTGTCGGAATCATCTTTAGCTTTCTTCGCTTTCTTAGCCTTCTTAGCCCTCTTGGGCTTGACGGTGTCTCTCGTATGTACCATAGCCGCAAGTAGGAAGACAATCCAAGTGATCACCATTGCTAATGGTTTCTTGAGAAAAGGAATCCTGTGTGGAATGACTCAAGAACACATGAGAAAATTGTTAATTTTTAAAGATTAAAAAATTGTACCCAAACAATCATAATCATGTAGAGAGACTAAGAATCAAATTAGTTTTGCAAAAGGACTTTTAAAAATAGATCAATTGCATGATTTTCGAAAATCCTTATTATATGCCCTAAAACCGAAATTTTAGAAATCGAAGCCTAAAAATCCGTTAATCAGGAGAGTACCTAGCATATAATCAAAACTAATCTACCCAGAGTTCTTATTTCAAAAGAAATTTGATCAAAAACCATCCACAAACAAAGTTGATCCAAGAATTTCATGACGTTTGAGGAAGAAGAGAGAAAAAACGATGAAAAACCGAGATTTTGATCAATAAAACTTACTTGGAGTTGAAGAACTTGAGTTTGAAAGCTTCCAGGAAGGTTGAAATTTAGAGAGAGAGGCTCTGGAAACTTTGGAACAAAAGATTGGAGTAAAAGAAATCAAAAACCCTTTTGTTCTTTATAAAACCTAGCCGCGATCCGGATCAGTTCATAACTGCGATCCGGATCGGCTACCCGCAGTGAGAAACTGCGTTCGGGATCCGGATCGGCAGATACAATCCGGATCGTCAGCGCGCAGAAGAATTCCTGCGTTCGGGATCCGGATCATCTAGCCCGATCCGGATCGGCTCCAACTTTTTCTTTAAAAAATTTCAGAGAAATTCAAGAAAAACCAGAAAAAGATTGTAAGCACAAATGTGTATCAACTTTAAACAAAAAATCATCGTTTCATACAACAAGAATTAGATTATGCCAAATCTATCAATAATATCCAAAAATGAAACGAAAATTTACAAAAATTAAAACCCTTAAAGTTGAACACCTTCAATTACATCTAACTTGATCTTATGAGTAATGCCTTTATCAAATCATCAATTCAGTAAAGAAAATGAAATACAAAGATCAATAGATGTTTGAAATCCCAAATATAATAGATAATGTATCTAGACAATCTGTTGAAGAGAGTGGCTCTTTGAGCATCTTTCTTTAAAAAACCCACCTTATACCAACCTTGAAATTTGACGGAGTCAAGTATTTCAACATGCATTTT
>CM055067.1:10436414-10580792 GCA_029204045.2 Tillandsia leiboldiana | reverse complement strand
ACTTGATCCTTTGATATACCGGATGATCCGTTTCACCGCTTTCAGGTGAACCTCCTTTGGTGCTGATTGATATCTCGCGCAAATCCCAACACCAAAAGATATATCCGGGCGACTAGCCGTGAGGTAAAGTAGACTTTCAATCATACTTCGATACAGTTTCTCGTCTACATTCTCACTATGTGATTCACTTCCAAGTCCCTTGTGGCTAGTTCCCATTGGAGTTGGAAAATCTTTACAATTTTCTAGATCAAACTTTTTGACCAACTCCATTGCATACTTGGATTGACTCAAGTGAATACCTTCATCATTTTGTTTAATTTGCAATCCAAGGAAATAAGTCAATTCGCCCATCATGGACATCTCAAATTCGCTTTCCATGGTCTCTGCGAATTTAGAAGCATCATTATCTCTTGTTGCGCCAAATACAATGTCAGCGACATAGATTTGTGCTACAATGAAATTGCTTTGATAATGCTTCACAAAGAGAGTCCTATCAGCTCCCCCTCGAGTATAGCCCTTCTCCAAAAGGTGCTTTGTTAACCTTTCGTACCATGCTCGCGGTGCTTGTTTCAGACCGTAAAGAGCCTTTTTCAAACGAAAAACATGGTTAGGTTGTTTATGATCTACAAAACCTTTCGGTTGAGCCACATAAACTTCCTCATTTAAAAACCCATTTAGAAATGCGCTCTTAACGTCCATTTGAAATAATTTGATTTTAAAATGACAAGCAATAGCAAATAGTATACGAATGGACTCGAGTCTAGCTACAGGGGCGAATGTTTCATCAAAGTCTATACCTTCTACTTGAGAGTAGCCTTGAGCAACTAATCGTGCCTTGTTCCTGATGATAGTACCATCCTCATTTTTCTTGTTCTTGAAGATCCATTTGGTACCTATCACATTGTGTTGCTTTGGAGGCTTCGTTAATTCCCAGACTTTGTTTCGCTCAAATTGATGGAGCTCTTCCTGCATTGCTTTAATCCAGTAGTCATCCTGAAGAGCTTCATCTATGTTCTTTGGTTCGATTAAAGATACGTAGCAAGCGAATCCACAAACCAACTGCCTCCGAGTTCTGACTCCTTCTTGTGGATCTCCAATAATATTCGATTCCGGATGATCCTTGGAGATTCGTAACGTTTGTTGAAACGGAGTACTCGGAGATACATGAGATGATTCCTGCACATCAGATAAACTTGAAGAACCATTAGATGCATCATTAATATTGGAAGTATTATTATGAGAAGATGCATTAGCAGGAGAATCATCATCTAGAGAGATATCGAGGGTAGATTTTCCAGATCCAAAGTGAAAAGCTTCATCTACTTTAACATTTATAGATTCTACGATCGTCTTAGATTCAATGTTAAATACTCGATATGCTCTGCTATTCGTAGAATAACCCAAAAAGATCCCTTCATCACTTCGAGAGTCGAACTTTCCAAGATTTTCACGGTCACGTAAAATGTAACATCGACTCCCGAAGATGCGAAAATATTTGATGTTGGGTTTTCTACTAAACCACAGCTCATATGGTGTATTTAAAGTTCCTGGGCGCAAGTAAACTCTATTAATGACATAGACAGCGGTGTCCACGGCTTCAGCCCAAAAATGTAGCGGTAAATTCCGGCTATGAAGCATCACACGCGCCATCTCTTGAACAACCCTGTTCTTGCGCTCAACAACACCATTCTGCTGAGGTGTATAGGGTGCCGAGAATTCATGTTTGATGCCATTTGAAGTGCAAAAATCAATGAATTTTGAATTTATGAATTCTCCACCTCTATCACTTCTAACACGAATGATCTTTTCATTCTTTTCAATCATAATACGATGGCAAATCTCATGAAAAGAGTCAAACGTATCAGCTTTCTCTTTTAAAAATGCTACCCAAGAAAACCGAGAGAAATCATCAACCAATAAAAAAATGTACCATTTACCTCCCAAAGATGGTTGACGGGTCGGCCCCATTAAGTCCATGTGCAAAAGTTCCAAGGGCCGTTTTGTACCAACGTGGTTCAAGTTCTTGTGTGCAGTCCTAGACTGTTTTCCCTTTTGGCAACCACCACACACAACGTTTTGTTTAAATAAAAGCTTTGGAACCCCCTTGACCACGTCCTTGTTTGAAATTCTAGTAAGTTCCTTAAAATTTAAGTGACCTAGCCTTTCATGCCAAAGAGTTTCATTATTCAAAGCGGCTAAGTTACAATTTTCAGAAAATTTATTAGGAACAACATAACAATTGTTTTCAGATCTAACCCCTTTTAAAAAGAAGACATGGTCCTTATCAGTTACAACGCATTCAACAGATGAAAAGTTAACTGAAAAACCATTGTCGCAAAGTTGACTTATGCTTATGAGGTTAGTCTTAAGGCCATCAACAAATAAGACGTTTTTCAAAATCGGGCCATCTGGAATAGCTACCGTCCCTTTTCCAACAATTTTGGAAGATCGACCGTCTCCGAAAACTACGTGTCCTCCGGAGATTTTCTCAAGATTTTGAAAACTATTTTTGTCACCGGTCATGTGACGGGAACACCCGCTATCCAGATACCAAGACGAACTATCATATGCATGCAAGGAAACATTGGAAACAAGACAAGGGAAAATTTTACCTTTGCGCACCCAAACCCTTTTGGAGTGCGTCGGTAATGGTCGCGAACTTATATGCCTAGGTGAAGGCGTCTTGTTATAGCGATTGTTGTTCCTTGATGAAATCGTCTTGCGCGATGAACTACCAAGTCTCTTTTCATTTGAAAAGTTTTGCTTTGATTTTCGGGGAGGAGCCTTTTTGGTAGTTGTTGCAAGAGGTCCTTGAGATGAGCGTTCGACTCCCGTCTTGCAATATCTTCTTATGTGCCCTGAAACACCACAACGAAAACATACCTTAGATCTTGACGATCCCAAAGAGGATGAAGTAGGTTTGTTGTCGTTGTTTGTCTTGAATTCCGGTGTCGGAGGAGGAGATACCGACTGAGGCACAAAAACTGTCTCACTCGAACTTGGATTGTTTCCAGTTTGAGTGTATCCGAGGCCGAACCGATTTGATTGACCAAGACCAAGAAGTCTATCCAACTTACTCCTTCCTGAAGAGAATCGCTGTAAGTCATTCTTGAGTTGGAAAATGGTCTTTGTCATTTCCAGGTTATCCTGTCGAGCCTCGTTGTAGAGCTTTGAGAAGTGATTCGCGTTATCCACCAGATTTGTATGTTCCTTCTCAAGTTGCTCATTGGACTCTTGAAGGAAAACATTTGCCTTTATCAGGTTTTCCCTTTCCACTTCAAGAGCGTTTGAGAGAGAAGTCGCTCTTTTTGCTTCTTCTTCGAGATCATGCACTCTCCCTCTCAAACTCTTGTTTTGCTTAGCCACTTTCTTTGAGTCCCTCAAAAGTCTGTGGTAGGCTAGAGCAAAATCTTCACCTTCCGAATCATCCGATTCGTTGTCCGTAGCATTCTTTTCAACAGTGGAGTTGGACAACGACTCGGATGTACTTGCCATAAAGCACATGAAGGGTGAAGATACGGACGCGTGGAATGCGGTGGAGCTCTTTTCTTCATCACTCGAAGACGACTCATTTGACGTTGAGTTGTCATCCCAAGTGACGACTTGCATCGCCTTCTTCTTTGCCGGATACTTGTTAGGACACTCCGTTGCAATGTGGCCGTAGCCTCGACATTTGAAGCATTGTAGTTGTCCTTCTGAACTTTTCTTATCCTTTGAGAAGTTCTCTTGCTTTCTTGACTTGTAACCTGAAATACCCTTGCCTTTGTTCGACTTTCCGAAGGATGGAGATTTGCTTGAATTACCCCTTCGAAAGTTGCGGCGAAACTTCCTTGTCAAGAGAGCGAGCTGCTTCTCAAATTCCTCCATAGAAAGGTTCTCGTCATCGTCTGAGGAGGATGTATCCGCGTCTTCTTCCTTAGTTGTTTTCAACGCATAACCTGAAGACTTAGAAGTGGATGCCTTTCCAGAAGAATTGTTAGTAGTAAATGTCATTTCATAAGTTTGTAATGAACCAACTAATTCTTCTACACGTATTTCGTCCGGGTGTTTAATAGTTTCAATGGCAGTAACCTTTGGGCGAAATCGTTCAGGAAGAGTTCTTAAGATCTTTCTTACAATCTTAAATTCTGGAATCTTCTCTCCCAGATTAGCACATGAGTTTACGATGTCTTGCAACCGTGTATAGTAGTCCGTGAAAGATTCATTTTCTGCCATTAAGATAGAGTCAAACTTGCTCGTAAGCATTTGCAGTTTCTGAATCTTCACGAGGTTAGTTCCCTCATGTGTAACCTGAAGAACATCCCAGATTTCTTTCGCAGTCTCACATGCCGAGACGCGAGAGAATTCAGTTTGAGATAAGGCATTAAAGATAGCATTAATTCCCTTGCCATTGTAAGAAGATGAATCTAACTCTTCCTTGGTCCATTTCGACCTAGGTTTTAAGGTGCGAACATCACCAATAAGTTCAGTTGGATTAGACCATCCTAATTCAATTGATTGCCACACCCGTTCGTCGATGGAAATTAAAAAGGCTTTCATCCGTACTTTCCAGTACGCATAATTTGTTCCATCGAAGAACGGGGGTCGGTTGATGTTTCCACCTTCAACCATTGTTTACAACCCTATTCCCGCTCTGATACCACTTGTTGGGTTACATGTAATAAGGATCTAAATAGGGGAAAAAAACACCTAGAGGGGGGTGAATAGGTGTAAACGTATAAACACTCAAAAATCGTTGCGATAAAAACCCAATGCGGAAATAAAAAATAATACGCAAGATTTTTACGTGGAAAACTCCATCACCGGAGTAAAAAACCACGGGACCGATAACACGGCAGAAATCCACTAGAATTAAAACACGTACAAGGTGATTTACCGTACACAATTACGACTCAACCTTTTCCATACGCTCCTAGAGGATCTTCTCCGCTCGCTCCGCGACGCTTCTCGAATCCACGATCTGCGCCCAACGCCGAATCCACGGCGTCCAACGTCGAATCCACGACGTCCGACCGAATCCACGGTCTTCACCCAATAGCACCCTTCGAATCCACGAACGTGCCTCGCTCCGAATCCACGAGAGCGGTTGAACCTTGAATCCACAAGGACACGCGAATCCACGCGCCGATTTTTGGGGTAAATCGTTGTTTTGGGTGGTGATGATCCGCCGAATACTTAGATCAAAGATAGATCGAAAATACCATCTAAGTATTCATTAGTTTGATTCAACTCAAGATGTGAGTATGAAAACCTAGAATCAAACTAATCAATATAGATGAAGAAACATAGAGTATTCTCTAATGATTTCCTTTCTTCTCTATATGTGGATCTAGAGCCGTATAAGATGATATATGAAAATGACGGCTATCTAGATTAACCCTAGAAAAAGAGTCATAGGGTCTATTTATAGGTTAGAAACCCTAGGAAGGAGATAAGAATCAAAAACCTAACATTTCTGGAGATTTTACGGACGGCGATCCGGATCGGATTAGCTGTGATCCGGATCGTCGTAACGAGTCAGGCAATTCCAGAAAAACGAAGGTTCGGGATCCGGATCGAAGTGCTTGATCCGGATCGTTCATACAGTTCACCAAACATCAACGTTCGGGATCCGGATTGCGAAGCCTGATCCGGATCGTTCAAGGAAGATGGTAAACTCAGTGTTCGGGATCCGGATCAAGAGAGGCTACGATCCGGATTGAACTGGTGTATGAACGAACCACTTTCGGGATCCGGATCGAACAACCTGATCCGGATCCTGAACATGTCCCAAGTCCAGTTTTTAATTTTTATGCAATGAAAGATTCTTCCAAGTGTTTCTACACTACAAGAAGTATTCGGATCACACAAAAACTTTAGTAAAACATACCTGATCCTTTTGAATTCTTCTTTCTTGAGATTGAGTTAAATGATCCAACTTTCTTCACCTTCAATCTTCAAGACTTGAGACTTTCACGAAACTACGCCAACTCAAATTCCGTAACACTCTGCAAAACAAAGGAGAGGAAAGAAAAAGGAGGGGGAGAACCCCCAACGGGTGTGAGAATTATATCAACACGTAGTTCTCAGTGGGTACCGCCACCAAGCCCGACGGTCTGCCCACTAAGTCTACTAGAGGCATAAGATAACAATGCAGTAAAAACTGAACCAGAAAAGCTGGAGATACTCTACAGCTACCATGCCTCTAACTAAATGCTCAATGGGTGGTACAGATGAAAATATATGCAACTACTCGCACCCAAGGTGCTCAATCGACCCAATCGAACTGGCTGCCTCATAGGGTCCAGTCAAGCCTGCGCCCACCTACTGCCACACATCCACAAGAGGACGGGACTTACGTAGGGCATCCGTGACTGCCAAAACTAGCCCAGCCAGAGGGACTGCGTCGATAAGTTGCGACACGAAAATAACAGGCCTACTCCGGACGGGGCACTCGAGGGGCGCGACCCCACCGAGGAAAAAGGTATCCGCGCATCTCTGTTGAGCTCAAAGTGGCTCATGCAGGCTATAATCAAAATCCACGCTCACTCTCAGAACGGAATGACTCAAGATCCTCTAACATCTCGCACGTCGGTCGGAGTACTCTCGACGACTTAGCTAACCAGCTCTCACGAATCTTGAGACACTAACGAACTCAACCAACTCGCCACGCTAAACACACAGGCTGGAGATACTCCACAGCCGGGATCGACCCACAACTCAGGGCTAACAAAATTGGTCGGACGACACTCAACGACACGGGACCACCGTCAACCCAAACGGTTCCCAACAACACTGACCGGAAGATACTCGACGGCCCGGGACCACCATCTACCCAAACGGCTCCCAACAACACTAGCACAGGTCTAAACTCAGCTACCAGACTCCACTCAGCCCCCAGGCACGAGTGCAACAATGTCCCACAGAAACCTGACCACTCGGCCCACTACCCGGGCGAGAAAAATCTATGTCCAGAAAAAGATGCAAAGTGTGGGATGTCTAAGGCATAAAAGAACATAGCCCAAGTGAAGGTTCTTTACTAGTCTGGTTAAACATACAACATATGACGGGGTGCTAGGTCAAGTTCCAACAATAGCATGTAATTAAACAAAGCATAAATAGAAAATCCTCATCTCTCATAAGCATGCTCCTCTAGCATGAAATAAACATATCCATCTAGCATGCTATCAATCAAAAAAGGGTAACATTCCCAAAGTAAGCTTCTACTAATCATCATCATAACATCCCCTATCGCAATTCTCATAAACATAATATGGATATTATTCATTCGATTCTCAAATAAATACTGATACTAAGCTTACCACTCCATCACATACATGGGTACACTAGCATGCGATATTCTATCAGATAGAATTAGAGAACCGCCCACTGGTTCTGGAGACGAAGCAACCTGAATCGCTTTCCGCAGGCAAAGCCGAAGTTGGTGAAGTGCGTAGCCACTTGCTAACAAAATCCGCCGGAACCGTACCCTCGGCACACAGTCGTACAAGTCTCTGCTCAAACCAACATCACAGCCAACAATCAATCAACACCAAAAATAGCCCTCACTGTTTTTACCAACCAGCGTAGAAAAAGGGGATTTTCACCTACATGCGGTCCTCCGAAAAATCTAGAAAAATCACCGTTGTGATCCTCGCAATGAGTAGATACAAATCGAGTACTTATACACTTTATTCCGACACCTGTAAGCCAAGAAGCAATTAGAACATCGCCGAAAGCCAAAAGCTTCACGAACACAAGCCTGCAGAAAATCAGTCCCAAAGAAGCTTAATTATCACCTTCGAAGAGTCCTCCAAAAATTTCGATAAAAATACGGGTCCGTTCCTCTCGAAGCGTAGATGTCGATCGAGTCCTCATATGTCTCGTTCCGATGCCCGTAAACCGAGAAATCCCAACAATACTCCACCGCTGTCCAAAACCTCACATCGGTACAAGGGGTCAAAAGATACCTCGGGAACCATGCCAAAAACCCAAAATAAGGTGAAGTGATCAACACGAAAATCGAAGACGGACCTCTCGTGAACGCGCTGTCGCAAAAATTAGCTCAAAAGTTCATCGGGATAGCTCAGGGGGTCTCGCGCACTGAAATGCGACGGTAGAAGCCAAAATCGAAGAAGCGTCGCAGAAAATGCCGATGCCGCGACCTCCAAAAAATCCGGGAATCCATCAAAGGGTGGAGGAGAAGGATAGGAAGAACTTCTCTTAAGGGTGCCACAGCAGGGGAACTCGGGAAAAAGCTCGAAAGAACGACCAAAGGGGGCTATATATAGCCAAAACAAAACAAATCAAAAAATACCACCGGGGTCCCCACATTCGGGCGCCTGAAATAGATTCGGGCGCAAACAGTGCCCCGATCTGAGCCGTCCATCCAGCGCCCGGATCTACCAGGATGCACCACGTGGCCCCCGCACAACAAACAGCTAAAGTGGCCAACCCGCTCGCGACACGTGGCCGAGCCCCGCGCTGCTCCACCCGCATCAACGCCTCGGTCGGCGCGCCCACATGCACGCACGCCACGCTGTCGGCGCCCACATGCACGCACGCCGCGCTGTCGGCGCCCACGCCGCGCTGTCGGCGCCCACGCCGCGCACGCAGCCCGAGGCACCTGCCGCACTTGCTCCGTGGACCGCGCCCAGTGCACCATCCAACCAAAAGCTACCACGTGTCCAACCACACCAATAGGAAGACGCCACGTGGCACACTACCCACGCTGCACCGCGCACCGCGCCTGCTCCGCTCCTCGCGTGGACCGAGCGCACATGGACCGGCCAACCAGCGACCGCCACGTGGCCCCGCCTCGGTCCATGCACCCGGCCGCGCGACCCCGTGGACCGCACATGCTGCGCCGGCCAACCGGGAGTCGCCACGTGTCCAACCCCGGTGCACGCCTCGCCCCGTGGACTGCGCGGTCCGCGCCTCTGCCCGAGCCGCTGCCCGCGGCTGTGCCGCCGTGCTCCGCCGCCTGCCCGTCGCCGCCGGCACTGCCCCGGCTGCCGAAACAGTGCCCCAAGCCTCGAAATTCGTGTTTAGGCATCGGGGCTCCGAAAAATTCAAGTAAATAGTTCATTTCCATCGTTTTCACGCGCTGAGTCCAAATCCGATATCCGTTTTGCCCAATTCCACTTCTAAAATTTGCCGGAAGCATCCAGAAAAGTATTCTTATTCCAAATTTTGCGCTGAGTCTAATCCTGAGGTTCGATTCGGGCACAAACACCTCTAACACAAAGCAAAGGCCTCCATAAGTTGCCAGACACACTACAAAAGCTCTGTGGAGATCCGGGTCATCACATAGATCATCGTCAGAATCCGAGGAGGATGAATCCGCGTCTTCATGTTTTATTGATTTCAATGCCATACCTGAAGACTTGAAAGAAGAAGAGAAAGGCTTTTCAGAAGAATAGTTAGTAGGAAAAGTCACTTCATAAGTTTGAAGTGCACCAACTAATTCTTCTATCTTGATCTCGTCCGGGTGTTTTACTGTTTCAATGGCTGCAACCTTAGGACGAAACCTTTCAGGAAGAGTTCTCAAAATTTTTCTTACAGCCTTACATTCTGATATCTTTTCTCCCAAGTTAGCGCATGTATTCACGATGTCTTACAATCATGTATAATAATCTGTGAAAGATTTATTTTCTGCCATATAAATAAAGTCAAACTTGCTTGTAAGCATCTGCATTTTTTGAATCTTCACTAAACTTGTACCCTCATGTGTAACTTGGAGAGTATCCCAAATTTCTTTCGCGATCTCACAAGCCGAGACGCGAGAGAACTTAGTATGTGACAAGGCATTAAATAAAGCGTTAATTACCTTACCGTTGTAAGAAGAGGCATCAATCTCTTCCTTGGTCTATTTCGACCTAGGTTTGATGGTGTGAACATCATCGGCAATAATCTCAGTAGGATTTGTCCATCCAGACTCAATTGATTGCCATACTCATTCATCGATGGAAGTCAAGAATGCTCTCATGCGTACTTTCCAGTAGGCATAGTTTGTTCCATCGAAAAACGGCGGTCTATTGATGTTTCCACATTCAATCATTGTTTACAACCCTATTCCTGCTCTGATACCACTTGTGGGTTATGTGACCCAAGGATGTAAATAGAAAAAAAAAAACCACCTAGAGGGGGGGTGAATAGGTGTAAACAATAAAACTCAGAAATCTTTGCATAAAAATAACCCAATACGAAAAAATAAATAAAGTACGCCAGATTTTACGTGAAAAACTCTATCACAGGAGTAAAAAACTACGGGACCGATCACACGGTGAAATCCACTAAGATTAAACACGTACAAGGTGATATAACGCACACACACAACTCAACCTTTACCGTACGCTCCAAGTAGATCTTCTCCGCTCGCTCCACAACGCACCTCGAATCCACGAAGGCGTCACGACTTTGAATCCACAAAGCCTGACTTCGAATCCATGAAGTCTTCAATCGAATCCACGATCACCAATGAAGCATGCCGAATCCACGAACACGCCTAACTTCGAATCCACGAAGTCGTTCACCTTGAATCCACAAGGCCGCGCGAATCCACGCGCCGATTCTCCTTTTCGGAAATCGTTGTTTGTTTATTGGTGGTGATGATATTTGAATACTTATATCAATATAGATAGACTAGGAAACACTATCTAAGTATTCATCGATTTGATTCTTCAAAAGAAAAGAGATTGAAAAAACCCTCAAATCAAACCGATAAATATAGAGAAAGAAAACCTAAAATAAAACGGTGTTTACCTTTTTGTTCTCTATACGTGGATTACCTTTTGATTCCGCTTAGAAAAAAATAGGAATTTTCGGAATACCCTAAACGATGATCTTAGGGTGTATTTATAGGTTAGAAACGTTTTGGAAAGAGATAAGAATCAAAAACAACCTTAACGGGATTTTTTCCGCATGGCAGTCCGGACTGGATTTCATCTTATCCGAACTGTCGTCATTAACAAGAAAATTTTCAGAAATAAGGTTTGGGGTCCGGACTGGATGGGTCTAATCCGGACTGTTTCATGCGATTTACCAAAAATCATGTTCTGGGTCCGGACAGGATAGGGGTTGATCCGGACTGATTTTTCACATGAACCAAACCATGTTCGGGGTCCGAACTGGATCTGCCTGATCCGGATCCAAAACATATAAAATGTCCAGTTTTTTATTTGTATACAATGAAAATTATTCCAAGTGTTTCTAAACTATAAGAATGTATTCAAATCATCAAAAACATTTAATTTAACGTACCTGATTATTTTGAATCCATTCTTCTTTAGATTGGTGTATGTGATCTTCAAATCTTTAACTTCAATCTTCAAGACCCAAAACACTTTACGAAATACGCAATACAAAAATCCTTAACAAGAACTAAGAATAGTTTTCAGTGGGTTCATCCACATAGAAACATACTCTACACCTCTTGGTCCAATGGAAGCATTAGTGGCAAGATAATAGGAAAGTTGTAAATACTACACTAGGATGCTGATATGAAAATCACTACACAACTAGTCCGTACTCAATGCCATAATGCTACTTTGCCATGCCACACTAGGCCACTATACCATAACTCGGGCACTATGCCGCTATACAAGGGCTACACCTAATCCGACTGCACCTAGTCACTCTAATCATATTGTGATTTAGATTTCATAGCTGTGCTTCGTAGAGAGTCGTCTCATTCGCGCTCCCTCTCTACTCGGCAGTTGCTTGGGCTTCTTTAGAGCCATATTTCCACAGAGAGCCGAGTCTTGCTCGCTCACTCTCCCACTTGCCTCGAATGAGTTTAAGGCACCTTGGCGCTCACTCACTCGGGAAGCCTAGTCTTGCTCACTCACTTCCCTAGGAGTCGAAATTTGTTCGCCCCTCCCGTTGGCACTTTTCTCTCGCTTCTCGCTTTCGAAAGCTTTAATCTCTTTACTTTTCTCTTTTACCCTAGGTTATTAACTCTAGAATAGCTAGGATGTCCCAAGGACACCAATTTAGGTTAGAGTTTACTTGTTTACTTAATTTGCACATTCACCCTAAGTTCTTTACTTTAGAGTTACAAGATGTCCCCACTTAGGTTTTTCCTAAGTTTAATGCCACTCATTTTTGACTTAGATTCTTCCTAAGTCTAATGCCACACAATTCAACCTAGGTTTTTCTCCTAAGTTCCATATCACACAAAGTTTGACTTAGGTTTCTCCTAAGTCCATTTCCATGCAAGGGTAACCTATATCTAGGTTTTCTTGTTCACTTATATGTAAGGTTAAATCTTGAAAATCCACTTGTCACCACTTAGGGCTAAAATACTAATTCTTACACATATACACATACACTAAATGCATTTACTTTTATATTAATGCTTCTAAATCATAGCAAAGAAAAAATAGATGAGTTCACCCTTTTCGGTAAATTGGTAAAATCCCCCACCTTTATGTTCCTCTTGCAAGAACTTGGGCTTGATCCACTTTCTCTCCAAGAGAATCCCTAAAAATGGGATAAAAATTCATAAGAGATCAATAGCTCTCTTCTAAAGCCCATAAAACTCAAAAATACTAAAACCCTAGAAGTTTACCTCTTATTCTTGCCCCAAAAACGGGGAGAAGAAGTCGCCTCCTACCTCCAAGAACCTCCTTTGGAAGCTTCCTTCAAGTCTCTTGCCTCACAAGAGATCAACCCCTTCAATCCTCCAATCTAGGGTTTCCTCTCCCAAGCTTCTAGAGAGAGAAAGAAAAAAGAGAAATAAGATAGAAGGAGAGAATGGGGTTTGCTATGAGAGTGGGGTGAGGTTTAAGTTGGGTTAGCCCCACTTAAACCCACCATTTAACTCCAGTTACCCAGCCCAACCCATGTTGTCAGGGGCTTGGTGTACTGGTACGCGGGGTTCCATACCGGTACATCTTGAAGGGGGACCGGCCGTGGGGTTACCGAGCACACCTCAACCCACACAGCACACGAGCGCAGCGGAAACAGAATCTTTCGTAGATGAAAGTAGGCGAAAACGATTGTAGAAAACAAGCACGAGAATAACAAAAGAAATAAAACAAATAAGGGAATGTAAGGACACGAGAATTACGTGGTTCGGCCAACAATGTGTCAACCTACGTCCACGGGCAAGACCACCTCAATGTGTTATTCAATTAATCCACGGCACAAAAGTACAAGGAGTAAAATTGGATTACAAGAAACTCTCTCACGAAGGCTCTCCACGTTTTTCCTCTCAATTAGGATTTTTCAATGAAGCCCTAAAAATAAAAGATGAATCGCAAGAGTTAATATAACTCTAAAAACCTAATTCTAATAGGAAACGATCTCCACCGTCCATCCAAGATTTTAAATCACTTCTAGTCGTCGTCCATATTATCTTAAGAATTATCTTTAAGATATTCCTAAATCATCCCTAATCTTTAAGAACAAGATTGGATCAAATCCATATGGACTCGAAACATAATTTTACATAATCCAACAATTCTCCCACTTAAAAACATGTGCCGAATTTCACAAAATTGAAGATCTTGCCAAAATTCCCACTCTCCTCATGTAGCTCCAAGACCGAGAGAAGTCATACTCCAATTGAACTTCTCTCGAGTTACCGGTTTCGTTAAAATATCCGCTGGATTCGCATCTGTGTGAATTTTCAACAATGAGATAAAACCCTCATCCACCACATCTCTCACGAAGTGATAACGAATATCAATGTGTTTCGTCCGAGAGTGAAACGCCGGATTCTTCGCCAAGTGTATTGCACTTTGACTATCACAATTCACTCCCACCACATCTTGCTTCACTTTTAATTCCCCTAAAAGTCTTTTTAGCCAGATAGCCTCCTTACAAGCATGTGTCATTGCTATGTACTCCGCCTCCGTCGTCGACAAAGCGACTACCGATTGAAGCTTCGACTCCCAGCTAATAGCACCACCGCCCATGGAGAAAACATAACCCGTGGTAGACTTTCTTTTGTCTTTATCTCCTGCGAAATCTGCATCCACATATCCGACGCACTCCAAACCCGCAGAACCATAACAGAGTGAGAAATCCGCAGTACCTCTCAAATATCTGAGAATCCACTTCACTGCATTCCAATGTTCACAACCTGGATTCGCCATATACCGACTCACTGCTCCCACTGCTTGAGCAATGTCGGGTCTCGTGCACACCATGGCAAACATAAGGCTCCCTACTGCCGATGAATATGGTACCCGAGCCATGTCGGTCTTTTCTGCTTCCGTACCCGGTGATTGCTCGACCGACAATTTTAAATGAATAGGAAACGGGGTAGAAACTGGCTTTGCGTTCTGCAAGTTAAAGCGCCGCAGAACCTTCTCCACATAACTTTTCTGTGAAAGCCAAACTTTCCTATTGTTTCTCTCCCGTAGTACCTTCATCCCGAGTATTTGATTCACAGTTCCTAAGTCATTCATATCGAACTCACCGGCTAACTGAGTTTTCAAGATAGATATCCGGCCTTTATTATTTCCGGTGACCACCATGTCGTCAACATATAATAACAAAATACAGAAGCTCCCGTCATTATAATCGCAGAAATATGCACAATGATCCGCTTCAAGCCTATCAAAACCCAAACTTATAATGAAGGAATCAAATCGCTTGTACCAACACCTTGGCGCCTGTTTCAATCCGTACAACGATTTGTTCAACCGACAAACCAAATACTCCTTGCCTTTTTCGACAAAGCCTTCCGGTTGCGACATATATATCTCCTCCTCCAGGTCACCATGCAAGAATGCTGTTTTTATATCCATCTGCTCGAGCTCCAAATCCATGACCGCTGCGATCGCCAAAACAACCCGAATAGTGGTAAGACGAACCACCGGTGAGAAGATCTCATCGAAATCGATTCCCGGCTTCTGAGCATATCCCTTCACCACCAATCTTGCCTTGAACCTCTCCACATTCCCATCTGTATTCTTTTTCACCTTAAACACCCACCGACATCCAATCGCGTTCCTTCCCTTCGGCAAATCAACAAGTTCCCAAGTCTTGTTCTTCCGAATTGACTCCATCTCCTCCTCCATCGCGCATTGCCACTTCCCAGCGTCAGTCGACTCACAAGCCTCCTTATACGAAGTCGGCTCATCTTCTTCCGCTAAAGCAACATATGCACTAACATGGTTTGCAGAAGGAATAAATGAAGTAATATAGTCATTATACCTCGCAGGAGGTCTAATAACTCTACTAGGACGCCCGGAATCCGCTGGCGACTCTACCGGTGAATTTGTATCTTCGGATGATTGCGGAGATTCCAAGTCAGGTTCATCATCAACCACTTCATCATCCTGTTGTGCTTGCTCAACTTGCACCTCATCGCGCGCTTCAAAGAGCTCAATTGGAATCATAGCATCATCATCTTGCTTTTCCTTGGTGCCTTGAAAGGACCCTTCATTGAAGATAACGTCACGACTTATGACTATTTTGTGGGTAGTAGGGTCCCACAATCGATACCCCTTAACACCTTTCGCATAGCCAAAAAATATACACCTCCGAGAGTTCTTATCCAATTTTGACCTTTTCTCTTTCGGTATCCACGCATAAGCATCACATCCAAAGACACGAAGATAGGAGTAATCAAACGGACTTGCCGCTCCAGACTTCTTCAGGAATTTCCAAACCAAGTGATTTTGTCGGCGCTCGATTAATCAAATAACAAGCCGTGCTCACGGCTTCCGCCCAAAATCTCTTGTCGAGTTTTGAAGTACTCAACATGCTACGGGCCCTCTCCATGAGTGTTCTATTTAACCTCTCCGCTACACCGTTTTGTTGCGGTGTACCGGGTACCGTAAAATGCCGCTTAATTCCATGCTCAATACAAAACTCATCAAATTCTCTTGAACAATACTCCCCTCCGTTATCAGAACGCAGGCACTTAATTTTTAAATCCTTTTCATTCTCCACAAGAGTTTTGAACTTCTTAAAAGTCTCAAACACATCGGACTTTCGCTTTAGAATATACACCCAAGCCTTCCGAGAATAATCATCAATAAATGAAACAAAGTAAGAACATCCGCCCAACGAAGTATCGGGCGACTCCCAAGTATCCGAATGAATCAACTCGAGATGCTTCTTACTTCTTTGATGTGATAGAGAAAAAGACAACCTTCGTTGCTTCCCGTAGATGCAATCTTCACAAAAATCTAATGGCGCGGACTTGTAACCTGAAAGAAGTTCACGGTTGGATAATACCTGCAATCCACGCTCACTCATGTGTCCTAAACGGCGATGCCACACCGTTGAAGACTCCACCTTTGCGCTTGCAACAACCGCTTCTCCCACTTGAGTCTCGCCCACTAATCTATAAAGGCCACCTACTTGCTCTCCTTTCATCAACACCAAACAACCTTGACATACCTTCAAGTGATCTTTCTCGCCGATGAATTTAAACCCTTGTTTGCAAAATTTTCCAAGTGATAGAAGACTTTTTCGAAGTGCAGGAACATGTCGAACATTAGAAACCGTCCGAATAACACCATCAAACATCTTGATCCGAACGTCTCCCACTCCAACCACTGGACATGCCGTGTTGTCACCCAAATAGATAACTCCACAATCCCGTGACTTATAAGAATGAAACCACTCCCTATAGGGAGTCATGTGGAATGACGCCCCCGAATCCAAGATCCAATGATAAATAAGCTCGGATCTATCCAATGCGACTAACGCATCTCCGTCTTCTGAACTAGCCGACTTAGCATCCGCTTCGGCTATATTACCTTGAAAATTATTTGAATCGGATTTACCATCAACTCCTTTAACCCGACAATCTTTCTTCACATGCCCCAACTTTCCACAATTCCAGCACTTTACTTTTTTTTTGCCCTTGGATTTTGATCTCGACTTTCCTCGATCACCATACTCCCTCTCGAAAGGTCTTCCCCATGCTATCATAGCCTCCCCCGAAGAACTTCCTTGGCTAGACTTCCGCCTCATCTCCTCGGTAAGTAATGATGCAACAACCGACTCCATCTTAAGGGTTTCAACATGGCTCAAGTTCATAATCAAATTATCCCAAGTTTCCGGCATCGAGCAAAGTAAAATACTTGTCTTTTCTTCTTCATCAATTCTCACGTCTAGGGCAGCGAGTTTGCTCACGATAGAGTTGAATGTACTTAGATGTTCTTGTACCGGTGCCCCGTCCTTCATCTTTAGATTGTACAATTGTCGCCGTAAGAAAATTTTGTTCACCAATGACTTTCCTTCATAGAGATTTTTTAATTTATCCCAAATTCCTTTTACGGTAGTCTCGGTCTCCACATTGAATAACACCGAATCATCCAGTGCCAAATATAGGTTTGCCAAAGCCATATTGTCCTTCTCTTCAAATTGTTTATCCGTCATCCCTTCCAGCTTATTCTCTATTCCTTGCAGGGCGATCTCACAAGCATATTTAATCAAAACTGCTTGCATCTTCAGTTTCCACAACGCAAAGTTCGCTCCATCAAATCGAGAAATCTCATACTTTGTCGCTGAAACTTTTCCCGCCATCGTTTCACCGTTAACGAACTACGAATAACCAAACGCTCTGATACCAATTGAAGGGGGACCGGCCGTGGGGTTACCGAGCACACCTCAACCCACACAGCACACGAGCGCAGCGGAAACAGAATCTTTCGTAGATGAAAGTAGGCGAAAACGATTGTAGAAAACAAGCACGAGAATAACAAAAGAAATAAAACAAATAAGGGAATGTAAGGACACGAGAATTACGTGGTTCGGCCAACAATGTGTCAACCTACGTCCACGGGCAAGACCACCTCAATGTGTTATTCAATTAATCCACGGCACAAAAGTACAAGGAGTAAAATTGGATTACAAGAAACTCTCTCACGAAGGCTCTCCACGTTTTTCCTCTCAATTAGGATTTTTCAATGAAGCCCTAAAAATAAAAGATGAATCGCAAGAGTTAATATAACTCTAAAAACCTAATTCTAATAGGAAACGATCTCCACCGTCCATCCGAGATTTTAAATCACTTATAGTCGTCGTCCATATTATCTTAAGAATTATCTTTAAGATATTCCTAAATCATCCCTAATCTTTAAGAACAAGATTGGATCAAATCCATATGGACTCGAAACATAATTTTACATAATCCAACACATCTCCCCTAGTTTCGCAAAATCAGAGAGCATTTCTCTCAACCCTATTTTATAAGGTTCCGGTACATGACATAGGGTACCAGTACCCCATGCAACATCTATAGTTTTTTGCAAATTTGGTCTTCCGAGCTCGTTTTCCAACTTAACTTTGGTCCGGAACCAAACTTGCTCTATCTTATTTTTATCATATTTTTAAACATACCTAGGGTGACTTATCCGCACTTTGCTACTTTAGCAAAAATCGGGGCACCACAAAACTCGTGTAGGTCCATTTTGGGGTTAGGACCTCTATTGGTATGCACCTTATGTGCGACTGTCCAAATACCTAAACTTGTATTTATATATGTCTAGGTCCGCAGGGCGCCTAGATGTCACGCCCCGGGGTCAGAACTGTACCCCGGGCTCGCCAACAGATCCGCCGCCCCTACAGGAAGCCCCGTAGAGGCGTAGCGTCAAACCTGCAAAAATAGATTAACTATACTAACAGATATCAGAGCAGTAAAGAAGACTAACTATGAACAGAAAATAGTACAGTCTCTCACAATATAAATAACATATCCTCACCAGAAAACAGCAGTCTCTCCAAAGAAACAAAAGAGTACAACTCGATACCTCACTACATAACTCTCAAACATGACACAACCAAAAATATAGGGGTACCTCTATAACACACTGAAGCTGAAGGGGAAGGGATCTATCTCGCGACTCCCTTACCTCGGTCTGGAAGAGCTGGATCAGCAACAGGCACCGCAGGAACTGGAGCTGACGTCCCTGGGGAAAAAGACACCACGACGGGTGTGAGAACTACCTCCCACAGTAGTTCTCAGTGGGTGCCGCCAACAAGCCCGACGGTCTGCCCACTAAGTCTACTAGAGGCATAAAGTAACACAAGAAATGTAGTATAGAGAAGCTGGAAAGTAAAACATCTACTGCTACTATGCCTCTATCTAAAATGCTCAAGGGTTAGGACAGAAGGACGATATGCCACTACTGATACTCACCCATATCACCCAATCCAAACTGACTGCCACAACGGGCCCAGTCAAGCCTGCGCCTACCTACTGCTGTAGGTACGTCCGGTACTCCAACCCGGTATCTAGCTCAATCTCAAAGCCGGTACTACAACCCGGTCTCGCCTACTCCGGAGTGGCACTCGAGGGGAGCGACCCACACGAGTAAAATATCTGCGCAACACTGTCGAACATAAATGTGGCTCATGCAGGCTATGGTCCAATCACTGTCTCACTCACTGGCTAAAAATCCACACTGTCACTATGACCATGTCCCAGAGATCCCAGATCCACTGTCACTATCACTATCACTATCACTATCACTATCTCAATGCAAGCCGATCTACAGACTGCTACAGACGCCACTCGGTCCCCAGACGCGAGTGCAAATGCAACCCCAGCTAATAAACCTCCCAACCCGCGACTCGGGGAAAAATCACTATGTCCAGAACGACAAGGGTACAACCACTGGGGAAAAACTAAGGTGATGAGCAAATCTGAATACATGTTCACATTTTCTGTAGTCTAATTGTGCATGAATAAATAATTAACTGACAATAAAGCTAAGTTTAGTTTTCATGTTGTAAGAGTTCAAATATTGCAAGTGGTTCAATGAGGTCATCAGATTTAACAACTATCAACTGTGGGTACTAACATACAGTTTGCACAGATTAAACAGCTCATATACTATCATGCATGCACTTATAATCATAGAATTAGAGTGCAGTCCATAGGTATTGAAAGCAGGATCACCCACCTGAACACGCTAACTGTCCGGGGTTACACAGATAAGGGAGTCCAGGAACAGCCAAGCACACAATCCTCCAAGCTGACAACACTGTAGTAGTGCTTACAACATCCTGGATACAATCACAAACCAATTCTACACTTAAAATCCACAAAAAATCCCAAGTTCAAAATCCTGCATGAACAGTCCATGTTATCACGAAATTTTCACCTGAAAATCATCTTCCAGAAATTCTGATAAAAATACCACGGCGATCCTCGCGAAGTGTAGATGTCGATAGGCTCTTGAATCGTCGAATTCCGATGTCCGGATGAGGAGATAAAAATCCGCGAAGTGAGTGCTGTCCAGGAATCTCACAGCAAAACAGTGGCTCAGTAATGCCTCGAAAACCGTGCCAAAAACCCAAATCTGGGCAAAACACTCAACACGAAAGTCGAAGATTTACCTCTCGTGAATCCAACGCCGCAAAAATCGCTGAAAAAGACTGTCGGGGTAGCTCTGTAGAATTTTTAGACCGAAATGCGGCGATAACGGGCCTCCAACAGTAGAACGTCGCTCCGCACTACGAGGTAGAAAACACAGTCGTCGCGGCTTCCAGAAAATCTGAAGCTCGGCCGAAAGATTGGCAAGAGAGAGAGGAAGAAATCTTGTGAAGGGAGTAGAGGCTAAATCCCACGGGAAAGGGCAGAAAATCGCATCCCAAATGGCCTATTTATAGGCCCACAAGAGAAAACAGCCCAAAAAGGCGAGTTGACCACTTTCGGGCCCAACATTCGGGCGCCCGAAAGTTTTCGGGCTGCTACAGTAACGGGCCGGCCCGTTACTGTGCGCGCCCGAAACCTCCACAAGCCGCCACGTGTCCCAAGCCTGCTCCCCGCACCCGGCGCACGCCCCGCGACGAATCCCGTGATGCCACGTGTCCCGACCAGGCGTCGTGCACCCCTGCGCCGGACCAACCACGGGGCGCCACGTGGCGCCCCCACGTCGCCGGTTTGACCCCCGCGCCACGCCCACGTGCGCGGCCGCGTGGCCGCCGGCTCCGGGTCGGGCACGCGCCCCGAGGCACCGCCTCAACCGCCGCAGCCGTGTAGACCGAGTGCACCAGAACCCGCCAACCAGACAACGCCACGTGTCCACCGGTCTACCGTGCACCAGAGCCACAAATTCGTGGACCGCGTGCACAACACCGCACCAACCACGAGATGCCACGTGGCATGCCCTCGGTCCACCGTGCTCCCGCCAAGGCCCGTGGACCGCGCCCGCTGCGCCGGCCAACCGCAGCCCTCCACGTGGCCTCCGCCCGGTGCACGCGCCCCGCGGTGGACCGCGCGCCTGCGCCACCCTCCGCCGCCGCGCTCCGCCGCGCTCCGCCGCCGCCGGCGCTTCTCCGGCCGCCGGAACAGTAACCCGAGCCTCGATTTCCGTGTTTTCGCGTCCGGGCTCAGAAAAATTCAAGTAAATAGTCCATTTCGCTCGTTTTCGCGCGCTGAATCCAAATCCGAGGTCCGATCGGCCAAATTCCACTTCTAAAATTTTCCAAAATTTCCCGGAAGAGTAGACTTGATCCAATTTCCGTTCCGGGTCACATTCTTGGCTCCGATAAGCGCGCAAACACCTCACACACCCAAAATGGACTACCAGAAAAGAAAACAAGCTCCAATTTTACCAGAAACTCAATTCTGGGGCCCGGCACGCACACACGCACACCCTGAAACCTCCAATCCAACAGTAAGCCCTAAAGTGGGGATTCGGGTCCTCACATCCTCCCCCACTAAAAGAAAGTTTCGTCCTCGAAACAAACACGGCTCACAAGGGAGTCTCCAAGCCCAAAGATAAACCTCCAACCACACAACTTCATCTCCCCAGTCGCCACAAACTCTCCACAAAGCGAGTCCAACCGCGGGATAAAGCTCAGGAATTCGCAAACACTGGGGACGAGGTAGAACAGCCCACTCTACGCGTCCAAACTATTCGGATTACGCCGCAAAACTTAACAGAAAAAGAAAGGGCCCCACCAGTAGGAAGGCCATCAACCCCCAACTCTCCAATTTAGAAAACAACTGAAATTAGCGAAAAGTTCGAAAGTTTCGAGAGACCAGTGCCCTTGCCCCGATCAAACAAGAACAGGTTCGGGCACCGTCCCCAATTCTGGAGTAGTCTTTCGAATCTTTCATCCTGTTCGCAAATTTCGGCGCAAGAGTAAGAAAAAAAAAAGGGAGAGAGGTGTTGATGTCGTTCCTGCTGTGGCAACAAAATGGAAGCTACGGTCTATTCGTGCCCCTAAAAAGAAAAACACCACACTATCCGAGACCCCTAGAGATAACCCTCTAGTCCTAGGCGTCACCTACATACGACAAGTCGCACCTAACCCAAAGCCGCTGAAGCCACTGCTGCAGAAAGGATGCCTCGGTATCCAGTGGAAATGATCTCCCGTCGTCCAACTCGCGGAAAGGCCACTGTTCTCTATTCGCCATCAAATGTTGCACGATACCGCACCAGCTGGTCATCCCAAGTGCTCAATCTGAGTCGGGGAGCTGCAACTGAACCATCACAACTATCGGCGTACCTCTCAAAATTCCAGCTGTTCTGATCACATCCCAAAATTCGCCTCTGCTGGAAGATACTGGAATGAATCTAATCGCTAAAGCAAGTCACAAAATTCCTATCCTTTAATTATGCAAAAAAAATGCACATGCCCTGATATCATGCAAATGGATGTAAAAGCCCTACTGATGAATAATTGAGATACACCGGTATCAAAAGGAGCCCGAGCACGGACTGCTGAGATCAGAATAATACCTGCAATGACCTGCTCTGCTGCTGTAACGTCCTCGACCTGGGCGGCGTAAACTCGACCGCTCGGCGCCGAGGGACGTCGCTTTGGCCGCCAGGAAGAAGATGAGGCAACAACTGGCCTGCTATAGGCCGCAGAAGGATCGGCTGGCTGGTAGGGAGCGGATGGTGCTGATGCTGATGAAGGAGCTGGATGGCCGGCTCTAGGGCACACGCTCGCATAGTGACCGGCCTGCCCGCAGCGGAAACAATGGCCCTGTCTCTGCGGGCACAGAGTCGGTAGGTGTGAGCCTCCGCAGATAATACACCGATCTGGGCGCTGCTGCTGAGAAGTCTGCTGTGAGGGTTGCTGCTGTCGTGGGGGTCGACGCTGCTGCTGCTGTACCTGGCGAGACGCCCCTGATCTCTGATGTCCCTGGTACCCCCGGCCCTGAGGGTGGGAACGCGGAGGTCTCGGGGGTCCCTGCCTGCTAGACTGCCCCTCTTCCGGAGAAGCCGGGCGCTTCGCCCCAGAAGTCGCTACAGGGGCCGGAGATACCTCATCCATCACGGCCTCTCCACACTCCACATACAAAGCCTGCTCCATCGAGGCCTCTAAGGTCTGCAGTCTGCGGGAGCGGACAAACTGGTAAATGTCTCGGCGAAGTCCTCTCTCAAACATGTAAACGCGATGGCTCTCATCTCTAGCCACATGAGGCACACATGCCAACAACTGGTTGAATTCCGCTATGTACATGTGCACCGGTCTATCTCCCTGGCGGAGATTCTTCAACTGCTCCTCCAGTCGCTGTCGGACGCTCTCCGGAAAGAATGCTCCCAGCAACATGCTCCGAAACTCGGTCCAGGAAAGAAGCTGCGTCCCAGGTGGACCAGCTGGTCGCACACGCCGCCACCATGCCTCGGCGTTGCTCTCCAGAAAGTGAGTAGCCAGAATGACCCTATACCTCTCGTCCACAAATAAGCTCTCAAAGTGGCGCTCCATGGTGGTAATCCAAGTCTCGGCTGCCCAAGGCTCAGCACTCATGCCCGAAAAGCGGGGCGGATCGAACCGCCGAAATCTCATCAGCAAATCTACAACCTCCCGCTGCTCTGTCGCAGTCAACGCTCCCGTCACCCCGGCCGGTGGCCTACTCGAAACCGGCTCAGCAGGAATCGCTGGTGCAGGCTGCACCACAGGGGGTGCCACAACAGGGGAAGAAGGCACCGGCGAAGCCTCAGGGGGTACAACTGCCGGCTGCGCTCTCTGCTCCAATAAGAGCGTCAGCCGCGCCACTGCCTCCTCCTGGTGTCTAGCCGCCTCAGCCATCTGTGCCATCTGGGCACGGAGCTCCTGAATCTCAGCCTGAGGTCCTCGCCCCGAGTCCTCCTGCTCGGGCTCTGAGGACGAGGGCTGCGAACGCGTCACCATCGAACGTCGAGGAGGCATCCCCCCCCCTGAGGGACAAAACAAACAATCAGAACCAAAAGCAACTCTCGACCCAATCTAGCGAAAGTCAAAAGGCATGTCCCCCTTTCCGGAGCACTATGTTGTCTGCAGCCAACATAGTCGCTACAAAAGGAAGACATGTCTATCACTCGTCCCTATCCACTCGGGAGAGTTAAATACCCAATCAAGACTTTCGCTAAAAGTCTCGGCTCTCACGTGGGTCATCCTAGGGTTTAAACATAAGCCTAGGGTTCCTAAGTCCTCAATGACCTATATCCTAGGCTCTGATACCACTCTAATCTGTCACGCCCCGGGGTCAGAACTGTACCCCGGGCTCGCCAACAGATCCGCCGCCCCTACAGGAAGCCCCGTAGAGGCGTAGCGTCAAACCTGCAAAAATAGATTAACTATACTAACAGATATCAGAGCAGTAAAGAAGACTAACTATGAACAGAAAATAGTACAGTCTCTCACAATATAAATAACATATCCTCACCAGAAAACAGCAGTCTCTCCAAAGAAACAAAAGAGTACAACTCGATACCTCACTACATAACTCTCAAACATGACACAACCAAAAATATAGGGGTACCTCTATAACACACTGAAGCTGAAGGGGAAGGGATCTATCTCGCGACTCCCTTACCTCGGTCTGGAAGAGCTGGATCAGCAACAGGCACCGCAGGAACTGGAGCTGACGTCCCTGGGGAAAAAGACACCACGACGGGTGTGAGAACTACCTCCCACAGTAGTTCTCAGTGGGTGCCGCCAACAAGCCCGACGGTCTGCCCACTAAGTCTACTAGAGGCATAAAGTAACACAAGAAATGTAGTATAGAGAAGCTGGAAAGTAAAACATCTACTGCTACTATGCCTCTATCTAAAATGCTCAAGGGTTAGGACAGAAGGACGATATGCCACTACTGATACTCACCCATATCACCCAATCCAAACTGACTGCCACAACGGGCCCAGTCAAGCCTGCGCCTACCTACTGCTGTAGGTACGTCCGGTACTCCAACCCGGTATCTAGCTCAATCTCAAAGCCGGTACTACAACCCGGTCTCGCCTACTCCGGAGTGGCACTCGAGGGGAGCGACCCACACGAGTAAAATATCTGCGCAACACTGTCGAACATAAATGTGGCTCATGCAGGCTATGGTCCAATCACTGTCTCACTCACTGGCTAAAAATCCACACTGTCACTATGACCATGTCCCAGAGATCCCAGATCCACTGTCACTATCACTATCACTATCACTATCACTATCTCAATGCAAGCCGATCTACAGACTGCTACAGACGCCACTCGGTCCCCAGACGCGAGTGCAAATGCAACCCCAGCTAATAAACCTCCCAACCCGCGACTTGGGGAAAAATCACTATGTCCAGAACGACAAGGGTACAACCACTGGGGAAAAACTAAGGTGATGAGCAAATCTGAATACATGTTCACATTTTCTGTAGTCTAATTGTGCATGAATAAATAATTAACTGACAATAAAGCTAAGTTTAGTTTTCATGTTGTAAGAGTTCAAATATTGCAAGTGGTTCAATGAGGTCATCAGATTTAACAACTATCAACTGTGGGTACTAACATACAGTTTGCACAGATTAAACAGCTCATATACTATCATGCATGCACTTATAATCATAGAATTAGAGTGCAGTCCATAGGTATTGAAAGCAGGATCACCCACCTGAACACGCTAACTGTCCGGGGTTACACAGATAAGGGAGTCCAGGAACAGCCAAGCACACAATCCTCCAAGCTGACAACACTGTAGTAGTGCTTACAACATCCTGGATACAATCACAAACCAATTCTACACTTAAAATCCACAAAAAATCCCAAGTTCAAAATCCTGCATGAACAGTCCATGTTATCACGAAATTTTCACCTGAAAATCATCTTCCAGAAATTCTGATAAAAATACCACGGCGATCCTCGCGAAGTGTAGATGTCGATAGGCTCTTGAATCGTCGAATTCCGATGTCCGGATGAGGAGATAAAAATCCGCGAAGTGAGTGCTGTCCAGGAATCTCACAGCAAAACAGTGGCTCAGTAATGCCTCGAAAACCGTGCCAAAAACCCAAATCTGGGCAAAACACTCAACACGAAAGTCGAAGATTTACCTCTCGTGAATCCAACGCCGCAAAAATCGCTGAAAAAGACTGTCGGGGTAGCTCTGTAGAATTTTTAGACCGAAATGCGGCGATAACGGGCCTCCAACAGTAGAACGTCGCTCCGCACTACGAGGTAGAAAACACAGTCGTCGCGGCTTCCAGAAAATCTGAAGCTCGGCCGAAAGATTGGCAAGAGAGAGAGGAAGAAATCTTGTGAAGGGAGTAGAGGCTAAATCCCACGGGAAAGGGCAGAAAATCGCATCCCAAATGGCCTATTTATAGGCCCACAAGAGAAAACAGCCCAAAAAGGCGAGTTGACCACTTTCGGGCCCAACATTCGGGCGCCCGAAAGTTTTCGGGCTGCTACAGTAACGGGCCGGCCCGTTACTGTGCGCGCCCGAAACCTCCACAAGCCGCCACGTGTCCCAAGCCTGCTCCCCGCACCCGGCGCACGCCCCGCGACGAATCCCGTGATGCCACGTGTCCCGACCAGGCGTCGTGCACCCCTGCGCCGGACCAACCACGGGGCGCCACGTGGCGCCCCCACGTCGCCGGTTTGACCCCCGCGCCACGCCCACGTGCGCGGCCGCGTGGCCGCCGGCTCCGGGTCGGGCACGCGCCCCGAGGCACCGCCTCAACCGCCGCAGCCGTGTAGACCGAGTGCACCAGAACCCGCCAACCAGACAACGCCACGTGTCCACCGGTCTACCGTGCACCAGAGCCACAAATTCGTGGACCGCGTGCACAACACCGCACCAACCACGAGATGCCACGTGGCATGCCCTCGGTCCACCGTGCTCCCGCCAAGGCCCGTGGACCGCGCCCGCTGCGCCGGCCAACCGCAGCCCTCCACGTGGCCTCCGCCCGGTGCACGCGCCCCGCGGTGGACCGCGCGCCTGCGCCACCCTCCGCCGCCGCGCTCCGCCGCCGCCGGCGCTTCTCCGGCCGCCGGAACAGTAACCCGAGCCTCGATTTCCGTGTTTTCGCGTCCGGGCTCAGAAAAATTCAAGTAAATAGTCCATTTCGCTCGTTTTCGCGCGCTGAATCCAAATCCGAGGTCCGATCGGCCAAATTCCACTTCTAAAATTTTCCAAAATTTCCCGGAAGAGTAGACTTGATCCAATTTCCGTTCCGGGTCACATTCTTGGCTCCGATAAGCGCGCAAACACCTCACACACCCAAAATGGACTACCAGAAAAGAAAACAAGCTCCAATTTTACCAGAAACTCAATTCTGGGGCCCGGCACGCACACACGCACACCCTGAAACCTCCAATCCAACAGTAAGCCCTAAAGTGGGGATTCGGGTCCTCACACTAGAGGCTTTGGCAGAGTAGAAAACTCAAGTAGTCGATACGGGTGGGTGCTTTGATCCGAAGTCAGTAAAATGGTGCCTATTCGGTGACTTCCTTCCCTATCATCTCTTAATATTGCGTGATACTTGTTGAGCATTCGTACACCATTTGACTTTGTAGCTAGTTGCTCTACACTTGCTTTTATCTTATATTATTCTGATTTAGTTGTAGAGTAGTATTCTTTTATGATTGAGTTATCTATTTCATGGATATAGTAGATGACCTTGAGATATAGTTGACCTGATAGGCCGATGACATCCTTTGAGACATTAGTTGACCTTGTCTTCGGTGACACTTGATTATATATTGGATGGTCTCATTGATTGGTGACATATGACATATTGTTGATCTCTCCCCGTATCTTGTCATGATTGGACTATATTGTTAGATTTTGCGTAGAATAAAACACAGCGTGCAAGAAAAATCAAACAAAATTTGATTTTAAAACTTGAGTTTCGATCTATAAAATCACGCAAAATAGGATACCTAATGTATTTAAGATTAAAAATAAAAACAAAAATCTAATCTTTACCTTTGCATGGAGAGATCTGCTCCACAATGTGATGATCGTGAAATTTAGTTCTCTTGAAGTTGCACATGCATTCGTCCTCTACTAGTATCCACACGAGATTGCTGATCTGATTGAAATCCTCACCGATGTGCTAGCTCCCTTACAGAGAATGTATTTCTTTGCATGTGGATATTTAGAAATGAGGAAGAAGAGAAAAGGATGATAGCTAGGGTTTTCTAAAAAAAATTCGTATATATAAAGAGAGATATTGTCATGCCCTGAGACCGCTAACTTGGACAGTTCGGGCACGCCAACAGTCCTGCCAATCGGGCATGATCTCTCAATACCCGAAAGAAACGGAACATCCATCTCAATCAATACAAGTGTACAATGAGATACAATATTAGAGTGTAAAAACTGTCAAACTAAAACTTTCATCCATTTAAGAGTTTAATATGAAGTTGAAAGTAAAGTACAAGAGTGAACATCATGATATAGCATTAATTACAACTTTCTATCAACATGTACTATAAAATAATAGTTACAATTTTTATGTTTTTCCTCACAAATACATGGTTCACTTAAAAATGCCAAAAAGGAATAAAGATACCGCTAGACCCTTTAGGTCTCTAAGCTACTAGGCTCTTGCCCCTGTCGCGTGCCTCACCGGCGGTACCTAGATCTGTAAAAAGTGAAAACCAACGGGTGTGAGAACTACGAATAGTTCCCAGTGGGTTCATCCACCGAGAAACATGTTCTACACCTCTTGGTCCAATGAAAACAATATTAGTAAGATTATAATATATATATGTGGGAAGCTGTAAATACTAAGCTAGCATGCTGATATGAAATCACTACACTACTAGTCATGCACAAAGTCAAATGCTACTATGTCATGTCACACTAGGCTACTATGTCACAACTCAACCATTATGTTGCTATTAGGGATACACCTAACCCGACCACATTGGTCACTTTTCTTTTCTCTTTATTTTTAGCCTTTCGAAAGTATCTCTTCCAATGGGCTCGTGCCCTAAGAGACATGCTCCCAATATCGAGTCTCAAATTCGAAGGCGCAATTTACAATATATTTTATCTTTAACCTTTCGGAAGTACCTCGCCTAAAGGGGCCCATGCCCAGGGAGACGACATCAACTCACATCTCCCAAATTTACGAGTCCCAAATCCGAAGGTGCATTTACATTACTTTTCCTTTTTTCTTTTAAAACCTTTCAGAAGTACTTCGCCTAAAGGGCCCATGCCCGAAGAGTCGGCATCAATTCAAACCTCCCAAATTTACGACTCCCAAATCCGAAGGTGTTATTTTTATTATCTTTTATTTTTGCCTTTTATCCTATGTTATTAACTTTAGGATAGTCAAGATGTCTCGAGGACCAACATTTAGGTTAGAGTTTCCTTGTTTACTCAAGTTTGCACATTCACCCTAAGTCCATCACTTTAGGGTCGCTAATCGTCACTAAGGACACCAAACTCACATGAATCACTCTAACCCTAGAGTTTATTAACTCTATGTTGAAGACTCTACATTTTCGCCTTAGGTTTTTTCTAAGTTGAATGCCACTCATTTTAACCTAAAGTTGTCTCCTAAATTTAATACCACACATTTGACTTCTTGACCTAGGTTTTTTCCTAAGTCCAAATACCATTTAACCTCATGCAAGAACATAATATAATTAGGCTTTAATATATTTATCTCTTAGGGTTAAACCCTAACTTGCTCATGCTCATGTGTTCTCTACACATCTACTCTTACTAATATACTTCTGGATTTAAAAAGTAAAGGAAAAGAATAAAGATCACCTTTTTCAGTAGAATCTCCTACCTTGAGTTCTCTTTGGAAGAAAATGTGGCTTGATCTATCTACTCACCACAAAATCTCCTAAAAATGGGATAAGAACCCATAAGATATCATTTTATCTCTTTTAAATCCATAGAAACCCAAAACTACTTAAACCGTAAAAACTTATCTCTCGTTCTTGCTCAAAAAACGTGGAGAAGAGGGTCTTTTCCACCTCCAAGGATCTCCTTTGGAAGCCTCCTTCAAATCTCTTGCCTTCAAATCTTCCAAGTTAGGGTTCCTCTCCCAAACTTCTAGAGAGAGAAAGAGAATAGGGAAATAAGAAAGAAAAGTGGGTTTGTGCGTTTGGCTATGAGGGGGAGAGCTTTATGCTCATTTAACCCTAACTAAACCCTCTATTTAACCATGGTTCACCAATTCTGCGCGTACTGTCAGGAGCTTGGAGTACCAGTACACGGGCTAAGGTAACGATACGCGGGCTATGGTACCAGTACGCGGGTTCTGGTTCCGGTACACCACCCCCCCTACCTCTAACCCGAGAGCTGGATTTTCTTGTCTTCTATGGGGTACCGGTACGTGCCTTTCGGTACCAATACTCCATGCTACAACCTGCAATTTTACAAATTTTGACTCTCTTTCCAATTCGACTTTGGTCCGAAAAAGTTTTCTTCGAACCAACACACTCCTAACTCATTTTTAATAGCATTTTAAATATACTCGGAGTGACTTAGCCGCACTTTGCTATTTAGCGAAAGTTGGAGCACTACAGATATAATCCCTTTTATAATTATTAAGAATAAGAATAAAATTAGGGTTAAGTTTAACAATCGATTCCTTTTACCGATTTTTGAAACCGGCCGAAAAATTTCAACAACTCATCGGGACACTTCTGAAACCCACGAAGTGTCCCGAAGGGTACCAATCTTCGCCATTGACTACCCGCTACCCTGAAACACCTTGATTTGGATGTCTGCGCAGCAACACACAATGATAACACTAATAAGAGCGTTAAACAAAACTATGTAACATCATGTTCCCAAAAATGCCGATTTCGGCTTCAGAATCCTCCGCCACCCTCATGCTGTCTCTGAACACACGAGGGTAGCTAGCCAACAAGGCTCGACAACAGACACAGGGCTTTCTCGTTGATGGAACATGAATCCCAAATCGAATCCGTGATCAATTGGCGATTTTGCCAATAATCGCACTGAAACCCTAATTTAAGCTTCGCAAAGGCCATTGAATCCAGGACAACCAGTCCAAAGGTCCAGCTAAGTTGGTTCACTCTTCCCGAGACAACCTATATGGCCTAATTGCACAAAAGCCCCTTAACTAAGCTTTAATTGCATTTAATAACATTTAAAACATAAATTATGATTTGTTACCGCAAATCTTGCGCTTCAAAACCCGACCAGCTGTGTAGGCTAATAGGTCTCGATATCCTGAATGTTGTTCTCGCTGTCTGGAGCACGAATAGTGACCGTGGAGCACACTAGAGCAACTTGAACTTCATGTTCTAAGGTCTCCAGGAGCAACACTGCCAAATCAGATAAATAGAGTCAAACAAATCACCACAAAAGGGAGCACGATGACCTACAGAACCTCAAAAAAGCTGTGCTCACCTGCTGAGAGGTCGTCGGCGCTGGGTATGGTTGGAATAGGAGAGCCGACCCAAGGATGCCTTAGCTCGAGGCTAATCTAGAGCTACCTTCCTCTCCTCAAGCTCCGGCGGCTAGAAGTGTCGCACACCAGCCAAGGGAGGTCGAGGCCGGCAGGAAAGGGCCGACGAAAACGGCGGCCTCCGGTGGCAATGGTAGTTTTTGAGCAGCGGCCAACTTTATGGAATCTTGGGTCCGGGTTGGTCACCTGAGCTAGAGAAAGGTCGAGGGTGACTGAGCGACACCGGAGGGGGTTGCCAAACCCTTAGGAGGTCGGCATCGACGACGAGGAGCAGTGGGGGCAGCCGGACTGGAGATGCGGCCAGATCTCACCCAACTCGGTTTAAACATGAACCTGAGCTCGAGGAGGGGGTCATCGGTGCTGAGGTTGGCCATGTGGGGGATCGTCGAACCCTTATGTGGTCGACGGCGCGGGCAAGAGTGAGGGGAACTCGGCTAAGTTTGATTGATTGAGAGAGAGAGAGAGAGAGAGAGAGAGAGAGAGAGAGAGAGAGAGAAGAGTTGAAGCTTAAGGGAGGCATTGGTTGGGGCTTCGACGGCCGGAGCTAATTGCCGAAGGTCAGGGAGGCAACGGCGCGGGTAGGGAAGGGAGCCCTAGCAGCTTGGGTTGAGAGGAGGTGAAAGAGATGGAGTTAGGATTGATATGGGCTTTACAAAATTACAAGAAAATTACTCGAATCTCATTATTTTAATCTATCCTCCATAATGCGCGTATTTTTGCGTAAAGACACATCTCTGTACAGCTTTGGTTGAGAGAAGGTGAAAGAAATGAAGTTATGATTGATATAGATTTTACAAAATTACAAAAAAATTACTCAAATCTCATTATTTTAATCTATCCTCCATAATGCGCTTATTTTTGCATAAAGACACGTCTCTGTAAATTTTTACATAAAATGATGTATAAAATATCGAATCTTTTTCAAAAAAACCATTTTTTTCGACCAGTTGTCATTTTTCACTTTAAATTGCATTTTTGCCACGAGAGATCAAGAAATGAACCTCACCACAACTTCCTCCACTGTTGGACTATGAAAATAGCAATTTTATTTTGCTAGAAATCGTTTTCAATTTACGAATTTAACCCTTTTCTCCCGTTTTTCCAACTCAAACACTCATTTCCGAACATAAATTTTACTGTTTCTACACGGTAGCTAAACTCAACACCGTCCATCGAGCAGCCCATAAGCACGAACATGGATTTCTCATGCCTGCCTGCCATGCTGGCCAACGTAGCATGGCCCTTGCCATGTCAATGAAAACATCTCACCGGTACCAATACCGCGATCGAAAACTCATTCTAGCATTCAATGAGTTTGGCATAAATTCAGCTCATTTTTAATATTTTCATTAAAACACAAGTCATTTCCACAGGATTTAACAGCTGAAGTATCTACAACAGCAGTGGTGCATCTGCAGCATGGGCAAGTGCAAGTTCATTTAACAAAATAGTGTAGAATATCTGCTAAAACCTGCATTGCTTAGCCCAGGTAACTAAAACTTCAGTAGAAAGAAAAGCCAGCAATGAGGAATGAACTATTGGAATGAAAACTCAGTAACAAAATAAGAATGCCCACCGTAAAAGAGGGTAAGAATCATGCATACAAGGAACAACAGAACATTTACAGCTACAAAAGTACAAATAACCCGAGTCCATACAGTTAGTCACATTAGTCACATTAGTTCGAGAAGATGATGCAATATTGAAATAAAGAAAGAAACTAATAATTGCAAATAGAGACCCCAATTTGTGAACTTGCTCTCTACAACAAAGAAAAGATGAAAGAAAGAAAAAGGAAAAAAGAAGAACAGAAAGGTGGAAAACCAATAATCAATCCCCTCCGAGATGATACATGCTGCTGCTGATTCTTCATTCATACCAGTCCTACCGCCTGACTCGAAATGGAAACAATCACAAGGTTCGTAAGTATAAAAATAGACGATCAGTCCTACTAAATTATAAAAAAGAAAAAGAAAAAATCCCCAACCAAACCACCAAGCATAAGCATCATCCCATAGTCGTCAATCAGACCGATAGGATCTCAAAGAAATATCTGCAATCAAAAGCTCAATTAAGCATACAATTGCTGCGACAAATGAGCACACATCTTTCCTCCATAAGCTGTGCTTTCACAGGAAATAATCAGGCGTTCTACGAGTTACATCCGGCTCCCCTCTTCTTGGGGCTGGCTCAAACTGCAAGCCACAAGAGAGCAAAACATCAAAACAAAACTTTATTGTTGAAATTGCAGTAAAACAACAGATTGCACAAATTAAAATGAAAATTCATGCTTCACCTGAATAAATGTATGCCCCTTGCAGTCGTCAACTTCTAAGATGGAGGCCATATTCCCACATCGGTAGCAATAATTAGGTGCACTAAATATGGTCACCACCTTTTGCTCCTGTTTCATGAAACTTCCATCAACAAAAATATTGAAGCCCCTGACGCAGATATTAAATAAGGGAGAGAGAAAAATTACATGTCCCCAGTTGTACCCTTCCATCACTAATTGATGAGCTCTGGCTATCAACTTAAGGTTATTTGCATGGTTGAACTGCTCTGAAATATCCTGAAATTACCCAATTGGATACATCAGAATAGTTAAATAACAAGGTAGGTGGTGACAGTGGCAGTTGCGGCGGTGGTAGTGGTGGTGGTGTGAGAAAAAATAAAAAGGATAAAACAGTGTCATACTTGTCCGAAGGTATACCCAGCACCACGAGGAGAAATACCCCAGCCACATCGGTCATCAGGATCAGACCATAAAAGGTCACACATGGGGCCTTCATGAGGAACTTCTTGAACACGGTCAAAGTTGCGTATGTTATCAAGGGTCTCAATTGACGGTGATAACCCTCCGTGCAAGCAAAATATTTCTGACTCGACCTGGATAGAATTAAGCAATTCAGAAGTGAGCAAGAATGTCAGCTTAGATGTGTATATATTCTCAGCAAGGCAAGTTAACGCCAGATAGTAACAAAAACAAACAGATTATTATAGTAGCCATCAATATTGCTCCAACATCAAGTATGACAGTCTATTATGTCAAGTTCTGGTTATAATCAAGGATGTAATTTCGACTAAGTGATAAAAGAACTTTGATCAAGTATGACCTATGAAGGCATCACAAGGAATTTAAATAACACTGAGGTAAAGAACCAAGATATGGCATTACTAAACAAGCTTTTCTTATGAAATATTTATGCATATAGTTAGCTAGGATAATTATGACAGGATCTCTTTAAAGAGCGTCAACATAGTTCAAATCCCTTAATTGTAATAAATGTACCCCGTGCATGTATCAGGCCCACCTGATGCAGGCCATTTCATAAGACAAGTTGTAATATCAAACAAATAGTTTTACTCAGCATATCTGAAACATAATTTAAACAACACGAAATAAGGAAATGTACAGATACAAACCAATGCTGTCAGAGGAAAATAATCAAAAAGATCTGTAAAGATCTTCCAAACATTTGCATTGCCATATCTGCCAACAAGAAGTGGAAATTAATCTCAGTAAACTTGATATAGAAAAACTAAACAAATTTAGATTGGCAAGCACGGCCATCCAAGCCTGCCAGCTTGTTACAAGTTGGGAAATCACATTTGAAATTTCCGAAACAACAATGAAGAACAATACATATTGCATCATAGTCACTTGCAAGCCCACAAAAATTCACCTACAGCACCAATGAGATGCTGAGTGCCAAAGATGATTTTCAATTTGACAAGGAAAAACTAAATGTCACATGAGACAAACTACAGTGCTAATCCACATCACATAATTCTTGGTATTTCGCCCTGCATGATGCAACACATCTGGTTTGTAAATTGAAACATCATGCATTTGATTATATCACCAAAAGTCACCAAGAAACAATATATTCAGTTAATATCATAGCCAAAGAACACAATGTCAGCATAATAGAATAGAATTGCTCCATTAAGGCATTAACGAATTTCTAGGAAGTAGCAACCAATATATCCACTGTAGCAATCTTGCAAAATGAAAGTATCCCAAAAGACCAAGTCAAACACTTCCAAGCAAGTTGAGAGTTTGAAGTGAAAAATATGTTTAGTTCAATGTCCCAAAAAGCGGCCATATATGAGGTGCAGTTTGCTGTTCGACCACAATATGCAGCCCATATACAGTCACATATGCGGTAGGTGGCCACATATGTAGCTTTTTTTTTTTTGTGGAATTAAAAAACAATGTTGAATGAGTTTGTTGGGTTAATTATTAGACACATACATATCTATTTTCATACAAGCTTGGTTAAAAATAATGTATATAAATGCAATTATCTTTATATAGATAAAATCTAACTATCTCTCTTCTTATTTTAGTAGGAATTATTCCTAATATATGTAATAATTATGTTTTTAAATATTAGTGAATAATTTTGTAGTTGTTAGATCTTATTATATAATTTTTTTAGTGATTGGCTTGTGAGATGACGTAAATGATAGTTTATTGAAAAAATTATTATTCTTCATAAAAGTTTAGCATACTGCTTTTTAGAATATTGCTTTTTGTTTGACATTTTTTATAATTTTGCGCAGAAATTCTGTTTATTTCTCAATTTAATAATTAAGAGTAAACTGCTAATTATTAGTTTAGTGGTACATATGCGCATATGAGGTTTTACTTGAAATTAATTATTTTAATTTGTGAATTCAGAATGATTACTTTAAGTATTTAGCTTTGTTAGGAAGCATTTATATATAATTTTAATACCTATAAATAATTTTTACTATTTTACTAACTGAACCGCATATGCGTCGGCATATGCTCCTGCATACCGCATATGCGCTATGCAATAGGAAACCGCATGAATACCACATACAGCATTTTAGAACATTAGTTTAGTTGAAACAAATTCAAACTAAGCCTTCAGTTAAAACGGGATGGCCAAAAGAAAAAACTGAACCAAAACTTGGAGATGTTGGGAACGCATCAAAAAGAGAGAAATTGCAGAATTTGGGATATTGACATGAAGACATTGAAGAAGATGATGAGTACGGCCTTATATAAAGAAGAAACTATTTTCAAGAAAGTTCAGGTAAGATTTAAACAAAAAATAGTTGAAAATTCTCAGCCCAATGATCAAGAGGAGGCATTGACACCTGAAAAGTCAAAGATGAGTCATAACAACTAAATTTCTGGTCAACTAGTAAACCATATTTAACGGATCATCCTTCAGTTGACAAGTATCATAATTGATTGATCAAGGACTCCCTTAATATATTTGCGATTTAGATAATAAAGAAATTTAAAAGCATTCATGTTGCAACGATTTGAACAAATCACATATAGTGAATATTACATCACATTCTCACCCCTCCAATCAAAGATTGGCTGAAATAAGGTTTCTAGCCTACATCACCAAATTCTAAAGATTGGCCAGCCAATGGATTAAACACTAAGAAATCTCTAAGACAAAACCTTTCTGGCAAAAGCTGATTGTTTGCAAGTTCAACTTCAGGCTAAATTGAGTTTAGTTTTTTTGAGGCAAATTTCCCGATAAATCTTCAACCATATCATTTTATGTTAGCTAGAAAAGTCTAAATTAGAGTCCAATCTGGAAAATTAGGTCATTGCCACGAAGGTTAGAAAAGATAGGCAAATTCATTCAATTTTGAAAAGGTAAGGATAAAAGAGACATATCTGAAACAAAGTATTGTCAGATCAAGATACCTCCACCACAAATAAAATTAAAGAGGGTGTAGGCCAACAAATAATGTGAGAATTTTTTTTAAAATTTATTTGTTGAAATTGAATGCAAGTTGAGTTCTTTTGTTGATGGACCTTTTATCTCATTTGTACCTTCATTTTTCAATCTTCCTCAATCCATCTCTCTTTTGCGTATCCTTTTGCCTAAGTGCAAGATGTTATATACCATTTCCACATAAATAAAAGTATGATACTCCATGAGACCTATTTCAGCCCACTCACAACATCTGACCTTCACTATCCTATGTGCCCTAGTAAAAATCTAATAAACTCATCCACAAAGCTTCAATGAAGACACAGATAAGGTTGTGACACAACTATATAAAAATGTGTGTGCAGTCACCAAAAAACCATAAACTAACAAGTGTTCGATACATAACTATATCATTATGTAAAGTTGTTGAGTGTTTTAGGCATTACATATAGCCTTAATTTTGTACAGTATTCTCATAAATCTGCTTTTAAGAATTGATATCTTTACCATTCACAAATCACAACAATGTGTCGACTGCATAACTTTTCTGCTCGTATCCATATACTTTGAATCTTAATAATCTCTATTTATCAAGTAAACATGCAGGTTTTACAGCCACATGTTCAAGGGACAAGCCCCTAATTTGTTGTATATAGCAATAAAATCTTAAAGTACACTTTATTACTTACTTTTTTCAATTAATCTTCTTACATTGGCACAATTTGGTTCACCCTTTACACTTGCTAGCTGTCATATACATAATCACAAGGTGCACACTCCTATCATTATAACTGTTTGTACCAACAATTATACTCCATGCACTACTAACTTCTTGGTGTACAAGTATAACAAAAATTTAAGCTCAATTTTAGACAGTAAACTCAAATTGGATGTCGTCAAAAATACTGTCAACTAGGGTCAAAGGGTGGTCATAGTAGTAGTGGACAACATACGAAACTAAGCAGTTGGACTTAGAGCAAGAAGGAACAAAGTAGATGAAAAATAGATCATGAAGGTATGACATAGAAATGCAATTCATAAATTTATCGCAAGCTCAGGTCACTAGATAACTTTCTCATGTTTAGACATTGAATATCCACAGCAGTTTTATCTTCTTCCTGGTAAATAAAAATTAGAAAGCATAGATCCTCTAACACAGCTCAACAAGCATTCAGTATACAATTAAGAAAGCTAAAAGATTTATTTTCTTTTGCATAAATCATAACAACTTTCTTGATTGTGAATCTTCCAACTCAGTTCATACAAAGCATAGCTTTTCTGAACATCAAAAAGCTATTGAGAAGTTAAAAAAATCTCAAGCGGTAAATCAAGAGTATTAAGATCACTACCCAGTAATTGTAAGGCATTGGTAGCTACCACAGCTATAAGAAGTCAATACTGAAAGTATTTTCGTTCTCTATCCCTACAACCATCGTATGCAGTGACTCTTATCTGGCTTGTGTCTCTTGGCATGCATCGCGTATTCCCATAACATTGGGATGATGTATAACCAGGCAGATCTTCGTGCGCAAATGCACTAACGCTCCGTTTGAGATTGCCCAGAGTATGTATTACAGGCAGTGAGAAAGTGTAATGGGAAAATATCCTTTTTGTACTCATGAGGTAATACATGTCGTAGATCGCACTGATTCAGTTATGATATGATTTCTGCAATTCCACAGGAAAATGGAGAAGCATGTCTTGACATGCTTTCACCCCAATTCCTTTTTGGCCTGATAGTGTTGGCAACCCTCAATACTAAACGGGCCCTAAGTAATGATGAGGATGAGCCATAGATAAATCTATACAAATTCCTACACCATCAAGTATTCACAAAATTTAGGAAGAAAATAAATCCCAAAATTCCATCAACAATTATACACAGAGGCCAGTTGATCAACTGGCATTGATACATGATCTCTTACTTCGAAAAAAACTAGATTTGCTATATTTAATTATGCAAATATAATTCTGCAAGAATTTACAGATAAGACGCCTAGAAAATGTTAGATGAGAATGTACTTAACAATTTCAATTGCATTATCTTCAAAATAGTTATTATAAAGCATCAACTAAGGAGCAAAATATTTAAGGACCAACTATAGCAATTTCAGCAGTCAGTATACCAACAACTCAAGAAAACAATCGGATGAGAAGGTGCAGATAATAATATGTAAAGAAATAACTCACTTCCGTAGGCACTCATCATAAAACCCATAAACTTGAGTGATCTGCAAATTTATAAGGAGAACTATTCAGGCAACATGCTATTTGTCCGATAAACAATACAGATAAGAAACAAATGGAACAGGATTTCGAGGACTATGAAAGGTCAGAGTCCTTGGTCTTCACCACATTGATACCGGCGATGATCAGATATATATATATATATAGAGAGAGAGAGAGTAGGTCTACTATACTCTTATGAGTATAGACCCCTTTGTACTCAAAGTTGTTTTCGGTGATGCAGCTTCCGAATCGACGATCCATACCATTCAATATGATCTAGAGCATAACTTCTAGAAACTAAATTTTGTAATTTTTCGAAATTATAATAAAGTCCATCAAGTGAGCATAAAATGAATAGTCAAAATCGAACGGCTCCTAAAAATAGTGGATCGGATTCTTCAATTTAAGATCAGAATTATGGATCTCTATCTAAATAGTGAATAGAATTTTCTATCAAAAATTCAACCTATTCCGATTCTTTTACACCGTTAAACTAGCAAACATTCTATACCAGCTGTTAAAAATTGTCAATTTAGAGATCTTTTGATCGTAAGGTAAATAATGTCAAAAAATTATGAATTTTAGTTCTAGAAGTTTCAAATGCTCTAAATCATGTTTAACAATATGGATCGCCAATTCGGAAACTCTATCATCGAAAACAACTTAAGAGTACGAAGTCAATCGTACTCAAAATTGACAATTTTTAACGGCCGGTATAGGATGCATTCTAGTTTAACGATGTAAAAGAATCGAAATAGGTTGAAATTTTTATAGAAAATTCTATTCACTATCTAGATAGAGATCCATAACTCCAATCTTAAATTGAAGAATCCGATCCACTATTTTTAGAAGGAGGCCGTTCGATTTTGACCGCTCATTTTATGCTCACTTGACGGACTTTATTATAATTTCAAAAAATTACGAAATTTAGTTTCTGAAAGTTTAAAATGCTCTAAATCATATTTAACGATACGAATTGTCGATTCGGAAGCTGCATCTTGTGAGTATAGTAGCTCTCTCTCTATATATATAGAGAGAGAGAGAGCTACTATATCCTTGTGAATATAGACCCCTTCGTACTCATAAGTTGTTTTCGATGATGCAGCTTCCGAATTGACAATTCGTATCGTTAAATATGATCTAGAGCATTTGAAACTTCTAGAGCATGAATGTTGTAATTTTTCAAAATTATAATAAAATCCATCTAAGTGAGCATAAAATGAACTGTCACAATCGAACAATCTCCTGAAAAGTGGATCGGATTCTTCAATTTAAGATCAAAGTTATTGATCTTTATCTAGCTAATGAATAGAATTTTCTATCAAAAATTCGACCAATTCTGATTCTTTTACACCATTAAACTAGCAAGTATCATATATCAGCAGTTAAAAATTGTTAATTTTGAGATCTTTCGATCATAAGGCAAATAATAAGGTAAATGATGTCGAAAAATTATGAAATTTGATTTATAAAACTTTCAAGTGCTCTAAATCATATTTAACAGCATGGATCGTCAATTCGGAAGCTTTATAATCAAAAACGACTTACGAGTCCGAACTCATGCATACATATATAATTTTATATATATATAAAGAGAGAGAGAGAGAGAGAGAGAGAGAGAGATAGGCTTGTGTGCTTTTAGAAGCACGGAGGCCTCCGTGCTCCCAAGTTGTTTTCAACGTTAGGACTTCCAAATAGATGATCGGCTCCGTTAAACTTCATCTAGAGTATTTAAAAGGCCTAAAAAATAAATTTCATGATTTTGCGATATTATTTGCCTAGTGATCAAAATGGCTCAAAATCAACAATTTTAATGGTCGTGGTGAGCCATTTGCAAGTTTAACGATGTAAAAATATCCAAATCACATAAAATTTTGATAGAAAATTCTTTATAGGATATAGAACAAGATCAATATATTTGATCTAAAATTTTATATGATACTAAAATTTCGAATAGACATCACTGGAAGTATCTAAAAACTAATGATCAAAGGGTAGCAAAATTTGTAATTTTAATCATAGATATAAGGCGGTTGCTCGTTTAATGGTGTAAAGAAATCTAAATAATTGAATTTTGGTTAGAAAATTCTTTAAACTATTTAAAACAAGATCTATACTCTTGATCTTGATTACAAGACTCCTATCATCACTTTTTGAAGGATATTCATTTTCAGCCGTTTATTTTTGGGTCCACTTAATGGACAAGAAAAAAATAACGAAAAAGCATGAAATTTAATTTCCAAATAGTTTTAATGGTTTAGATCATATTTAACAGTGCCGATCGTCGATTTGGAAGCTCCATCATCGAAAACAAATGGGTGGCAACGGAGCCCATTCACTACTGATAGCATTCAAGCTCAACTCTATTATATATATATATATATATATATATATATATATAACTAGGCTACTATGCAATCGATAGCACCAAGTCATTGGTGCTATTAGGTTTTTAGCCCTTGAATTAAAAGATGTGTGGTTAGGATGATAGTGGTCCCCTAGGGATTAGTGGGTGGTTGGTGGAATAGTATGATCTAAGGGGTGGAAATGCTCAAAAGAATAGATCTAATGACGAAAAACTTGGTAGCACCAAGTGCTTGGTGCTATCGATAGCATAGTAGCCGGACTCTCTCTCTCTCTCTCTCTCTCTCTCTCTCTCTCTCTCTAAGTAACCAAAAAAGAAAGCAGTAACCAAAAAAGAAACCTAGTACCTGACGACTCTCGTGGTTTCCTCTAAGAATAGTAATTCGCTGAGGATAGCGAACCTTCAAAGCCACCAGAAGCTGTTGGGTTGAACATACTAAATTAATACCAAGCAACATTCTATCAAGTGATACAAAGATGTACCAATCTAACAAAAGTGGAAAAGAATGTCTCCTTCAACGAACAGTTGGAAAATCTGCCTGATGCTGGTTTGGGTGGCAAGTAAATCATAATCAATGTTTGGGCGTTATATGACCCCAAGTAGCTTGAATAAGAACTGAGTTTAGTTTGCAGAAAGTCTTAAACACTAATCACACCCCAGCTGAAGCTACAATATGACTAAAACAGTGTTATTCCAAAGCCCTTCAGCCTCTCTCTCAACCCTTTCATTGAAAAGCAAATTGAAATCCTCATGATGGAATGTGATGTCACAAATACGACTTGACTAACTCCTGAACGATTATTCACTACTAGTTCAAACAGTTGACCAGCATAGAAGAGTAATAAAGCAATAAACATTAAAAACATACAATCTGTAGTCAAAAGAGCAATGAAAACAAACATGAAGATTCATAGTGAATCACAGTTTCCATACACATCGCAGATACATAAACACAACAAAGACGAGGATATAGTATTTCCAGGAAGGCAATTTTACTTCATATCCTACATCAATATTTCCAGATTCTCATTTTTTTTCTTTTTTTAATATTTATCCTTATATTCAATAGTTGATGTAAATTCCAGGTATTAGCGTGACTAAGGCCATATACATACACATACAGCATATCAAAGACTTGTGCAATTTACGATACATTATTCCTAGTTTTGTCCATTTTTTCATACTTGCTAACTGAAAGAACAAAAAAAGAAGTATTCTTTCAAATTCAAAAGTGACGGGAAGGTTGTTGAGAGAATTCGACAGAGTTTCAAGAGGGTGAAGAGGGTGGCTGTTAGGAAGGAAGGATGAAAGCTTGATTAGGGGCAAAGGGGATGGCTATGAGAGAGAGAGAGAGAGAGAGAGAGAGAGAGAGAGAGAGAGAGAGAGAGAGAGAGAGATCAGCATTAGAGCTAGGAAAAAGATAGTATTACTTCGACATTATGAGGCACAAGAGCTGTCGGCTGAATGAAATTCCATATTGTCCCAGAGTATAAATAACCAAAAGTTCAAATCTGCTTCGTGTAGAACAAGAAGTTTTTAGTAATACAGACACAGGATTTAATTAGCATCCTGCAGTACATTTGAGAACAGAGAGCATTATCTAACAATGTTCAGCAGATCCAAAAGTTCATCTTCATTACTAATTAAAATAGTTGGTCTAGATTTTTTACAACTGCAATTTGTTAGCTTCAATGACCAAAAAAGTAGTCAAAAAGAAAGAAGGGCCAAAAAAAAATTCAACATGGTTATACCACAGCGAAAACTCATAAAATTTGCCTACAAATATGATAGTTCTCTAGTAAAAACATCTATAGCGAAATAAAGTTCAGCTTCAGATCCATGGACCATGCAAATATGTAAAATATTCAACAATAAATCCAAGAAAACTATCAATTTGAAATGTTATTTATAAAACAGCAGAGTACACAGATTCTTAGCACTTTCTTACCGTGACAGTTTCAACTGAATAGTACCCACGGTCTACATAATCTCCCATGAATAGGTAGTTTGTGTCTGGACACTACCAACAAAATAAAATATTGTCAAACATACAGCAAAAATAAGGACAGCATGTTAGTATGCATTATAAGGAACTATGGCAAGTTACAAGGGACCCAAACTAATGCTAGTACCTTAACATGTAGGTCATTACATTATTCAGCTACTTCAGAAGACAACTAAATATGACAAAGAAAAACAACCAACCTTCCCACCAATTCGAAATAATTCTGCTAGATCATGAAATTGACCATGAATATCACCGCATATTGTCACAGGGCTTTTGACAGGCTGCAATAAAAAGAAAATGACTGCTCATTTACACAAAGCAATAGTACATTAATGTTATTATTAATATTATCATAATAAAAAAAATCTTATGTGAAATTTCAGGCACAAAAAAAGATGATATCAACAGAAAACTTCCAGAACCAAGTTTACTTTCAAAACTAAAAACCAAATATTTACAAGTTTCAGTATTCTCTTGTAGAAAAGATTAAGGCTGCAAGCAAATAACTAAACAAATTTATTTCCATTTAGTTTCACATAACAAGTTAGTAGCAATGGCTACCGGAATAGGAAGAATATCCGCAGTTCTGACCATACAAGAGTAGCCAAACTTAAAAGAAGGGGTGATTTGCTACTTTATCAGGTAACCTCCCAATTAGCAATCTAAGCCTTCTTTCAAATGCCAAACGCTCCTGCCACAACCAACAAAATCTCAAAGGTGAGATTCATAAAGCAAAAGAATTTTGACCGTGCAGCGGTTGAGGACTATCTCCTCCAACATAGGAAGGTTGCAGAGGAGCAAAAGAGAGGCCATGAGCCATTCCAAGTCTACAACCAGTAATCAAAATGAATTTGTATTTTGTAGTCCATTTCCTACATTAAGTGCATTTATGACTTCACTTTGAAAGAGCTCTACTATAAAATGCAACAGACAACCATTTGGCACACAAAAAGCCTGAAGTTCTGATAGCAGAAAACTGAAATAACCTGTTCAGCTCCAAAATCAAAAGCCCCACTTCTCCACCGCAATCTTCATTCAATTTGCAATTACAACTTTTAAGATATCTTTGCCGGCACAACTATTCCTTAAGCTTTACGAGTAATTAAGGCCTCTCAGTGCAATGTAGTGTTGATTTGGTTAACATAAGTTAAGTATCAGTTTGGTTCCAAATATAATTGTCAACAGAAAAGATTTCCCAAGGAAAAGTATTTTCCGGGCATCCTTATTCAATTTACAGGAAAAGGTCAAGGGAAAATCCAGAAATAGGCTCTCCATTCGGAGAGTGCACTCCTGTTTTTCATTTTCAGCATTCTCGGCAGCCCAAAGCTGGAAAACAGTAGAAGAGTCTTCCCTGGAATCAATAAAATAGTTTCTCCCTCAAAAACTTATTTACAGCCAACCAAAAATACCAAAAACCATTTTCCGTCAAAAACAGTTTGGGGGCCAGGCTTTGAGGGGTACTTGTCTTCACTCATTCTTCTACTATTCCTTTTACTTCACTATTATAAAAATTTATTAGAAACATTCCCACGATTTATCCACCATTAATCGTTCTAAAAGCTTCCGCAAGCATTACCAAATTCTTACCCATCAAGATAATCCCCTAGCTCAAAAGAACTTACAGCTTATATATATATATATATATATATATATATATATATATATATACAAGGTTTCTGGAATTTTAACTTTCAACACCAACCAACTGCCCAATAACTGAGAAGCCTACAGAGAAAAAGAAGCGAACCTGCGAACTGACCAGTCGAATTCCTAATTGATTGACCTATCAGCCTTGCATTTCAAGGTTTCTCAACTTCTTCCATTAACAGCCTTGCATCTTCTAATTCTAAGGACCCTCAACTCATCATGTGCCATTAACACTCTCTTGCACAAAACTCCCCATCAAATTAAATGTCGCCATGCCTTTCATTATCACTTCCTAAATATTTTTCAGTCCCTCTCTACCATTCAAGGAACCTTTATCTTAAATTAATCAACATTCATGCCTTCATGGTGCACCACGGTGTCACCATCAAACATGTCTGAGCCATCTTAATCTCATCAATTAGTTTTTCAGCCAAAGTGATGAAAACCTAGGCTAGGATGTTAACATTGAGAAGAACACGAATATATTTTGAGTTGCTGAGTTGCCAAGTCATAATTAAATCCAAAGCTTCGAGGAATCACTATTTTCAAGATGATATTTTCCACCCAAAATAACCAGGTAACTTGATGATAAATATAATAGTTTTCTGGAGCCAAAGGAAATTGCCTCTTCAAAAAAAAAAAAAAAAGAATAATAAAGGAGAAGAGACCACAAATTTAGTACTAGAAGCTTAAAGTACACTCGTTCTCGAATCTCTTTTCTACGCAGCAGCTAGTATCATATTAGTGCATTATTTATAAAAGAAAATTTTACCTATAAAGAGAGCAGCAGAGGTAGTGATGTAATTAAGATTGTACTGGTTGCATTTCTTGGTAGAAAATAAAAAAGGATACTGAAGAATCCTTACCTGGACATTGCTCTCTTCCATCAGTATCTCTTTTGCCTTCTCACACAACACTCTAACCTGCACGAGCAACACGCAAATATCATAACAATCCAATTGCTGAAGATAAAAATTGATCTGATAAAGGTGAACAAGATACATGACCAAATCCTAGTGATTTAAGTAGTTGCAACATTGGCACATATTATCTAATCGATGATTCGAAGTCAACTACAAAAAGTCAAAATAAAAGTCATTACGCCACTTGGATTTAAGTAATCTTTGATCAGAAATACGTAGCCTCCACTAAAAAATTGGCCACCAATCCACCATATTACTCCTTTCAAAAGTTCAAATGTAAACTTCAGTCGAGTGCCACATTTTCTAGAGACTCTTTTGAGCTTCCTTTACTGAAAATTTGACATCTCAACTCAAAAAAAGACAAAAAAATAAGTCCATAAACTAATGGAACAAGATAGGTTGCAATTTTACGTGAACCACATAAATATTTTAGCCTGCAAAGCAGAATTCCTCCTAACACCGTACCACCACCTCCCCAAGTCCCCAAGTGGCAGACCAATGCAAAACCTGAAGACCAACATCAAAAAGCATACCAGCGAACTAGAATATGACTGCAGCAGTTGCAGGTTACTAAAAATTCCAAAGAATTTAACAAACCAATGAAATGGCAATATGATTATTTGGGATAAGGACAGCATAGCCCACTAATGGACCAGGCAAGAAGTAACTGTGGAGCTTTAACGGTAATTAGAAATTGTATATATTGAAATATACTAGGCCATATTCGGCTTAAGTATAGCTTAAGGGATCAACCGATTTTACATTTGGAAGTAATAAGAATTTTCAAAAGAGAATATCCAATGAAAAAAAATAAATAAATAAACAACAAATAGTGAGATATCATATTGTTTCTGTAAAATACAAGAAACAAAAATTGACACAAAACCAGCATGATACAGATGTGTAGCCACTCGTAGTGCATAGCAATGTTAATGGTATGCAACATTCAACTCCCTAAATTAGGGTTACATGATGCCAACAGACAATTTCCTACATATAGACTAATCATATAATTAAAATATATCTAAGAGAAGATTATATAAACAACATAGGCATTTCCACTATTGACATTATAAAACCAATTTAGAAAGTAAATCAATTTCACTTAAGGATAATGATGTTTTCTGGAGCCAATTAAATTTTATAAGAGGCTTGGGATATATTAAAGGATGAGCACATTTAATCACATGCACATACGTCGAGTCCAACCATCAATTGTCCATGCTAAATCTAGACAAAACGCTAAGGCCCTATTTGGATGTTGGAATAAGTTATGCTTGAACAACTTCAGCATGATAATTTTCTTGTGTGATTGGAGGTAAAAAGCTTGATTTTTTGCTTCTTGAAAGGTCTTGCCCTTCATTATTTGGTAGAATAACATATTTTACCTGCAAGGTGATTTATCTTATTCCAAAAAATTGGCTAGAAAATGAAATATATTATTCCATTCAAGACGTTTGATCATATTTCTCATCCACCAGATACTATAACTTCTTGAGTAAATCAAAGGTATATCTAGAATAAGATATTCTTGCATCCAAAGTGGGCCTAAGTATATGCAAAATAAAAACATAAGTGCCTAGGGATAAAATCTGTTTCAGTCACTGCGGCATAATGCTTATAACAACCACCATTGAAAGCTAATCTATTCATACAAGAATGCAAACAAACCAATCAGGCTTTGCAACAAGATCCTAAATTTCCAATATTACAGAAGGAAGCATATAATAATACCACCATGATTCAAATACTGCAAGTAAGCACTTCTCATTTTTCAATATATTACACTAACTTCAGAATGGAATTTTAGATTTTCTTAAAGGAGACAGAAAGGAGAGAAGACACCACTTTTCAACAACCTCCAATCAATATTCCAAATTTTTGACCAAGGACCTGTCGTTCAAAATTCTTAAGTTGAAATTTGCACATTTGTCAACGTTGTGATCTAATATTTCATGTTGGCTTCAAACTAGTGGGAAGAAAGAAAATACAGGCCCTTGATGAACGAATTAACAAAATTGCATAATCTGGAGTACTACAGCATGTATTTTTCGCTGTCCAAAGACCGTTCAACTTAGAATCTTATCTTACATGACCAAGAATGGTATGTACAAACGGTTACCTGAATGCAACAAGCGAATCTCCACAATGACACTAAAGAATCTCACAACCTATCTTAACAAGCCAAATAAAGTCTCAGATCTCTCGATATTTCTACAGAACCACGGCAATAACGCCAAAACGAGCCATTTCCGCCCAAGAGATAAGATCATAGAACAGATCCACCACACTTAATGCTTAACCATTTGCAATAACCCCATGGTCGCCGACACCCCACTATTTACTAAAGCAGAAATCAAAACCCAAGCAAATCGCCCACAAAGCCCCCATTTTTCCGCCACGAAACGCTTGCACCGCTCCCGATCCGCCGAAACCCACCTCGATTCGAGCGCCACCAGCGAGAATCGGAGCAAAAACCAAACAAAACCCACAAAAATACTCAAACGGAAAGGAGATCGTACAAAACCCACAAAAATACTCAAACGGAAAGGAGATCGCAAAGAGGGAGAAAGGGGTCGTAGGGAAAAGAAGAACCTCTGGCTCAGAGAGAGGCTTGCACTGCATGAGCTGCGAGATCTGCTCATCGAGGTTGCCGTGGGAGCTCGCGGCCGCCGAATTCGCGCTGCTCATCTTCTTCTTCCCCCACCAGTGCGACCCTTCCGAAACCCTAACCCTAGATCTCGAATCCTTAGCTTCCTCTCTCTCTCAAATAATATGCTTGGAAAGAGGAAGAAAGTAAAGAGATGCCCTCGGGCGCCCTTCGATCGACTATATAAATTTTTGTACTTATTTTTTGCTCGTCATCTTTTGAGGAATTGAGAGATTTGATTTGTTCGACAGAAAAAATAAAAATAATCCTCGCGGTCTCCGGGTGTGCGGCTACGAACAGCAGTACAGCGTTTCCCACGTGTCGGAAATATAGTGGGGATGAGAACGAGGCATAGTGGGGATGAGACGGAGGGGTCCAAATAAAACAGAAAATAGAGTTTTTAAATAAAAAATAGTTTACGGGTGTCCAAAAAGAAAAAAAATTTAAATAGTATGTTAAAATAAATAGAAAATTATTTATATACCTACAACTTTTTTATTTATATTTTTATTAATATTAAAAATATTTTTTAAACATTTTAAATTATTTCAAATCAACTTTTTTATTTATATTTTTAAAAAAATTAATATTAAAAATATTTTTGTAACGTTCTAAATTATTTCAAATATATCCTAAAGTTAGATAAATTACTATTTTGTCCTTTTAAATATACCGTATCATCGTCATCACCAATTTTTTTTATTTACTTTCAAATTAGAAGTAAAATAGTATTTTGACTTTTTTTAAATTCTAGTAAAAGTTTAACCTGGAATAATTTAATAAGTAATAACAGTGGGATTATTTTTGAATAACGGAGGAATATATAAAAGATATATATTTGAAAAAAAATAAAAATAAACAAAATATTTTTAAAGTATTAAGGGGTATATGAAATATTATCACTAAAATAAAATATTATAATTATAAAATTAATTGTTTATAAAATTTAATTATAAAAATATAACTATAATCTACTAATGAGGAATAGAAAAAAGAGAAGTGGTGAACAAAATGCCAAATTCTAAAAATGGCAAATCAATCGCCATCTATAGCAAAATTTCACAACCCAACATACAAAAATGGTGAATCGTTTATCGTCTTTATAAGCGATAAATGATTCACCGCTTTTTTGAAACACTATTGTCACGCCCTGGGGTCGGAACTGCGACCCGGGCTCGCCAACAGATCTGCCATCTGTACGAAAATCTCTGCACAAACGAAGCGTCCAGCCTGCAAATCAGATCTATAGCTAAACATGTATCAGAGCTGTAAAAAAAAAATAAGTAGCTACAGAATCCCAACACTGAACAGTTGAAGTAACACATCCAAAATACATAGTCATCTCCCAGACTAATACATAATACATGATACATCAAACCTCTCAGACTGTTCAGTATATAAATAAATCTCTCAGACATGGTACATCTACCTCTGACTCTCAAAATAAAACTGGTAAGGAGCTACTCAGCCACGCCCTTACCTTGATCTGCTGCCTCCGCCCGAACCGGTGCCGGAACAGCTACCTCAGAAAAACCTGTCACCACAGCGGGTGTGAGAACTACACCAACACGTAGTTCTCAGCGTGTACCATCACCAACATCCACGATATGCCCACTAAGTCTACTGGAGGCAATAAGATAGGTAATCTGAAATATGAAAACTGATATGAAAGCTACAGCTACTATGCCTCAAGTATCATGCTCAAAGGAAAATACTCAACTATGAACATGCTATGCATCCATTCGCTCACGAGGTACTCACATCAACCCAATCTCTCTGACTGCAAAATCTGGTCCAGTCAAGCCTGCGCCTCCTAGTGTATCAATTAGGGCCCCTAGTGTATCAACTAGGGTGTCCAATCGGACTATCATAATATCACGCAAAGAAGCCTCATCAGGCACATCATCATCATCATCGCATCCAGAGCGGCTCTCGAGGGGCGCGACCCCACCGAGGAAATAAGCGTGTCTCATCTGGTTTAATAAGCGGCATCTACATACTATAATCCACGATCGAACAGATCGGAAACTCGAATGCCAACTAACCCATAAACAGGTTGGAGAATGTCACGCCCCGGGGTCGAAACTGCGACCCGGGCTCGCCAACAGATCCGCCACCTATGCGAAACCCCGCATAGGCGAAGCGTCCAACCTGCAATAGTATCCTCTAACCACTAAACAGATATCAGAGCTAAAGGAAAACTGCTGTAATAAAAATCTGAATCACTGTACAACTAAAAAATAAAAGTACAATATCCATCTCCCATAAATAATGATACAATAATCCGATCCACCGAAACTGTAATACAAGTAAAAGCCACCTATACAACATCTATAAATCCAAAAAGGAAGATAAACTAAAGTAATAAAATACAACTGTGTACAGTGAAACCCACAATCCGGGTTGGTACATCTATCCCACTGTAGAAATCAACACTGGTAGGGATCTATCTCGCGACTCCTTCGCATCGAACCGTCAACCGAAAGATCCGCAACTCCCGCAGCAAACACTGCAAAACAAAGGGAGGAGAGGGGAAAAACAACAATGGGGGTGAGAACCACTAGTAAAACCAGTAGCCTCCCCCTGTGGGTAAAGCCTCAAACCCCGACGTACCCACTAAGTCTACCAGAGGCAAGAGAAGGAGTAAGAGAGGTGGTAAGCTATAAACAGAAATACTGATAAGAGGAAGCTACCACTAGTATGTCTCTAAATGCAGTATCAAACGAAATGATTGTATGAATGCATCAGAAAATAGTATCTGTCCAAATAACCCAATCTAGTACCACCAGTAAAACTGGTATTGCCTGCTCAGCGGAATCTGCACACATGGCTCGAAACCGCGGGATCGGCCCACATGGCTTGCATCCCAAAATAAGTATCAGACCGGCACACATGGCTGGGTTCAAAAGCCTACCTCCGGAGTGGCACTCGAGGGGAGCGACCCACACGAGTAAAGTATCTCAGTAACAAGTATCTCTGTATAGCAGGACTTTGATCATGACTATGATCAAAGTGGGAAAATCCATCCACTAATGAAACCCCGATCCCTAATCTGGTGCAATAATACTCAATAAGTGGGAAACTCCATCCACTAGAGAAATCTGATACCCAATCTGATGCATAAGTAAACATCCGGTCAACCGCCCAATGTCCGCGATCGCCGCAACACCCCACAAGTCCAAAATCCGATAAAGTAATCAACATCTGGCTAACCGCCTAATGTCCGCGGTTACCACAATGCCCCACAATCCATAATCGAGTCTAACCTGTCCCAGACTCAAATGGCCTCAACTACACTATCCCGAACCCCTGCTCTAACTCGAGCAACATGCATCTGAATAAAAAGGAGAACAGCTAAACATGGTTTCTCCTAAGTCAGATTCCAACATGAAAGTGTAGCAGAAAAAGGTGGCCTATCTAGATGTCCATACAAGCATGCAAGTGTCCTCATGTAGAATGAAAGAAAGGCATCTAACAGTGTTCTTACACAGATTAGATCATGAATAGTATATACTCTCATAAGGAATAACTCACACAGAATATAGGTTAAAGAACATCATTTATCATCAATATCACCTAAAGGAGTACAACACTTATCAAACCTCACATTCTCACATGGATATGCTAAAGATCATTTAACATCACTTAAACATGGACATTCAATCAAGTATCACCAATGAATAGACTAAGGTTCAACAACTTTCATTGATCTCACATAGGATGAACATAGGATCTACCAACAACATCCAATCTCATTTGGAGGAATTAGGAGTCATGAACAAAGCTTAGTCTCATAATGAATAGGCCTCAACTCACAATGATAAGCATCTTTTCATGAATGAACTAGGAATCAAAAGCATAGGTCATTCTCACATCGACTAGATCAATAACCAACATCAACACCCATTTTCACATAAGCTAGATCAAAGATCAATCAACTAATTATTCTCACATGGATAGGTTATGAATCAACATCTATGCTCAACATCACACATTGTAGGTTAAGGATCGACAACTATAATTCATATCACAAAGTGGAGGCTAAGGATCACCAAACCAACTACTCTCATATAAGCCATTCTCAAATAAATCAACCAAGTCCTTCTCACATAAGCAACCAAGCACTTCTCACATAACCCCATCAAGTCCTCATATAAATCAATCAACCATTCATATATAACTATCACCATCATTCTCACATAATTATGTTAACCATTCATCACAAGGTGTAGGTTGAAGATTAGTTTCCTAATTACCCTCACATAGAATAGGTTTAAGGATGATCACTTATAATCAACTTCATATGAGATAATATAATTTCAACCAACTAATCATTTACTCATGCATAAGCTAAGGATCAAATAACTTAATCTAAACATGGATATCCAAGCATATTATACCAAGGAGAAGAGAACAACAATTAACTATGCCATGAGGGAAACCAATAGCCCGAGTGGGTAAATCGTCGTTTTCGGCAAAGCACAACCACCCACCTGAAACTTGACGATCCGATGCCCGATCTGGCTGAATTTTGGCGCGAGTAATCCTTATCCTCCCTAGAGTCCGATGCCGTGAAAATCATCCAAATCCGCCTCACGGATTGGGCGCAATCACTGAAACAATGCACACTGCGCACTCAAATTCCAGAATTTCAGCAAGTGCAACAAGGTTAAATAAAAAGTATATGCAACCTCAAATACCACAAAATGAAGTCTCCAACAGTAAAACAAAGATCTCATCTTTCATACAAATACCTTCAAGTCCTAAAAAATCCACCATTAAACTCCCTTAACATTCAAATACAACAAATGTCACAATGCTGTCCAAAACTGCTAACATAAACTTGCTAGCATTTCCAAGCTTAATCAGGGGCTTTTCCAAAGGGATTTATCCACATATCACATAAGAGAATTTGCTCACCTTGAAGTTAAGAAGAAGTCCCAACTTGAATTTCTGAAAAGGACCTTGTATCCACAAAGTTATATGCATTCCAAGGTGCATTGCTCAAATCAAAACTAAAACAGGGACTGCAGTAATCCATATAATAGCACTTGGAAAGATCATTAAAGTTACCTAACCAAACTTGCTCCAAATCCTGCAAGAGAGGTACCATTGAATTCCTTGTTGAGAGTAGATACAAATTGAGCCAAAGAACTCCAAATTTCATGCCCGGATGAAGGAGAAAACCCATAAACACTTTGAACTATCCACCAAGTTCCGTCTGTGCACGAATGCAGCAAGGTGTTCCAAAGATTATACATAAACCCCAACAAAAGCTCAGATCTAGGGAAAATGGTACTTACCAATATTGTAGATCTTCGAGTCCTGGAAATTTCCCCGGAAAAATCATCCAAAAATTCCACTCCTACAATTCAGAAAAGCCAAAATACTAAAGGCTGCCCAAAAATCCAGAATGAAACAAAGGGTCCCAAAGATGGCCCTAAAACTCTGTAAAAACATGAGATCTGAGGGGAGAGTTGAATACAAAGATTGTAGCCTTACCTCGCGTGAAAACGTAGAATGAAAAATGAGCTCAAAATTCCAAGAAATGAGTCCTGGGGAATTTTCGCACTAAAACGCGACGGAGAGATTCACAAACTGCAACAATGGTGGTGCTTGCCTCATGGAGAAGATGATGGTGATAAAGCCTCTATAATCCATCTCTTTGCTAATGAAGATGAAGGAGGGTTGCCAATAAATCCTCTGTAGAAGTCCCCAAAGTTGGAAGCTCCAAAAGTGGGAGAAGGAGGAGGTGGAAGAGCTTAAGTAGGAGGAAGAAGAAAGAAGAAAAGAGAGAGGAGGAGAGGGTACTGTGCGGTGCACAGTACCGGGCCAAGCCCGCACTCGGCCCAGCCCGCCCGCAGGCGGGGGCACGTGGCGCCCATCCGGGCGCCCCGCCCCTGGGCGGATGGCCCAGATGGGGCCACGCCCGACGCGGCGCCCGCCATTGGCGTGGCGCCGCGTGTCCCCTGCGCGGGGACGCGTAGTGCGGCGCGGCGCACGTGGGCGCGCTCTGCCCAACGCAGGCGCGCCGCGTGGCCCGCGCCCGCCTCTCCTGTGCCGCCGCGTGGAAGGCCGAGCAGCCGGTGCGCCTGGTGCACGCCCAATTCCTGTGGACCGGCAGTCTGAAAAGGATCCAATAAGCTCCAAAAATACCATTTTTTGCTATTTTCGCGCGCTGAGTCCAATTCCGGAGTCCAAAATTTCAAATAATGCAACCAAATAGCCGTTTTGATCATTTTTCCGCGCTGAATCCAAATACGGTGTCCGTTTTGCGCGAAACCACCTTTATTTTTCGACGAAACTCCCAAATAGGCAATCTTGATCCATTTCTCACACTGAGTCCGTTTCTTGGGTCCGATTTGCACGCAACCAACACTATCCACAGAAATAGGCCTCCACAAGCTGTCGATCACACTGTAATGACCACAAAGATCCGGGTCTTCACAGAGAACCCTCCACGACTCAATCTGATAGTGCACACAAACCCCCAAGACACTAGGAAACCCATCCACTGAGTCAATAAAAATCCCCTTCGGCCCCCAGGCACGAGGGTACATGCATCCTGAACCTATCCAACCCCTCTGGGTGATCTCAATGTTTAAAAACCATTTTTAAAGCCAGTTTTTTTTTTCCATTAAAACGGGTTCAACGATTTTTAAAACAGTTCAGATGCAATCCAAATGTCAACTAATCATGCAATGTAGTATCAAACAGTCTCAAGATCATACTAATGATAATTGGGGTTCAGGTCTGTCATTTAAAGATAATTTAGACATCTATCAGATTTTACCAGCTATACAAATAGCTAAACTAGGCATGCTAACTGTTAGTTGTATGCCCCAAAAGCCTATCAGGCTGACGCATTTTATTATATGGAACATATTTGTACTTGATCTTTATTATAATTTGGGCATTTTATGCCATTCATGTTTGATGTGTCCATGAATCGTCCTTTGATTTAATGAGATGATAATGTATATTCTTAAGAGTTAAGAATTTGAGATACATATTATTAGTGATTAAGTCATGAATGCTCTCAATCGGAGGATCATCATGGGGACGATGATTGATCCGGCAAGATTGATGTATGTGTCGCTCTCTTTTAGGATGACGAGTCTCAAGTCATTAGTGTGGGGACACTGGAGCGAACGTGCAGGTGGTTGTTATAGAACAAGGGCACTGAGCGTGACCAATTACGATTAGTTACTTGGATGTCTACTCTTTCGTCAGTAACTGATTCGATGTTGCAGTGGTACAACTGATCCTTAGACCTGCGACACCACGGCCATTCAATATGAGGCTACTGTAGTTTGACTATGCAAACTCTGATCCTAGTCACGGGTCTTAGTAGTATATGTTGGCCGCAGTCGGTTCATATTAGGAATGGGTGTTTGTTTACAGGGGATCTATCGCTCTCGGTAGAGAGATAATTAGTCCTATGCTATTTGTAAGGCAAAGCTCAGAAATCCTCGGCCGGGGTAATATGGTTCATGGAAAGGTGTTTCCAAGAGTAACCATATGAGCTTGTGTCCTATCAAATTTGTCATATAACGGGTGATGGGGTTTGACGAGTATTCCATGACCTCCACTCAGTTGGGACTATGCGATAGAAGGATTGTATTGTACGGTAACTGCACCTTGAGGTTCAGTCCAATATTCACTTCTGACTGGATTGCCACCATATGCTGCTAGGCGTCACTGGTGGATTGTGGGAACCAATAAGAATAATTATAGGCGAATAATTATTATACGATGGAAGAATCAAAAGTGTTTGATCCATCAAAAGGAGTTTCGATGATGATGTCGATGGGGATCGCATCATATCTCACTACCAGACAGAATTGAACCTATTAGGTCACACACATAAGGAATCGCGCATGATCGATATCAAGGAGATGATAAAGAAGTTTATAGAATGGATTAATTATAATCACAATACTAAAGTTTACTAATTTATTAGTAAAAGGACTAATTTGCAATTATTGTAAATTAGAGGTATTTAAGTGCAAAAGTTGCATGGTGTATTTACTAATCGTTAGTAAATATTTGGAGGACTTATGTGTAAATGTTACACACGTAGGATAATGGATAATCCAATCGGATTAGGATGAGATTTAATTTAAAAGATCTTTCTTTGTAACTAATTATAAGATTTAATTAGTTACTATATTTTTGGAGATCTTTTCTTTGTAACTAATTATAAGTTACTAGATCTTTCTTTGTAACTAATTATAAGATTTAATTAGTTACTATATTTAGGAGATCTTTTTGTAACTAATTATAAGATTTAATTTTGTTATAGCCGGCCAACTTCCTATTATAAGAATAGGTAGTACGTATGTGATACGTAACAATTTTGGAGAAAGATAAAGTGGAAATTAATCAAGTCGCGGAACGTGAGAAAACCCTAGCCGCCTATCCTCTCCCTTTTCCTAAAGTCCTCCATAATTAATCGTTCTCGATCTTCGGAAGATTGCTAGCACAATTAGAAGATTGATTCATCCTCCTTACATCGACGCAAGAATTAATTCGCGATCGGATCGCGAATCAAGGAGATCGATTTTTCGATCAAGGGCGTAATTCCGTGTGGACACAAGTAGAGGCCGGGTGCGTGCGCGGCTATCAAGGACGAACAATACGAACAATTTTTACCAACGATCGTCGGCTTCGCGGTGATCTCGACCCGCGCAAGGTAAAAATTAAATCCTAATTGATGAGATCAATTAGATTACCCTTTTATGATCTAAAACAAAACATGAGGTGATCTTGGTTTAAGAAAAAATTTTAATTGCGTTTTTTTTTTTCCGCTGCGCATATCCGTATTTTTCTTACAACATGCTTTCAACAGAATTAGAAGGCATTCCATAAAGTTTGGAAGAATTCCAACCCACCTGGATGTGTGCGTTAATCCTGAGTCCAAAAGAGCTGAAATTTAACGGGTGCGATCCTCAGGTTCTCACGATTCCAACGCACCAAAAATCGACAGAAAACTCCACCCGGTCGCTGAGATATAAGCCGAACATCGTGGTAAGCTCAATCATTCCAAACAGAAATCTTATCGCACATCTGTCCACAAAACAGGAATTTACCTTCTTCGATATGCCCTCCAAAAATTCCACAAAAAATACAACGGCAATCCTCGCGAAGTGTAGATAGAAATCAAGTCCTTAAACTCCAAATTCCGCCATCAAACGGCCGAGAAAATGCAAGATTACTCCTCTGCTGTCTAGAACATGCAACAGCAAAAATGGGGTCTAAAGATGCTCCACGCACTCCCATAAAAACTCAAAATGGAGCAAAGTGATGAATATCAAAATCAAAGGCCTACTTGTCATGGAAACGTCGCCGCAAAAATCGGCAAAAAATTCTAAGAACTCAGCTCGGGGGAGTCCACGGACGAAGAGTCAACGAAAATGATCAATATCGAAACAGCGTCGAAGCTCGCGAGATCGGGGAGGAAAAATATCAAACCATCTCCACAAATCCTCCAAAACCCCAAAAAGTGTGGAAGACTCTAAGTAGAAACTCACTGTCGAAAACGGCTCTCAAAAATGATATCAGAAAGTCCAGAAATGAACCTCTCAAAGGCCTATTTATAGCCAAAAGTCCAAATAGTGGACTTGCGGATTCGGGCGCCCGGATCTTACTGTGCGCGCCCGAAATCGACGTGGCGTGCATCCAGGCGTCCACATAGCTACGCTCGAAACCACCATATCGTGCCACGTGTCCCCCGCCGCCCCGTGCTCCGCGCGCCCCTCGCATGTGGGCGGCGTGCGCCCGCCAATGGAACAGTGCCACGTGTCCCACGTGGCTCACGCAGCGCACGCGCCCGGTCCGCGCGCCGGGTCTTCCGGAATCTGTCGGTCAACCACACGACGCCACGTGTCACAGCCGCTGCCTCCTTTGACAACGTCCAACCAATAGGGTCTGCCACGTGGCATGACCAATCCTCGGTGCTCCCGGTGCACGCGCCTACCCGTGGACCCGCCGCGCCTGCCCGCGGCCGTGTTCCGCCGCGCTCCGCCGCGCGCCGCCGCCTGCCCGTCGCCGCCGACGATGCTCCGACTGCCGGAACAGTAACATGTGCCTCGAAATCCGTGTTTTGGCATCCGGGCTCCGAAAATACAAGTAAATAGTCCATTTTCATCGTTTTCGCGCGCTGAGTCCAAATCCGTTGTCCATTTCGCCAAATTCCCATCCTAAATTTTGCCAGAAGCCCTCGCAAAAGCAAACTTGATCCGATTTTCGCGCCAATTCCAAATCTGGAATCCGATTCATGCACAACCAACTCTATCACACAACATAGGCTTCCAGAAGCCACTGATCGCCCTGCAAAACCATCTCGGAGATCCGGATCATCACAACTATAATGAAATACGAAAAACTAATAAAGTAGTGAATTGTTTACCCTTTTTAAAGGCACTAAGAGATTTTAAAAGTAATGAACTATTTTCCAATAATACTGAATATCTAGTTCATTTTAAGTGGCGGTAACTATTGAAGAATTTCGAGAGGCCTTGTTTGGAGTGCCACTACTTTGGCCCACCTAATCTATCGAGTGTTAAGTGATATCTATACATATATTAATTTCTCGATTTCCTTCGGCTGATGTGTCGGCCTCTTCTGCACTCTTCTCTTCTCCCTGGCTTCCCTGCAGTCCAAAAATAATTCACCCCCCTCTTCCCGCTTCCCTGCAGCCATCTTCTCTTTCCCTCATGCTTCCCTATAGCCCCATTCTCTCTCCCCGCCCCCCCCACTTCCCACTGCTCTTTTCTTTTCTCCGTTTTCCTTCCTTGCTTCGGTAGGGTTCTTCGTTTCCCTCGCCAACCCTCTGCAGCTCCCGCAAGCCACGGATGGTTGTCGCGCGGAGGGTTGGCGTAGGCATGTGACGGCGTAGGTGTGCGACGTCCCCTCCCCCCCCCCCCCCCCCCCCCCCCCCCCCCCCTCCCTTCCCCTTCCCCTCCCCTGGCTTCCTTTACTCGCGGCTGGCTTCTCTTCGGGCGGCTCTCTCAAGTTGTGGCTTATAGCTCCCGCAAATTGTGGCCGGTTGTGCCCTAGAGGGTTGCTAGAGATTTGTAGGTGTAATCCTCCATCCCTCTGTGGATATGCCTCTCTCCTATGGTTCCTCTTCTCCCTTCTTCTGGTTCAGAGTACTTCGAACTGGTTGTGAGGTAGGGATTGCTAGAGAGTTCTAGGTGTACGACACTCTCTCATCTCTCCCTTTGTGGCTATGGCTCTCTCCTATGGTTCCTCCTCTCCCTTCCTCTACTTCAGAGTGCTTCCTAGAGGTACAAATGTCCATCAAAATAGGTTATAGTGAGTAGGCATATTCCCTATGCATCTTACTTCTTCTCAAAATGTTTCCTAGATACTATAATATATATATATATATATAAGCTGGAATACTATCGATAGCCCCAACTCATTGGTGTTATCAATTATTTAGCACTTGGATTAAGGGATGTGTGGTTAGAATGATAATGGTCCCTTAGAGTTTAGTGGGTGGCTGGTTGAACAGTAAAAATCCTATGGGACCACAATATTTCTAAACGTACATTCTTTCATCCAAATGCTGAAAACTTGGTAGCACCAATTGCTTGGTGCTATCGATAGTATTCCAGCCGGACTCTCTCTCTCCCTCTCTCTCTCTCTCCCTCTCTCTCTCTACTATATATATATGGCTAAATTACAGAAAACTCTCCTATAATATACTACTTTTTCACTTTGCCCCCCTGTCTTTCAAAAACCTACATTTTGCCCCCTCGTAATTACGGAATTGTGCATTTAACCCCCGTCGTCAGCATTCCGTGAGTGAACCGTCAATTTCTTAGGTGATATACCGAAAATACCCTTCAAACCCCATCCCCTTCCCTGCCCCTTCACCGTTCGCCGGGTAGCGCCGCCTCCATCGTCGTCGCCGGGTAGCGCCGCCTCCATCGCCGCCGGGTTCCACCGCCTCCTTCCCGACCCCATCCTCCTCCTCGAACTCTTTTTCCACCTCCTCCTCTGCCCCATCCTCCTCCTCGAACTTCGAACCGCAAACCGACGGCGCTGCCGCCGGAGTAGCCGTCTTCTCCGGCGGCGGCACTGTGGATAGAGAAGGGTCTCGAGCTATTAGAGAGAGCGTGACCGCGTGAGAGAGAGAGAAAGAGAAAGAGTCGGAGGAGAGAGGCGGCAATGGGAAGACGCTTGTTCTGTGGACAGGGATAAGGGCATTATCGTCATTTCACTTGTTCTGTTAACCCCGTTGCCCCCTAAAGATAATTTCGTAATTACGAGGGGGCAAAATATAGGTTTTTGAAAGACAGGGAGGCAAAGTGAAAAAGCGGGATATTATAGGGGGGTTTTATGTAATTTGGAAAACCCTCCTATAATATCTCGCTTTTTTGCTTTGCCCCCCTGTCTTTCAAAAATTTACATTTTGCCCCCTCGTAATTACAAAATTATCTTTAGGGGGCGACAGGGTTAACAGAACAAGAGAAATAACGATAATGCCCTTATCCCTGTCCACAGAATAGGCGTCTTCCCATTACCGCCTCTCTCCTCTGACTCTTTCTCTCTCTAACGCGGTCGGAGAAGCGCCCGTTCTTGCACCCGGACCATATTTGGTCGACCTACAACATCAGGGGAGGAGGAAATGGAGAAAACAAAAACCATAATTTGAATCATCAGCGAAGAAGACGAAGAGAGAGGGGATGAGGAGGAGGAGGAGGAGGAGGGAGCGGCAATCTGAGGAGGAAGAGAGGGATCGGCAGCAGCCATAGCTGTCGGAGATCGACGGCGAAGGCGAAAGCTGTCTGCCCGCCCATCGGTTTCGGCTTCGGGAACGTGAACAATCGGTCTGCCGCTTGTTTCAGCACCACCCTGATTTGGTCTTTTCAGCCGAGGAGGTTTCGCGTTTGGAAAAATTAGAAATTTTTTTTTTTTGGAAACTTTTTTTTTTATAATGCTTGGGAAATGTCCGGGGAATGTGATATTATGCTGCATTAGGCTCTAGATTGAAAATCTTATAAATCTCTATTATATGCAACAATTTTATTAGTTGTTATGTTCATCAAAAACATCTTATCACCGAATGGTGAAGGGGCAGGGAAGGAGATGGGGTTTGAAGGGTATTTTCGGTATATCACCTTATAAATTGACAGTTCACTCACGGAATGCTGACGGCGGGAGGGTAAATGCACAATTCGTAATTACGATGGAGCAAAATATAGGTTTTTGAAAGATAGGGGCGCAAAGTGAAAAAGCGGGATATTATAGGAGGGTTTTCTGTAATTTAGCCTATATATACACACACACGCATGCATCTGTGTGTGCGTGCGCACGTGTATAGATAGATAAATAAATATATGCATGCATCTGTGAAGAGAACCCTCTTTCTTTCATCTCTAAGCTAAAATATCTAGGTTTGTTCTGGAATTTAGTATTTGTGGATGAAAAAAGCTCTACCCATGTACAGAAGAAATTAATATTGAGTGCTCTAATGTCCTTCCAGGGTATTTCCTTAATTCTTATGGTGTTCTAGGTTTGTGTTTAGATTGGCCAACACCGTCCCATCTTCTAATCCCAAGGTTAGCTTTAAGTTTTACACTTCTCTTTTCTAGGTTTGTGTTTGGAATGGCCTACACCCTCCTACGATGTTCTCTTTTTTTTATGCAATATTCTCCTTAGGTTAAGAAAAATAAAATTTCAAAGATGATTGCTTTTTGTGTTTGCCCGTGTATCAGTAACTTATGCAATATTCTTCTAGGCTTTAAAAAAATTGGTCGTCGTACATGTGCCTAGAGAATTAGCCCTCCCCCTTTTGATATTTTAGCATATTGTCTACTAATGTTTATATTCTCCTAGGTCAACCTTCTCTATTTTGTTGTTTTGGTAGGTTGTCTGCTAATGATCTTTTAGACTAATAGTTGATTTCCCATATATTTAATCCTGAGAAAGTAAAAAAAAATAATTAAAGGATAGTTGCCTCTTACCTTGGGTTAATATTTGCCTTGCCATTTATTTAGACTTGAGAGACTACAAAAGTTGACTGTTTCTAATTTGTGGCTTTGAATGACTGACCTTTTAATTTGAGTTGCCTTTACCTATATCTTCTATATGAAAGTTATGGTTTTAAATAAGTTGACTGTTTCTAATTTGTGGTTTTGAATGGTTGGCCTTTTAATCTGAGGGGTCCTAATATTCTAGGCTAATATGCGATAAAGTGATGGTTTTAAGTAAGTTGAGTGTTTCTAATTTGCGACTTTGAATGGCTGGACTTTTAAGTTTTAAGTAAGTTGAGTGTTCCTAATTTGTGACTTTGAATGGCTGGGCTTTTAATCTGAGGGGTCCCAATCTTTAATCTGAGAGGTCCTAATCTTCTTGACTTATATGTGAAGTTTGTATTTAAACAAAGGGTTCCTAATCTTCTAGGTTAATATGTGAGCTTTATATTTGGTTAGCAAAAAAGGTTCCTAATCTAATTTGTGCCTTTGATGTAATTTGTGTCTTTGAATGGCTCGGTTTTTATATGAAAGTTATGGTTTCAAATAAGTTGGTTGTTTCTAATTTGTGGCTTTATGTGATTCTCCTACTTGGTTTATCTGCATCTTCTCTATGAAAGTTATGGTTTTAAGTAAATTGAGTGTTTCTAATTTGTGGCTTTTAATGGCTGGACTTTTAAGTTTTAGGTAAGCTGAGTGTTTCTAATTTTTGACTTTGAATGGCTGGGCTTTTAATCCGATGGGTCCTAATCTTCTGTGAGCTTTATATTTGGTTAATTAGCAAAAATGGTTCCTAATCTAATTTGTGCCTTTGATGTAATTTGTGCCTTTGGACGGCTAGGCTTTTATATGAAAATTATTGTCATGCCCCGGGAGCTATTTAAAAGCGAAAACTACTCGATTTTGAGGAAAACTTTTTTTTTTCTTCTGCTCTGGCACGTGCACAGACCCGCCACATATATAAGATCCCACCTGTACACACGGACAGAGTCTCCCCTATATATGTACGGCGTCACAACCACAAAATACATCAACCACACACATTTTCATACTCAGAGTAACAATGTTTAAAATAATGCTAGCAGGGAAAATCACGCCCACCCGGCATATGTAATTTGAAAGGATAAATCCACAAGATTTTAAAAACAGTGCCCACACGACACTCAGCTTTTCAAAAACATTTTCGCAAATCCTTTTTAACATTTTAAAAGTCCACGTCCACCGGACGCACCAAAAAGCAATAATAACCAAACATAGTCTCAAAAGTATGTAACTAACTAACCAGTAAAAGCGCAAGTCCGTCTAATCATCCACAACATATCAACCCACATGCAAAAATATGAATTACGATGAAATATCCAAAAAGAAAAGTAAAAGAATATCACCAGACTGTAGAATCACTATCACTCCCTAGGCGTGGTCTTACCTCCGTCCTGCTCCCCACCCCCGACTGAACCTGTCACACTGTGGGAGTCAGTGATATAAACCAGGATAACAAAATAACAGAATTATACTATCGACTGTAATGTAAAGTGCAGTAAATAAAAGAGAACACCAAACCGTGAACCGGATCACCTATATCTCCACACCGCTACCATTCGGACTCCGAATAAGGAATCCTAACGTACCCGCCATCTTGGTCTAGCGACCTCAGGCCAAAAAATAATCTCGCTCATCAAACCGGTGTAGTACAACCCCTATCGCAATGGCCGCGATACCGCAATGTCCGCAAGGGTCCCCTCACGCAAATCGCTGCGTGGGGATCACGGGTCAAACAGACCACCTCTCCGGAAAAGTACACCGGCGCGGTGGCCAAACCACTGGTGTGCGTGAATGTCACGCCCCGAGACCGCCTATTTGGTCGGTTCGGGCATGTCAACAGACCCACCAATCGGGCATGACCTCTCAACACCCGAAAGGAACGGTTACATCCATTTCAACACAGTTTAGTGTAAGCGAAAGAGTATAAATCAGAGTACTAAACTATGTACTTTAAACTTTCATTCATACAACAAGCAGTTTAATGAAAATGAAAGAAAGATACATGAGTGAAACTGTAATATAAAATGAATTACAATTTTGATTCAATGATCTCAAAAAGAAACCTTTAACATTTAAGTTTTACAATTTTTTCTCACATACAAATTTCACTCAAAATAAAACCAAAATGTACTGGCGACTCTAGATTGCTAGGTCACTAAGCTGCCGGGCCCTTGCCCCTGTCGTGCTCCTCGCTCGATATACTTGGACTTGAAAAAATGGTCACCCAAGGTGTGAGAACTACTTAAAGTTTCTAGTGGGTTCTGTGGTGTCCCAGTTTTTCCGTACGACCTGTCTGGGTGATTGGCGGTGAGAAAACAGCTATTATTGGTGTATCGAGCCCGTTGTGCGTCAAACGGATGCCAAAAACGGACTCAGCGTGCGAAAACGTTGAAAATCGGCTATTTTCGGGCTAAATGGGCCAAACGGGCCGATTTCTCGGGTGGGTTGGTCCACGGCCCACTTGGCGTGCACCGGGAGCAGCCAACAAAGGGCGCTGCCACGTGGCGCGCGCCGATTGGCGGGTCAACGCATGCGCGACAGCGTGCGGACCGCGCCGGGCGCGGCGCACGGTGGACCACGCCGGGCCATGTGTCGCCCGCTCATTGGCGGGCGCAGTGACCCGGGCGGCCCGCCGTGAACCGCGGCCCACGGTCCCCGCCGTGGACCGCGCGGCCACGCGGCAGGCCGCGATTGGCGGGCGCGCGGGGCGCGGAGGGGACACATGGCAGCCCGTGGGTGTTTCGGGCGCCGTTTCGTGGGCCGGGCCGGGGGCTTTTTCGGGCTACTGTAGCAGCCCGAAACCCCCGGGCGCCCGGAAATTGGGCCCAAAAGCCCAATAATGGGGATTTTTCGGGTTTCTTTGGTGGAGGCTTATAAATAGCCTTATTCTTCTGGCTCTTGGACCTTTTTCCCGAGCCCAAACCCCCTTGAGCCCTAAAGCAACTTTGTTGATCATCTTAAGCAACTTTGTTGATCATCTTGTGCTACATCTTGTGAAGGAGGCTCGGATTTTTTGGAGGCCGCTGCATCGACATCTTCGGCGAGTTAGCGCAGTGCGACGTTCTTTCTTCGGTGGTCCATTTCCGTCGCGTTTCAGTCAACGAGGTTCAAAGAGCTACTTAGACAGAATTTTTGGACGATTTTTGCGGCGTCGGATTCACGAGAGGTAAATCTACGATTTTTGTATTTTCCACTTCTCCCAGATTTGAGTTTTTTTAGGGGTTTCTGGTACATCTTTAAGCCCCTGGTTTGCTGGTGGTTTTTATGGATAGCAGCACATTGTTGGATTTTTATATCTGCACTCGATTATTGGATTTCGACGTGTGAGGACTCGATTGACATCTACGCTTCGCGAGGATTGCCTTAGTATTTTTATTGGAATTTTTGGAATTTATCTCGCAAGTGATAATTAAGCTTATTTGGGACAGAATTTTCAACAGATTGTACACTTGGAAATTTTGTGTTGATTGTAATGTTGGACTATATTTTTGTACCCAGGAGGTGTTTTTGGGTGTTTTTGGACCCGTTGGAATTGTGGAAATCCGAGGATTGTCCCCGTGCAGTTTCAGCCTTTTTAGACTTTGGATCAATTTGCACTTCCAGGTAGGTTGCTTCGTCTTCAAAACCAATGGACTGTTCATTAACTCTATTGAGTAGGGAACATGCATGATTTTGAGATGTACTAGGAAGCATGCTAGAAAGAGAAAATTGATACTCCTTGTGTTGCTATGATGATCAGGGTTGTTTTATTGCTCCCTAAATATGTTAAATTAATGTTATCATTGGAACTTGACCTAGCACCCCGTCATATGCTACATGTTTAACAAGACTAGTAGAAAACTCCAACTTGGGCTAGGTTATTTATGCTTTAGACATTCCCACACTGTTATCTATTATTTTACCTGGACTTAGAGTTTCCTCGCCCGGGTAGTGGGCCGAGTGGTCGGGTTGTTATGGGATACATGTTACACTCACGCCTGGGGGCCGAATGGAGTCTGGTAGCAGTGTTTAGATCAGTATTTTATTTTAGGAGCCGTTTGAGTCGACGGTGGGTCCCGACTGTGTGGTTTTCCAGCCTGTGAGTGAGAGTTGGTGTTGTTGGTTATTGTCGATCTTGTTAATCGTGGATTTGGACTATAGCCTGCGAGCCGCATTTGAGCTCGACAGAGATGCGCGGATACTTTCCTCGGTGGGGTCGCGCCCCTCGAGTGCCACTCCGGAGTTGGGCCTGTTACTTGCTATCGCGACTTGTCGACGCAGTCCCTCTGACTGGGCCAGTTTTGGCAGTCACGGACGCCCTACGTAAGTTCGGTCCTCCTTGGATGTAACGGCAGTAGGTAGGCGCAGGTTTGACTGGACCCTATGTGGCAGTCAGTGTAGATTGGGTGATTATATATTGAGAGATAGTAGATGCATCATGTTTCCATCTGTTCCACTTCTTGAGCATTTAGATAGAGGCATAGTAGCTGTAGAGTTATTTTCCAGCCTTTACTTTCAGTACTGCATTTGTTACTTTATGCCTCTAGTAGACTTAGTGGGCAGACCGTCGGGCTTGTTGGCGGTACCCACTGAGAACTACTGTGGGATGCAGTTATCACACCCGCCGTGGTGATTTTTCCCCAGGGACCTCTAGTCCAGTTCCTGCTGCTCCAGTTGCTGATCCTGTTGATCGAGGTAAGGGAGTCGCGAGCTAGATCCCTACCAGTCTTCTTCCAGTGAGAGTAGATGTACCCTTTTGGTGATGTACTAGTACTATCAGTGATTTTGGGATGTATCATGTACTTTTTACTTTTGGAGTGACTTTTGTATTGTGAGGTCCTGGCATGTACTATTTGAGGAGTTGTATATATTTATTTCAGCAGTTTACCTTTCAGCTTTGATATCTGTATAGTGTAGTTGATCTTTTGCAGGTTAGTCGCTTCGTCTATACGGGGCTTCCCGTATGGGCGGCGGATCTGTCGGCGAGCCCGGGTCGCAGTTTCGACGCCGGGGCGTGACAGGTTCAACCACCGATAGAGAATGTTCTACACCGTTTGGTCCAATAGAAGCAATATAATAGATAATAAAATGGCATAAAGCTATAAATCTATCTATCATACTCATGTAATACTCTAACATTTGCCATGACACGGCTACTATGCCGCTACCAAAGGTTCCACACTAACCCAAACCACTAGACCACTTGTTCATTCTGTTTTTCATGCTTTAGTTCAAGTTGCTCATCCCTTGGAAATCTCGCCCAACGGGTCCTTGCCCGGTAGTCATGCTACCATAAGACGAGATAAACCAAGGTTGTCGATAGCCCACACATGTGCTATCCTACCCAACAGAAGTAACTCGGTCATACGGGAACCGCCCGAGAGATGGTCCTTACTCTTACTCTCCAACACGAGTTCAATCTCCGAAGGTGCGTTTATCCTTTCTTTTCATTTACTTTAGCATTTAGCCTCTTTTGCATTTTATGCATTTACTTATCTTTCATTCAAGCTTTTAGCTTATATTTTGCTCTTAAGCAATTTCTTTCTTTCATTTATTCATCACTTACCCTAGGTCCATGCCACAAGGGTAACGAGAAAGTCTCTTGGACTTGTAAGCATTTCTCTTTCATTCATTAACTCACATTGAAGTTAAGGTGATTATCCATTTTGCCCAAACACCCTAAGACCAAGATCTAGGGTTAACATTTGTTTACTCTTTAGCCTCAAACCATATACACCTTTTCTTAGAGTTTTGACTCTAAGTTAAATACTTTATTCCATAACTTTAGATTAACTCTTAGACATATGCCACAAGTTCAATTCTAAGGTTAATACCACTCGTTCCAAGCTTTACTCTAAGTTTTATCCTAAGTTATATAACCATTGCTCGATATAAACTCTTAACATTAACTCATAACATTTAAATAAATCCTCAACCTAATACATACATTAGGTTTATTTTAACATTTTTATAATCCCATTGCTCATATGAGGCTCTAATGGCCCATTAACATTAAGCTTCTAATGTTCTTTTACATCTACTAGTCCCCTTTTTAACCACATTCAAAATCTTTACACTAGGGATCTACTAATATGCTTCTAATGTAGAAAGCAAAGGAAAATGAAAGAAATCACCCTTTTTCGAATAGAATCCCCCACCTCTTGTGTTCTTGCAAGAAGGAAATGGGTGGCTCTCTTAAATCTTCAAGAAAGCTGTAAAAATGGAATGAAACTATAAAGGAATTACTTCTATAACCTTCTAATCTCATAAAAACACTTAAAAGAAAAAACCCTAGTTTTATACTCACCTCTTCTTAGAGGCTCCTTGAACAAAAGAGAAGAAGAATGGCCTTCAAACTCCTCTTTAAGTCCCCTTGGCAATCTCTTTGCTCAAAAGAGATCAATCCCTGAAGCCCTAGCCTTCCAGAGTCACTTCTTCCACTTCTTCTTCTTTCCTTCTCTTCTTTTCCTTTCTCTGGTTTGAACAGGGAGAAAAAGAGAGAGGGTGTGTTCAAATGGGAATAGAGAGAGGGAGAGAGCTTTTTCCTTTGTCAGGCGTAGTTGGGGAGCAGGTGCTAGTGAAATTACCATGTTGCCCTCACTTAAAAAGAAAAATTACCTCACTGCCCCAGAATTCTGGGAGCTGGGTACCCGTAAACAGGATTTGGGTACCGGTACCCAAGCATATTTTTCCCCACCCGAGAGCTAGTTTTGCCCTGTTTAGTATAGGGTACCAGTACCCAACCCTTGGTACCGGTACCCAAACTCTCTTACTCCAAACCGAGGCTTGGTTTGCCCAATTTAACATGGGGTACCAGTACCCAACCTTTGGTACCGGTACCCAGGGACTTAAAATATTTTTTGCTATTTTTCAATCCGAGAGCTTGCTATCTGGTTTCAATTAATTGGTTCTGGTACCCATTATGGTGTTCCGGTACGCAATGCTACCTGAAGCTTCACAAGTCTAAAGCTTCAAATTTACGCTCCATCAACTCACTTTTCGATCGGAAGGCTCTCGCTTCGAACCAAAACACCCCAAACTCATCCGTATTCATATTTAAATCATGTTATAAGTGTTTTCACTGCACTCTACTATTTTGCGGAGCCGGTGCACTACAGTGAAAGCGCCATGAGCACATAACCATATATATACAAAGCTCTCCCGCGACAATCAGTCGCCCAAGTGTAGCAAATAACAAATAATGATGTACAGAGTTAATCAAACCAATCTTTGTCCTGTTTGGTGTACCATACCGTCACACTATTCGTGACTAGGTCTATATCCTACTAACAAAACAATTATCATCAAACGAAAACAAAGAAGAAGAGAATAATTGAATCAAAAATTCATTCAACGGAGTTTCTCTTCTTCGGATTGGGGTACCCACCTCTAACGGAACGACCAACTACTGTGACACCCCTGGAATTTGGATTTGTCATATATATAAATGATATAATAGGACTAAATCTCTTAACCCGGCTATAACATTTTGGGTGGTAGCAAGGCCCAAGAGGTTAAGAGAGTTAAGCGAGTAGTTCTAGGATGGGTGACCCCCTGGGAAGTTGGGGCATCACGGTTGGTATCAGATCCAATTACCAGCCGGAAATGTGAGATGAGTCTCGGCTGAGCTACGGTTATATAGCAGGTAGAGCGTGGCTCCCTGGCTAATGACCATTGTGGGTGGAGTGTAGCTCCCCACAAGGTCGACTAAGGCTAGCGAGACGAGTCTCACATCGCCTGGTGCTTGTGACTGTGTTGAGCCTGACGTTGACGTCAGGGCTTAAAGGGGGGAGGAATATGACACTCCTGGAATTTAGATTTGTCCTATATATAAATGATAATAGGACTAAATCTCTTAACCTGGCTATAGCATTTTGGGTGGTAGCAAGGCCCAAGAGGTTAAGAGAGTTAAGCGTGCTAGAGCTAGAGTAGTTCTAGGATGGGTGACCCCCTGGGAAGTTGGGGCGTCACAACTACGCTCGTGGCTCTCCTACACCTCCAGAAAAACACTCGGACCTATCCAAAGTCCAAAATAAAATAAATCAACACTTTTACCCCGACCGACAATTTCAGTGGTCCCGACCACTGTGCCAAAAATTCCTTCCGTTCTGAATTATCGGAACCACCTCCAGAATCCGATTTGTCACACCGATCGTCGAACAGATCAAAACTATGTACCGAACAATTTTACTGTTGTTCGGATGTGGATAAACAGTCCACCGAAGCTGTCACCGCGACAAACAATAACCCGAAAGATAAAAATACCGTAAAAATTACCCATAACACAAACTAATAGGGAAAATTGTGTAAAAACACCAAAATACGAAAAAAGGAAAATTTACAAGTTTACCGTGAGCAACAGACGACACCCTGGTGACGAAGGAAAAGACCGGGCCAAAAAATGATACTCCGCTGTCCCAAAACAGTGAACTGATGGAACCCCATGTCGCAAAAACTGTCCCCTGACGCGAACCGATTGTCGACGAGTCACCGAACGAGAAACCTGGCCTCTACCGTTGCCCTGATAAAGTTCGCGACGAAAAATGATCAAGCGGAAAGTCACCTGATGGAAACGAACAAGACCGCTCCATCAAACCTCAAGAACCCCGTCGGCAGCGGCGGCGGCACGGGCGACCCGACGGTGGCGTGCGGCGCAGGCTGTCAGCAGCGCGAGGTGCGGCTCCTGGCGGCAGCATGGTGCGACCAGGCAGCAGCGCGGCTCGGCAGCCCTGCAGAGCGGTGCAAGCAGCGCCCAGCAGCGGCGCGCACGACAGCAGCCGCCTCGACGGCGCGCGGGCAGCACGTATGCGGTAACGTGCCTGACAACGCGCGTGGGGCAGGGGCCCGGGCATCCTGGCGGCGGCGTGGCTAGGGCATCGCGCGGCGCGACCGAAACTCCATCAAGCGAAACCGCCAAGCAAACCGACGAAGGAAATGAAACGCACGAAACAACGAAACAAACAAAACGGACAAAACGAAGGAAACAAAAAACCGACCTTGCTTCGACGAGGAAGACGGTGCGACTCCGATCTCCGGCGATGGTGGTGTTTTCGATTCCGGTCTCTGGCGATGGCGGCGTTTTCGATCTCGGTCTCCGGCACGCACAACGAGAAGGAAGAAGAAATCTAATCTTTTAAAAAAACTTTTTGGGGAATATAACAGAAATTAGGGTTTTCTTTTGTTTCTGTGTATGTATAAAATTCCCAAAACCCTTGATATTTATAAAGATTTTTCACCGATCACTCCTTGATAAGCGTGCCAAACTTTCAAAACGTCCCATAACTTCTAGCACAGATTCCAATACACCAATAAGCCTTAGCAGGTATTGAAAATTCCAAAACTTACCTTTTCGGACCCGCTAACTTAAAAACGTCCTTCCGAAAGATCAGCAAGTCGGATTTTCAATCCGATCGCACCGCCGTTCTCCGTTCAACGAGCTCTACAACGATATAGTACTAACAACACAAGACCAACGATGAATAAACCTAAAAAGTAATTTTATTCCAAAATCAAAACTAAAAAGTTTGTGCTATTACATCACACCCTCCTTAAAAGAAGTTTCGTCTCCGAAACTTAATTAACACCCCCGAAAAACAAATCGGGAAAACACTCTCTCATTACCGATTCTAATGCCCACGTTGCTTCACATTCCTCATGGTTGCTCCACTATACCTTTACGTAGGGAATTAATCGGTTGCGCAATTTCTTATCTTCACGTGCCAAGATCCACATCGGAGATTCAACAAAACTCAAATCCTCCCGTAGCTCGATCGACGAAGTACTAATGATGTGTGACGGGTCGGGAAGGTACTTCCGAAGCATTGACACATGGAAAACATTATGCTCCCGGTCGAGACTTGGTGGTAACGCCAACCGATAAGCTACCGGACCAATACGCTCCAAGATCTCAAACGGTCCCACAAACCGCGGGCTTAACTTGCCCCGTAAATCGAACCGTTTGATCCCCTTGGATGGTGATACTCTGAGCAAAACATGCTCTTGGACTTGAAATTCCAAGTCACGTCGCCTCCGGTCCGTGTAGTTTTTCTGTCGGCTCTGAGCAGTCAGGAGTCGTTGTCTAATAATGCGAACCTTTGCCTCAGTCTCCTCTACCAAATCCGGACCAATGAGCTTCCGCTCTCCCAAATCATCCCAGCAGATAGGGGACCGACACCTACGTCCATATAAAGCCTCATACAGTGCTATCTGAATGCTCACCTGGTAACTATTGTTATAAGCAAACTCCACTAAGGGCATATAGCGAAACCATCCTTCACCAAAGTCAAGCACACAAGCCCAGAGCATATCCTCAAGAATCTGAATCACCCACTCCGATTGTCCGTCACTCTGGGGATGGAAAGCTATGCTGAAGTGGAGCTTGGTCCCCAAGGCCTGCTGCAAACTCTGCCAAAAGTTTGACACGAACCGCGTGTCCTTGTCAGAAGTAATCGACACTGGAACCCCATGCAACCTCACAATCTCATCGATATACAACTCCGCCAGTCGATCCCGTGACCACATCGTGTGTATAGGCAGGAAATGAGCCGACTTTGTTAACCGATCCACCACGACCCAAACTGCATCATGACCATGCTGTGATCGTGGGAGGCCGGTAACAAAGTCCATGGTGATCCGTTCCAACTTCCACTCGGGTACCGAAAGTGGGTGCAACTTTCCTGCTGGCCACTGGTGCTCAGCTTTAACCTGCTGACAAACCAGACAATGCGCCACAAACGCTGTCGCGTCTTCCTTTAGCTTGGGCCACCAGAAGGTTTGTTTTAGGTCGATGTACATCTTCGTCCCTCCAGGATGGACTGTATAGGGGGAGCAATGTGCCTCTGTCAAAATCTCCTTCTTTGGATCTGACCGATTCGGTACACATAGACGACCCCGAAACCCAAGTGTGTCGTCTACCCCGACAGAAAAGTCCCCCTCCTGGTTAGAAGTGATCCTACTCCTCAAACGCTACAACTGTGCGTTCGTACTCTGACCTTCCGATATCCTCTCAAGCATAGTCGGCTTGACCACTAGGGCCAACAATGATGCCATCGTGCCCTTAAGGCACAACCTCCAACCTCATTCGTTGGAATTTCGCAATTAAACCATCCTGTTGGGTGACTATTTCCAATTCTTGTGGTCGATGCAGAGGCGGTCATGGAGCATGCTTTATGGGTGGAGCGAGAAGCCACTATTATGACTGAGAGGGACGGATCATCGGGAGCGATTTCTGAGGAGAAACGCCCAGCATCTTTCGACAGTGGCCAGACCAGCCACTAGAGACCTCCGAGACCTCCACGATTTCCTCCTCGAGGTCGTGGGTTCCAACGGAGGCCGGGGTCTGGGAGAGGATAGCAGCAACAGAGGAGGCAGCAGCAAGCGAGGCGACCGGATCGTTGTGCCATGTGGGGGACCACACTCTCCACCTCTGTGCGACAAGAGATAGGGCCGCTGTTACCGATGCGGCCAGCCAGGACACTACTCTGCAGCCTGCCGAGAGGAGGATTTTCTACATCATCATCTGCATCTTCTCCACCCCCGCAGATGGCGGGCATCTCAGAGTTTCAGCCCGACCGGGAGAGACACTTCCTCACGACCACCAGAGCGACGACCACCACAACCTCTGTCGAGCGGGCGTGTTTATGCAGTGCAGCTTGACGACTCTACTGCAGCAGGAGAACAGGTGGTAGCAGGTATTGTCTTGGTCTCCTCCATCCGTTCTCGAGCTTTGTTTGATACTGGGGCATCACATTCCTTCATCAGTAGATCATTTGCATTACTGCATGGGTTAGAGATAGGACCTTTACCTTGTGCACGAGAGGTACGGATTCCTGATCATGCATTGCACGTAGAGGAGTATTATCGGTCCTGCCAGTGCAGCTTGGACCATAGATTATGCCTGCAGATTTGATGGTCTTGCAACAGCTCCAGGATTTCGACGTCGTACTAGGCATGGATTGGTTGTCCCGTTATTGTGCGGCGATTGACTGTGGAGAGAGAACGGTGATCTTTCGTGAGCCCGGCCAGGAGGAGTTCATCTACCAGGGCTGTCGGAGTACGATGTTTGCTACGATGATTTCTTCTGCGAGGTCTCGACAGATGATGAGCCATGGATGTGTGGCCTTTTTGGCGACGATGACTGAGGTGCCTACGGCGGTACCAGGAGTCGAGGATATTCCTGTGGTTAGAGAGTTTCCTGATGTATTCCCTTCCAAATTGTCCTCGATGTCGCTGGACAGAGAGATAGAGTTCATCATTGACATAGTTTCTGGGACAGCACCCATTTCCAAGGGACCATACAGGATGGCACTAGCAGAGTTGAGAGAGTTAAAGGCGCAGTTGCAAGACTTGATGGATAAGGGGTTCATTCGACCAAATGTTTCGCCTTGGAGATCGCCGGTATTATTTGTAAAGAAGAAGGATGGGTCACTAAGGTTATGTGTAGACTACCAGGAATTAAATAAAGTAACCATCAAGAATAAGTATCCATTGCCACGCATTGATGATTTATTTGATTAGCTACAGGGAGCTTCCGTGTTCTCCAAGATTGACTTGTAGTCCGGTTACCACCAACTGAGGGTGAGGGCTAAGGACATTTCCAAGATGGCTTTCCGGACACGGTACGGGCATTATGAGTTCACGGTGATTGTCATGCTCCGGCGTCGAAACTGCGACCCAGGCTCGCCAACAGATCCGCCACCCATACGGGAAACCCCGCATAGGCGAAGCGTCCAACCTGAAAAGTAACAACTACCAACTATACAGATATCAGAGCTGAAAATAATTGCTATACTGAAAATCTGAAGCCACTATACAACTGAAATAAAGGTACAATATCCATCTCCCAAGATAATAATATAATAATCTGGTCCACTAAAATAAAGTACAAGTAGAATACTCCTATACAACATCTATGAATCCAAAATAGGAGGTAAACTAAAAACATAAGTACAACAGTGTACAGTAAAACCCACAATCCGGGCTGGTACATCTATCTCACCAAAAAGACACGCTAGTAGGGATCTATCACGCGACTTCGTCACCACGATCCGTCGAGCCAACCGAAGCATGGACGGAAATGAAAGTCTCTGCAAAACTGTCACCAACAGAGGGTGTGAGAACTACACCAACACGTAGTTCTTAGTGGGTACCGTCTCCAACCCAAAGGTCTGCCCACTAAGTCTACTAGAGGCATAAGATAACAGAAAATACTGTAAATAAGAATAGATCAGCTAGAAAGAAATCTACAGCTATCATGCCTCTATCTACGATGCTCAAAGGGTGAAACAGATGATAATATGCAACCACTCTAACTCGAGGTGCCCAAAACGACCCAATCGTAATGACTGCCAAAAGAGGCCAGTCAAGCCTGCGCTCACCTACAACCACTGTCTTATCAGGACTAGAATTACGTAGGGCGTCCCAACGGACTAATATAACCATCGCGCAAAACTGCCTCAACAGGCCCAACCATCGCATCCGGAGCGGCAACTCAAGAGGAGCGACCCCACTGAGGAAAACAACGCGGAACCAAGTATCACATCTGTAGCACATGCAGGTATAATCAAAACCACGATCGAACAGATCGGAGAACTCGCAACCCAAAACAACTAACCACCCCAGCTGGAACCCCTATCGGCCCAACATCAAAGCCCAACCGACCAACAACAATCGACCGGAACACTCATCGGCCCAACATCGAACCCAACCGACCAACAACATCGACTGGAGCACTCATCGGCCCAACATCGAACCCAACCGACCAACAACACCGGGACCGAGAATTCCGGAAAACTGACGCCTACAACCCTAATCAAATAAGAACAGGTCCCAGGCACAGTCGCCTGTAGTTTTCGTCCCAAAAGGAGGCAGCCCTTAGAACCCAGATCACTCGAAACCTCGTCGGGGCGAGGAGATTTATATAAAAAGATGACATTTGTTTCTAAAAACCATTTCACTCGACCGCTCTCTGGGTGAGTATAAAAAGTAACTTCTTTTTAGAAAATCATCTTGATTGGAGGAAAGCCCAATTTTAATACCATTTAGTTCATAAGTAAATCAATTAAAGACGGTTTTATTTTTCCATGTCCCGAAGGACTAGTGCCTTTGCCCTAATCAAATGAGAACGGGTTCTGGCGCCCCTCGAAGCTCGAAAAGAAACATTAGTTTACTAAAATCATGTGTATCTAAAAGTATTTCTGGGTTCAAGGTCCTGCTATCATAAGATCAACACTGCCTCAACTCAATGGAAGTGAACCAATCAGAAGAAAACCCAACAACCCGGGATCACCGTCATCCCAAATGGCTCCCGACACTAGCACCAAACTAACCTCAACCATCAGACTCCACTCGCCCCCCCGGCACGAGCGCAACATGCGTCCTACACTGTCCCGACCACTCGGCCCACTATCCGGGCGAGGAGAAAACTCTAAGTCCAGGGAAATAAACATGCAATGTGTAGGAAGACTAAAGCATAAAAAAATCTAGCCCAAGTGGGGGTTTTCTACTAGTCTGGTTAAACATGCAAATATATGACGGGGTGCTAGTCAAGGTTCCACAATTAAACAGACGACATAACCAATACTCGAAATGCTAACTCTAGCATGCATATATCCTGATCAATAAATAAATCCCCAACTATATCATGCATAAATCTTGATTAGTAAATAAGTCACTAACTCTACCTTGCATACATCTCGATCAACATATCTATCATGCATGTCCACTACAAGATAGAATTAGAAAATAGTCCGTCGATTTGGAGGAAAATCCAGCGCACCTGAAAAGCGACGATCCAGGGTCTGACCGAGCCGAAACTTGGCGTGCACATTCCTTAGCCTCTCAAGATTCCAACGCAATGAAAATCATCCAAAAACTCCTTCCGGATAATCGGCGGCGATCAAAACACTCCACGCTGCCCACAAATCCAATACAAAATCAGCGAGCGCGTCGCTAAGGCGTAGAAGCCAAACCGAACATAATTTCTGTCCGGGACCAAAAGGAAAAATGCTCACCTCGATCATGATGAAGAGTTCCAACCTGTACTTTGCCCGCAAAACACCGAAATCGCCGCAAAAACCGTATCACAAGCCGAACAAAGTTACACTAAAAAATATACAATTACTGTTTTGCGCAACAGTCCCAAAAACCAAAAATATTCACCTTCTTAGAGACCTCATAAAAATCTAGAAAGAATACGGCTATGTTCCCCGCGAAGTGTAGATGCAAATCGAGTCCTTAAACTCCTAGTTCCGACAACCGTAGGCCGAGAAAATGTAAGAATACTCCTCCGCTGTTCAGAAAAATACCACAGAAAAGAGGGTCTAAAGAAGCTCCGAAATACCCCATAAAAACTCAAAATGGTGAAGAATGGTAAATGCGAAAATCAAAGACCTACCTCTCATAGAAATGTCGCTGCAAAAATTGGCTAAAACTCACTCGGGTCAGCTCAGGGGAGTCCGCGGACGAAACGTCGACAAGAAAGGCAAAAAACGAAGAAGCGTCGAAGTTCGTCGAGTCGGGGAAAACATCAATCTTGCGGCCTCCAAAAATCCTTGAAAATGTAGAGGACTCGATGTAGAAAAATCTTAGCCAAAGAGGGGCTCCGAAAAACTCCAAAAAACCCCAAAAGAGGGGGCTCCAAGGGCCTATTTATATGCAAAACCAGAAAAAACCCAATTTCGGGTTTCTGGGTACATTTTCGGGCGCCCGAAAGTTTCGGGCGCCCGAAGGCCCGAAAGTTTCGGGTGCCCGAAAGTTTCGGGCGCCGAACACGGGACACTGTGCAATGCGCCCGGATTGATCCGGGCACGCCACGTGTCCCAGAACACGCAGCTGTGGGGGCACGGCCAATCGGGCCGCGCCACGCGGCCCACCCGCATGCGCGGGTAGTTGGCTCCCGCCAACCACGCGCCGCCACGTGGCGGCGAGCCTGCCACGTGTGCCTGCCCCGCCTGCCACGCCCGTCTGCACGCCTACCTGCCCCGCCTGCCCGCGCCTGCCCCATGGACCGCGCTTGGTGCGCCGGCCAATCGAGGGCTGCCACGTGTCGGCCCCCCGGTCCACGGCTCCTCCATGCACCCGAATATACAAAAAACTTCCGATTGTCCGTTTTCGGGCGTCCAGACTCAGAAAAATACGTCAAAATAGCCAATTTCGATCGTTTTTCCGAGCTGAATCCAAATCCGGTATCCGTTTTGAGAGAAACCACTTCTATTTTTCAATGAAGGCTTCCGAATAGACAATGTTGATCTATTTTTCGCCCTGAGTCCATTTCTTAGGTCCGATTTACCCGCAAACACCTCCAACACACAAAAAGGGCATCCACGAGCCACTAAACACACTACAAATCATCTGCGGGGATTCGGGCCTTTATAGTGATGCCATTCGGATAGACTAATGCCCCTGCCACCTTGATGGATCTGATGAACAGAGTATTTCAGCCGTACTTGGATAGATTTGTTGTGGTGTTTATTGATGATATCTTGATCTACTCCCGGAGTGATGCTGAGCACGAGGAGCACCTGAGGACGATATTACTACTTCTGAGGGAAAATAAGTTGTATGCTAAATTTAAGAAGTGTGAATTTTGGCTCCGGGAGGTGGCATTCTTCGGCCATGTGATGTCAGCCCCTGGAGTGCCAGCAGACCCGACGAAGATCGATGCAGTTCGGGATTGGCCTAGACCGACGATGGTTTCTTAGGTAGGGAGCTTTCTTGGCTTAGCAGGTTATTATCGTCGGTTTGTAGAAGGCTTTGCGAAGCTTTCTACTACTCTCACTCAACTAACTCGGAAGGGCTCAAAGTTCATTTGGAGTGAGGCCTGCCAGAAGAGTTTTGAAGAGTTGAAGATGAGGTTGATGTCAGCTCCCATCCTTGCCCTCCCAGTTATGGGGGAAGGATTTGTGATTTATAGTGATGCATCTACTTGTGGCCTTGGGTGTGTTTTGATGCAACATGGTAGGGTGATTGCCTACGCCTCTCGGCAATTAAAGGATTATGAGAAAAACTACCCTATTCATGATTTGGAGTTGGCAGCTGCGGTCTTTGCTCTTAATGTCACGCCCCGAGATCGCCGATTTGGATAGTTCGGGCACGCCAACAGACCCGCCAATCGGGCATGACCTCTCTATACCCGAAAGGAACGGTAACATCCAAAACAATACATCAAGTATATACGGAAGCTCAATATCAGAGTACTAAAACCACTACTAATTAAAAACTTTCATCCAATAAACAACAAGTTTAAACAAAGAATGAAAGCATACATGAGTGAACCATAACATGACATTTATTACATTTTTCATCTTTCAACTTGAACTTTAAACAATATTACAGTTTTACATTCTTTTCCTCATAATACATAGTTCACTCGAAATATAAAAAGGGATACATCTGCTAGACCCTCTGGGTCTCTATGCTGCTGGGCCCTTGCCCCTGTCGCATGCCTCGCTGGCTATACCTGTACTTGGAAAAATGGTCACCCAAGGGTGTGAGAACTACTTAAAGTTCCCAGTGGGTTCAACCACCGAAAAGGAATGTTCTACACCACTTGGTCCAATGGAAGCAGGATAGCAAGATAATCTATGCTAATAATAATTGCAGATGCTGACTAACATGATCATCATTATGTATGATGGACTCTACACTATCTGTGTATGCTCTTTGTCTCATTGCTATCAATCTTGCCCCTCAGGGCCACAATCCAAAACTCGGCCACTATACCGCTACAAAAGGGTTATACTAACCCTGCCACCTAGGCCACTCTATTTTTCTCTTTTACTCTTTCACATTCTTGTACTTTAGTTCAAGTTACTCATCCCTCGAGAATTCTTGCCCAAAGAGCCCCAGCCCGGCAGTCATGCTACCATAAGGCAAGATTTCCAAGGTTGCCGATAGCACCCGCAAGTGCTACCCCGCCCAACGGGGAACTCTGTCATAGGGTCATTGCCCAGGAGGTGGTCCATGCCACTACCCTCCAATACGAGTTCTACCCCCGTAGTGCGCTTATCTTTTTTTTTCTTTTTCTTTTCCTTTCTTTTCTTTCACCTTGGCTTATAGCTCTTTACTTTGCCTTTCCTTTGGGAAGATGAGTCTTGCTCACACACTTCCCCTGGGAGTGAAATATGCTCAACCCTCCCATTCACAACTTACCTTTAATTCTTTAATTCACTTGGGAGTGACATATGCTCAACCCTCCTATTAGCCATTTAGACTTTTTCTTTACAGCTTACATCTACCGAGTCCGAGGGTTCCAAAAGACGAATGCTTACAACCCTAATCAAACAAGAACAGGTTGTAGCACCGCCTCCCGTAGTGCTCGGCCTAATGTACTTTATTTTCCCTTTTTACTTTTCTTTAAGCATTACTTTCTTTCATTCAATTAAGCCTTTAGCTTCTTTATGCTCTTTAAGCATTTTCTTTCCTCTTTGGTTCTAGATGAGTTTAAAGCACCTTGGCACTCATCCATCCGGGAGTGACATATGCTCAATCCTCCCGTTAGCATTTATGCCTTAATGCTCTATTTTCACTTTTCTCTTTTATCCTAAGTTCTCTACTCTAGGATAGTTTGGGTGTCTCTAACACCAACTTAGATTTGAACATCTTGTTCCTTTACATTTACATTTATCTTGCCACTTGGCAATTACTACAGCTCTTTAGCCTCTTTTTACCTGTCCTTACTTGTTCTCATTTCACAGTCCCATGTCTTAATTAGCCTTAGGGTTTCCACCATGTCACAAGGACACTATACATTTTCATTTGCGCTTGGTCTAGATTTTATTAACTCTATTTCAATCTTTCACATTCATCCTAGAGTTCATTGACTCTATTCCATATTTCTCATTTTCCGTCTTAACCTAGAGTTATTACTCTAGTTGCATTTTTCACCTTAGTTTAAGGTTCAATAACTCTAATTTCCATTCCCCTTTATTATTTAGAGTTCATTCACTCTAATCATATTTTCCCTTTAGCTTAGAGTTTCTTTAACTCTATGTTTTCTCTCTTTTCCACATAACCTAGAGTTCATTTGACTCTATGTTGTACACTCTATAATCAACCTTAGGTTATTCCCTAAAAATGCCACTCATTCCCTTAGAGTTCATTCCTAGGTTCCATGCCACTCGTTAAACCCTTAATCTAGGTTTTCTCCTAGTTTTGCATCCATTCACTTGTCCTTATTTTCTCCTAGGTCTTACAACCATCATTCATTTTCCTTATGCTTCTTACATGATTCCTAGGGTTATACCCCAACATGATCAATTTCAAAAATTTATTCTTACTATTTATGCTCATACAAATTTAACCTACAATAGGTTAATATAATTGCTTTTAGGGCTAAACCCTAATTATCCATATTCATGATCTTATTACCCTAACATGCTCACTAACATGCTTCTAGGTCAGAAAATCAAAGGACAAAGGGGAAAGGTCACCCATTTTCGGAATAATCCCCCACCTTGATGTTCTGTTTGCAAGAACTAGGGTTTGATCTACTTCCTCTTCATGAAAATTCGTAAAAAGGGGATTAGAACCATAAGAGATCATTCTTATGCCATATAAACTCATAAAAACCTTAAAAGAGGGAAACCCCAATTTTATACTTACCTCCTATGAGGATTTCTTGACAAAAGAGGAGGAGGAATGAGCTCCAACTCCTCTTGAAAGGCTCCCTTGAAGCCCACCACGAAATCCCCAAGCTCCTTGGAGATCAAATCCCAAACCCTAGCCTTCTCTCCATCTTCTTCTTCTTCTATTTCTTCTTTTCCTTCTTCTCCTTCTTCTCTTTTCTTTCTCTGGTTTCTCATGCAGGGAGAGGGAGAAGAAAGTGAGAATAAGGAGAGAGAGGGAGAGAGGGGTTTCATACAATGGGGTAGCTGGTGGGGTGAATTTACCAAACTACCCCCACTTACAAAAGAGTTCATCTCCCTGTCCAGCATTCTGGGCACTGAGTACCGGTACTCGGGTTTGAGTACCGGTACACAGCCTTCAGTTCCGGTACCAAATCTCGTGTTCCGGTACTAAACCTACGAAATCTCCAGTTTTGTATAGGGTACCGGTCCCCAACTTTTGGTACCGGTACCCAAGCCTTTTTTAGTTTCGGGTACCGGTACTGTCATGCCCCGGGCCCCAGCGGAAGCTTACCCGGCACGTGCACAGACCCTCTATGTGCACAAGGTACCCCCCCGGTACACACAAGGCGTCTACAACAACAAAATGGAAGGAAAGCAATATACACATCCTACTAGTAATCAGAGCACAACACAACTAAACTATGCATAAAAGAGAAGAGTAGATAACGACTATCATACAAAGAAGTTAAAATCCAAAATACAAAAGTGGTCCTCTCAAGTGCAACCTATCAAAATACATGGGTGGTCTCTATACAAAAATACACCCACACCTCTCCCACAAAAACAAAAGGAAAGGTGCCCTGTAACCACCTCGAGTGGCGCGATGGGGACAAGCTAGCTATGCGACGACCCCTTGCCACGATCCCGAGCCCCTCCCGCTGCGGATGGCTCTGAAAAACAACAACCCAAATGGGGTGAGAACTATTAGACAATTGTTCCCAGTGGGTAAGCCGCCGAGAGAAGCGAAATACACCAATAGGTCAACTGAGGCATAAGATAGTATAACTGCTAAAATAAAATGCAGATAATAAACAACTGAAGTAAAGTAAAGTACTCTACTACTATCATGCCTCTATGCTCATGTACAAAGTGATGATGATATGAATTTATCATGTTATCATAATGTCCAACTACAATGAGTAGTATTATTTATGTGGTGTCCAATGTCAAGTTTGCTATCATGTATGTCCAACTACAATGAATGTATCATCTATGTGATATTCAATGTCAAGTTTAGTTAACTTAATCATTTTCTATTGAAGACTTTCTTTGAGTCTAAGCTTGAGCCACGCCTCATGGTCCCGTGGTGGCACCCCCCCACGGAGCTATGCCTATCCAACGGCGTCCCAATCGGTACCCAATCCCGCACGGCGATCATGATGTCACAAATGGCCAACTCCGGAGTGCCGGCTTGGAGGGAGCGACCCTGTGAGGACCCGAATTCCCGCAAGAGGATTACTGTTGGATCAACAGAGCTTTTGTAGTGTGATCAGCGATTTCTGGAGGCTTTTTCGGTGTGTTGGAGGTGCTTGTGCGCAATTCGGACCTCAGGATTGGACCCAGCGCGAAATTTGGATTAAGAATACTTTTCTGGATGCCTTTGACAAATTTTAGAAGCGAAATTTGGCAAAACGGACTTCGAATTTGGACTCAGCGCACGAAAACGATGAAAATGGGCTATTTACTTGTATTTTTCTGAGTTCGGATGCGCAAACACGGATTTCAAGGGATGGGTTACTGTTCCGGCGGCCGGGGCAGCGCCGGCGCCGGCGGCAGGCGGTGGAGCGCGGCGGCGCGGGCGTGGGCGTGGCGGCGCGGGCGCGGGCACGGGCAGGTGCGGGCGCGAGCGCGGTGTTTAGAGTTGGGTGTGCCACGTGGCGGCTCCCCATTGGACGCGCTGGGGACACGTTGCGGCTTCGGATTCGGCGGGTGCATCGGGTGCGTGCACCGGGCGCAGCGAGTGGAGGTGGTGACACGTGGCGTGCAGGGATTGGCCGGTCAACGCAAGCGCGACAGGTGCGCGGGCGCGGCGCACGATGGACCGCCCGGGCCATGTGTCGCCCGCTCATTGGCAGGCGCAGTGACCCGGCGGATCCGGCGTGAACCGCGGCCCACAGTCCCCACCGTGGACCGCGTCACCACGCGGCGCGCCGGGATTGGCGGGCGCGCGTGCACCGGGCGTGCGGGGCGCGGAGCTGGGTGACGTGGCGTGCCGGGAAGGTTTCGGGCGCGCACAGTAGCGGGCCTGGGCCGGATTCGGGCGCCCGAATCCGGATCTCTTGGTGGGTGGACTTGGGCTATAAATAGGCCCTTCACAGCCTTTTTTCTTCCTTTTTTGGGCTGTTTCTCTGGGGGCTTTCTTATGGGAAGTTTTTCATCTCCCTCCTCTCCACCCTTTGATGGAGTTCTAGGATTTTTGGAGGTTGCTACATCGGCGTTTTCTGCGACGCGGCGCACTTCGACGCTCCTTCGATTTTGGCTTCTACTGTCGCATTTCAGTGCGCGAGACCCCCTGAGCTACCCCGATGGACTTTTGAGCTGATTTTTGCGACAACGCGTTCACGAGAGGTACGCCTTCGATTTTTGTGTTGATCACTTTGCTTTATTTTGGGTTTTTGGCATGGTTCCTGAGGTATCTTTTGACCCCTTGTACCGCTATGAGAATTTGGACAGCGGAGGAGTATTGTTGTGATTTCTCGGTCTACGGGCATCGGAATGAGACGTATGAGGACTCGATCGACATCTAGGCTTCGTGAGGAACGCACCCGTATTTTTATCGGAATTTTTAGAGGACTCTTCAAAGGTATCGGATTTGGACGTGCTAGTACTCGTTTCGATCGGCTCGCCGCGAGGATCGCAATGGTTATTTTTCTGGAATTTTATGAGTTTATCTCGCAGGTGAAAATTATCCATTTTCGGGGCTCGTTGCATAGACAGCGGCTTATTGTGCATTTCTTGGATTAATTGTACGTCGTTTGGGTTACCTTTGCAGTGTTTGCGGCGTGCCGTGTTTACCTGGTGTATGGGTGCATGTGGATCCGTGCTTCGCGATCGAGGTGGGTGGTTGCTATATCCCTCTATTCTGACATACTCACCAGGAATATTAGAGAGATCCTTTTATTGGACTTATTGATTGATCAACACTCGTGGTTGGGATTATGCATGTGTGTTTGGACATGTGGATTGCTATGTTAGCACATAACCTTGCATGTGGATTTGATTATGATATTGAGGCCATGTAATTTACCTGTATGGTGGGTACTACTTGGGGATATTTTTGGACATGCATAGGTGGATAGATATTTGTGGACGAATAGCGGTTTATATGTTTAATATTTGCTATTCATGTCGGAACGGTATGGGACTTGGGATATCATGCTATATTGATTGTCAGGAACTGTTATCATGCTAAACATAAGTTAGAAAATTATATCTGTACTCTTTCTATCTTCTCGGGACTTTTGCATGCTTGTATGGACATCTAGTTAGGCCATTTCTTATCGCTACACTATCATGTTGGAACTTGACTTAGGAGAAACCATGCTTGCTTCTTTTCTCCTTATTCTTTAGTCAGGTGGTTCTTGTTGCTCGGGTTTGAGCAGGGGTGCGGGATAGTGTAGCCGGGACCTTGGGGTCGGGGACAGGTGGTATTTGATTATGGGTTGTGGGGTATTGCGACTACCGCGGATAATAGGCGGTTGACCGGATACAAATTATTTTACCCGATTTTGGATTGGGGGTTATTGCGGCTACCGCGGATAGTAGGCGGTTGACCGGATGTCGGATGTGGGACATGATTGTGATTGTGGGTTATTTCGGTGACCGCGGATATTGGGCGGTTAACCGGGTGTCGGTTGTTGGGCTTGATTGTTGACAGTGGGTATCGCGGCGACCGCGGATATTGGGCGGTTGACCGGATGGTTACTTATGCATCAGATTGGGGATCAGGGTTCTTTAGTGGAGGGTTTTGTTCCACTTGAGTATAGTTGTGATCCAGTCCTACTTTTATGATACTTGTGAAATGGTTATTTTTCTCGTGTGGGTCGCTCCTCTCGAGTTCCCCTCCGGAGCGTGGGGGTCAGACAGTTATGGACCTTTTGCCATCACATCGGTGCGGCTTTATTTGCCCGATGATGAGGGCGGTAGCAGGAGTTTTGCTATCACATCGGCGCAGCTTTATTTGCCCGATGATGAGGGCGGCAGCAGAAGTTTTGCTATCACACCGGCGCGGCTTTATATGCCCGGTGATGATTGGGTCACTAGTTTTTACTGGCGGTTAGATTGGGTTACCGGGACAGTTTGGTTACTGATGCATTTAGAGGCATAGTAGTGGTAGTTTCCTTTTTCAGTAGTTTCATTGCTTACCACTCTTCTTCTCCTTTCTTTTTTGCCTCTGGTAGACCTAGTGGGTGCGTCGGAGTTTGAGGCTTTACCCACTAGGGGAGGCTACTGGTTTACTAGTAGTTCTCACCCCCATGTTTCTTTTCCCCTTTTTCTTCTCCCTTGTTTTGCAGTGTCTTCTGCGGGTGCTGCTGGGTTTTCAGCGGCGGGTCGAGGAGAGAGGACGGCTGAGTAGATAGATCTCGAGGCAGGATGAGCGAGTTAGCTGGACTGTTGGTGTACCCTTTTTCCTCAGACGGTTGTACTTTACTTTTGGGTCTGGTTTTAGCCAGCTGTTTGTATCTTTTTTGGTGAGCTGGGAGAGACAAATGTATTATTTTTACAGATGTACTGTATTTTATTTCCAGGTTCAGTCTGAGATGTATTAGTTTTTAGTTCAGCTCTATTTTATGCTCTTTATTGTTATCTCTTATATCTGAGCAGGTTACTGGCGCTTCATGTACGCGGGAAATACCGTGTGCACGGCGGATATGTAGACGGGCCCGGGTTCTGGTTTACACCCGGGGCGTGACAGACCCTACCAAGCATGTGCGAATGAGCACAAACGGCAAGCATGCAAGTATCGATCATCGTGTCTAAAACACAGAATAGCAATCAACATGTCTAAAACACGGAATAGCATCATCGACCTTTAGGTCGGGGTATAGTATCTCAAGTGTCAATGTTTCATATACAATATTAGCACTATCTTGCATAATGAAAGAGTAAAGCATTTACAAGTTGTCGTCATGTCTCAAATATGGAATCTCACTATTTCATCTTGATTGTACAAGTTTAGAAGTTTTCTACTTATATCTCACTACACTAGATGACACTAATGTCATAATGTCCATTTATACATGATTTATATGCATAACATGTCCCAATAATTCTATAACATGTATAGTTATTTTCTATTCATATCCAAAAGCTTAAATTCACGAAAATTCCTATTCAGTCCCCCCATAAAGTGCCCATGCACATACAATGTTTACCTCTACTACATAGAGTATGAAATTTTCTACACATTAAGGGGTTCAAATGCATGATCATAAATCATGATAAATCAAACGATGCATGTTTAATATAACAATGATGCCCTAAAAGTCTATAGAAGACATAGGGAGTTCGCTCATTTCGGTGAGGTCAAACCCACCGGATAGTTGCTAAATCCTTGTGAAGAATCCCAACCAAGATGCCCACACTTCCTCTTATACCCTAAGAGAAGTTTCCAAAGGGTTAAGACATCACAAAAACCCAATCACGAAATTTCTTAAAAAAATAAGGAAAATAGGTGAAAAATACCTTAGGTTGAGAAATCTTCCTAGATCTTGAAATCCAAACAAGAAAAGCTTCAAAATCAACTTACAAGAGTGTTCTACACCCATCAATTCCACCCCAAAAGCTAAAAATCTAAAAGCCCCAAATAAACCCTAGTTTTCCCAAAAACTAGGTTTTCCTACAAAAATCCCAAAAGAAAAGAGAAAAGAAGTGTTCCAAACCTCTTTTAGGCTCAAATCCCACCTTGAAGTGCAAAGGATAGGAATTAGGGCTTCAAACTTCATTCTTCTTCAAGCCCTTGCCTTCATTCAAGCTCTTGAAGCAAGCTCCAATGGTGGAGAAGAGAAGGTTGAAGAAAAACCCAAGTAGAGAGATGTGTAGGAGAAGGAAATCCAAGAAGAGCTCTCCCTCTCTCTCTCTAACACTCTCTTGTACTCTCTAAATGAGAGATACTCTCTAAATGAGAGAAAAAGAAAGGAAGAAGAGGGTTAAAAACCCTAATGTAACAAAATCCCGAAAGCCCCCTGCAAGAAATGTAATTACATTTCTTACTGGGCTGTCCAGACCAAAACGGTCCGGACTGACCCAGAACGGTCCGGAACTCGAAGGTGGAATTTCCCAGATTCGCGCGGACAGTCCGGACTGTCCCCGGACGGTCCGGATCCCGAAGCCAAAAACCTCAAATTTTCAAATTTTTTGAAAATTTTCGATTTGCGCCCAAACTCTCCGGAAACCTTCTAGAACCTCCCGGAAGCTTACAAAAACATCCGAAGGGCATCATTCAACCCTTCACACACTCGAACTTCGCATTTGCTAAAGTTCAGTGTACTACAGGTACGCAACATCTGGTACCGGTACCCAGGGACTTAGAATATTTTCTAGAATTCTCCAAACTGAGAACTCTCGGTCGGTTTCCCTTTTAATTCGTTCCGGTACCCCTCATTGTGTACCGGTACGCATTGCAACTGGAAGCCTCATAAGTCTGAAGCTTCCAATTCGCGCGCCGTCAACTCGCTTTTCGATCCGAAGGCTCCCGCTTCGATCCAAAATAACCCGAACTCAAGTGTATTCATATTTTGAACACGTTGCAAGTGATTTCACCGCACTTCGCTATTCCATGGAGTCGGTGCACTACATTCCTCCCACCTTTTAGGAGTTTCGTCCGCGAAACTGAAACCACACCTCAATTCAAAATCTATCGAATATAAGGAGTTTCATCCCCATACTGGGTTCCTTGTATGCCACCATCGGGCATCACATTGCCCACTTGGCAAAATCCACACGAACCTCTCGCTCGTGAATTCCTAACTCGACTCTGCGAAAACTTGGACCTTGCGCCTTACTAACCTCCCAAGTAGGTAAAAGGCATAATCGAGCACTTGCTCTTTCAATCATCGGTAACAACCCAATCTCAACTTGCGGAATTCCATGACAATTTCGCAACCAATTTTCCATAACAACGCTGCACTCACAACTAATTACATTAGTCACTTTTCTTCGCCGCTTGTTGATCAACGTGGAGGCAAAAGCCAAACCACACTCTCGACTACTCCACTCGCCACTAGCGCTCTAACATACGAGTTCTCAACTATCTCGTATATTTCAAATTACCAACGGTCCACAGACCATGGTACCATCCAGGTATATAGCTTGACCTCTAACCTTACACCGCATAACGGCTTCACCAGTACACAGACCCAATCATCATACTGTTAGATCCTCACTTAGGATTACCGCTGTGACACCCCCAGAATTTGGATTAGTCCTATATATAAATGATATAATAAGACTAAATCTCTTAACCCGGCTATAGCATTTTGGATGGTAGCAAGATCCAAGAGGTTATGAGAGTTAAGCGTGCTAGAGCTAGAGTAGTTCTAGGATGGGTGACCCCCTGGGAAGTGGGGCGTCACAACCGCACCATACTCCAACTGGAGCAACGATATCTCAACCAGCACTAGCTCTAAGGCCAGGTCGCATCCACACACTCGACGCTCCTAAAACCTCAAGGCTCAAACGTGGCTTTCCACGTTTCTGGGTCATCTCTCGGACTACCGCCCCGACCAAAACTCTATCATGCCCCGCCCTCAGGCCCTAGGCCGCTGTCTCTCACAGCCGACTGCGCCTGCCCACATGGCTACAGTCTCCACAGTCCAATATATGGTCTAGGCACGGATCATCCCTCAGTGAACCCATTAATCGTCATCACGCGACTACTACACTCCACCGAGCACTCGCTAGTCGTCATTCTACGACCCGAGCATCCTATCGACTCCTGTCACACTTAGCAAAAGCTAAGGTGCCACCCAACCAGCTCTCTCTGGCTGAGAAGAACTTGTGCTCCCCGAGCACCTAAACGGTTGAGCGTCCTACGCCTCAACATCAACTCGCAAAATCCACAGTGTTAAGAGATTTGCTTAAGCACCCCTATGGTTTATGTGCTCTCCCCCAATCTGGGCTGAGGCACCGCAAGGATGGTTCACCAAACCTGGTGATCGACACGCAACTTGACGATGGCAACCCTTGCCATTACACCGATTTATCAGACCGGCGCCCTAAATTCCCGCTCTATTGCGAGGTTTCCCGAATCTCGAAGCCTAGTCTAGGCCTCACAAACGCCACAATGTGGCAATTTAGCCACGACCAACACGTCACACGATCCCCAACGCCATCAGGAGCGAATTTTTGCTACCCGGTACATAAGTCTTCCCTACCCTAACCCTTAGGACATCACAACTTGGTTCCCGCAACGCAACGATCACCAACGTCTCGTGAGTCGATCTTCCACCGAGTCAACGCTGAACCTAATCGGTCGCATCTCGCCTGCAGACTAGCTGGCGCTTACTCGCGCACAACCAACACAACCAACCTAACCAGAATGCAATGCTCACAATATTTATGCCTTATGCAATTGCATTAAAATAACTCATACCTGCCACGACATCGTCGTCTACGGCTGGCTTCTCCTCCATCACCCAAGTGGTGAAAACCTGTCCACCCGGTGCTTGGCTTGGCATAGTTGGTCGCCCTGCTGGTAGGTCGAATACTGTGATGACCCGGATTTCTACGAAGGTCTTACGGAGTGAATTGTGGATTCTGGAGGCCTATGATGTGTGTTGGTGATAGTTGCGCGCAAATTGGACCTCAGAATTGGACCCAGCGCGAAATTTGGATTAAGAATACCTGTCCTGCCTTCGACAAATTTTAGAAGTGGAATTTGGCAAATTGGACATCAGATTTTGATTTAGCGTGCGAAAATGATGAAAATGGACTATTTACTTGTATTTTTTGGAGCCCGGATGCCAAAACACGGATTTCGAGGCATTTATTACTGTTCCGGCAGGCTAGGGCAGTACCGGCGGCGACGGGCAGCGGCGGCGCGGGCGCAGGCAGGCGCGTGCGCGGCGGCGGGTAGGCCGGTCCACAGGTTTTGGCATGCACCGGGACCAGCCAACGAAGGGCATGCCACGTGTCGCGAGCTGATTGTGTAGTATCCGTATATTTCGGTCACCTCCCTTGAACCCTGTAGGGACAGGTTTAGCCTTGTAGCGACCCTTAGTAAGTAGGGTGTTGGCGTTCGTCCTTAATTTTAGGAGTTAGGGCTCGAGAAACGATGAACGGTGGTGCGTCCGGATCCAAAATCTAACTCCCGGATCTTCCGGAATAGAATTTTGAAGTCCGGGGCGTCGGTACCGTGCATCGGAGTCCGTGCCGCTTATTTCGCACGCTTTTCGGGGCGATGGAGGGTAGGCTCGTGTTGGTTCAGGGTTATCAACGTTTGTTCAGCGAGTGTTAGAACGGGTGTTTGGTTCCTACCTTGACCTAACCCACCTCTTATCCTTGGTGTCACGTATGAGATTAGGGTTTGGGGAGAGTAATGGTTTTCTAATTGTATAAATAGCTACCTGTTTGGACCCAAGAGGAAACCCTAATAGGCTAGCCGTCTGGGAGAAAAGAAGTGGGAACACCGTATTCTCTCAACCTAACGTACCGGAGGCCGACGGAGGGCCGGGGAGCGGATCTGGAACCTTGTACCTCGAGAGACGGGACCGGATCATCCTCGCGGAGAACCTCGAGGTGAGCTTTTGCCTATTTCTTGGGGTCTTCCCTTTTGTAGTTTTGGGGGTCGCGTCGCCTTAGCCTCGGGCTTCGCCGCCGCCGCTGTCGCGTCGTGCCCGCGCGGGGCTTGTGCCCGCGCGGGGCCCTGCTGCCACTGCCGCTGTTGCGCCGCCCGCGTGGCTATGTGCCACGCGGGGCTCTGCTGCCGCCGCTGCTGTTGCGCCGCCCACGTGGCTTGTGCCCACGCGGGGCTTTGCTGCCGCGCCGCGCCCGCGTGGGGCTTGTGCCCGCGCGGGGCTCTGCTGCCGCCGCCGCTGTTGCACCGCCCGCGTGGCTTTGTGCCACGTGGGGCTCTGCTGCCGCGCCGCGCTCGCGCGGGGCTTGTGTCCGCGCGGGGCCCTGCTGCCGCCGCCGCTGTTGCGCCGCCCGTGTGGCTTGTGCCCACGCGGGGCTCTGCTGCCGCCGCCGCTGTTGCGCCGCCCGCGTGGCTTGTGCCCACGCTGGGCTCTGCTGTCGCGCCGCGCCCGCGCGGGGCTTGTGCCTGCGCGGGGCTCTGCTGCCGCCGCCGCTGTTGCGCCGCCTGCGTGGCTTTGTGCCACGCCGGGCTCTACTACCGCGCCGCGCCTGCGCGGGGCTTGTTCCCGCGTGGGGCCCTGCTTCCGCTGCCGCTGTTGCGCCGCCCGCGTGGCTTTGTGCCCACGCTGGGCTATGCTGCCGCGCCGCGCCCGCGCGGGGCTCTGCTGCCGCACCCGCGCCCGCGCGGGGCTTGTGCCCACGCGGAGCTCTGCTGCCACCGCCGCTGTTGCGCCGCCCGCGTGGCTTTGTGCCACGCGGGGGGGGCCCTGCTGCCGCCGCCGCTGTTGCGCCGCCCGCGTGGCTTGTGCCCACGCGGGGCTCTGCTGCCGCCCGCGCCCGCGCGGGGCTTGTGCCCGCGCGGGGCTCTACTGCCGCCGCCGCTGTTGCGCCGCCCGCGTGGCTTGTGCCCACGCGGGGCTCTGCTGCCGCCGCCGCTGTTGCGCCGCCCGCGTGGCTTGTGCCCACGCGGGGCTCTGCTGCCGCGCCGCGCCCGTGCGGGGCTTGTGCCGCGCGGGGCTCTGCTGCCGCCGCCGCTGTCGCGCCGCCCGCGTGGCTTTGTAACACGTGGGCTCTGCTGCCGCGCCGCGCCCGCGTGGGGCTTATGCCCTCGCGGGGCCCTGCTGCCGCCACCGCTGTTGCGCCGCCCGCGTGGCTTTGTGCCACGCGGGGCTCTGCTGCCGCGCCGCGCCCGCGTGGGGCTTGTGCCCTCGCGGGGCCCTGCTGCCGCCGCCGCCGCTCGGCCTCTTTCTTTTCCCGCCGCGTGCGTTCGCGTCTCGTTACCGCTTTTTGTACTTTTGAATCGTTGTTTGTGGCGCCTTCGCCATGTTGGTCTTAATGGTTAGTTTTCTGGGGACTCCGTAGGTCGGGGTGTCGTTCGGGGGGTGGGGACTGTGAGTCAACTTCTGGCGTTCCGACCAAGTGCTGTTCAGGTGGGTGCTCTCCTCTGTCACTTCGGGAATGTGTAAAAGAAATTATGTTTTAGCATGAATACAGCAACACCTGTTTTATAATCGTGTCTAACTCTTGTTTTTCATAAGCATGTTTACTAATGATATCTCTGGCGACTGTGGGTCGCTCTGGTTTTTGACACACACTCTTATCACGTTATGAGCCCAAGGTTTGCTTGCACGCACACTGGCGGTTTGGCCACCGCACTGGTGTATTTTTCCGGAAAGATGGCACGTTGGCCCGTGTACCCCACGACTAGTGGTGATGGGGACCTCTCACGGCTGCTCAGAGACTGCACGAGCGCCGGGAGGGGTACAAGCAAATCACGAGAGGCAGGTGCACGTATTTGATGGTTACAAGGGGGGGGAGGGTGCAGTTATACAGGTCTGGTTCATTACAGGGTACCGTGGCCCTCTTGGGAGGGAATGAGCACGGACGCGCTGGTGGCTCGGTTTGCATTATTTTTAGTTTCCATTTATCGCATATTTTATTACCCCATGTTTATGTTGCATCTTGGTAGTGTCGCTGACTCCCCACTCTGTGACGGGTTGGTCGGGCGCGGGCATGGGACGACCGTGAGGACGGATTACGAGGACGTGTCTTGTGTTTAGCTTGCATGAGTGACATATGTTAGGTTTTAGTCGTATTATCTTTTCAGTTCTTTTTGGTGCGGGTGGGTGTGACTGTGGCGTGGTGTGGGTGTGCAAATCTCTATGGTGACCTTGTTTGCTTTGATACTCTGTAGTTTCGACCTGTTTTCAAACCAGAAAAAATGCTTGCGAAAACGGCTTTTAAAACAACGAGTGTCGTGTAGGCACCGATTTGAAAACCTATGGATTTATCCTTTCGAAATATCGACGGCCGTGTTAAGTGGTTGCTGCTCTCTCTCTCTTTCTCCCTCTCTCTCTCATTCTCTTGTGATTGTGAACGTCGATTGTGGTTAAGGTGTGGATGAGCTTACATACGGGTTGGTGTACCCGTCTAAGTTGGAACTGCCGTGCACGTGCAAAGGAGACTCCGCCCTCGGGGTCGAGGAATTTGCACGTGTGGCAGGTCTGGCGCGCACTGGGGGACACTATAAAGAAAAATTTAATATTTCACATTTTCCGCTCTACCGAAAAACCCCCGGGGCGTTACAGATTGGGCGGTCAACGCATGCGCGACAGTGCGCCGGGCGCGGCGCACCATGGACCCCGCCAGGCCACGTGTCGCCCGCCCATTGGCGGGCGCAGCAACCCGGCTGCCCCACCGTGAACCGCTGACCACGGTTCCCGCCGTGGACCGCGCTGCCACGCGGCGTGCCGTGATTGGCGGGCGCGCGTGCGTCGGGCGCGCGGGGCGCGGAGCGGGCCACGTGGCGCGCTATGGGCGTTTCGGGCGCCCACAGTGTTGGGCCGGGCCAGATTCGGGCGCCCGATTCTTGCGCCCAAATCCGAGGCCTCCCTTTGGTGGGCTTGGGCTATAAATAGCCCCCTTTCTTGAGCCTTTGGACCCTTTTCCCGAGCCCAGCTATGACAAAGCCCTTAAGTAACCTTGTTGATCATCTTGTGCTGCATCTCTTGAGGGAGTTTTGGAATTTTTGGAGGGCGCGGCATCGACGGCTTCGGCGATTCGGCGCAGTGCGACGTTTCTTCTTTGGTGGCCCATTTTCGTTGCGTTTCGGTCCATGAGGTCCACAGAGCTACTCCGAAGGAATTTTTGGATGATTTTTATGGCGTCAGTTCCACGAGAGGTAGATCTTCGTTTTTCGTGTTTTCCACTCTTCTCAGTTTTGGGTTTTTATTGGGGTTTCTGGTACATCTTTAAGCCCCTGTTTTGCTGGTAGTTTCCCTAGACAACGGCGCATTGTTGGATTTTTATCTCTACACTCGATTATCATATTTCGACGTGTGATGACTCCATTGATATCTACGCTTCGCAGGGATCTCCGTCGTATTTTTATTGGAATTTTTGGAGTTTATCTCACAGGTGGTATTTGCTCATCTTCAGGACTGATTTTTCAGCAGTTTGTAAACTTGGAAATTTTGTGTTGATTACAATGTTTGGACCATATCTTTGTACCCAGGAGGTGTTTTTGGGTGATTTTGGACCCGTTGGAATCGTGGGAATCTGAGGATTTGTCCTCGTTCAGTTTCAGCCTTTTTGGATCTTGGATTGAAGCGCACTTCAGGTGGGTTGCTTCGTCTTCAAAACCGATGGACAGTTCATTAACTCTATTGAGTAGGGAACATGCATGATTTTGAGATGTATTAGGAAGCATGCTAGAAAGAGAAAATTGATACTCCTTGTGTTGCTATGTTGATCAGTGTTGATTTATTGCTCCCTAAATATGTTAAATTATTATTATTATTATTGAAACTTGACCTAGCACCCTATCATATGATGTATGTTCAACCAGACTAGTAGAAAACTCTCACTTGGGCAAAGTTTATTTATGCTTTAGACATCCACACTTTACATTCTATCCCTAGACATAGTGTTTTCCTCGCCCGGGTAGTGGGCCGAGTGGTCGGAATTTCTCTTAGTGTAGGATGCATGTTACACTCGTGCTTGGGGGCCGAGTGGAGTCTGGAAGATGTAGCTAGTCTTGTATCTGTGGCGAGAGCCGTTTGGGTAAACGGTGGTCCCGGGTTGTCGAGTTCTTCGATTTATTTGTCGCCACTATGTTCGTGGCAGTGGTGTACCAGTGTTAGCAGGACCTTGAATCCAGAATCTTTTTGGACACACATGATTTCAGTAAACCAATATTTTCTTCCAAATGTCGAAGGGTCTCTGGAGTCTGTTCTTATCTGATTGGGCGAAGGCATTAGCCCTTCGGGGTTTGGGAATAAAACTTGTTTTCTAACTGATTTTTCAAAATAGCTAAAATTCATAAAAATGGGTTTCCTTAATTCAAGATGGTTTTACAAAAAGGAACTACTTTTAGTCCTCACCCCGCGTGGGTCCGAGTGAATAACGAGAGGCTATGCCTAGAGCCTGTTCTTGTTTGATTTGGGTTGTAGGTTCTAGTCTTTCGGGGTTTTCGGACCCTTCATTGTTGTCAGCTGTGGAGTATACCCTGTTAGTGAGTTTGCATGTTGAGTTGATGTCCTTTTTAGGGAGCCGTTGGGTTGACATCGGTCCTGACTGTTTGAGTATTTTCTTGTTAGTGAGTTGGAGAGGTGATTTGGGTACTGTCGATATCGTGGATTTGGACTATAGCCTGCATGAGCCGCATTGAGCTCGACAGAGATGCGCAGATACTTTCCTCGGTGGGGTCGCGCCCCTCGAGTGCCACTCTGGAGTTGGGCCTGTTACTTTGCGATCGTGACTTGTCGACGCAGTCCCTCTAGCTGGGCCAGTTTTGGCAGTCACGGGCGCCCTATGTAAGTCTGGTCCTCCTTGGATGTAACGGCCGTAGGTGGGCGCAGGTTTGACTGGACCCTATGTGGCAGTCAGTGTAGATTGGGTGATTGTATTTGAGAGATAGTAGATGCATCATGTTTTCATCCGTATCACTTCTTGAGCATTTAGATAGAGGCATAGTAGCTGTAGAGTTATTTTCTAGCTCTTTTCCTTTCAGTATTGCATTTGTTACTTTATGCCTCTAGTAGACTTAGTGGGCAGACCGTCGAGCTTGTTGGCGGTACCCACTGAGAACTACTGTGGATGTAGTTCTCACACCCACCGTGGTGACCTTTCCCCAGGGACCTCTACTCCAGTCCCTGCTGCTCTAGTTGCTGATCATGCTGATCGAAGTAAGGGAGTCGCGAGCTAGATCCCTACCAGTCTTCTTCCAGCGAGAGTAGATGTACCCTTTTGGTGATGTACTAGTACTGTCAGTGATTTTGGGATGTATCATGTACTTTTTACCTTTGAGAGTTTTAGTTTTGGAGTGACTTATGTATTTGTGAGGACCTGGCATATACTATTTGAGGAGTTGTATATATTTATTCAGTAGTTTACTTTTCAGCTCTGATATCTGTATAGCTATAGTATCCTTCTTTTTGCAGGTTAGACGCTTCGTCTATACGGGGTTTTCCGTATGGGCGGCGGATCTGTTGGCGGGCCCGGGTCGCAGTTTCGACCCCGGGAAGTGACAAATACAGCCCCCGAATCCTGCCACGGGGCATCCTGATTCGCTGCAGTCGCCCAAGCTAAAGGTATGTCCTCCAAACATTCCGAGGACACATGGCCCGGTTGGCCACATCTATAACTGTCACGCCCCGGGGTCGAAACTGCGACCCGGTCCCGCCAACAGATCCGCCGCCCATACGGGAAACCCCGTATAGACGAAGCGTCTATCCTGCAAAAAGAATGATACTATAGCTATACTGATATCAGAGCTGAAAAGTAAACTACTGAAATAGAAAATAATACAACTGTCAAATAGTACAAGTCTGAACCTCACTACAATAGTCTCTCAAAATAAAACACTCAAAAGTAACTAACAACTAAAATCCAGCAGACTGTACTACTGAGCTCCAAAAAGGGGTACCGCTATACTCCAAGGACGGGTAGGGAACTAGCTCGCGACTCCCTCACCTCGATCAGCAACAAAAGGATCTGCAACTGAAGCAACAGGAACTGGAAAAGGGGTCCCTGGGGAAAAATACACCACGGCGGGTGTGAGAACTATATCCCACAGTAGTTCTCAGTGGGTACCGCAACCAAACCCGACGGTCTGCCCACTAAGTCTACTAGAGGCATAAAGTAACAAATGCAGTACTGAAAGGAAAGGAGCTGGAAAATAACTCTACAGCTACTTTGCCTCTATCTAAATGCTCAAGAAGTGGAGCAGATGGAAACATGATGCATCTACTAACTCTCAAATAAAATCACCCAATCTACACTGACTGCCACATGGGGTCAAGTCAAACCTGCGCCCACCTATTGCCGCACATCCACAAGAGGACGGGTCTACCGTAGGGCGTCCGTGACTGCCAAAACTGGCCCAGCCAGAGGGACTCCGTCGACAAGTCGCGATAGTAAAGTAACAGGCCCAGCTCCGGAGTGGCACTCGAGGGGCGCGACCCCACCGAGGAAAGTATCAGCGCATCTCTGTCGAGCTCAATATGGCTCATGCAGGCTATAGTCCAAATCCACGATCAACAAGATCGACAGTAACTAACATCACCTCTCTAACTCACTGGCTGGAAATACTCACAGCCGGGATCACCGTCAACCCGACGGCTCCCACAATAGAACACCAAACTCACAGATAACACCGAAAGGACCGACACCATAAGGGTTCGGAAACCCCGATAGGTCAGTGCCTAGAACCCCAATCAAACAAGACAGACTCCAGGCTTCGCCTATCGAAGTTCTCGACCCCCTTACAGTTCGGGAACACGACAACCTCGATACAACATACGGAAGACACCAACCCGGGTCCAAAAGTTCCGGGAGACCAACACCTACAACGCTATCAAACAAGAACAGGTTCCAGGCACGGCCCCCGTAGCTTTCGCCCCGAAAAAGGAACGGCCCCTAGAACCCAGATCACCCAAACTCTCTCGGGTGAGGAAGTTGTAATAAAAAGATGACAGTTATTACTGAAAACTATTTTAATCTGAGAAACCCAATTTAATATATTTTAGTTCTTTAATAAAAATCAGTTCAAATAAGTTTTATTTTCCAAACCCCGAAGGGCTATTGCCTTCACCCAAATCAAACAAGAACAGGCTCCGGCGACCCGCTCGAAGTTTGGAAGAAAAAATATTGGTTGACTAAAATCATGTGTGTCCAAAAAGGTTCTGGGTTCTAGGTCCTGCTATCACTAGTATACCACTGTCACTAACATAGTGACGACAAATAAAACAGAGAAATAAGACAACCCGGGACCACCGTTCACCCAAACGGTTCCCGCCACAGATAAAAGACCAGCTACATCTACTAGACTCCACTCTGCTCCCAAGCACGAGTGTGACATGCATCCCACACTAAGAGAAATCCCGACCACTCGACCCACTACCCGGGCGAGGATAACACTATGTCCAGGAATAGAATAAGAAGTGTGGATGTCTAAAGCATAAATAAACCTAGCCCAAGTGAGGGTTTTCTACTGGTCTGGTTACACATGCAACATATGACAGGGTGCTAGGTCAAGTTCCAATAGTGGTACATAAGTTAACACAGTTAGGAAGCATACATCAACATGATCATGATAACAATGCGAGAACATCCTCTCTATATCTAACATGCTTCCTAACACATCTAACAATCACGTATGCTTTACTACACGATAGAATTAATGAATAGTCCACCGATTTTGGAAACGAAGCAACCCACCTGTAGCGCGCGTTAAACCAAGATCCAAATAAGCTGAAACTACACGGGGATAAATCCACAGATTCCCACGATTCCAACGGGCCTAAAAACACCCAAAAACTCTTCTTGGGTACAAAGATATAGCCCAAACATTACAAACAATACAAAATTCCAAGTGTACATTTTTGCTGAAATTTCAGTCCCAAAGAAGCATTATTATCACCTTCGAGGTAAATTCCAAAAATTCCAGTAAAAATATGACGGTGATCCTCACGATGTGTAGATATCAATCGAGTCCTCAAACATTGAATTCCGATACTCGAGTGCAGAGATAAAAATCTGAGAAGGCTCTGCTATCCAGAAGAACTACCAGCAAAATAGATGCTTACATATGCCTCGTAAACCATGCCAAGAATTCAGAATAAAGCAAGATAATCACACAAAAATCGAAGGCCTACCTCTCGTGAATCCGACGCCGTGAAAATCGTCCAAAAATACCGTCGGAGTAGCCCTGTGGACCTCGCGGACTGAAATGCGACGATAACGGGCCTCCGATGAAAGAACATCGCTCTGCGCTACGATGCCGAAGTCGTCGATGCTGCGGCCTCCAAAAATTCCGAGCTTCCTTCAAAATATCCAGCACAGGAAGATTATCAAGTTCACTTAGGGCTCAAAGGCTGAGGAGCTCGGGAAAAAGGAGAAAAGGCCCAAAGAATAAGGCCCATTTATAGGCCTCACCCGAATAAGCCCGAAAAGTCCAAGTATTGGGCATTTTGGCCCAACTTCCGGGCGCCCGCAGTATTTCGGGCTGCTACAGTGTTGGGCCGGGCCCAACACTGTGCGCGCCCGAAACACCAAGAACGCGCCACGTGTCCCCTCCGAGTCCCGCGCGCCCGGCGCACGCGCGCCCGCCAATCGCGGCGTGCCGCTTGGCCGCGCGGTCCACGGCGGGGACCGTGGGCCGCGGTTCACGGCGCCAAAGCCGGGTCGCTGCGCCTGCCAACCAGCGGGCGCCACGTGGCCTGGCGGGGTCCACGGTGCACCACGCCCGGCGCGCTGTCGCGCGTGCGTTGACCCGCCAACCAGAGGGCGACACGTGGCAATTCCAATATTGGCTGGTCCCGGTGCACGCCAAAATTCGTGGACCACGCTGCCCGCCGCCGCCGGCGCTGCCCCCCGGCTGCCGGAACAGTACCAAATGCCTCGAAATCCGTGTTTTGGCATCCGGGCTCCGAAAAATACAAGTAAGTAGTCCATTTTCATCGTTTTCGAGCGCTGAGTCCAAATCCGATGTCCGTTTTACCAAATTCCACTTCTAAAATTTGTCGAAAGCATCCAGACATGTATTCTTAATCCAAATTTCGCGCTGGGTCCAAATCTGAAATCTGATTTGTGCACAACCAACTCCAACACACATCATAGGCCTCCAGAAGCCACAATTACACTGCTAAAGCTCTGCGAAGATCCGGGTCATCACAATAACACCTTCCATGGCGCTCTTTGCACCGCGACACTCGATGTGGTCCACCACATAGGACGCACTACCCGTGTGCCACTGGCCTTCGGAACTCCTGAGAGTGCCACTGTTGCTGCTGCTGCCTAGGGGACCACTGATAGTCGACTAAACCCCGAGAGCCACTCTGGAGCCCCACTCAAAACACCTCGTCTTATCCCACTCGATGCGCACAACGGAGGGAAGGCAGCTGACGATGCGAGCGAACTCATACTCGTACTCCTGCACGGAGCGACTCCCCTGACGAAGATTCTGGAAATCTTCCTCTATTTGCTGCTTGGCACTGTCGGGAAAGTACTTCGCAAAAAGGAGGTCCTTAAATTCCTCCCACATTGGCGTAGGCAAGCCGACCTTAGCCCGCCCCTCAAGCTCTATCTTCCACCAGCGGTATGCCATTCCATCGAGGAAGGAACCGCCCTTGCGACTCGATCCCGATCCGGTACCCGCAGATTCGAGAACAACTTCTCCATGGAGTCAACCCATAACTCCACGATCATAGGGTTTGAATCCTTGCCGGTAAACAAAGGCGGGTTGAACCTCTGAAAACTTGCGAGGCCCTTCATCGTCCGATCTTGTTCCGCTTTCTGGGCCGCATACTCGGCGTCAAATGCAACCGAGTCCGCCCGGTGGGGCACCTCCCTCGTGACCCCAACTCGACGTGCAGGGCGTGCCGACATAGGCTCGGCGGCCACTGCCGTACCCTCAACTGTCGCCCCTACACATGGCGACGCCGCGTGCTCGTGCGCTGTCCGCGCAGCCTCAGCTTGCTGCGCTAACAACCCCTGGAGCCTATCAATCTGCTCCGCCTGCTGGCGAGAAATCTCCGCCTGCTGCTGGACCACGCCGACAAAGGCGGCCAACTGCTATCGCAACTCGTGTACTTCATTCGACCCAGAGCCCTCTCCTGGCTCAAGTCGAGTGGAGCGCGTCTCCCTTCGTGGTGCCATTGCTAAATCTGCACACCACAACGAAATGATCAGCCCAAATGTAACAATTTGGACAACGTGTAAACTAAACACCAGCAGAAGGGCACGTCGACCCAATAATGCGAAAGTATAGGAGGGCACTCCCTTTCATCTCCAACATTACGTTGTTGGCCGCCAACGTAATTGTCCGAAGAATGAAAGCTCATTACCCCCGATCAGTCCCAATATCCTTCTTGGGAGCAATACGTACCAATCAAGTACTTTCGCCAAATCCACACACTCTCTCGTGTTAATCCCTAGGGTCTCCCTAAGGTTTGCTAATCACCTAGGACTATTCCTAGGCTCTAATACCACTCTAATCTGTCACGCCCCGAGACCGCCAATTTGGACAGTTCGGGCATGCCAACAGACCCGCCAATCGGGCATGACCTCTCTATACCCGAAAGGAACGGTAACATCCAAAACAATACATCAAGTGTATGCGGAAGCTCAATATCAGAGTACTAAAACCATTACTAATTAAAAACTTTCATCCAATAAACAATAAGTTTAAAATAAGAATGAAAGTATACATGAGTGAACCATAACATGACATTTATTACATTTTTCATCTCTCAACTTGAACTTTAAACAATATTACAGTTTTACATTCTTTTCCTCATAATACATAGTTCACTCGAAATATAAAAAGGGATACATCTACTAGACCCTCTAGGTCTCTATGCTGCTGGGCCCTTGCCTCTGTCGCATGCCTCACTGGCTGTACCTGTACCTGAAAAAATGGTCACCCAAGGGTGTGAGAACTACTTAAAGTTTCCAGTGGGTTCAACCACCGAGAAGGAATGTTCTACACCACTTGGTCCAATGGAAGCAGGATAGCAAGATAATCTATGCTAATAATAACTGCAGATGCTGACTAACATGATCATCATTATGTATGATCTACACTATCAGTGTATGCTCTTTGTTTAATTGCTATCAATCTTGCCCCTCAGGGCCACTATCCAAAACTCGGCCACTATGACGCTACAAAAGGGTTATACTAACCCGGCTACTTAGGCCACTCTATTTTTCTCTTTTACTCTTTCACATTCTTGTACTTTAGTTCAAGTTACTCATCCCTCGAGAATTCTTGCCCAAAGAGCCCCAGCCCGGCAGTCATGCTACCATAAGGCAAGATTTTCAAGGTTGCCAATAGCACCCGCAAATGCTACCACGCCCAACGGGGAACTCTGTCATGGGGTCATTGCCCAGGAGGTGGTCCATGCCACTACCCTCTAATACAAGTTCTACCCCCGTGGTGCGCTTATCTTTTTTTTTCTTTTTCTTTTCCTTTCTTTTCTTTCACCTTGGCTTATAGCTCTTTACTTTGCCTTTCCTTTGGGAAGCTGAGTCTTGCTCACACACTTCCCCCGGGAGGGAAATATGCTAAACCCTCCCGTGGAAACTTGCCTTTAATTCTTTAATTCACTTGGGAGTGACATATGCTCAACCCTCCCTTTAGCCATTTAGACTTTTCCTTTACAGCTTACATCTACAGGGTTCCAAAAGACGGATGCCTACAACCCCAATCAAACAAGAACAGGTTGTAGCACCGCCTCCCGTAGTGCTCGGCCCAATGTATTTTATTTCCCCTTTTTACTTTTCTTTAAGCATTACTTTCTTTCATTCAATTAAGCCTTTAGCTTCTTTATGTTCTTTAAGCATTTTCTTTCCTCTTTGGTTCTAGATGAGTTTAAAGCACCTTGGCACTCATCCACCCGGGAGTGACATATGCTCAACCCTCCCGTTAGCATTCATGCCTTAATGCTCTATTTTCACTTTTTTCTTTTATCCTAAGTTCTTTACTCTAGGATAGTTTGGGTGTCTCTAACACCAACTTAGATTTGAACATCTTGTTCCTTTACATTTACATTTATCTTGCCACTTGGCAATTACTTTAGCTCTTTAGCCCCTTTTTACCTGTCCTTACTTGTTCTCATTTCACAGCCCCATGTCTTAATTAGCCTTAGGGTTTCCACCATGTCACAAGGACACTATACATTTTCATTTGCGCTTGGCCTAGAGTTTATTAACTCTATTTCAATCTTTCACATTCATCCTAGAGTTCATTGACTCTATTTCATATTTCTCATTTTCCGTCTTAACCTAGAGTTATTACTCTGGTTGCATTTTTTACCTTAGTTTAAGGTTCAATAACTCTAATTTCCATTCCCCTCTATTATTTAGAGTTCATTCACTCTAATCATATTTTTCCTTTAGCTTAGAGTTTCTTTAACTCTATGTTTTCTCTCTTTTCCACATAACCTAGAGTTCATTTGACTCTATGTTGTACACTCTATAATCAACCTTAGGTTATTCCCTAAAAATGACACTCATTCCCTTAGAGTTCATTCCTAGGTTCCATGCCACTCATTAAACCCTTAATCTAGGTTTTCTCCTAGTTTTGCATCCATTCACTTGTCCTTGTTTTCTCCTAGGTCTTACAACCATCATTCATTTTCCTTATGCTTCTTACATGATTCCTAGGGTTATACCCCAACATGATCAATTTCAAGTATTTGTTCTTGCTATTTATGCTCATACAAATTTAACCTACAGTAGGTTAATATAATTGCTTGTAGGGCTAAACCCTAATTATCCATATTCATGATCTTATTACCCTAACATGCTCACTAACATGCTTCTAGGTTAGAAAATCAAAGGATAAAGGGGAGAGGTCACCTATTTTCGGAAGAATCCCCCACCTTGATGTTCTGTTTGCAAGAACTAGGGTTTGATCTACTTCCTCTTCATGAAAATTCGTAAAAAGGGGATTAGAACCATAAGAGATCATTCTTATGCCATATAAACTCATAAAGACCTTAAAAGAGGGAAACCCCAATTTTATACTTACCTCCTATGAGGATTTCTTGACCAAAAGAGGAGGAGGAATGAGCTCCAACTCCTCTTCAAAGGCTCCCTTGAAGCCCACCACGAAATCCCCAAGCTCCTTGGAGATCAAATCCCAAACCCTAGCCTCCTCTCCATCTTCTTCTTTTTCTTCTTTTCCTTCTTTTCCTTCTTCTCTTTTCTTTCTCTGGTTTCTCACGCAGGGAGAGGGAGAAGAGAGTGAGAATGAGGAGAGAGAGGGAGAGAGGGATTTCATACTATGGGATAGCTAGTGGGGTGAATTTACCAAACTGCCCCTACTTACAAAAGAATTCATCTCCCTGTCCAGCATTCTGGGCACTAAGTACCGGTACTCGGGTTTGAGTACCGGTACACAGCCTTCAGTTCCGGTACCAAACCTCGTGTTCCGGTACTAAACCTATGAAATCTCCAGTTTTGTATAGGGTACCGGTACCCAACTTTTGGTACCGGTACCCAAGCCTTTTTGAGTTTCGGGTACCGGTACGCAACATCTGGTACCGATACCCTGGGACTTAGAATATTTTCTGGAATTCTCCAAACTGAGGACTCTCTGTCGGTTTCCCTTTTAATTCATTCCGGTACCCCTTAGTGTGTACCGATACGCATTGCAACTGGAAGCCTCACAAGTCTGAAGCTTCCAATTCGCGCGCCATCAACTCGCTTTTCGATCCGAAGGCTCCCGCTTCGATCCGAAATAACCCGAACTCAAGTGTATTCATATTTTGAACACGTTGCAAGTGATTTCTCCGCACTTCGCTATTCCGCGGAGTCGGTGCACTACACTTAAGTTGTGGCGGCACTATCTATACGGAGAGCATTGTGAGATATTTACCGACCACAAGAGTTTAATATATCTGTTTACTCAGAAGGAATTGAACATGAGGCAATGCCGGTGGTTGGAATTTTTAAAGGATTATGATGCAAGTATTCAGTACCATCCCGATAAGGCTAATGTGGTAGCGGATGCCCTAAGCAGGAGAGCGGCACAAAGTCTAAGCATGATGATTACACGACAGGCACCCTCATTGGAGCAGATGAGGCGGCTGTAGTTAGAGGTTGTGCCCCCTGGGGTCTCTGCAAGGCTAATGTCTATGGTCTTACAACCCACTCTGTTGGAGAGGATTAGAGAGAAACAGAGTAAGGACCCCCATCTTGTGAGGATCCGAGAGCAGGTTCAGAGTAACCAGATTGGGGACTTTTCAGTAGATACCTCGGGAGTACTCAAGTATAGGGATCGAGTATGTGTGCCCGTGGATGTCACGCCCCGGGGTCGAAACTGCGACCCGAGCTCGCCAACAGATCTGCCACCCATACGGGATTCCCCGCATAGGCGAAGCGTCCAACCTGCAAAAGGTATCATCTAACAACTAAACATATATCAGAGCTGAAAAAACTGCTGTAATAAAAATCTGAACTACTGTACAACTGAAAAATAAGGTATAATATCCATATCTCATAATAATAAGACAAGTAATCTGGTCCACTGAACAAAATATAAGTAAAATCCTCCTATACAACATTTATGAATCCAAAAAGGGAGATAAACTAAAATAATAAAATACAACAGTGTACAGTAAAACCCACAATCCGGGTTGGTACATCTATCTCACCGTAAAGAACAACTCTGGTAGGGATCTATCTCGCGACTCCCTCACCTCGATCGGTCGAGCCAACTAGAGCAGGGACGGAAGGAAAGCCTCCGCAAAACTGTCACCGATAGAGGGTGTGAGAACTACATCCTACAGTAGTTCTCAGTGGGTACCGTCTCCAAGACCAACGGTCTGCTCACTAAGTTTACTAGAGGCATAAGATAACAATGCAGTAGAACTGAATATGAAAGCCGAAAAATAACTCTACAGCTACCATGCCTCTATCTAAATGCTCAATGGGTGATACAGATGAAAAGACATGCAACCACTTGAACACGAGGTGCTTAATCGACCTAATCGAACTGACTGCCACATAGGGTCCAGTCAAGCCTGTGCCTACCTACTGCCATTACATCCACGGAGGACTGGACTTACGTAGGGCGTCCCACACGAACTAACTCACCCCTCGCGCAAAACTGCCTCAACAGGCCCAACATCGTATCCACTGCAGAAAACTGCCTCATCAGGCCAACCATCGTATCCACTGAGGCATCTCATAGGGAGCGACCCCACCTGAGGAAAACGGCGCGGTATAGAGTATCGAACAATGGCACATGCAGGCTGTAGTCAAAATCCACGCTCTCTCTCTCAGAACGGACAGACTCAAAATCCTCAAGCATCTCACACAAAGGTCGGAGTACTCTCAACGACTCAACTAGTAAAGCCCTCACGAATCTCGAGACACTAGCGAACTCAACCAACTCGCTGCACTAACCCACTAGCCGGAGGTACTCAACAGCCGGGACCACCGTCAACTCAAACGGCTCTCAAAACGAGACACCCAACTCGCCACACAATACTCACGGGCTGGAGATACTCCAAAGTCGGGATCGACCCACAACTCAAGGGCTAACAATACTGGTCGGACGACACTCAACGATCCGGGACCACCATCAACCCAAACGGTTCCCAACAACACTGACCGGAAGATACTCGACGGCCCGGGACCACCGTCTACCCAAACGGCTCCCGACACTAGCACTGGTCCAATCATAGCTACCAGACTCCACTCCCCCTCAGCACGAGTGCGTCCCACAATAACCCGACCACTCGGCCCACTACCCGGGCGAGGAAAACTCTAAGTCCAGGAAAAGAGAATGAATGTGTAAGAGTGTCTAGAGCATAAATAAACCTAGCCCAAATGAGGGTTTTCTACTAGTCTGGTTAAACATGCAGCACATGACGGGGTGCTAGGTCAAGCTCCACAGTTTAACATGCATAAAAACCAATACATAAACCTCTAACCATATTATGCATAAATCTGAACCAACATAACATGGACAAATCTTATCATGCTTGCTTTCCAATCACAAGTAGTATACTCTAATCATACATGTTCTCAAGCAATAAGAAGCCCAACTCTAGCATGCATTCATCTTGATCAACACATACACCACCAACTAATTCTATCATACATGCTCACAAGCTTAAACAAAATAAAACGGACATTGCATCAATCATATTCTCCAACAAGTAAGTGAACATCATCATCTAGCATGCTTTCCACTAGTATAGGATAAATATCTTTATCTTGTAACTCTCATTCATGCATATTGGTAAAAAAATCATGCAAACTCTCAAATCCACATAACATGGACAATTTATCAACGACTCAAGCTCCCAAGGCTGTCTATAAACTCCTCCAGAAACGCGAAGCAAACCTCGGGTCTCTATCTAATACAATATAGAGGCAGGCACTCCAGGTAGCCGCACTACCTCATCCAAGTACAGCTGGGCTAGCCGCTCGAGTGACCAAGAAATCTGCATCGGCGAAAAGCATCCGCTCCTCCCAGGGCCCCCGGTAATCGAACCACACAATCCATCAATAAGATCCCATTTCCACTCAGGGATTGGGAGACTCTACAACTTGCCAGCTGGCACCCGAAGTACAGCTTCCCCTGCTGACAAGTTAAACACTGAGCCACACACCTCCCAACATCCCTCATCACGCCGTTCCACCAAAAGTGTGCCTTGGGGTCCTTATACATCTAGTCCCACAAGGATGAAGGGTATAAGGTGTATAATGGGCCCCTCTCAAAATGTACCATCTGATCTCAAAATCCTATTGGCACACATACTCGGTCCCTGTACCTCCGTACTCCCGAAGTATCCACTATAAAGTCCCCCGACTGATCGTTCGGAAATCTGATCTCCAATCCATAAGCCGTCGGGATGCATAAGCCATTACCCTACTCTCCTGCAACAACACGCATAAGTACGGTCGAAAAATCTAGTTCATTAAATCCATAACTGCAACAGGGCATTAGTCAATCCAAAAGGCATGACTGTGAACTCATAATGCCCGTACCGTAACTTGAAAGACGTCTTCGGAATGTCCTCAGCCTTCACCTTCAGTTGGTGGTAACCAGATTGCAAATCAATCTTCCAGAAGACACAAGACCTTTGCAGCTGATCAAACAAATCCTCCATGCTCGGCAAAGGGTACTTGTTCTGGATGGTCACTTCATCCAATTCCCGGTAATCCACACAGAGAGCCGAAGTGAACCATCCTTCTACATCACGAATAGCACCGGCGCCCCCCCCAAAAGGCGACACACTAGGTCTGACAAAATCTCCTATCCATCGAATCCTGGAGTGGTGTCCTCTGTTAAGAATTTTGTTTTGGCGTATTTCGTGAAGTAGTAAAAGTCTTGAAGATTGAAGATGAAGAATTGCGGAACATATACATCAATCTCAAGAAAAATGGATTCGGAATGATCAGGTACGTTTAACTAAATAATTTTGGTGATCCGAATACATTTGTGTAGTTTAGAAATACTTGAATAAGTTTTCAGTGCATAAAAATAAAAAACTAGACAAGTTGGATGTTCAGGATCCGGATTAGACCAATCTAGTCCGGACCCCGAACATAGTTTAGTTCATGCAGAATTCCAGTCCGGACCATCCCCAGTTCAGTCCGGACCCCGAACTATGTGTTTGGTGAAATCGCATGAAAAGTCAAGATCAGGAAATTCCAGTTCGGACCCCGAACTGTTTTTTCAGCAAAATTGCTGAAAAAAGACAACAGTCCGGATCAGCCAAATCCAGTCCGGACCGCCGTGCGGGAAAAATTCTGTTAAGTCGGTTTTTGATGCTTATCTCTTTCCAAAGGTTTCTAACCTATACATAGACCCTATCATTCATCTTTTAGGGTAATCCAAAAATAATCCCGGTTATCAAAAACCGAAGGATAAAAATCCACATATATAGAAAAGAAAGAAAAACATGATCTAATCTATGTTTCTTTGTTTATATTGTTCAATTTGATTCTAGGGTTTCAAAACTCCTATTTCTTGTAGAATCAAATTGAAGAATACTTAGATGGTATTTCCTTATCTATCTTTGACCTAAGTATTCGGAGGATCATCACCAAACAAAAACAACGATTTCCCAAAATCGGCGCGAGGATTCGCGTGGCCTTGTGGATTCAAGGTGCTACCGCTCTCGTGGATTCAGAGCGAGGCGCGTTCGTGTGATCGAGACGTGCCTCATTGGTGAAGACCGTGGATTCGGTTGGATGTCGTGGATTCGACGTTGAACGTTGTGGATTCGGCGTTGGGACGCAAATCATGGATTCGATGAGCGTTCGGAGCGAGCGGAGAAGATCAACTAGGAGCGTATTGAAAAGGTTGAGTTGTAGGGTTACGGTAAATCACCTTGTACGTGTTTAATCTTAGTGGATTTCACCGTGTTATCGGTCCCGTGGTTTTTTACTCATGTGATGGAGTTTTCCACGTAAATCTTGCGTACTTTATTTATTTTCCGTATTGGGTTATTTTTTACGCAACGATTTGGTGTGTTTATTGTTTTCACCTATTCACCCCCCCTCTAGGTGGTTTTTTCCCTATTCAGATCCATATTATTCATAACCCACATCCTCAACTCTCCAACTGGTGGCATGTTAAACAACTCCGATAGGAAAACATCCGGGAACTCGCAACCAATGGGGTATCCCAGAGTCCCGGCACTGCCGTAGGCCCTTCAACAACACTAGCCATAACGGCTACACATCCTCTGCGGATCATCTGCCTCGCTCACGAAGTCGAACCCATAGGGGCAAAGAAAGCACTCTGGCATCCCCGGTACACGAGCATCTCCTGGGCTGGCTCTCGAAAAGTAACCGTCCTCGCGGCACAATCTAACGTCGCGAAAAACCGAGCCAGCCAGTCCATCCCAATCACTACATCAAAGTCCCTCAGCTGTCTCAAGACCAACAGGTCTGCTGGCAAAAACCAGGACTCCATCTGCACCGGGCAGGACCAACAACACTCCTCCACATGCCAAGGGTGATCGGGAATCTGAACCTCCCGTGCACGTAGTAACCGTCCCACCACTAACCCACGCAATGAAGTAAATGCACAGCTAACCAAAGAATGGAATACTCCTGTATCAAATAAGATACGAACCCTAATGCCCGGAGCAACTCAAATCTGCCACCACACCGTCGGCCGTAACCTATGTGCTCTAACACAGACTGCTATAAATAAATCATACTTGCGACATCCCGACCCACTGCCGTGGCACCCTTCAACCGGCGGCACAAACTCATCCACTCAATGCAGGTGGTCGTCGCTCAGTCTGCCTGCAAATCTCAAAAGTAACCACAAAGGAGCAGGACCTCTGCCTCTGCTCACACCGGCGACAAAAGTGGCCTTCCGCAGATAACACATCCTTGCCACCGTTGCTGCCGATACTGATGCTGCCATCGGGGTCCACCCGACCTCTAGCGTCTCATAAATCCACTACCATGGGGAAAGAAATCGGGAATGCCTCTGCCGGCTGATCTGTCCTCCATCACTCGGCGCCAAGCGCCTCTATCTAGAACTCGCCTCTGGCGGCAGATCCCAATCCCAAGGAACTGCAGCGCCACGCCCCATAAATAACGCCTACTCTATTGAGGCATCCAAAATCTGTAACGGAGGGACCGAATGAGCTAAAAGATATTCTAGCGCAATTTACTCCTAGACACGCACATATCCTATGCGCCTCGTCCCTCAACACATGGAGCGCGCAGTTCAGCAACTGCGTAAACCCTTTAACCCAAGGAGGCACTTAAGTAGTCTCTCCATCACCACCGAACACAACCCTGCCTCCAAAGGCTCCAAACTCAATCCCTCGAATCGGGGTGATTCCTCTGCCAAAGCTGGCTCACTCGATCGATGGTGTCCGATAGCTTATCCGCTGTCAACTGTCCACCCTGCCTCGGTGCCCCAGCACTAAACGTCGGCATGGAGGGGGTTGCTCGCTGCTCCGACAACTGTGTCACCTCGCCGCTCCATCAACTGTATCACCTAAACTAGTTGCCCACTCCGTCGCTGATATGCCTCTAACACTCCCGCCATCAGGGTCCGGAGCGCTTAGACTCCAATCTGGGTATCCGGCCCGAATCAAACAGCTCAGACCCAACCGTTGCAACAAGGTGCACACGGGTCAGAACCCAGCGTCGGGGAGACACCACTCACCACGACAAAAACCTTAAATCAGCACACCACAAACACTCGACCAAATCTAGCGAAAGTCAAGGACATCCCCCTATTTCTGTAACTTTATGTTGTCTGCAGCCAACATAACCGTCCCACAGAAATAGGATATGTCGATCCCTCTTCACTCACAGGAAGAGTCAAATAAATAAATCACCGACTTTCGCAAAATATCGCGTCTCTCACGCCCTATCATCCTTGGGTCCGCCAAAAGCCTAGGATTTCCTAAGTCCCAACTGACCTATCCCTAAGCTCTGATACCACCTAATCTGTCACACCCCGGGTGGAAACCAGAACCCGGGCCCGTCTACAGATCCGCCGTGTACACGGAATTTTCCGTGTACACGAAGCGCCAACAACCTCCTCAGATATAAGAGATACAATAAAAGAGCAATAAAAACAGAGCTGAACTAAAAGCTACTACATCTCAGACTGAAACTGGAAGTAAAATACGGTACATCTATAAAAATGATATATCTGTTTCTCCCAGCTCACCAAAGATATACAACCAGCTGGCTAAAGCCAGACCCAAAAGCAAAAGTATAACAGTCTGAGAAAAATGGGTATACCAACAGTCCAGCTAACTCTCTCATCCTGCCAGGTGATCTATCTACTCAGCCGTCCTCTCTCATCGACCCGCCGCTGAAAGCCCAGCAACTCCCGCAGAAGACGCTGCAAAACAAAGGAGAAGAAAAAGAGGAAAGGAAGAATGGGGGTGAGAACTACTAATAAACCAGTAGCCTCCCCAAGTGGGTAGAGCCTCAAACTTCGACACACCCACCAGGTCTACCAGAGGCAAAAAGGGGAAGAAGAGTGGTAAGCAATGAAACTGCTGAAAAAGAAAACTACCACTACTATGCCTCTAAATGCAGTCCTAAAATGGAATAACCGTATGTATGCATCAGTAACCAGAACCGTCCAGATAGACCCAATCTAACCACTAGTAAAAACTAGCACTGCCCACTATGGTGTCAAACTCAAGAACTCATCTGCGGGATATAGACCGGCTCTTGACCGGCACGGTCGCATCCCAAAATAAGTAACAGACCAACTCCTGTCCGGCACGGTCGCACACTCCGGAGTGGCACTCGAGGGGAGCGACCCACACGAGTAAAGTATCTCTGTAACAAGTATCACGATATAGCAGGACTGGATCACGGCTCCGATCGAAGTGGAAAAACCCATCCACTAAAGAAACCCCCGGTCCCCAATCAGATGCAATAGTACTCCATAAGTGGGAAACACCGTCCACTAGAGAAATCTAAACCCCAATCTGATGCACAAGTACATATCCGGTCAACCGCCCAATATCCGTGGTCGCCGCAATACCCCATAATCCACAATCCACAACCTGGTACAACAACCAACACCGGGCCAACCGCCCAATATCCGCGGTCACCGTAATCCCCTATCAACCACAATCATGTCCGACAACCGACATCCGGTCAACCACCCAATATCCGCGGTTGCCACAATATCCCACAATCCATAATCATGTCCCTCAACCGGCATTCGGTCAACCGCCCAATATCCGCGGTTGCCACAATACCCCACAATCCAGGCCCCGGCTACACTATCCCAAACCCCTGCTCGAACCTGAGCAACATGCATCTAGAGTCTAGAAAGAAAGGAGAAAGAACAAATATGGTTTCTCCTAAGTCAGATTCCAACATGATAGTGTAGCAATAAAAGATGGCCTATCTAGATGTCCATACAAGCATGCAAGTGTTCTCATTTGGAAAGGAAAGTAAAGAGTAGCAACAATCATGAATCTCACATAAACCGCTACTCACCCTCACATGAACGATCCACCTATGCATGTCCAAAAATCCTCAAGTAGTACCCACTAACAGGATAAATCACCTTGTCCCAATATGATAGTCCATTCCATATGCAAGGTTAAGCGCTAACATAGTAACCATATATCCAAACAAGCATGCATAATTCCCAGCCACAAGTGCTAATCAATAATCCTATCATAGGGGGAAACTCTCTAATATTCCTAGTGACCATGTCAAAATAGAGGTATACAACAACCACCCACCTCGATCGCGAAGCACAAATCCAACCTCGAAATGCGCAAACCACAACTGTAAGAGACTCCTCGCTGTCCAAAATCCTCTATCCCCTCAAATCTCCAAAATCAGAGAACTACTGCAAAATAGATCGCACACGGCATAAATGGCAACTCCAAAAACAGCATTTGCTGTTTTGCCAAACAGCACGGAAAAAGAGGAAATCTCACCTCTGCGCAGTCCTCCAAAAAATCCAGAAAAATCACGGTTGCGATCCTCGCGACGAGTAGATGCAAAACGAGTACTCGCACATCCTGTTCCGACACCTGTAGGTCAAGATACAAATCAAACACCGCTGCGAGCCAAATCTCCTCACAATCAAAATCCTGCGGCAAACAGTCCAGAAGAAACTAAAATCTCACCTTCACAGCAACCTCCAAAAATCCCAAAAAAATCACGATAATGTTCCTTACGATGAGTAGATGAAGATCAAGTACTTGTACTCCTCATTCCGATGCTTGTGTGCCGAGATATCCCACAAATACACCAATGCTGTCCAAAACCTCACCGCAGAAAATGGAGTCACAAGATGGTCCAAAAGACCCAAGAAAAGCTCAGAATGGAGGGAAACTGTAAATACAAGAATCGTAGCCCTACCTGTTGTGAAAACGTAGGCACAAGAATCACCTGAAATTTTTTTTGGGGTAGCCCAGGGGAGTCCGCAGACCGAAACGCGATGAAAAAGGCCACCAAGGAAGGAGCGTCGCATTGCGCCGAATCACAGTAGATATCGAAGTAGCGTCCTCCAAAAATTTTGGAACTCCTCCACAAGGTGTAGAACAAAACGGTGAACAACTTCTCTGTAGAAAGCCCACTGTGAAAAGGCCCAGTAAAATGAGAAAAAGCAAGTGAAGGGGACCTATTTATAGGCCCAGCCCAAAAGCCCATGCTTTTCGGATTCGGGCCCAACTTCCGGGCGCCCGAATCCAAAAAGGCGCACAAACACCGGATCCCAAGCCCCGTCCGACCAGCGCCCGGAACGCCCTGCACTTGACATGTGTCCCGAACAGGGAACAACAAGTGCCGGGTCACTCGGGCGCTGCCACGTGTCGCGCGCCCGTCAACACTGGTGGGTGGCTCCCGCGAATCGCAGGGCGCCACGTGGTCGGCCCGCGCGACCCGCCGACCGCCCACGTGCTCCTCGTCGGCCGCGCCGCCTGCCCCCCACGCGCGCACGCATCCCGAGGCACCGGCGCGTGCCTCCGTGGATGCCGCCTTCGTGAGCCCACCAACCGAAAGTCGCCACCTGGCATACCCAACCGCCCTAAACCGCGCCTGCCCGCGCTCCTGCCCGTCCTACCCGACCTGCCCGCGCGCTCCCGCGTGGACCGCGCGTGCTGCACCGACCAACCCGGGGCTGCCACGTGTCCCCGCCCCGGTCGATGCACCCGGCCGCGCGCCTCCGTGGACCACGCGCGCTGCGTCGGCCAATCCGGCTCCGCCACGTGGCGGCCCGGCGGTTCACGGCTCCTCCCGTGCACCCGAAAACACAGAAAACTTTCGGGTGTCCGTTTTCGGGCGTCCGGACTCAGAAAAATACAACCAAGTAGTCAATTTTCATCGTTTCTCCGCGCTGAATCCAAATCTAATGTCCGTTTTGCGCAAAACCACTTCTAAAATTCGACGAGTGCATCCGAATACACTCGTGATCCATTCAACGCACTGAGCCCCTTTCTTGAGTCTGATACGCACCTAAACACCTCCAACACCCAACAAAGGCCTCCAGAAGCTGCTGATCCAACAATAATCCTCTCATAGGGATTCGGGTCCTCACATGAAGAATCCTTGACTCCTCAGGAAAACAATGCTGCAAAAATCACCCAAATCTGACTCCCGGATTGGGCGCAATAGCCAAAACAACGCTCGCTGCGCAATCAAATTCCAAAATTACAGCATGAACTTAGGGATTAAGGGGATAAAAATTTCTACATTATACAAGTCCAAAGGAAGCTCCAAACAGTAGTATTTATGTGTTCATAATCAAATAAACCTTTTTCATGCATCATAAACTCATCCTAGACCCCTTTTAATTTAAAAAAACCATAACTATGTTCTTACTGTCTAAAAACAGGAAATCAATTTTAGCATGAAGTTCACAAAATTATAGGGGTCAATCCACAGGGAATTTCTCGCAGGTTTCAAAAGAAGAATTTCTCATCTACATCTTAAAAAGATATCCATACTTTGAAATACCGAAAAAGACATAATATTCCCAAAGTTATCCTCATACAAAGGTTCTATGCTCAAAGAAGCAACCAAAAACTGCACTGCTGTAATCCTTAAAACAGAGCTGGGAAGATCATTAAAGTTACCTAATCAAATATGCTCCAAATCCAACAAGAGAGGTGCCATTGGATTCCTTGTCGAGATTAGATATAAATCGAGCTAAAGGACTCCAAAATTCATGCACGAATGAAGAAGAAAACCCATAAATACTATGAACTATCCAACAAGTTCAATATGTGCACGAATGCAGCAAAGTGTTCCAAAGATGGTAAATAAACCCCAATAAAAACTCCGATCCAGGGGGAATGATATGTACCAATGTTGTAGATCTTTGAGTCCTGGAAATTTCTCCACAAAAATCATTCCAAAACTCCCATCCTACTGTCCAGAAAAGCAAAACACTGAGGACTGTCCATAATTCTAGGCTGAAACAAAGGGTCCCAAAGATGGCTTTAAAACTCTGACAAATCTCATGATCCAAGGGGAGAGTTGAATACCAACATTTTGGGCCTACCTCTTGTGAAGATGTAGAACAAAAAATCACCCAAAAAATCTAAGAAATGAGTTCTGTAGAGCCTCTGTACCAAAATGCGACGAAAATGGCTCAAGATGCTTCCATGATGGTTCCTCTCCATGCATAGGCTAGGGGTGAAGAAGAAGCTCCCCCAAAGTCCATCAATGGTGGTGGAGATGAATGAGGAGTGGAGGAATAAGCTCGGCAAAAATCTCCCAAAAAACCAAGTTTTCAAAAGAGCAGAAATGGTGGAAGAAGGAGCCTATTTGTAGCCCAAAATCTCTGAAAAATCCCCAGAATTCGGGCTCTGGGTACACATTCGGGCGCCCGAATCTTCCCACAGTCAACCAGTCATCAGCGCTCGAATCAACCCCGGCTGCCCAATCTGCCATGTGTCGCCCATCCACGCCTTTCCGCCCGATCAACAGCGCCCGCCAATCAGGAAGCGCCATGTGGCACCCTCATCCACTCACGCGCCGACAACGCGATCGCATCCGGCCAACCAGAGGCTGCCACGTGGCAACCCTTATCCAATCGGGCGCCGACAGTGAAATTGGCTCTGACCAATAGGGTGATGCCATGTGGCACATCCTATCCACTCGGCGCCCGCGCCTGCCCGCGCCCCCGCGCCTGCCTGCGCCCCTGCGCCTGTGCGCGCCACTGCCTGTGGCTGCCCCACGGCTGCCCGTGGCCGCCCCGCCGCGCTCCGGCGCCTGCCCGCGGCCGCCAGCGCTGCCTGGCCTGCCCGAGCTACAGTAAAAGTGCCCGATGTCCGTTTTAGGGTGTATGGATCCCGAAAAATACATCTAAATAGCCGGTTTTTATTGTTTTTCCGCATTGAATCCAAATTCGATATCCGTTTTGCAAGAATCCACTTCTAAGTTTCGACGAAGGCATCCGGATAAGCAAACTTGATTCGATTTTTGCACCGAGTCCAATCCTGAAGTCCGATTTGCACGCAACAATCTCCATCACACAACATGGGCCTCCAGAAGCTACTGATCACACCGCAATACCTCTGCGGAGATCCGGATCATCACAGTGGACTCAAAGATTCGAGAGCAGATTCTGAGAGAGGCCCACTATACCCCCTATACCATTCATCCAGGTGGAACCAAGATGTATAGGGACCTCCAGGCATAGTTTTGGTGGAGTGGCATGAAGAGGGACATTCGAAGGTTTGTTGCTTAGTGTTTAACTTGCCAGCAAGTTAAAGCAGAGCATCGAGTTCCCTCTGGCAAGCTGCAGAGCCTCCCAATTTCTAAGTGGAAATGGGATCATATTACCATGGATTTCGTCGTGGGGCTGCCGAGATCCTAGAGTGGTGCGAATGCAATTTGGGTTATCGTGGACAGGTTGACCAAGTCCGCCCACTTTTTACCGGTTCAGATGACTTGGCCTCTGGAGCGCTTCGCACAACTATATTTGGATGAGGTTGTTAGATTGCACGGGGTACCCATATCGATTGTATCGGACCGAGACCTGAGGTTCATCTCATATTTTTGGCAGAGTTTACAGACGACCATGGGGACTCAGCTCCGCTTCAGCACAACCTTTCACCCACAGACCGATGGGCAATCCAAGTGGACCATTCAGATCTTGGAGGATATGCTGAGAGCTTGTGCTCTGGACTTTGGGGGAGGCTGGTATCGATATTTGAGGTTAGCAGAGTTTGCTTACAATAACAGCTTTCAAGCAAGTATCCAAATGGCTCCATTTGAAGCACTGTATGGACCCAAATGTCTATCACCATTATATTGGAGTGACGTGGGTGAAAGGAAAACCTTGGGGCCCGATATTCTACAGGAGGCTGAGGAAAAAGTCAAAGTTATTCGACAACAACTCGAGACCGCTCAAAGTCGGCAGCGGAGCTACGCAGATACTAGTTGACGAGACTTACAGTTTCAGGTCGGGGATTATGTTTTTCTAAAAGTCTCACCGTCTAAGGGGATCCAGAGGTTTGGAGTATGCGGGAAGCTAATTAGCCCGCGCTTTATTGGTCCTTTTGAGATAGTTGAGCGGATTGGATCGGTGGCTTATTGAGTAGCATTACCACCTCGACTGGCGGGCACCCATGATGTTTTTCATGTATCTACTCTGAGGAGATATGTCTTCGACCCCGCGCATGTGATTGATTTTACTTCACTGGAGCTAAGCGATGATTTGAGCTACGAGGAACGCCCGATGCGAATTCCTACTCGTGAGACGAAAGAATTGCGCAACCGGGCGATACCATATGTGAAAGTCCAGTGGAGTCACCATGAGTAGCGCGAGGCGGCGTTGGAACCAGAGGATGAGATGAGGATTGCCTACCCCTTCTTATTCGAGACTTCCTCTTGATGTATGTTCAGTTTCGAGGACGAAATTTTTATTTAGTGGGGAAGGATGTGGAGCCCCGAATCCTACCTGATGCTTTGACCGCGAGATCGGTGGCTCGATGACACCTATTTTGTGTGTCAAGTTCGTTTGCGCGAAAAATGGGCGCGAAAAATGATCTCAGCGCGTGATTTCGAACGAAATTGAGGTTTTTCAGTGGATTAGGGGGCACGGGAAAGGAATTCGGGCGGCCGAATCGCACAGTAGTTGCTTAGTTGACTGGTCAAGGCGGGAGGACACGTGGCGCATCCGGACTAGGCCAGCGCGATCGTGCGCGCGTGTCGCACACGCCGCGTTCGGCGCGCGTCGTACACCCACTCCGCCAGGTGGTAGGTGTGGACTGGGTCGACGCAGTGTCGCGTGGCGCGCCGTGCGACACCGCCATTGACCCGGGCCACGTGGCGGGGATCAGGCATTTCGGGCGCTCGCGGATGCGCGCTGCGTGCCAGGGGGTTTTCGGGCGTGGTTGGAGCCCCGATTTCTAGCGCCCGGAACCCGAATTTTCAGCAGTCTATAAATTCGGGTTCCAGTGTCTGTTTTTGCCTACCCTTTCGTCGTTTAGCCCACGAAAAAAAGGTTTTCGACCCTTTAGAGATTCTCCACCCTCTCCTGTCACGCCCCGGGGTCTAAACTGTGACCCGGGCTCGCCAACAGATCCGTCGTCCATACGGTAAGCCCCGTATAGATGAAGCGTTTAACCTGTAAAAGGTAGTACTATAGCTATACAGATATCAGAGAGGAAAATAACTGTTGTAAATATAAAATCCAACTACTGTACAACTGGAATAATACACGGTCCATCTCCCAAATATAAATGATACAAAATCTGATCCACAGGAAATAGTACAAATAGAAGATCCTTCTATACAACATCTATGTATCCAAAAAGGGAGATAACTAAAACAAGAAATACAACAGTGTACAGTAAATCGCATAGTCCGGGATGATACATCTACCTCACCAAAAATGAACTACTATGGTAGTAATCTATCTCATGACTCCCTGTCCTCGGTCTGTCACGCCAGCTAGAGCAGGGACGGAAGGGTAAACCTCTGCAAAACTGTCACCGACAGAGGGTGTGAGAACTACACCAACACGTAGTTCTCAATGAGTACCATCTCCAAGACCAACGGTCTGCCCACTAAGTCTACTTGAGGCATAAGATAATAGAAAACTGAAATGAAATGATAAGCTGGGAAGGGATCTACAGCTATCATTCCTCTATCTACTATGCTCAATGGGGAAAAATAGATGATGATATGCAACCACTCGAACACGAGGTGCTCAAACAACCCAATCATCCAGACTGCCACATAGGGTCCAGTCAAACCTGCGCCTACCTACTACCACACATCCACAAGAGGACGGAATTTACGTAGGGCGTCCCACGCGGACGGCATCGACAAGTCGCAATAGCAAAGTAATAGGCCCAGCTCCGAAGCGGTACTCGAGGGGCGCGACCCCACCGAGGAAAGTATCCACGCATCTCTGTCGAGCTCAATACGGTTCCTGCAGGCTATAGTCCAAATCCACGATCAATCGGATCGACAATGTCCAACTCACAACACTAACCCACTGGCTGGAGGTACTCAACAGCCGGGACCACCGTCAACCCAAACGGCTCCCAAAACAAGAATCCAACTCAACCCACGAAACTCACTGGCTGGAGATACTCAACAACCACATCAACGAAGGGTCCGAGAACCCCGAAAGACTAATACCTACAACCCCAATCAAACAAAAACAGGCTATAGGCATAGCCTTCCGTTGTTCCCGACCCGAGGAGGAAAACAACCCTTATAACCCAGATCACTCAAACCCTCACGGGTGAGGAAGTTTATAAGAAAAGATGATCTTTATTGCTAAATACTGTCGGGTTATGTAAATAATGATCTAAATAGGGGAAAAAATACCTAGAGGGGGGTGAATAGGTGTAAACAATAAACACTCAAAAATCTTTACGATATAAAACCCAATGCGGAAAAATAAATAGCACGCAGAGATTTTTACGTGGAAAACTCCGTCACAGGAGTAAAAAACCACGGGACCGATAACACGGCGAAATCCACTAGAATTAACACACGTACAAGGTGATATACCGTACTCACAGACGACTCAACCTTTTTCATACGCTCCTAGTAGATCTTCTCCGCTCGCTCCGCAACGCTTCTCGAATCCACGATTAGCGTCCAACGCCGAATCCACGGCGTCCAACGTCGAATCCACGACGTCCAACCGAATCCATGGTCTTCACCCAGTAGCACGTCTCGAAGCCACGAACGTACCTCGCTCCGAATCCACGAGAGCGGTTGCACCTTGAATCCACAAGGCCACGCGAGTCCACGCGCCGATTTTGGGAAATCGTTGTTTTTTGGGTGGTGATGATCCGCCGAATACTTAGATTAGAAATAGATCGGAAATACCATCTAAGTATTCATTAATTTGATTCTACTCAAGATCTGAATTTGAAACCCTAGAATCAAATCAATCAATATAGATGAAGAAACATAGAATTAAATCTATTGATTTCCTTTCTTCTCTATATGTGGATTTTTCTTTATATGGCCGTCTTTTGATTTATTCTAATTTCACGGCTTAAACGGCTTACCCTAGAAAAAGAATCATAGGGTTTATTTATAGGTTAGAAACCGTTGGAAGAGGATAAGAATCAAAAACTAACCTTTTCTGGAATTTTACAGGACGACAGTCCGGACTGGAATTGGCGGTCCGGACTGTCGTAACGAGACAGACTAATTCCAGAAAAACATACGTTCGGGGTCCGGACTGAAATACCATGGTCCGAACTGTTCATGCAATTCCTTCAGAATTAACGTTCGGGGTCCGGACTGAAATACCACGGTCCGGACTGACCAAGCAATTCCATCAGAATTAACGTTCGAGGTCCGGACTGAAATACCACGGTCCGGAATGGAATTGCGCATGAACTACCCTATGTTCGAGGTTCGGACTGTAGTGCCCGATCCGGATCCTGAACATGTAGTATGTCCAGTTTTTTGATTTTTATGCAATTAAGAATTCATCCAAGTGTTTCTATACTATATGAAGTATTCGGATCATCAAAATTAATTAGTTAAACGTACCTGATCCTTTTGAATTCTTCTTTCTTGAGATTGAGGTATATGATCCAAACTTCTTTATCTTCAATCTTCAAGACTTAACACTTTCACGAAATATGCCAAAACAAATTCCTTAACAATCTCCCCCTTTGGCGGTTTCGTGACAAAACACAAATCCACTCAAGAAAATTCAAAAAGATATTTTTGTTGCTATCACCATACAACAAAAATTTACATTTGAGAACCAATGAATAAATACATGAGATAAACTCCTAAAACAGACTCTAGACTTAGACATCTGTACTCTCTGCAAAAAGAAATCATTCTTGACAAAAGAGATCGTTAGATACCTCAAGAATATTTAGCATTCAAAACCTAACAGAGATAGAGTTTATACTCACCATGACATTCACGAATTCAGATATGTAATAAGATCACAATCAAACATTGACATATCTTCTAAGCAATAAAATTTCAAATGTCATAACTTTGTTAGTAATCAAACAACTTGTTAGTAATAATACATGCCCAAATAGTTAGACAAATAGTTAGTCGAAGCATGCATGCAATCACAATACCAAACCAAAAGTTGAGTGAGTTGATATACTTACCTTCAACGTTCAAAGTTCACATTAGTGATCATTGTTCATATCTCTCTCCCCCTTTTTGTCACAAACTATGCCAAAATTACAAAATGTAAGGAGAGTTAAAAGTTCAGAAAATGTGAAAGCTAAAACGAAAACCTGCACAAGAAGAAAGAATGGAAGATTAATCATCGGAGCTGGGATCATCTGAGGTGCTACATCCCAGTTTGTTCAAAATTCCTTTAAGCATTCCCGAAATCTTAGAACATTCTTGTTCCATCTGATGTATGTCCGTGGACATCTTTCTTAGTTCCATAGCCAGTTTCTCTTGTTCTTGTTCGATGAAAGACAATAAGTTTGCTTTTCGGTCGGTTCTTCTGGAGGTTGAAGGACGTTGTGTGGATGCTGAGGGCGCAGTTTGACCTTTATTCCAAGGAGAGCTTCTTGGCAGAGAATGTGATCTGTCGAGAGGTTCATTGATTTGAATTCCACTGCCTCGCGAATTCTTTTTCCTTGTGTACTGCTTGATTGTTGAGGAAGACTTCATCAGCTTCTTGTTATTTAGATAGAACCTATTTTCATCATCAATAGTTTGTTGTACTTCATTAAGAAATGTGTCCCAATCTTCTTCGTCTTCTGATTCAGTTTCAATTTGAGGGATATTCTTCGTTTCCTCTTGACATGGTTCAGCTTGTTCCTTTTTCATAGATGCTCGAGTTCTAACCATTGTCACAATTAGCGCAATAATCGAAGCAAAGGCTATTGTAGCTAGTGCTCAGATAAAAGACAAACCTGCGAGCAATACCTCAAAAACACGAAAAAAATGTTTATTTTCAAAAATTTGAAAAATTGTACCTAAACAATCATTATCGTGTAGAGAGACTAGGTATCAAATTAGTTTTGCCAAAAGAATTTTAAAAATAGATCAATCCCATGATTTTCAAAAATTCCTATTATATGCCATAAAACCGAAATTTTAGAAATCGAAGCCTAAAAATCCGTTAATCAGGAGAATACCTAGCATATAATCAAAACTAATCGACCCAGAGTTCTTATTTCAAAAGAAATTTGATCAAAAACCAATCCAAAACGAAAAAGATACAAAATTTTCATCACGTTTTGAGGAAAAACATGAAAAACTGTGAATAACCGAGTTTTTGATCACAAGAACTCACTTTGAATCGAAGAAGATGGGTTGGGAAGGCTCCAAATCGATTGTTTTCTAGAGAGAGAAGGTCTGGAGACTTAGAAACAAAAGATTGAAGTAATAAGAAATCAAAACCCTTTTGTTCTATATAGAACCCTAGCCGCGGTCCGGATCAGATCGTGAATCCAGTCCGGATCGGCTACCCGCAGGAAATACCTGCGTTCGGGATCCGGATTGGCTTGTCCAGTCCGGATCGCCTCCAAACTTTTTCTTTAGAAAAATTCTGAAAAATTCTAGAAAATCCAGAAAAAGATTGTAAGCACTTATGCATGTCAACTTTAAATAAAAATCATCGTTTCATGTCATGAGAAATAGATTATGTTAAATCTATCATTAATATCCAAATAATGAAACAGAAATTTATAAAAATTAAATCCCTTAAAGTTGAACAAGTTCAATTACATCTATCAAGATCTTATGAGTAATGCCTTTATCAAATCATCAATTTGGTAAAGAAAATGAAATATCAAGATCAATAGATGTTTGAAATCCCAGATAAGTTAGATAATATATCTAGTCAAATTATTGTAAGAAGTGGCTCTTTGAGCATCTTTCAATAAAAATCCCACCTTATACCAACCTTGGAATTTGACAGAGTCAAGTATTCCAAAAAGCATTTTATTTAATCAACTCGAATAACCATGCTTGGTATACATGTGGTAGCTGCATACAGTACTCGGACGACCGAGGTGGTAGCTCTTTCCTCCATGTGGTGGTAGTTTTCACACTCCTCATTGGAATGTAACTCTTTCCACATCTTTTGAGCATAACAATTTTCATTAACTCCCCCTCAAATGGCTATCAATTATTTAAAATATAAAGTATTCAACCAAAAATTGATCTCAATTTCATACTCGACTCAATTGTCAAATAAGATAAAAACTAAACCAAGAGATCATTTGAGAGAGAAATTGACTTTGATCAAAACAAAGATGATTTAATTGACATAAATGATCATCGCATCAAATGAATTATTATGATATCCAAAGCATAATAAATTTCTAAATAAACGAAAAGATGCAATTAAAGTCAATAATACACATGCTCAATTAATGTTCTATGACTAAGCATAGATAATGAACAAAAACACAAAAACAAAACCTAACCTAAGCAATGATTTCAAAAGAAATTATTTCAAGGAAAGCATTCCAATTGCCTTACGAAAATGAATAAATCGTTTTAGATCCAAGGGTTTTGTTAAGATGTCAGCTAATTGATCCTCAGTTGAAATGTAGGAAATTTGAAGAATATTTGATTCAACTAGCTCTCTTAGAAAATGATATCTAAGTTCAATGTGTTTTGTTCTCGAGTGCAACACAGGGTTTTTAGAAATGTTTATAGCACTTGTGTTGTCACAAAGAATCGTTACCGAAGTTGCTGAAATTCAGAAGTCGCTCAACACGCTTTTCATCCAAATGAGTTGGGTTGAACAACTACCCGCTGAAATATATTCCGCTTCGGCAGTCGAGAGTGCAATGCAGTTTTGCTTTTTACTATGCCATGCAACAAGGCAATGGCCAAGATAAAAACATGCACTACTCGTGCTCTTTCGATCATCCACAGATCCTGCCCAATCGGCATCTGAATATCCTATAATGTCAAGCGTTGTTCCCATAGGATACTAAATTCCGAAATTCAAAGTTCCTTTGATGTAACGGATGATCCTTTTTACCGCTTTCAGGTGAACCTCCTTTGGTGCTGATTGATATCTCGCGCAAATCCCAACACTAAAGGATATATCCGGGCGACTAGCTGTAAGATAGAGTAGACTTCCTATCATGCTGCGATAAAGCTTCTCGTCTACACTCTCACTAAGAGATTCACTTCCTAATCCCTTATTGCTAGTTCCCATAGGAGTCGAAAAATCTTTAGAGTTTTCTAAATCGAATTTCTTTACCAACTCCCTTGCATACTTGGATTGACACAAATGGATGCCATCATCATTTTGTTTCACTTGCAATCCAAGAAAGTATGTCAGTTCGCCCATCATTGACATCTCAAATTCGCTTTCCATGGTTTCAGCGAATTTAGAAGCATCATTGTCTCTAGTTGCACCAAATACAATGTCATCGACATAGATTTGTGCCACAATGAAATTATCCTGATAATGCTTCACAAAGAGAGTCCGGTCAGCTCCCCCTCGAGTATAGCCCTTTTCTAATAGGTGCTTTGTCAACCTTTCGTACCACACTCGCGGTGCTTGTTTTAGACCGTAAAGAGCCTTTTTCAAACGAAAAACATGGTTAGGTTGTTTACAGTCTACAAAACCTTTCGGTTGAGCCACATAAACTTCCTCATTTAAAAACCCATTTAAAAACGCGCTCTTGACGTCCATTTGAAAGAGTTTGATTTTAAAATGACAAGCAATAGCGAATAAAATACGAATTGACTCGAGTCTAGCTACTGGGGCGAATGTTTCATCAAAGTCTATACCTTCTATTTGAGAATAGCCTTGAGCAACTAAGCGTGCTTTATTCCTGATGATGGTACCATCCTCGTTCTTCTTATTCTTGAAAATCCATTTAGTACCAATCACGTTGTGTTGCTTCGGAGGCTTTGTTAATTCCCAGACTTTGTTTCGTTCGAACTGATGGAGCTCTTCCTGCATAGCTTCAATCCAGTAGTCATCCTGAAGAGCTTCATCGATGTTCTTTGGTTCAATCATGGAGACGTAGCATGCGACTCTACAAACCAACTGTCTCCGAGTTCTAACTCCTTCTTGTGGGTCTCCAATAATGTTAGATTCCGGATGATCCTTGGGGATGCGTAACGTTTGCGGTAACGGAGTAGTCGGAGGTACATGTGATAATTCCTGCACATTAGATAAGCTTGAAGAACCATTAGATGCATCAACTTTATTGAAAGAGTTATTACGAGAAGATGCATTTACAGGAGTATCATCATCTAGAGACATATCAAGGGTAGATTTATCAGATGCAAAGTGGAAAGCTTCATCTACTTTAACATTTATAGATTCTATCATCGTTTTGGATTCCAAGTTAAATACCCGATATGCTCTACTGTTAGTAGAATAACCCATGAAAATCCCTTCGTCGCTTCGAGAGTCGAACTTACCAAGGTTTTCGCGATCACGCAGAATAAAACATCGACTCCCAAAGATACGAAAATATTTGATGTTCGGTTTTCTACTAAACCACAGCTCATATGGTGTATTTAAAGTTCCAGGGCGCAAATACACTCGATTAATTACATAGACGGCGGTGTTCACAGCTTCAGCCCAAAAATATAACGGTAAATTCCGGCTATGAAGCATCACACGCGCCATCTCTTGAACAACCCTGTTTTTGCGCTCAACAACACCATTCTGCTGAGGTGTATAGGGTGCTGAGAATTCATGTTTTATCCCATTGGAAGTGCAAAAATCAATGAATTTAGAATTAATGAATTCTCCACCTCTATCACTTCGAACACGAACGATCTTTTCATTTCATTCATTCATAATACGATGACAAACCTCATGAAAAGAGTCGAAAGTATCCGCTTTCTCTTTTTAAAAAAGTTACCCATGAATACCTAGAGAAATCATCAACCAAAAGAAAAATATACCATTTACCTCCCAAAGATGGTTGACGAATCGGCCCCATTAAATCCATATGCAGTAATTCCAAGGGCCGTTTGGTACCGACGTGGTTCAAGGATGAAGAAAGAATTCACCTTTGCGTACCCAAACCTTTTGAGATTTGGAGTACGTCGGCAAGGATTGTGAAGTTGATACCTTTGGTGAAAGCGTCTTGAATGATCCATCGCTTTTCCTTGACGTCGTCGTCTTGTTTAATGTACTACCAATGTTCTTTCCTTTTAAAAGATCCTTCTTTGATTTCCGGGGAGTCAACTCATTAGTAGTAGTTGCAAGATGTGCTTGATTTGATCTTTGCGCTCCATTCTTGCAATTTCTTCTTATGTGCCCTGCATAGCCACAACAAAAACATACCTTTGAACTTGACGATCCCGAAATAGATGAGGTAAGGTTGTTGTTGTTGATTGCAGTGAATTCCGTCGTCGGAGGAGGAGTTACCGACTGGGGCACAAAAATTGTTCCACTCGAACTAGGAATGTCTCCAGTTTGAGTGTATCCGAGGCCGAATCGGTTTGTTTGACCAAGACCAAGCAATTTATCCAACTTGCTCCTTCTAGAAGAAAATCTCTTTAAATCATCCTTGAGTTGGAAAATGGTCTTTGTCATCTCCATTTTTTCTTGTCGGGCCTCGGTGTAGAGCTTCAAGAAGTAACCAGCTTTGTCAATCATTGTTACATGTATCTTCTCGAAATGCTCATTTTTCTCTTGAAGTGAAGCATTTGCTTTTATTAGGTTATCCCTTTCCACTTCAAGACCGGTCGAGAGAGAAGTTACCCTTTTTACTTCTTCTTCGAGATCCTGCAATCTCCCTCTCAACCCCTTGTTTTGCTTAGCCAGTTTCTTCGAATCCCTCAAAAGTCTGTGGTAGGCTAGAGCAAAATCTTCACCTTCAGAGTTACTCGATTCATCGTCCGTTGCAGTTTTTTTAACCTGGGAGGAGTTGGACAATGAATCGGATGTACTTGCCATTAAGCATATGAAGGGTGAAGATGTGGACGCGTGGAATGCCGTTGCGTTGTTCTCTTCATCACTTGAGGATGACTCATTTGTCGTTGAGGTGTCATCCCAAGTGACGGCTTGCATCGCCTTCTTCTTGGACGGATTCTTATTTGGACACTCCGTTGAGATATGGCCGTATCCTCGGCACTTGAAGCATTGGACTTGTCCTTCTGAGCTTTTCTTATCCTTTGAAAAACTTTCTTGCTTTCTTGACTTTTGGCTTGAAAAACCTTTGCCTTTCTTCCACTTTCCGGAGGATGGAGTTTTACTAGAATTACCCCTTCGAAAGTTTCGGCGAAAATTTCTTGTCAAGAGAGCAAGCTGCTTCTCAAAGTCCTCCGTAGATAGATTCTCGTCATCGCCTGAGGAGGATGAATCCGCGTCTTCTTCTTTTGTAGTTTTCAACGCAAAACCTGAAGACTTAGAAGTAGATGCTTTTCCAGAAGAATAGTTAGTAGGAAATGTCATTTCATATGTTTGTAATGAACCAACTAATTCTTCTACACGGATTTCGTCCGGGTGTTTAATAGTTTCAATGGCCGTAACCTTGGAATGAAATCTTTCAGGAAGAGTTCTTAAGATCTTTCTTACAATTTTAAATTCTGGAATCTTCTCTCCCAAGTTAGCACATGTGTTTACGATGTCTTGCAATCGTGTATAGTAGTCTGTGAATGATTCATTTTCTGTCATGAAAATAAAGTCAAATCTGCTCGTAAGCATTTGCAGCTTTTGAATCTTCACAAGGTTAGTTCCCTCATGTGTAACTTGAAGAACATCCCAGATTTCTTTCGCAGTCTCACATGCCGAGACGCGAGAGAATTCTGTTTGAGACAAGGCATTAAATAAAGCATTGATTCCTTTGCCATTGTAAGAAGATAAGTCTATCTCTTCCTTGGTCCATTTCGACCTAGGTTTGATGGTGTGAACATCAACAATAACTTCAGTTGGATTTGACCATCCTAACTCGATAGATTGCCACACCCATTCGTCGATGGAAATAAGAAATGCTTTCATCCGTACTTTCCAGTAGGCATAATTTGTTCCATTAAAAAACGGGGGTCTGTTGATGTTTCCACCTTCAGCCAACAGATCCGCCGCCCATACGGGAAGCCCCGTATAGACGAAGCGTCTAACCTGCAAAAAGAAGGATACTACAGCTATACAGATATCAGAGCTGAAAAGTAGACTACTGAAATAAAATAATACAACTCCAAAAGTACAAGTCTGAACCTTACTACAAAAGTCTCTCAAAAATAAAACCCTCAAAAGTAACTAACAACAATAATCCATCAGACTGTACTACTAAGCTCCAAAAAGGGGTACGGCTATACTCCAAGGACGGGTAGGGAACTAGCTCGCGACTCCCTCACCTCGATCAACAAAAACAAAGGATCAGCAACTGGAGCAGCAGGAACTGGAAAATGGGCCCCTGGGAAAAGTCACCACGGCGGGTGTGAGAACTACATCCCACAGTAGTTCTCAGTGGGTACCGCCACAAATCCCGACGGTCTGCCCACTAAGTCTACTAGAGGCATAAGATAACATAAAACTGTACTAATGTAAAGATAAGCTGGAAAGAGTCTACAGCTATCATGCCTCTATCTACAATGCTCAAAGGGTGATACAGATGAAAATGATGCATCGACTCTAACCCAAATACTCAATCAACCCAATCACAGTGACTGCCACATGGGGTCCAGTCAAACCTGCGCCCACCTACTGCCACACATCCATAAGAGGACGGGACTTACGTAGGGCGTCTGTGACTGCCAAAACTGGCCCATCCAGAGGGACTGTGTCGACAAGTCGCGATAGCAAAGTAACAGGCCCAGCTCCGGAGCGGCACTCGAGGGGCGCGACCCCACCGAGGAAAGTATCCGCGCATCTCTGTCGAGCTCAATATGGCTCATGCAGGCTATAATCCAAATCCACGATCAATCAGATCGACAATGTCCAACTCACAATACTAACCCACCGGCTGGAGGTACTCAACAGCCGGGACCGTCGTCTACCCAACGGGTCCCAAAACAGGACATCCAACTCACAGACGAGAAAAAACCAACCGACACAGTAAGGGTCCGAGAATCCCGAAAGGTCGGTGTCTAGAATCCTAGTCAAACAAGAACAGACTCCAGACTCAACCTTTCGAAGTTCTCGACCCCTTACAGTTCGGGAAAACAACTCCCTTGGTAAAACATGCGGAAGAAACCAACCAGGGTCCGAAAGTTCCGGGAGACCAACACCTACTACCCTATCAAACAAGAACAGGTTCTAGGTACAGCCCCCGTAGCTTTCGTCCCAAAATAAAGGAACGACCCCTAGAACCCAGGTCACTCAAACTCTCTCAGGTGAGGAAGTTTGTAATAAAAGATGGCAGTTATTACTGAAAACTATTTTAATCTGAGAAACCGAATTTAATATATTTTAGTTCTTTAATAAAATCAGTTCAAATAAGTTTTATTTTTCAAACCGCGAAGGGCTATTGCCTTCACCCAAATCAGACAAGAACAGGCTCCGGCGACCCCTCGAAGTTTGGAAGGAAAAACATTAGTTTATAGAAATTATGAGCGTCCAAAAACAGTCCGGGTTCTAGGTCCTGCTATCACTAGTATACCCCTGTCACTAACATAGTGACGACAAAGAAAATAGAGAAGTACGATAACCCGGGACCACCGTTTACCCAACGGCTCCCGCCACAGATATAAGACCAGCTACATCTACCAGACTCCACTCTGCCCCCAAGCACGAGTGTAACATGCATCCCACACTAAGAGAAATCCCGACCACTCGGCCCACTACCCGAGTGAGGAAAACACTATGTCCAGGAATAGAAAGAAAAGTGTGGATGTCTAAAGCATAAATAAACCTAGCCCAAGTGAGGGTTTTCTACTAGTCTGGTTTACACATGCAAACATATGACAGGGTGCTAGGTCAAGTCCAATACTAACATTTAATCAACACAGATAGGAAGTAATAATCAACATGATCAGAATCACCACACTAGAAAATCCTATCTGATACAACATGCTTTATAATACTGCTCACATAATGCATGCTCACTAACAATATAGAGTTAGAGAACCGTCCACCGGTTTTGGAGACGGCAACCCATCTGAAGCGCGCATTAATCCAAGATCCAAATAGGCTGAAACTGAACGGGGATAATCCTCGGATTCCCACGATTCCAATGAGTCCAAAAACTCCTGAAAACTCCCCCTGGGTACAAAGATATGGTCCAACATTACAATAAGTCAAAATTCACATAACACAAGCTGCTGTAAAATCTGTCCCAAAGAAGCTTAATTACCACCTGCGAGATAATCTCTAAAAATTTCAATAAAAATACGACGGTGATCCTCGCGAAAAGTAGATGTCAATCGAGTCCTCACGGGCCGAAATTCGATACTTAAGCACAGAGATAAAAATCCGACAAGCCTCCGCTATCCAGAAAAACCACCAGCAACAAAGGGGTTCAAAGATGCCTCGTAAAACATGCCAAGAACTCAGAATTAAGCAAGGTGATCAACATGGAAATCGAAGGCCTACCTCTCGTGAAACCGACGCCGCAAAAAACTTCCAAAAATTCCTTCGGAGTAGCTCTGTGGACCTCGTAGAACAAAACGCGACGGAAATGCCGCGCCCTCCAAAAATTTCGAAACTCCTTCGCAAGATGCAGCACAAGATGAGGATCAACTTTGCTAGAGGGCTCTGTTGCAGAGGAGCTTGGGAAAAGGGGCTAAAGGCCCAAGAAAGTGGGCCTATTTATAGGCCCCCACCAAAAACAATCCAAAAGCCCACATTATTGGGCTTTCGGGCCCAATTTTCGGGCGCCCGGGGGGTTTCGGGCGCAAACAGTGCCCGAAACTGCCCCCCAGGCCCGGCTCGCGACCAACGCCCGGATCACCTAGCGCCCGACACGTGTCCCGAACAGCGGACAGCGTGTGCGGGGCCGCTGGGGTCGTGGGGGGGGGTGGCGCCCGCCAATCGCCGGGCGCCACGTGGCGCCCTGCGTACGGCGGCCACCTGCCCCGCCTGCCCCACCTGCCCCATCTGCTCCCGCTGATGCGTGGACCGCGCGCACGTGAGCCAGCCACTCTCCGTGGACCGCGCTGCGCGAGCCCGCCAATCCGAGGCCACCACGTGTCCCCCGCGCCTGGTCCATGCACCAGCGTGCGCCGACCAATTAGCGGCCGCCACGTGGCAACCGGCCGGTCCACGGCTTCGCCCATGCACCAAAATGCGCAGAAAACTTCCGGGGGTCCCTTTTTGGGCATCCGGACTCCGAAAAATACAAGTAAATAGCCGATTTTCGACATTTTTCCGCGCTAAATCCAAATCCAGTCTCGGATTAGCCTGAAACCCTTTATAAAATTCGGCGAAAGCAACCGAAGGACAAGCTTAATCCAGAAACCTCACTGAGTCCGTCCAACGCGTCCATTTGACGCGTTGCGGGTCCGACACACCACTAATAGGTGTTCCACTGCATAGGTCATGGGGAAAGCAGCATGGGGATCGGGGTCACCACATATAGGTTATTGCATACAGTTGTACGATTTAGTCACCTTTGAGCATCATAGTTAGACGCATAGTAGCTATAGTTTTATTTCAGCTTTACTACTTATTTTAGCTTATCAGTTACTTTTGCCTCTAGTAGACTTAGCGGGTAGATCGTTGATCTTGGTGACGGTACCCATTGAGGACTACTTTTTTGAGATAGTTCTCACACCCATTTGTTGGGTTATATGTAATAAGGATCTAAATAGGGGAAACAACACCTAGAGGGGGGTGAATAGGTGTAAACGTATAAACACTCAAAAATCGTTGCGATAAAAAACCCAATGCGGAAATAAAAATAATACGCAAGATTTTTACGTGGAAAACTCCATCACCGGAGTAAAAAACCACGGGACCGATAACACGGCAGAAATCCACTAGAATTAAAACACGTACAAGGTGATTTACCGTACACACTTACGACTCAACCTTTTCCATACGCTCCTAGAGGATCTTCTCCGCTCGCTCCGCGACGCTTCTCGAATCCACGATCTGCGCCCAACGCCGAATCCACGGCGTCCAAACGTCGAATCCACGACGTCCGACCGAATCCACGGTCTTCACCCAATAGCACCCTTCGAATCCACGAACGTGCCTCGCTCCGAATCCACGAGAGCGGTTGAACCTTGAATCCACAAGGACACGCGAATCCACGCGCCGATTTTTGGGGTAAATCGTTGTTTTTGGTGGTGATGATCCGCCGAATACTTAGATCAAGGATAGATCGGAAATACCATCTAAGTATTCATTAGTTTGATTCAACTCAAGATGTGAGTATGAAAACCTAGAATCAAACTAATCAATATAGATGAAGAAACATAGAGTATTCTCTAATGATTTCCTTTCTTCTCTATATGTGGATCTAGAGCCGTATAAAATGATATAAGAATATGACGGCTATTTCGATTCTTTTTGGATTCAACCCTAGAAAAAGAGTCATAGGGTCTATTTATAGGTTAGAAACCCTAGGAAGGAGATAAGAATCAAAAACCTAACATTTCTGGAAATTTTACGGACGGCGATCCGGATCGGATTAGCTGTGATCCGGATCGTCGTAACGAGTCAGGCAATTCCAGAAAAACGAAGGTTCGGGATCCAGATCGAAGTGCTTGATCCGGATCGTTCATACAGTTCACCAAACATCAATGTTCGGGATCCGGATTGCGAAGCCTGATCCGGATCGTTCAAGGAAGATGGTAAACTCAGTGTTCGGGATCCGGATCAAGAGAGGCTACGATCCGGATTGAACTGGTGTATGAACGAACCACCTTCGGGATCCGGATCGAACAACCTGATCCGGATCCTGAACATGTCCCAAGTCCAGTTTTTGATTTTTATGCAATGAAAGATTCTTCCAAGTGTTTCTACACTACAAGAAGTATTCAAATCACACAAAATCTTTAGTTAAGCATACCTGATCCTTTTGAATTCTTCTTTCTTGAGATTGAGTTAAATGATCCAACTTTCTTCTCCTTCAATCTTCAAGACTTGAGACTTTCACGAAACTATGCCAACTTAAATTCCGTAACAATCTCCCCCTTTGGCGGTTTCGTGACAAAACACAGATCCACTAAAGAAAATTCAAAAAGATATTTTTGTTGCTATCACCATACAACAAAAATTTACAATGGAGATCCAAAAATTTAAAAACATGAGATAAACTCCTAAAACAGACTCTAGACTTAAACATCTGTACTCTCTGCACAAGGAAATCATTCTTGACAAAAAGAGATCGTTAGATACCTCAAGAATATTTAGCATACAAAACCTAGTACAGAGATAGAGTTTATCTGATCATCATGACATTTGAGAATTCAGATATGTAAGAGAATCATAGTCAAAAGCCAACATATCTTCTATGCAATCAAAAACCAAATGTCATAAAATGTTAGTCCAATATCAACTTGTTAGTCATATTACATGCCCAAATAGTTAGTCGAATAGTTAGTAGAGACATGCAAACAATCACAAGATAAAAACCAAAGTTGAAGTTGAAGTGATACTTACCTTGATGTATACAAAATTTTCACATCAGCATTGTTCATCATTGTACCTTGATGCAGTCATCATTGTTCATCATTGTACCTTGATGTATACAAGATCACAATTTTCACAATATCATTGTTCAAGTTCTCTAAACTCTCTCCCCCTTTTTGTCACAAACAAAGCCAAAATTACCAAAAATTGAAGGAGAGTTAAAAATTTCAAAGAAAATGTTCCGAAATTTAAGAGCTAGAACTAAGAGTAAGTCCTAAAAACTGAAAAACCTGCACAAGAAAAGGTTAAAAATCTAAAGTTCCTGCATAAGAGAATTGTTAGTCAGACGATTCAGGCATCTGAATCTGAGTCAACCGAGGCGGAGTCTTCAGAGCTCGTGCAACCCAGCTTTTTCAAAATTCCTTTAAGCATTCCCGAGATCGTAGTACACTCTTGCTTCATCTGATGTATGTCCTTGGACATCTTTCTGAGTTCTAGAGCCATTTTATCTTGTTCTTGTTTTATGGAAGACTCTAGGTTTCCCTTTTGGTCAGTTCTTCTGGAAGTTGAAGAACGTTGAGTGACGATTGACGGAGCAGTCTGACCTTCATTCCGAGGAGATCGTCTTGGCAAAAAGGGTGGATTGCTTGGCACATTCTTTTTCATGGCTTGCTGCTTAAGTATTGAGGAAGACTTCAGTAGCTTCTTTTTCTTTGGAGACAATGGGAGCAGCTTGCTCGATTTCGATGTTATCCCAGTCGATCGATTCTGTCTCTGATTCAGTGTCGGAATCAACCTTAGTCTTCTTTGCTTTCTTAGCCTTCTTAGGCTTGGCAGTATCCTTGACATGTACCATGGCAGCAAGTAGGAAAATAATCCAAGTGATCACCATTTTGATTGCTAGTGAAAAATGTATCCTATGAAGACCAACTCAAGAACACATGAAAAATTGTTAATTTTCAAAAATTTGAAAAATTGTACCCAAACAATCATAATCATGTAGAGAGACTAAGAATCAAATTAGTTTTGCAAAAGGACTTTTAAAAATAGATCAATTGCATGATTTTCGAAAATCCTTATTATATGCCCTAAAACCGAAATTTTAGAAATCGAAGCCTAAAAATCCGTTAATCAGGAGAATACCTAGCATATAATCAAAACTAATCTACCCAGAGTTCTTATTTCAAAAGAAATTTGATCAAAAACCATCCACAAACAAAGTTGATCCAAGAAATTCATCACGTTTGAGGAGGAAAAGAGAAAAACGGTGAAAAACCGAGATTTTGATCAATAAAACTTACTTGGAGTTGAAGAACTTGAGTTTGAAAGCTTCCAGAAAGGATGAAATCTAGAGAGAGAGGCTCTGGAAACTTTGGAACAAAAGATTGGAGTAAAAGAAATCAAAACCCTTTTGTTCTTTATAAAACCCTAGCCGCGATCCGGATCAGTTCATGATTGCGATCCGGATCGGCTGCCCACAGTGAGAAACTGCGTTCGGGATCCGGATCATCTTGCCCGATCCGGATCGGCTCCAACTTTTTCTTTAGAAAATTTCAGAGAAATTCAAGAAAAACCAGAAAAAGATTGTAAGCACAAATGTGTATCAACTTTAAACAAAAATCATCGGTTCATACAACAAGAATTAGATTATGCCAAATCTATCAATAATATCCAAAAATGAAACGAGAATTTACAAGAATTAAATCCCTTAAAGTTGAACACCTTCAATTACATCAACTTGATCTTATGAGTAATGCCTTTATCAAATCATCAATTCAGTAAAGAAAATGAAATACAAAGATCAATAGATGTTTGAAATCCCAAATATAGTAGATAATGTATCTAGACAATCTGTTGAAGAGAGTGGCTCTTTGAGCATCTTTCTTTAAAAACCCACCTTATACCAACCTTGAAATTTGACGGAGTCAAGTATTTCAACATGCATTTTTCATAATCAAAAATTTGAACAACCATGCTTGGTATACATGTGGTAGCTGCACACAATACTCGGACGACCGAGGTGGTAGCTCTTTCCTCCATGTGGTGGTAGTTTTCACACTCCTCATTGGGATGTAACTCTTTCCACATCTTTTGAGCATTTTACATTTCTTTGACTCCCCCTCAATTGGCTATCAATTATTTAAGATATAAAGTATTCAACCAAAAATTGATCTCGATTTCATACTCAACTAAACAGTCAAATAAGATAATGACTATACCAAGAGATCATTGAGAGAGAGAAATTGACTTTGATCACTCAGAAGATGATTTAATTAACATAAATGATCATTGCAACAGTGAAATATTATGATGGCAAAAGCATAATAAATTTCTAAATGTGCGAAAAGATGCAATTAAAGTCAATTATGATCTATGCTCAATTAATGTCCTATGTACAAACATAGATAATGAACAAAACAAAAACAAATACAAAACCTATCCTAAGCAAAGGTTTCAAAAAGAAGTTTATTTCAAGGAAAGCATTCCAATTGCTTTTCGTAAATGAATAAAACGTTTTTGATCCAAAGGTTTTGTTAAAAAGTCAGCCAATTGATCCTCAGTTGAAATATATGAAAGTTGAAGAGTATTTGATTCAACTAGCTCTCTAAGAAAATGATATCTAAGTTCAATATGTTTTGTTCTAGAGTGCAACATAGGGTTTTTAGAAATGTTAATTGCACTTGTGTTGTCACAAAGAATTGTTACCGAAGATGCTGAAATGCGGAAGTCGCTCAATACGCTTTTCATCCAAATGAGTTGAGTTGAGCAACTTCCAGCTAAAATGTATTCTGCTTCGGCAGTCGAGAGTGCTATGCAATTCTGCTTTTTACTGTGCCATGCAACAAGGCAATGGCCAAGATAGACGCATGCACCACTCGTGCTTTTCCGATCATCCACTGATCCTGCCCAATCGGCATCTGAGTATCCAACAATATCCAAACTTGTTCCCATAGGATACCAAATTCCGAAATTAATTGATCCTTTGATATACCGGATGATCCTTTTCACCGCTTTCAGGTGAACCTCCTTTGGTGCAGATTGATATCTCGCGCAGATCCCAACACCAAAAGATATATCCGGGCGACTAGCCGTGAGGTAAAGTAGACTTCCAATCATACTTCGATACAGTTTCTCGTCTACATTCTCACTTTGTGATTCACTTCCAAGTCCCTTGTGGCTAGTTCCCATTGGAGTCGGAAAATCCTTCAAATTTTCAAGGTCAAACTTTTTAACCAACTCCATTGCATACTTGGATTGACTCAAGTGAATACCTTCATCATTTTGTTTAATTTGCAATCCAAGGAAATAAGTCAATTCGCCCATCATGGACATCTCAAATTCGCTTTCCATGGTCTCCGCGAATTTAGAAGCATCATTATCTCTTGTTGCGCCAAATACAATGTCATCGACATAGATTTGTGCTACAATGAAATTGCTTTGATAATGCTTCACAAAGAGAGTCCTATCAGCTCCCCCTCGAGTATAGCCCTTCTCCAAAAGGTGCTTTGTTAACCTTTCGTACCATGCTCGCGGTGCTTGTTTCAGACCGTAAAGAGCCTTTTTCAAACGAAAAACATGGTTAGGTTGTTTATGATCTACAAAACCTTTCGGTTGAGCCACATAAACTTCCTCATTTAAAAAACCATTTAGAAATACGCTCTTAACGTCCATTTGAAATAATTTGATTTTAAAATGACAAGCAATAGCAAATAGTATACGAATGGACTCGAGTCTAGCTACAGGGGCGAATGTTTCGTCAAAGTCTATACCTTCTACTTGAGAATAACCTTGAGCAACTAATCGTGCCTTGTTCCTGATGATAGTACCATCCTCATTTTTCTTGTTCTTGAAGATCCATTTGGTACCTATCACATTATGTTGCTTTGGAGGCTTCGTTAATTCCCGGACTTTGTTTCGCTCAAATTGATGGAGCTCTTCCTGCATTGCTTTAATCCAGTAGTCATCCTGAAGAGCTTCATCTATGTTCTTTGGTTCGATTAAAGATACGTAGCAAGCGAATCCACAAACCAACTGCTTCCGAGTTCTAACTCCTTCTTGTGGATCACCAATGATGTTCGATTCCGGATAATCCTTGGAGATTCGTAGCGTTTGTTGAAACGGAGTACTCGGAGATATATGAGATGATTCCTGCACATTAGATAAACTAGAAGAGCCATTAGATGCATCATTAATATTGGAAGTATTATCATGAGAAGATGCACTAACAGGAGAATCATCATCTAGAGAAATATCGAGGGTAGATTTTCCAGATCCAAAGTGAAAAGCTTCATCTACTTTAACATTTATAGATTCTACGATCGTCTTAGATTCAATGTTAAATACTCGATATGCTCTGCTATTCGTAGAATAACCCAAAAAGATCCTTTCATCACTTCGAGAGTCAAACTTTCCAAGATTTTTACGGTCACGTAAAATGTAACATCGACTCCCGAAGATACGAAAGTATTTGATATCCGGTTTTCTACTAAACCACAGCTCATATGGTGTATTTAAAGTTCCTGGGCGCAAGTAAACTCTATTAATGACATAGACAGCGGTGTTCACGGCTTCAGCCCAAAAATGTAGCGGTAAATTCCGGCTATGAAGCATCACACGCGCCATCTCTTGTACAACCCTGTTTTTGCGCTCAACAACACCATTCTGCTGAGGTGTATAGGGTGCCGAGAATTCATGTTTAATGCCATTTGAAGTGCAAAAATCAATGAATTTTGAATTTATGAATTCTCCGCCTCTATCACTTCTAACACGAATGATCTTTTCATTCTTTTCAATCATAATACGATGGCAAATCTCATGAAAAGAGTCAAACGTATCAGCTTTCTCTTTTAAAAAAAGCTACCCAAGAAAACCTAGAGAAATCATCAACCAATAAGAAAATGTACCATTTACCTCCCAAGGATGGTTGACGGGTCGGCCCCATTAAATCCATGTGCAAAAGTTCCAAGGGCCGTTTTGTACCAACGTGGTTCAAGTTCTTGTGTGCAGTCCTAGATTGTTTACCCTTTTGGCAACCACCACACACAACGTTTTGTTTAAATAAAAGTTTTGGAACCCCCTTGACCACGTCCTTGTTTGAGATTCTAGTAAGTTCCTTAAAATTTAAGTGACCTAGCCTTTCATGCCAAAGAGTTTCATTATTCAAAGCGGCTAAGTTACAATTTTCAGAAAATTTATTAGGAACAACATAACAATTGTTTTCAGATCTAACCCCTTTTAAAAAGAAGACATGGTCCTTATCAGTTACAACGCATTCAACAGATGAAAAGTTAACTGAAAAACCATTGTCGCAAAGTTGACTTATGCTTATGAGGTTAGTCTTAAGGCCATCAACAAATAAGACGTTTTTCAAAATCGGGCCATCTGGAATAGCTACCGTCCCTTTTCCAACAATTTTGGAAGATCGACCGTCTCCGAAAACAACGTGTCCTCCGGAGATTTTCTTAAGATTTTGAAAACTATTTTTGTCACCGGTCATATGACGGGAACACCCGCTATCCAGATACCAAGACGAACTATCATATGCATGCAAGGAAACATTGGAAACAAGACAAGGGAAAATTTCACCTTTGCGCACCCAAACCTTTTTGGAGAGCGTCGGTAATGGTCGTGAAGTTATATGCCTAGGTGAAAGCGTCTTGTTATAGCGATTGTTGCTCCTTGATGAAATCGTCTTGCGCGATGAACTACCAAGTCTCTTTTTATTTGAAAAGTTTTGCTTTGATTTCCGGAGAGGAGCCTTTTTGGTAGTTGTTGCAAGAGGTGCTTGAGATGAGCGTTCGACTCCCGTCTTGCAATATCTTCTTATGTGCCCTGAAACACCACAACGAAAACATACCTTAGATCTTGACGATCCCAAGAGGATGAAGTAGGTTTGTTGTCGTTGTTTGTCTTGAATTCCGGTGTCGGAGGAGGAGATACCGACTGAGGCACAAAAACTGTCCCACTCGAACTTGGACTGTTTCCAGTTTGAGTGTATCCGAGGCCGAACCGATTTGATTGACCAAGACCAAGAAGTCTATCCAACTTACTCCTTCCTGAAGAGAATCGCTGTAAGTCATTCTTGAGTTGGAAAATGGTCTTTGTCATTTCCAGGTTATCCTGTCGAGCCTCGTTGTAGAGCTTTGAGAAGTGATTCGCGTTATCCACCAGATTTATATGTTCCTTCTCAAGTTGCTCATTGGACTCTTGAAGGGAAACATTTGCTTTTATCAGGTTTTCCCTTTCCACTTCAAGAGCGTTTGAGAGAGAAGTCGCTCTTTTTGCTTCTTCTTCGAGATCATGCACTCTCCCTCTCAAACTCTTGTTTTGCTTAGCCACTTTCTTTGAATCCCTCAAAAGTCTGTGGTAGGGTAGAGCAAAATCTTCACCTTCCGAATCATCCGATTCATTGTCCGTTGCATTCTTTTCAACAGTGGAGTTGGACAACGACTCGAATGTACTTGCCATAAAGCACATGAAGGGTGAAGATACGGACGCGTGGAATGCGGTGGAGCTCTTTTCTTCATCACTCGAAGACGACTCATTTGACGTTGAGTTGTCATCCCAAGTGACGACTTGCATCGCCTTCTTCTTTGCCGGATACTTGTTGGGACACTCCGTTGCAATGTGGCCGTAGCCTCGACATTTGAAGCATTGTAGTTGTCCTTCTGAACTTTTCTTATCCTTTGAGAAGTTCTCTTGCTTTCTTGACTTGTAACTTGAAGTACCCTTGCCTTTGTTCGACTTTCCGAAGGATGGAGATTTGCTTGAATTACCCCTTCGAAAGTTGCGGCGAAACTTCCTTGTCAAGAGAGCGAGCTGCTTCTCAAATTCCTCCATAGAAAGATTCTCGTCATCGTCTGAGGAGGATGTATCCGCGTCTTCTTCCTTAGTTGTTTTCAACGCATAACCTGAAGACTTAGAAGTGGATGCCTTTCCAGAAGAATTGTTAGTAGTAAATGTCATTTCATAAGTTTGTAATGAACCAACTAATTCTTCTACACGTATTTCGTCCGGGTGTTTAATAGTTTCAATGGCAGTAACCTTTGGGCGAAATCGTTCAGGAAGAGTTCTTAAGATCTTTCTTACAATCTTAAATTCTGGAATCTTCTCTCCCAGGTTAGCACATGAGTTTACGATATCTTGCAATCGTGTATAGTAGTCCGTGAAAGATTCATTTTCTGCCATCAAGATAGAGTCAAACTTGCTCGTAAGCATTTGCAGTTTCTGAATCTTCACGAGGTTAGTTCCCTCATGTGTAACCTGAAGAACATCCCAGATTTCTTTCGCAGTCTCACATGCCGAGACGCGAGAGAATTCAGTTTGAGATAAGGCATTAAAAATAGCATTAATTCCCTTGCCATTGTAAGAAGATGAATCTAACTCTTCCTTGGTCCATTTCGACCTAGGTTTTAAGGTGTGAACATCACCAATAAATTCAGTTGGATTAGACCATCCTAATTCAATTGATTGCCACACCCGTTCGTCGATGGAAATTAAAAAGGCTTTCATCCGCACTTTCCAGTACGCATAATTTGTTCCATCGAAGAACGGGGGGTCGGTTGATGTTTCCACCTTCAACCATTGTTTACAACCCTATTCCCGCTCTGATACCACTTGTTGGGTTATATGTAATAAGGATCTAAATAGGGGAAAAAACACCTAGAGGGGGGTGAATAGGTGTAAACGTATAAACACTCAAAAATCGTTGCGATAAAAAACCCAATGCGGAAATAAAAATAATACGCAAGATTTTTACGTGGAAAACTCCATCACCGGAGTAAAAAACCACGGGACCGATAACACGGCAGAAATCCACTAGAATTAAAACACGTACAAGGTGATTTACCGTACACACTTACGACTCAACCTTTTCCATACGCTCCTAGAGGATCTTCTCCGCTCGCTCCGCGACGCTTCTCGAATCCACGATCTGCGCCCAACGCCGAATCCACGGCGTCCAAACGTCGAATCCACGACGTCCGACCGAATCCACGGTCTTCACCCAATAGCACCCTTCGAATCCACGAACGTGCCTCGCTCCGAATCCACGAGAGCGGTTGAACCTTGAATCCACAAGGACACACGAATCCACGCGCCGATTTTTGGGGTAAATCGTTGTTTTTGGTGGTGATGATCCGCCGAATACTTAGATCAAGGATAGATCGGAAATACCATCTAAGTATTCATTAGTTTGATTCAACTCAAGATGTGAGTATGAAAACCTAGAATCAAACTAATCAATATAGATGAAGAAACATAGAGTATTCTCTAATGATTTCCTTTCTTCTCTATATGTGGATCTAGAGCCGTATAAAATGATATAAGAATATGACGGCTATTTCGATTCTTTTTGGATTCAACCCTAGAAAAAGAGTCATAGGGTCTATTTATAGGTTAGAAACCCTAGGAAGGAGATAAGAATCAAAAACCTAACATTTCTGGAAATTTTACGGACGGCGATCCGGATCGGATAGTGGATCCGGAT
>CM055067.1:10351328-10436314 GCA_029204045.2 Tillandsia leiboldiana | reverse complement strand
AAAACCAACTGCTTCCGAGTTCTAACTCCTTCTTGTGGATCACCAATGATGTTCGATTCCGGATAATCCTTGGAGATTCGTAGCGTTTGTTGAAACGGAGTACTCGGAGATATATGAGATGATTCCTGCACATTAGATAAACTAGAAGAGCCATTAGATGCATCATTAATATTGGAAGTATTATCATGAGAAGATGCACTAACAGGAGAATCATCATCTAGAGAAATATCGAGGGTAGATTTTCCAGATCCAAAGTGAAAAGCTTCATCTACTTTAACATTTATAGATTCTACGATCGTCTTAGATTCAATGTTAAATACTCGATATGCTCTGCTATTCGTAGAATAACCCAAAAAGATCCTTTCATCACTTCGAGAGTCAAACTTTCCAAGATTTTTACGGTCACGTAAAATGTAACATCGACTCCCGAAGATACGAAAGTATTTGATATCCGGTTTTCTACTAAACCACAGCTCATATGGTGTATTTAAAGTTCCTGGGCGCAAGTAAACTCTATTAATGACATAGACAGCGGTGTTCACGGCTTCAGCCCAAAAATGTAGCGGTAAATTCCGGCTATGAAGCATCACACGCGCCATCTCTTGTACAACCCTGTTTTTGCGCTCAACAACACCATTCTGCTGAGGTGTATAGGGTGCCGAGAATTCATGTTTAATGCCATTTGAAGTGCAAAAATCAATGAATTTTGAATTTATGAATTCTCCGCCTCTATCACTTCTAACACGAATGATCTTTTCATTCTTTTCAATCATAATACGATGGCAAATCTCATGAAAAGAGTCAAACGTATCAGCTTTCTCTTTTAAAAAAAGCTACCCAAGAAAACCTAGAGAAATCATCAACCAATAAGAAAATGTACCATTTACCTCCCAAGGATGGTTGACGGGTCGGCCCCATTAAATCCATGTGCAAAAGTTCCAAGGGCCGTTTTGTACCAACGTGGTTCAAGTTCTTGTGTGCAGTCCTAGATTGTTACCCTTTTGGCAACCACCACACACAACGTTTTGTTTAAATAAAAGTTTTGGAACCCCCTTGACCACGTCCTTGTTTGAGATTCTAGTAAGTTCCTTAAAATTTAAGTGACCTAGCCTTTCATGCCAAAGAGTTTCATTATTCAAAGCGGCTAAGTTACAATTTTCAGAAAATTTATTAGGAACAACATAACAATTGTTTTCAGATCTAACCCCTTTTAAAAAGAAGACATGGTCCTTATCAGTTACAACGCATTCAACAGATGAAAAGTTAACTGAAAAACCATTGTCGCAAAGTTGACTTATGCTTATGAGGTTAGTCTTAAGGCCATCAACAAATAAGACGTTTTTCAAAATCGGGCCATCTGGAATAGCTACCGTCCCTTTTCCAACAATTTTGGAAGATCGACCGTCTCCGAAAACAACGTGTCCTCCGGAGATTTTCTTAAGATTTTGAAAACTATTTTTGTCACCGGTCATATGACGGGAACACCCGCTATCCAGATACCAAGACGAACTATCATATGCATGCAAGGAAACATTGGAAACAAGACAAGGGAAAATTTCACCTTTGCGCACCCAACCTTTTTGGAGAGCGTCGGTAATGGTCGTGAAGTTATATGCCTAGGTGAAAGCGTCTTGTTATAGCGATTGTTGCTCCTTGATGAAATCGTCTTGCGCGATGAACTACCAAGTCTCTTTTTATTTGAAAAGTTTTGCTTTGATTTCCGGAGAGGAGCCTTTTTGGTAGTTGTTGCAAGAGGTGCTTGAGATGAGCGTTCGACTCCCGTCTTGCAATATCTTCTTATGTGCCCTGAAACACCACAACGAAAACATACCTTAGATCTTGACGATCCCAAAGAGGATGAAGTAGGTTTGTTGTCGTTGTTTGTCTTGAATTCCGGTGTCGGAGGAGGAGATACCGACTGAGGCACAAAAACTGTCCCACTCGAACTTGGACTGTTTCCAGTTTGAGTGTATCCGAGGCCGAACCGATTTGATTGACCAAGACCAAGAAGTCTATCCAACTTACTCCTTCCTGAAGAGAATCGCTGTAAGTCATTCTTGAGTTGGAAAATGGTCTTTGTCATTTCCAGGTTATCCTGTCGAGCCTCGTTGTAGAGCTTTGAGAAGTGATTCGCGTTATCCACCAGATTTATATGTTCCTTCTCAAGTTGCTCATTGGACTCTTGAAGGGAAACATTTGCTTTTATCAGGTTTTCCCTTTCCACTTCAAGAGCGTTTGAGAGAGAAGTCGCTCTTTTTGCTTCTTCTTCGAGATCATGCACTCTCCCTCTCAAACTCTTGTTTTGCTTAGCCACTTTCTTTGAATCCCTCAAAAGTCTGTGGTAGGGTAGAGCAAAATCTTCACCTTCCGAATCATCCGATTCATTGTCCGTTGCATTCTTTTCAACAGTGGAGTTGGACAACGACTCGAATGTACTTGCCATAAAGCACATGAAGGGTGAAGATACGGACGCGTGGAATGCGGTGGAGCTCTTTTCTTCATCACTCGAAGACGACTCATTTGACGTTGAGTTGTCATCCCAAGTGACGACTTGCATCGCCTTCTTCTTTGCCGGATACTTGTTGGGACACTCCGTTGCAATGTGGCCGTAGCCTCGACATTTGAAGCATTGTAGTTGTCCTTCTGAACTTTTCTTATCCTTTGAGAAGTTCTCTTGCTTTCTTGACTTGTAACTTGAAGTACCCTTGCCTTTGTTCGACTTTCCGAAGGATGGAGATTTGCTTGAATTACCCCTTCGAAAGTTGCGGCGAAACTTCCTTGTCAAGAGAGCGAGCTGCTTCTCAAATTCCTCCATAGAAAGATTCTCGTCATCGTCTGAGGAGGATGTATCCGCGTCTTCTTCCTTAGTTGTTTTCAACGCATAACCTGAAGACTTAGAAGTGGATGCCTTTCCAGAAGAATTGTTAGTAGTAAATGTCATTTCATAAGTTTGTAATGAACCAACTAATTCTTCTACACGTATTTCGTCCGGGTGTTTAATAGTTTCAATGGCAGTAACCTTTGGGCGAAATCGTTCAGGAAGAGTTCTTAAGATCTTTCTTACAATCTTAAATTCTGGAATCTTCTCTCCCAGGTTAGCACATGAGTTTACGATATCTTGCAATCGTGTATAGTAGTCCGTGAAAGATTCATTTTCTGCCATCAAGATAGAGTCAAACTTGCTCGTAAGCATTTGCAGTTTCTGAATCTTCACGAGGTTAGTTCCCTCATGTGTAACCTGAAGAACATCCCAGATTTCTTTCGCAGTCTCACATGCCGAGACGCGAGAGAATTCAGTTTGAGATAAGGCATTAAAAATAGCATTAATTCCCTTGCCATTGTAAGAAGATGAATCTAACTCTTCCTTGGTCCATTTCGACCTAGGTTTTAAGGTGTGAACATCACCAATAAATTCAGTTGGATTAGACCATCCTAATTCAATTGATTGCCACACCCGTTCGTCGATGGAAATTAAAAAGGCTTTCATCCGCACTTTCCAGTACGCATAATTTGTTCCATCGAAGAACGGGGGTCGGTTGATGTTTCCACCTTCAACCATTGTTTACAACCCTATTCCCGCTCTGATACCACTTGTTGGGTTATATGTAATAAGGATCTAAATAGGGGAAAAAACACCTAGAGGGGGGTGAATAGGTGTAAACGTATAAACACTCAAAAATCGTTGCGATAAAAAACCCAATGCGGAAATAAAAATAATACGCAAGATTTTTACGTGGAAAACTCCATCACCGGAGTAAAAAACCACGGGACCGATAACACGGCAGAAATCCACTAGAATTAAAACACGTACAAGGTGATTTACCGTACACACTTACGACTCAACCTTTTCCATACGCTCCTAGAGGATCTTCTCCGCTCGCTCCGCGACGCTTCTCGAATCCACGATCTGCGCCCAACGCCGAATCCACGGCGTCCAAACGTCGAATCCACGACGTCCGACCGAATCCACGGTCTTCACCCAATAGCACCCTTCGAATCCACGAACGTGCCTCGCTCCGAATCCACGAGAGCGGTTGAACCTTGAATCCACAAGGACACACGAATCCACGCGCCGATTTTTGGGGTAAATCGTTGTTTTTGGTGGTGATGATCCGCCGAATACTTAGATCAAGGATAGATCGGAAATACCATCTAAGTATTCATTAGTTTGATTCAACTCAAGATGTGAGTATGAAAACCTAGAATCAAACTAATCAATATAGATGAAGAAACATAGAGTATTCTCTAATGATTTCCTTTCTTCTCTATATGTGGATCTAGAGCCGTATAAAATGATATAAGAATATGACGGCTATTTCGATTCTTTTTGGATTCAACCCTAGAAAAAGAGTCATAGGGTCTATTTATAGGTTAGAAACCCTAGGAAGGAGATAAGAATCAAAAACCTAACATTTCTGGAAATTTTACGGACGGCGATCCGGATCGGATTAGCTGTGATCCGGATCGTCGTAACGAGTCAGGCAATTCCAGAAAAACGAAGGTTCGGGATCCGGATCGAAGTGCTTGATCCAGATCGTTCATACAGTTCACCAAACATCAACGTTCGGGATCCGGATTGCGAAGCCTGATCCGGATCGTTCAAGGAAGATGGTAAACTCAGTGTTCGGGATCCGGATCAAGAGAGGCTACGATCCGGATTGAACTGGTGTATGAACGAACCACCTTCGGGATCCGGATCGAACAACCTGATCCGGATCCTGAACATGTCCCAAGTCCAGTTTTTGATTTTTATGCAATGAAAGATTCTTCCAAGTGTTTCTACACTACAAGAAGTATTCGGATCACACAAAATCTTTAGTTAAACATACCTGATCCTTTTGAATTCTTCTTTCTTGAGATTGAGTTAAATGATCCAACTTTCTTCACCTTCAATCTTCAAGACTTGAGACTTTCACGAAACTATGCCAACTTAAATTCCGTAACACCATTGTGATGTCTTTTTTCAGATACTCTAGTCCCTGCTTTCAACCGTGCTGGGCCGTCAAATCGAGGTAAGGGCGTTGCGAGTTAGACCCTGCCCGAGCATACGAGCGATAGAGGAGCCTATTTTTGGTGATCTTGGATTTTGGAGCTGTACAGACTTATTGTATTATATTTGTACTTACTGTGTATCAGTTTGTGTATTTGGGATCTTATAGTTGTACAGCTTTGGAGATGATATACATATACATGATAGTTTTTATTTTCCAGCTCAGATACTTGTATTATTGTTCTAGATACTGCTTCATTTTGCAGGTTGACGCTTCGTCTGTGAGGGAACTCCCGTATAGGCGGCGGATCTGTTAGCGAGCTACAGGCGTAGTTCACCTCGGGGCGTGGCAACTACGACTCTCGATCTAGAGCGAACCAACCGACAACAACGAAGGGTCCAACAATTTCGAAAGGCTGTTGCCTATGACCCCAATCAAACAAGAACAGGTTCCAGGCACAGCCTCCTATAGTTCTCGCCCTAAATATAGAAACAACCCTTGGAACCCAGATCACTCGAAACCTCTTAGGATGAGGAGATTTATATGATAAGATGACATTTATTTCTAAAAACCATTTTCACTCAAACCCTCTTCGGGTGAGGACAAAAGGTAGCTATTTTTTAAAAAACCATCTTGATTTGAGGAAACCCCCTTTTAATAAATTTTAGTTTTTAAGAAATCAGTTAAAACGAGTTTTATTTTTCAAATCTCGAAAGGCTAGTGCCTTCACCTTAATCAAACAAGAACAGGTCCCTACGACCCTTCGAAATTTGGAGAGAAAATATTAGTTTACCGAAATCATGTGCGTCTAAAAACATCCTGGGTTCAAGGTCCTGTTTCCACAAGTTTCCACACTACCACAGACTCAACAGCTAACGAAACTAGTCGAAAAACACACAACAACCTAGGACCACCGTCTACCCAATCGGCTACCAAAAACACTGGCCGGAGAACACTCGACGATCCGGAGCCATCGTGTACCCAAACGACTCCCGACACTAAAACAGATCTAGTCACAGCTACCAAACTCCACTCTGCCCCTAAGCACGAGCGCAACATGCATCCCACACTACCCCGACCACTCAGCCTAATACCCGGGCGAGGATACACTCTAAGTCAAGAGGTAAAATAATGCAAGTGTAGGAGGTCCGAAAACGGCTAAAGTATGCCCAAGTTAAGAGTTTTCTAAATTCTGGTAAGATCTCATGCAGCATATGACAGGGTGCTAGTTAGGGTTCCACAGCTCTACAACTATCATATACATCAATAATACTAATATAACAAGCATGCTGATAACTATAATAATAGAATTAATAAGAAGACCGCTGATTTTGGAGGAAATCCAACCCCACTTGGAAACTCCAACCAGGGCAAAATCCGAAGCCCGTGGCGCGGCACAACCCTCACTGTCGGGGATCCTCGCACCGCCAAAGACCAAAACCTCAACCCTCCGCCTAACAGCACCAAGCACACTCTGATTAGCACACTCTGATCAGCTCACTCATAGCACCAAGGCCGCAACTAACTCAGCTCACTCTCTGCTAAGCTCCACAGCCAAACACACCACCAGGCTCACAGCACCAACTCCCTCAGCCTCTCTGCGTCTCTGTGAACACACGCACACACACACACACACACACACACACACAAACACAGTCACATACACACGACCAAAAACCATACTCACTTCACTAACACTCTCCAAAATGGCCAGAGCACACCCACACAACATTCATGGAAGGAAAATGGCCCAACATCAGAAGCATCATTGACCAAAACTCCTTATTTTAAGAAAATGTGCCGAAATCCGCAGAAAGTCCGAAATCTCAAGAATTTTGTATCTACCTTGATTCCAGTAAGAAGAGGTTCAAGGCTCAGGTTCTCCACCTCTGGAGCAAGCTTCTTGAAGCTCTCGGCCTGTCCGCGAAGCCTTTGCGCTCAAAAGTAGAAAATGGGAAGAAGGTTGAGAGTGCTTCTGCTGCTGCTGCCGCTCTCTGCTCCTGCTCCCAGAGAAGAAGAAGAAGAAGAATGTAGAGATATGGTGTAGTAGCCGCTGGTTTAAAATGCTTTTGGGTCTACTTTTGGTTTTCTTTATTTCGCAATTCGTTTCGGGGGCCCGGAGGGTGATCTAATAATTCCTTGTTTTCGGGCAGACCGTCGGGGCTCGCGGGTATTTTTAGTCAATAAAGCTCGCGAAACGGAGAACGGCGGCGCAGTCAGTTTTGAATTCCGACGTCGGAATCTCCCAGAATAAATTCCGGAAGGTGGCTAGCGGTTCAGGTGATCAGCGCGGTTTTTCAGGCAGACCGGACCCCGGTTCGCACCCGACTTATTACCTGCTGTTGACTTGAAATGGGTTCATTCCCATTCCTCATCCTAACCGCTCCCGCCATCCTAACCGCTCCCGCCATTTTCATGTCGTGGGGAAACAGGGTTACGACAGTTACAACTCCCCTCACCTTAGGCGTACGCAACCCCAAGCGCAACGAGGAACCCACTTCCCCAACCTTTCTTTTTCCCAACCGATCGAGTGGAGAAACAAGGCGGAGCGATCGAGGAGAGGGAAGATCGCCGGCATACCCTTCGTTACCGGGCACGCAAGAACAGGACGATCATCCCCTAGATCAACCCTAGCCGACGAAACCAAGGTGAGCATAACTTAGGGTTCTGGTTGGGTATTTTCTTGGTTCTCTTAGGCAAAGGGAGGAGGAGGGTCGGCGCCGTCACCGGAGTCGGCGCCGTCACCGGAGCCGGCACGCACGGAGCCACGCATGCGGGCGGCGCCGCATGCTCCCGCATACGGGCAGCGCCGCATGCGGGCGGCGCTGCATGCGCCCGCATGCGGGCAGCGCCGCATGAGGGCGGCGCCGCGTGCATCCGCATGCGGGCGGCATCCGCATGCGGGCGGCGCCGCATGCGGGCGGCGCCGCATGCGGGCGGCGCCGCATGCGGGCGGCATCCGCATGCGGGCTGCATCCGCATGCGGGCGGCGCCGCATGCGGGCGGCATCCGCATGCGGGCGGCGCCGCGCGCGCCCGCATGCGGGCAGCGCCGCATGCGGGCGGCGCCGCGCGCGCCCGCATGCGGGCGGCGCCGCACGCAGGAGGTACGCCGCCCAGCCGCGCGGGGCCGGGCGCGTACGTGTACGGATTGTGAGCGAGGGGGGGGGGGGGGGGGGGGGGGGCGCCGGGTGTTCTAGTCTTTTAATCTTGCGGAGTCTTGAATTACTGACTCCTGTATGACAGGTTCTTGTAGGTCCGGGCGGGCACCCCGAGACGCGGGAGAACCTAGCATCGGTCAGGAGCGCGACAACGAAAAGGTGGGTTTTCGGTCGAGGCTTAGTATAGTGTTAGTATTCCGAAAGGGATTTTAATTACATGTTAATCGGTATTAACGCTGACGGTTTCTATGATTTACTATATTACCCCGTGTCTTGGTTACTATGCTGGAGTTGCGACACGCGCACCCGCGGTCTGGCCACCGCTAAGGGTGCTCTTTTTCGGAAAGGCGGTCTCCGACCCGTGTTACCCACGAGGGGATGTAGTGGGGCCCCCGTAGGTGTGGGGTTCGAGGCACCAAGGTATGAGCGGTGCGACCTGTCGGGATTGGTGCCCGACGAGGTCAGGTGTGCGACCTGTCGGGATTGGTGCCCGACGAGGTCAGGTGTGCGACCTGCCGGGATTGGTGCCCGACGAGGTCAGGTGTTACAGGTGTTACCGGGGTTACAGGTGTCACAGGTGGTACAGGTGGTTGCGAGTTACCTTTATGAGTAGAGTGGTTGCTCCGGCTAGTCTTACTTTTGTGGCTTGGTATTACTTTACTGCTTTAGTATTTTTATCATGATAGTGTCGCTGACTACCCACTCTGTGACAGGTACCTCCAGGGGTGAGAGGTAGGCGACGGTGAGGCCGAGGTGGGAGCAGTCGGGCTGTGGGAGCCCTAGTCTGCCGTTTTCTTTACTTTCTCTGCATTTCATTTGGTATTGTAGGTTACTGTGTGGTTCTCGATACCCTTGTGGGGTCGTGTGGATGTTGATTAGTTTTGTTCTGGATATGCACTACTGTTTCCTTTATTATTCCCGTTTGGCCGTTTTCTAAACAAACCAACTAGAAAACAAGAGAAAAAGGACTTCGAAAACCGTTTTCAAAAATCTAGGGTCGTGTGGGCCCGTTTTCCAAACCCTGTGGATTTATGCCGTTTTCCAATCTGTTTTCGAAACCTGAGGCCGTGTGGGCCTGTTTTCAAAACTGTGAGTTTATCCTTTCAACTTGACTGGCCACGGGCATTGTTTAGTCTTCATGCACAGTTAGACTCCGAACTGTTGTGATTAAATGGAAAATGATTGCTTGTGTTTGACTGTTGTAATAGCCGCGATGCCGTGCATATACAGAGGAGACTCTGCCCGATTTTCGAGTAAATCTGTATATGCGGCGGGTCTGGGCACGCGCCGGGGAAGGAGGTTTTAAACAAAAAAAATTTGTACGCGCCTTATGCTTACTTTGGTGCATCATTTCCGCTAAAATAAAACCCCCGGGGCGTGACAGATTAAGATGGTATCAGAGACTTTGCTTTAATCACAACATTGACGGCCCAACATCCACCGAGATATCACACTTAACTACGAATAAATGAAATGTGCAGGGTTTAAGGGTTAGGACGTGAGAGATCGGGGAGGGGATTTGTAGATAATGTTTTCTTTTCTCTCTCGATATTACGGTGGTTCTTCTAGCAGAGTTGAGTGCTAAGCTTTGGTTGGTGTGTCTGTACAGACAATGGTCCGAACCAGAGCGTCGGCCGAGGAGGTAGGGGCGGATGCGACGACATCAGCAGCTGCAGAGAACCAGCTCCTGCGGCAACAATTGAGGGAGATGGCGGGGCAGCTGGCGACCCTTACGGAACGTGTGCGTCAATTGACGCAGCAGCAACCGGTCGCTCCCGCCCCTCCACAGGGACCAATTGCACCGGCCGCAGCACCGCAAGCGACAGGGGCTGGGGTAGGGGCAGCCCCTCTACCGGCAGCAACGGCCGGGCTAGCATCTACCCAGACCACGGCGCCGACGGCAGCACCTGCATCAGCGCCCGCGGGGCCGGCGCCGGGGGCCCTCGACGGGAGTACCTCCGCGGCCGCCGCCGCCGCTGGGGAAGGGACAGTTACGCGGACGGAACGAGAACGAGTGCGGGCCAACCTGGCGGATTTCATGAAGTTCGAACCACCCACGTTCGAGGGGGAGACGACTGATCCCTGGGTCGTCAAAAAGTGGGTGGGATCGATGGAAAAGTTGTTCGAGGACTTACTCATCGAGGACCCCGAGCGCGTCCCCCTGGCAGTTCACTTTTTGGAGGAAAACGCTCGTTTATGGTGGAAGACGGTGCGCCCTGATCCCACCAAGGGCACCGTGCTTCTATCGTGGACGACGTTCAAGCAGGAATTGTTTGGGGCCTTCTTCACAAATAGCGTCAAGAAGAAACTGGAGGACGACCTGAACCACATTCAGCAAGAGAGCAAGACGGTTATGGAGTATCAGCGCGAATTCGTGCGCCTGGCAAATTGCGTCCCTTTCGTCATAAGGGACGAACCCCACAAGGCGCAACTGTTCGTGGATGGGTTGCGAAGTGATATTTTCCAGGTGGTTCAGGCCGCTGACTTGCATACGTTCCAGAAAGTGGTCGACCAGGCCACTGTCGTAGAGCGTGGGTTCGCCGTTACCCGCGCTAGGAGGGAGGCACGGCACAGCATGAAGATAGGAAGCGGCAACAGCAGAGCTACGGGGGGGGGTCATCTGCTGGGAGCCGACCCCCCAAGCGGTGGAGGGCACAGTCGGGAGCACGGAGCGCACCTACGGGAGAGCCGAGGCCAAGAGACAGGCCTTGTGTGATCTGCGGGGGAGCGCACGGAGTGTTGGATTGCCCCCAGAGAGTCGATCATTGCTTCCGTTGCGGCAAGCAGGGGCACTTCCGCCGCAACTGCCCCCTTGCCGTGGGATCAGCCTCCTCTGCCGCTTCCACGCCTTCACCACAACTATTGGGGCGGGGGAAAGCTCCTATGGGGTCGACCTCTAGGCCCCCGGCTTCGCGGCGCGAAGAGGATAGGCAGCCTCAACCGGGCGGGCGAATTTATTCCATGACCCGCCGGGAATCGGACCCGCTGGAGGACGTACTCGCAGGTATAACTTCTGTTTCAAATTCACGTTCTAGAACCCTCTTTGATACTGGAGCAACACACTCGTTCATTTCTCGCGATTACGTGTTTTCGCATGACCTCGAGGAAACACCTCTCCAAAGCCGTTTGACGGTCCAGACAGCGGGTGGGACACTGGAGGCGACTAGTTTGGTGGCCACCTGCCCGATTAAGCTAGGGCGGCTGCTTTGCCCTTGGGATTTAGTGGTGATTCCCCTGAAGGAGTACGACGTTGTTTTGGGCATGGACTGGCTCTCAAAGTACCAAGTGCTTATCGACTGCGAGAAGCGGATGGTGCAACTACAAGAACCAAGTTTCCCTAAGAATGCGTACCTGGCGTGTAAGAGCACCTCCTTCCCGGCAGTCATCTCAGCGGCTCGAGCCAGGAGTCTGGTAGAGGGTGGGTGTGTGGCCTACTTGGCATCGGTGGATCTGGTTACCCGACCCTCGACGACACCTTCAGACATCCCAGTGGTGAGGGACTTCCCCGACGTCTTTCCGATGGAGCTGCCCGGGATACCCCCTGAACGAGAGGTGGTGTTCCCTATTGAACTCTTGCCAGGTACTCAACCTATAACGAAGGCGCCCTACCGAATGGCCTTCGCGGAGTTGAAGGAGTTAAAGGCGCAACTGGAAGACCTCTTGGACAAAGGGTTTATCAGGCCGAGTGTGTCACCCTGGGGCGCACCGGTGCTCTTCGTACGGAAGAAGGATGGAAGCCTGCGACTCTGCATCGACTACAGAGGAATAAACAAGGTCACGGTGAAAAACAAGTACCCCCTGCCCAGAATCGACGACCTCTTCGACCAACTACGAGGAGCGACGGTCTTTTCAAAGATTGATCTGCAGTCAGGCTACCACCAGCTCCGGGTTCGGAACGAGGACATTCCGAAGACCGCCTTCCGGACCCGGTATGGCCATTACGAGTTTACAGTCATGCCGTTCGGACTTACGAATGCCCCCGCGGTCTTTATGGACATGATGAACCGGATCTTCAGACCATTCCTAGACCGGTTCGTGGTGGTCTTCATCGACGACATACTGATCTATTCATCCACCGACGAGGAGCACGAGGACCATTTACGAACGATTCTCCAAACCCTCAGGGAGCAGAAGCTGTTCGCTAAGCTCAAAAAGTGTGAATTCTGGCTACGCGAAGTGGGATTCCTGGGGCATGTGATCTCGGCGAAGGGAATCGCCGTGGACCCCAAGAAGGTGGAATCGGTGATCGACTGGCAGCCGCCCACGACGGTGACGGAGATCCGCAGTTTCTTGGGGCTGGCGGGGTATTATAGACGCTTTGTCGAGGGTTTCTCGAAGATTGCGGCCCCTTTAAACCGGTTGACCAAGAAAGGAGAAAAGTTTGTATGGACGGCCAAATGCCAGTAAAGTTTTGAAGAACTCAAAAGAAGGCTAACCAAGGCACCAATTCTTGTACTACCAACACCCGGAGAGGACTATGAGGTGTACTGCGACGCTTCGAGGATCGGCCTTGGGGGTGTTTTAATGCAGCAGGGGAAGGTAATAGACTATGCGTCTAGGCAACTAAAGGACTACGAGAGAAACTACCCAATACACGACTTAGAGCTGGCTGTGGTGGTCTTCGTCCTGAAGTTATGGAGACACTATCTCTTTGGTGTCCATTGTAACATCTTCTCAGATCACCAGAGTCTTAAATACCTGTTCACCCAAAAGGAACTAAACCTGCGGCAGAGGCGGTGGCTTGAGTTACTGAAGGATTACGACCTAACAATCCAACACCACCCCGGGAAGGCAAACGTGGTAGCGGACTCTCTGAGCAGGAAGGGGCGATTGGAGGGGGGATCAGTAGGTACGATAACTGAGCAGAGCAACTTGATCACGGAATTCTCACGACTAGGGTTGGAAGTAGTGCTAGCAGGCACGGTTGCGCAACTTCTAACTTTGGTGGTCAAGCCAACACTGCTCGAGAAGATTCGAGAGGGACAGCAGGCGGACTCGCACTTACAGCTCGTAAGAGACAAGATCTCACCGGATCAGGAAGGTGACTTTTCAGTGGAAGGCGACGGCACTCTACGGTTCCGCGGGCGGATTTGCGTGCCGGATACCCCGGAATTGAAGAAGGAAATCCTATCTGAGGCACACAGCGCCCCTTATGCAGCGCATCCAGGAGGCACAAAGATGTACAGGGACCTCAAGCAGACCTTCTGGTGGCCCAAGATGAAGAGGGATGTGACTCGATATGTAGCTCATTGCCTGGTGTGTCAACAGATAAAGGCGGAACATCAACGGCCGGCGGGAAAGTTACAACCCTTACCGGTACCGGAGTGGAAGTGGGATCATATCACCATGGACTTTGTCACCGGGTTCCCACGTTCACAGCAAGGATATGACACAATATGGGTCGTGGTGGACCGGCTAACCAAGTCAGCGCACTTCCTGCCGATTCACACAACCTGGACCAGAGAGCGGTTGGCTCAAGTCTACCTCAGCGAGATTGTGAGACTGCATGGAGTACCGGCATCGATCACATCAGACAGAGACACGCGTTTCGTCTCAAAGTTTTGGCAGAGTCTGCAACGAGCCTTGGGGACTAAATTGCAGTTCAGCACAGCCTTCCACCCTCAGACAGACGGGCAGTCGGAGCGAGTGATACAGACGCTAGAGGACCTGCTTCGGGCCTGTGTACTCGATTGGGGAGTCGGTTGGGAGCGTTACCTGCCACTTGTAGAATTCGCTTACAACAATAGCCACCAGGCCAGCATCCAGATGGCACCCTACGAAGCCTTATACGGGAGACGCTGCCGATCCCCGATCTGTTGGGACGACTTGGGAGAACGGAAGTTCTTGGGACCCGATTTGGTGGAAGAAACAGAAGAGAAGGTGCGTCTCATCAGATAGCGCTTACTAACCGCCCAGAGTCGACAAAAGAGCTACGCAGATCGGAGACGCCGCGACTTAGAGTTCCAGGTGGGAGAACACGTGTTTTTGCGGGTCTCGCCGTCCAGGGGAATCAAGCGATTCGGGTTAAAAGGCAAGCTGAGCCCGCGGTTTGTGGGGCCATTCGAGATCCTGGAGCGGATTGGCCCAGTGGCTTACCGCCTTGCCCTACCACCGAACCTCAACCGGATTCACGACGTGTTCCACGTTTCGATGCTCAAGAAATACCTCCCCGACCGGTCGCATGTCCTGGACGTCTCGACACTCGAACTGAGGGAGGACCTAAGCTTCGAGGAAACCCCTGTGCGAATCCTAGCAAGAGAAAGCAAGACGCTTCGAAACCGAGTCATCCCCTATGTGAAGGTGCTCTGGAACAACCACGAGGAGCGGGAAGCGACGTGGGAGCTAGAGTCGAAGATGAGGGAGGGCTACCCCTATCTCTTCACCGCGAACCAGGATTGAGTTTCGAGGACGAAACTCGTTTTAAGAGGTGAGTGGTGTAGTAGCCGCTGGTTTAAAATGTTTTTGGGTCTACTTTTGGTTTTCTTTATTTTGCAATTCGTTTCGGGGGCCCGGAGGGTGATCTAATAATTCCTTGTTTCCGGGCAGACCGTCGGGGCTCGCGGGTATTTTTAGTCAATAAAGCTCGCGAAACGGAGAACGGCGGCGCAGTCGGTTTTGAATTCCGACGCCGGAATCTCCCAGAATAAATTCCGGAAGGTGGCTAGCGGTTCAGGTGATCAGCGCGGTTTTTCAGGCAGACCGGACCCCGGTTTGCACCCGACTTATTACCTGCTGTTGACTTGAAATGGGTTCATTCCCATTCCTCATCCTAACCGCTCCCGCCATTTTCATGTCGTGGGGAAACAAGGTTACGACAATTACAACTCCCCTCACCTTAGGCGTACGCAACCCCAAGCGCAACGAGGAACCCACTTCCCCAACCTTTCTTTTTCCCAACCGATCGAGTGGAGAAACAAGGCGGAGCGATCGAGGAGAGGGAAGATCGCCGACATACCCTTCGTTACCGGGCACGCAAGAACAGGACGATCATCCCCTAGATCAACCCTAGCCGACGAAACCAAGGTGAGCATAACTTAGGGTTCTTGATTGGGTTTTTTCTTGGTTCTCTTAGGCAAAGGGAGGAGGAGGGTCGGCGCCGTCACCGGAGTCGGCGCCGTCACCGGAGCCGGCACGCACGGAGCCACGCATGCGGGCGGCGCCGCATGCGGGCGGCGCCGCATGCTCCCGCATGCGGGCAGCGCCGCATGCGGGCGGCGCCGCATGCGGGCGGCGCCGCATGCGCCCGCATGCGGGCAGCGCCGCATGAGGGCGGCGCCGCGTGCATCCGCATGCGGGCGGCGCCGCATGCGGGCGGCGCGGCACGCAGGTGGTACGCCGCCCAGCCGCGCGGGGCCGGGCGCGTACGTGTATGGATTGTGCGCGAGGGGGGGGGGGGGGGGCGCGGGGTGTTCTAGTCTTTTAATCTTGCGGAGTCTTGAATTACTGACTCCTGTATGACAGGTTCTTGTAGGTCCGGGCGGGCACCCCGAGACGCGGGAGAACCTAGCATCGGTCAGGAGCGCGACAACGAAAAGGTGGGTTTTCGGTCGAGGCTTAGTATAGTGTTAGTATTCCGAAAGGTATTTTAATTACATGTTAATCGGTATTAACGCTGACGGTTTCTATGATTTACTATATTACCCCGTGTCTTGGTTACTATGCTCGAGTTGCGACACGCGCACCCGCGGTCTGGCCACCGCTAAGGGTGCTCTTTTTCGGAAAGGCGGTCTCCGACCCGTGTTACCCACGAGGGGATGTAGTGGGGCCCCCGTAGGTGTGGGGTTCGAGGCACCAAGGTGTGAGCGGTGTGACCTGTCGGGATTGGTGCCCGACGAGGTCAGGTGTGCGACCTGTCGGGATTGGTGCCCGACGAGGTCAGGTGTGCGACCTGCCGGGATTGGTGCCCGACGAGGTCAGGTGTTACAGGTGTTACCGGGGTTACAGGTGTCACAGGTGGTACAGGTGGTTGCGAGTTACCTTTATGAGTAGAGTGGTTGCTCCGGCTAGTCTTACTTTTGTGGCTTGGTATTACTTTACTGCTTTAGTATTTTTATCATGATAGTGTCGCTGACTACCCACTCTGTGACAGGTACCTCCAGGGGTGAGAGGTAGGCGACGGTGAGGCCGAGGTGGGAGCAGTCGGGCTGTGGGAGCCCTAGTCTGCCGTTTTCTTTACTTTCTCTGCATTTCATTTGGTATTGTAGGTTACTGTGTGGTTCTCGATACCCTTGTGGGGTCGTGTGGATGTTGATTACTTTTGTTCTGGATATGCACTATTGTTTCCTTTATTATTCCCGTTTGGCCGTTTTCTAAACAAACCAACTAGAAAACAAGAGAAAAAGGACTTCGAAAACCGTTTTCAAAAATCTAGGGTCGTGTGGGCCCGTTTTCCAAACCCTGTGGATTTATGCCGTTTTCCAATCTGTTTTCGAAACCTGAGGCCGTGTGGGCCTGTTTTCAAAACTGTGAGTTTATCCTTTCAACTTGACTGGCCACGGGCATTATTTAGTCTTCATGCACAGTTAGACTCCGAACTGTTGTGATTAAATGAAAAATGATTGCTTGTGTTTGACTGTTGTAATAGCCGCGACGCCGTGCATATACAGAGGAGACTCTGCCCGATTTTCGAGTAAATCTGTATATGCGGCGGGTCTGGGCACGCGCCGGGGAAGGAGGTTTTAAACAAAAAAAATTTGTACGCGCCTTACGCTTACTTTTGTGCATCGTTTCCGCTAAAATAAAACCCCCGGGGCGTGACATATGGAGAATGAGGAGAGGCTATGGGGTGTTTTCTGGCTCAGGGTAGGTGTGTCCACAGAGGGGATGGCCTAAAAGTCCAACTGGGGTGTGCTGAGCCGCGGGAGAAGCCACTGTGCTAACCTGTCCATCCGTGTAAAAACACAATACGGGCGCCCGACTGTTCATCTGGGCGGCCGGTTTTACGCGGCTACAATATTAACGGGCTTCTCAAAAAGTCCGAAACAAAAAGTCGCATCATGCGATCCATAATCTCCCTGCTCAAAAAGTCGCATCATGCGATCCATAATCTCCTCCCGGCGCCGGCAAACCTCTAATAACTGGGCCACCTGGGTCCGCAACTCTCGGACCTCAATCTGCCGGGCCTACCCTGGCTCCTCCTGCTCAGGCTCATCGAAGGGGGTAGGGTGAGAACACGTCGATACCCTGTGTCGGGGAGGCATTGCGCTCAATTGGAGAAAAAAAAAGGGAAAGATCAGTACCAAAACAGCTCTCGACCCAATTTAACGAAAGTCTAAGACATGTTCCCCTTTCTGAAGCACTATGTTGTCTGCAGCCAACATAACCGCTTAACCGGAGAAGACATGTCAATCACTCATCCCATCTCTTGGGAGAGTTATAAAACTCAATGAGGACTCTCGCTACACATCACGGCTCTCGCGTAAGTCATCCTAGGGTTTCTAAGTCCACAATGACATACATCCTAGGCTCTGATACCACTCTAATCTATCACGCCCCGGGGTCGAAATTGTGACCCGGGCCTGCTAACAGATTCGTCACCCATGCGGGAAGTCCCGTATAGGCGAAACGTCTAACCTGCAAAAGATAACAACTAACAACTATATAGATATCAGAGCTGAAAATAAAAGCTGCTAAATAACTTAACAACTGTACATCTGAAATAAAATACATAATCCATCTTCCACAATAATAATACATCACAAAGTCTCAGACTGTACAATGCTAGATACAAAAACATCCACCAGGGTACCTCCAAACTCTCCAAAATGCAGGGTAGGGAACTAGCCAGCCATGCTCTTACCTCGATCAGCAATCTCCACATATGCTGAAGCAGGGACAGATGCCTCTAAAAAGTAAACACCGCAGTGGGTGTGAGAACTACATCAATCAGTAGTTCTTAGTGGGTACTGTCTCGAAGCCCAACGGTCTGCCCACTAAGTCTACTAGAGGCATAAGATAACAGAACTACAGTAAGGAAAAAGAGATAAGCTGGAAGAAATCTACAGCTATCATGCCTCTATCTACGATGCTCAATGGGTGAAACAGATGAAAGTATGCAACTACTCGATCTCAAGGTGCTAAAAGTAATACCCAATTTCAATGACTACCTCATAGGGTTCAGTCAAGCCTGCGCCCACCTACTACCACCATCCATACCGGGCAGGATTTACGTAGGGCGTCCACCTGGACTACATCGACGTCACGTGAGAACATGTAACAGGCCCAGCTCCGGAGTGGCATTCGAGGGGAGCGACCCCACCGAGAAAAATCAGCGCATCACAGTCGAGCTCAATATGAGTCATGCAGGCTATAGTCCACACTCAGGATCAACCAGATCCAAACTCGGCTCAAAACAAGCTCACGGTATAAGGAGATCATCACAACTACAACTCTCGGTCTAGAGCGAACCAACCGACAACAACGAAGGGTCCGAAAATTCTGGAAGGCTGTTGCCTACGACCCCAATCATACAAGAACAGGTTCCAGGCACAGTCTCCCGTAGTTCTCGCCCTAAATATGGAAACAACCCTTGAAACCCTGATCACTCGAACCCTCTTCGGATGAGGAGGTTTATATGAAAATATGACATTTATTTTTAAAAACCATTTTCACTCGAACCCTCTTCAGGTGAGGACAAAAGGTAGCTACTTTTTAGAAAACCATCTTGATTTGAGAAAACTCATTTTTAATAAATTTTAGTTTTTAAGAAATCAGTTAAAACGAGTTTAATTTTCCAAATCTCGAAAGGCTAGTGCCTTCACTTTAATCAAACAAGAACAGGTCTCGGTGACCCTTCAAAATTTGGAGAGAAAATATTAGTTTTACCGAAATCATGTGTGTCCAAAAACATTCTGGGTTCAAAGCCCTGTTTCCACAAGTTTCCACATTACCACAGACTCAACAGCTAACGAAACTGGTCAGAAAACACACAACGACCTGGGCCACCGTCTACCCAATCGGCTCCCAACAACACTAGCCGGAGAACACTCGACGACCCGGGACCACCATCTACCCAAACGACTCCTGACACTAAAACAGATCTAGTCACAGCTACCAGACTCCACTCGGCCCCCAAGCACGAGCGCAACATGCATCCCACACTACCCCGACCACTCAGCCCAATACCCGGACGAGGATACACTCTAAGTTAAGAGGTAAAATAATGCAAGTGTAGGAGGTCCGAAAATGGCTAAAGTATGCCCAAGTTAAGAGTTTTCTAAAGTCTGGTCAGATCTTATGCAGCATATGACAGGGTACTAGTCAGGGTTCCACAGTTCTACAACTATCATATACATCAATAATAGTATTGCCACTAGCATGCTGATAACTATAATAATAGAATTAATAAGAAACCCGCTGATTTTGGAGAAAATCCAACCTACCTGAAAACTTCAACCAGGGCAAAATTCGAAGCTCGTGGCGCGGCACAACCCTCACTGTCAGGGGATCCTCGCACCACCGAAGACCAAAACCTTAGCCCTCCGCCTAACAGCACCAAGCACACTCTGATAAGCTCACTCACAGCACCAAGGTCGCAACCAACTTAGGTCACTCTCTGCTAAGCTCCACAGCCAAACACACCACCAGGCTCATAGCACCAACTCCCTCAGCCTCTCAGCCTCTCTGTGAACACACACACACACACACACACACACACACATAGTCACATACACACAACCAAAAACCACACCCACTTCACTAACACTCTCCAAAATGGCTAGAGCACACCCACACAACATTCATGGAAGGAAAATGGCTCAACATCAGAAACATCATTGACCAAAACTCCCAATTTTAAGAAAATGCGCCGAAATCCGCGAAAAGTCTGAAATCTCAAGAATTTTGTACCTACCTTGAATCCATCAAGAAGAGGTTCAAGGCTTAGGTTCTCTACCTCTGGAGCAAGCTTCTCGAAGCTCTCGGCTCGTCCGCGAAGCCTTAGCGCCCGGAAGTAGAAAATGGGAAGAAGGTTGAGGATGATTCTGCTGCTATTGCCGCTCTCTGCTCTTGCTCCCAGAGACAAAGAAGAAGAAACAAGTGGAGAGATGGGAAAGGAGGAGGGGCTATGTGGTGTTCTCTGGCTCAGGGTAGGTGTGTCCACAGAGGGGATGGCCTAAAAGTCCAACTGGGGTGTGCTGAGCCGCGGGAGAAACCACTGCGCTAACTTGTCCATCCGTGTAAAAACACAATACGAGCGCCCGACTGTTCATCCGGGCGCCCGGTTTTATGCGGCTGCAGTATGAACGAGCTTCTCAAAGGGTGTCCACACCGCTACAGTAGAGGGCCCAGAAAAGCATAACACTGTGCTCCATCGGCCCGAGCGTCCGAAAGGTGCATCCGAAGCTACAGTGCAACGTCCGAAAGTCCACCAGCTCTCCACCACTCTCACCTACTGTACGGACGACACGAATCCCGAAGAAAATCTCATCCATCCACATCGAGAGCAGCTACAGTAACTCTCCGGCGTCCACCCATGAGGGTGCGTCGGTTCCGAGCGTTCGAAATATATTTAGGGTGCCAAAACATCTGGAACTTCAGTTCCAGCACTTTTTGAATTTAGAGTCCGTTTTCGCACCAATTTTGTGTTGAACGACACTCGCTCTCGACTCGATCATCCCAAAATGAGTCAGTCAGCCCAGTAGAGACACGCCCAAACAGTTACTTAGTTTCCGGTACACTACAAGGGGTACATTCAAGTTGGATTTAGTCATGAGAAATCATATATAGATATAAGAGATTATTATATAAAATAATTTTATATAAAATAAAATATATTAATTTAAATTAATTATTTTTTTTAAACATATTTGGATATTATTATACACTTTTTATTTGCACACTATTACAAATATTCTTTAAAATATTTCTGCATGTATCTAATAAATGTAAATTTATTATTATTTTACTTATACCAATAAATATTTTTTAATTTTGAAAATAATAAAAATTATACTCTAAAACTTAGGGCCGTTTGATATAAATCCTGAAATAGTGATTTTTACATGATTGATTTTTATTTGGAAAATTATTTTTGGTTAAAAATTATAGAGCATTTGACTGTGCTTAGATGGAAAATGATTTTTCTATTTTAAAAACTGTTTGACAATTTTTTTTTATTTGTAAATAATAATTTTTCTAAATTTTGTTTTAAAATAATTTAAATTTTAAATTTTAAATTTGATTAAAAAAAATTAAAATTTGATATTTTAATTTAAAATATAAATTTATAATTTTAAAATTTTAAATATAAATTTATAAATTTAAAATTTAAAATTTAAATTTTGAATTTTTATATTAAAATTAAAATTTTCAATTTTAAATTTAAAATCTAAATTTAAATTTAAATTTGAAATATTAAATTTAAAATTTGAAATTTAAAATTTAAAATTTGAAATTTAAAATTTAAAATTTAAAATTTGAAATTTAAAATTTAAAATTTAAAATTTAAAATTTAAAATTTAAAATTTATATTTTAAATATTTATATTTTGAAACTTAAAATTTAAAATTTAAAAATAATATTTAAAAATTTGAAATTTGTCATTTGAAAATTAAAACTTATAATTTAAAATTTTAAAATTTTAAAATTAATTATAAATTTAAAATTTAAAATTTAAAATTTAGAATTTAAAATTTTAAGATTTAAAATTTTAAGAGATTATTATATAAAATAAATTTATATAAAATAAAATATATTGATTTAAATTAATTATTTTTTTAAACATATTTGGATATTATTATACACTTTTTATTTGCACACTATTAGAAATATTCTTTAAAATATTTCTGCATGTATCTAATAAGAAAAAAAGCTAACTATACATCCCAAAAGGGGTGTATATCTTACACCCTACCCATCATCTAACAAATGTAAATTTATTATTATTTTACTTATGCCAGTAAATATTTTTTAAATTTGAAAATAATAAAAATTATTCTTTGAAACTTAGGGTCCGTTTGATATAAATCCTGAAATAGCGATTTTTACATGATTGATTTTTATTTGGAAAATTATTTTTGGTTAAAAATTATAGAGCGTTTGGCTGTGCTTAGATGAAAAGTGATTTTTTTATTTAAAAAACTGTTTGACAATTTTTTTTTATTTGTAAATAATAATTTTCCTAAATTTTGTTTTAAAATAATTTAAATTTTAAATTTTAAATTTGATTAAAAAAAATTAAAATTTGATATTTTAATTTAAAATATAAATTTAAAATTTTAAAATTTTAAATATAAATTTATAAATTTAAAATTTAAAATTTAAATTTTGAATTTTTAAATTAAAATTAAAATTTTAAATTTTAAATTTAAAATCTAAATTTAAATTTAAATTTGAAATATTAAATTTAAAATTTGAAATTTAAAATTTAAAATTTAAAATTTAAAATTTAAAATTATATTTAAAATATTTATATTTTGAAGCTTAAAATTTAAAATTTAAAATTTAAAAATAATATTTAAAAATTTGAAATTTGTCATTTGAAAATTAAAACTTATAATTTAAAATTTTAAAATTTTAAAATTTATTATAAATTTAAAATTTAAATTTTAATATTTAATATTTAAAATTTAAAATTTAGAATTTAAAATTTTAAGATTTAAAATTTGAGATTTGAAATTTGAAATTTAAAATTTTAAATTGAAATTAAATATCTAAATTTAAAATTGTAAATTTTTAAAATTAAAAATTACAAATATAGAAGTTAAAAATGAAAATTTAAAAATTCAAATTTAAAATTTAAAATTTAAAATTAATTTTAAATTTTAAATTTAAAATCAAAATAAAATTTAAAATTTGATTTCGAAATTAGAATTAATTTTTTGAAAGTAAATTTGAAGTGTTTTTAATTGTTATTCTAAAAAATTTAAAAATTAATTTTAAAAATAGGAATTAAATTTTAAAAATTTTTTTCTCTTGATTCAAAAATTATTTTTGGATTCAAAATTATTTTTCAAAAAGAGACCAAATAGTCTCTTTTGTTTCTAAAAAGAGAACGCGATCGCGTATGAAAAATTACAACTTATTTGTTTGCCGACTTCTCTCTCCTGCATAGTTCGAAATCTAAACAAGGACCAAACCGAAACCAGCTCTGAGTCGAAAAAAGCGAGACCTGGAGATATTTAAGTTTCTCCGAACGTCTTTCTCTCTCCCCTAATCTTATCAGGGTTTCTTCTTCCCTTCTCTCTCTCATTCTTCGCGACTCGTCGATCTGAGGCTTCCTCATCTTTCTCTTCTTCAATCCAGGTTCTTCTCGACACTTAATTTCTTCTTCTAGGGCAAAAATTGGTTATTTTATACCATATTTTTTAAGATTTGATTTTCTTCTCTGATTTTTTCCTGCAGTTTAGGGCTTTGATTTCCGTTTCGGTTAACAAATTTCTGATGTTTTTTTGTCATTATCTTGGATTTAGGGTTTTCATCGTCTGTTTATTTGGAGTGCTTAGATCTGCGTTGAATTATCGTAGCAGATCGAAGGTTTCGATCTAGGGTTTGATCGTTCTTGAAAAAAATTATGCGATCTTCATGGGCTGATTCAGTTGCGAACGCCGAGAACTCGGCGGCCGCATCTGGTGCTTCTGCGAACAATTCTGCCACCGCCGCTCCGTCCTCTCGCCCTTCTCGTAGTACTTACGTTCCTCCGCATCTCCGCAACCGGCCGGCGACTCCTGAACCCCCGGCTTCGTCCCCTACTGATGCCCCTTCTGCCCCTTCTGCCCCTCAGAGGCCCTCTGGGTTCACCCCCCCTGGCGGCGCTCCCCGCTGGGGCGGCGGCGGCGGCGGCAGCGGCAGCAGCGGCGGCCCTGTTCGTGACCTAGGTCGACCTGGCTTCGCTGGCGGTAGCAGCCGTGGAGGCGGCAGTGGTGGTGGTGGTGGAGGCGGAGGCGGATGGAACTCCAGGACTGGTGGATGGGACCGAAGGGAGCGGGAGGCGAACCCATTTGCGAACGATGATTCCGCCGTGGATGAAAATATTGATGGACAGGAGAGCACTGGGATTAATTTTGATGCTTATGAGGATATTCCCGTGGAGACCAGCGGCAACAATGTACCCCCACCGGTGAACACTTTCGCAGAGATTGATTTGGGCAATGCATTGAATGAGAATATTCAGAGATGCAAGTATGTGAAACCGACGCCAGTGCAGCGCCATGCAATTCCCATCTCGCTCTCAGGGCGGGACCTGATGGCCTGTGCTCAGACGGGGTCGGGAAAGACGGCGGCTTTCTGCTTCCCTATTATCAGCGGAATCATGAGGGGGCAAGCTCCGCAAAGGCCGAGAGGGTCAAGGACAGCGTATCCTCTCGCACTGATTTTGTCTCCTACTAGGGAGCTCTCGGCCCAAGTATGTTTAAAATTTTATTTATTTATTTACTTTTTGCGCAACTTGTAATTCCGTTCTAAATATCTCACTGTTGCATCTTCTGTTTTGCTTATTTACATTGATACGCTAGATACATGACGAAGCTAAAAAGTTTGCCTATCAGACTGGTGTTAGGGTGGTCGTTGCATATGGAGGAGCACCAATTAATCAACAGGTTCTTATTCTATTTTTATTTTGATTTTGTATTTAGCTTATTACTATTACTTTAACTGATTTTGTTTGTTTTGGTCCATTTCTATATTTAATGCTGTTGTTCTATTGGAATACGACTTATGCTCGATTGTTGGATTAGTTCTTCTTATAGTTAAACCCTTCTATGGGGATTAAATGATTTGCTATGCATTAATATTGGCTATATAAGTAATTTCTGCTGTTGTTTCCAGTTCATATGGCCAGGATACACTGTGTCACTATTATTATCATAAATGTTTCTGTGAGCCAAAGTGAACTTGCTGTGTTGGTTTTATGTATATTGTTTTTCAAAATTGCGCCATCTAATCATCTCTGCCATTACAATCATTGGCATCAACTTTCCAGGCTTTTCCCCCTTTTTTTGGTACAGCAATTATGTAGTCCTGTTTTCCTTGTCATTTCTTTGATGTTCTAACTTTAACAGCATGTCAAACTAAACGCCTTTTCAATTGATATGCATCTGTCCTTGGTTATTCACCTTTCTACCTAGATCTGCTTATATAGATAATAGATTCTTTACTGCCTAAATTTTATAATTTATATTCAAACTTAGTATATGCCTTGTCGCTACTTCTTAATTATTGTGACACCTTTCAGTCCTATAATGCAATCATTTCTACTTTTATTTTTGTTACTCAAGCAATGTTTTCCAAATTTGCCTTTTTCTGATACAATAGAGTCAGTAGCACGTGAGTGGAGTTAATCTTCTTGCTGGTAGGGCTGAAATTGAACAAATGCCGAATGTGGTTTATATGGGATTGATGCTTCTTTTTGGTTAATTAAGCATTAGGCATTCTTTTGGTAGGAATCAGCAGCTTAAAAAGGATAAATTTTAATTGCAAGAACATAACGGTAGATGGATAGGAAAAGAGAAAATAGAAAAAGAAAAATGAAGGAATAAATCCCAAGACAAATAAACAAAGCTTTGATCACTTTTTCAATCAAGATACAGTATTTTGGATTACTCAACATTCCAAGAAGAAAGATCTAAGGCCTCAAATTGTACCTATACATGCTGCTGCTTGTTTTTAGGGTTAATTGTACTAGTAATCCCTAAAATTTCTCACTTTCTCACTTTGGTCCCTAGCCTTTCAATTTTTGAAGTTAGGTTCCTAATATATATTATTTGTTTCAATTAATTGCTTGCCGTAAAAAATGCCATTAAATTCAACAGAAATTACTATGCAGCAAGGTTGGTGCTGACGTGGCAAACATTGTTTGGTGCTGACGTGGTAGTTTCTGGTGGAGTTGACTGGGTTTTTAATGATAGAGACAGCATTGAAGTAAATAATAAAGGCGAGGGACCTAAATGAAAAATCTAATAAAGGTTGGGGGCCAATGGTGCAATTAGCCAATCTTGCTTTATTCATCTAATACTCCTATTTAGATGGTATTGATAACTAGCCGGAATTTTTATTATCAAAAACTTATGGACATGATTTATGCAAAATTTGTAGAAAGGATAAAGAAGACATCTGAAATTCTAACTAGCCTCAATCTAGATTTAATACAACCTGATTCAAACAATTTAGACCATGATTCGTCCGGTTTTAAACTCCAAAATGCTTAATCTAGCTTTCTTTTTTTGGCCTATACTGACATTGAGCTACATTACTTTCCTTCTAATGTCAATATTTCGTGCTTGCAAATGATTGCATGCCTTACTACTAATCTGTTCATCACCCACTTAGGGTCCATTGGCACATCAACAAAGGGTTGAATTGATTTTGCAACTCAAGGAATCAGATTTGAGTTATAAAATTCGATTGGACTCAAATTCATTATTATTATTATTTTTCGTTTGCTCTTAGTCAATCTTAGATTCGAAGTAGTGTTGAAAAGACGTGAGGCGCAAAAAGATGCAAAGGCCTTCTGGAGCCTCGGTGCGAGGCGCACCGCGAGGCGTGTGTCTCAAGAAGGTGAGCAGCACATCTAATAAAAATAAACCGCTCTTAAAAAGGCTAATTTAAATGGATGTTTTACATTAAAAATTTTCAAAATAGCCATACAAAAATAAAATAACCATAAGAAAGCAAAGAAATCACATATATAAATATTCTCAAACTAAAAAGAAAAAATATTATGTTTCAACTTTTAATTTAAAAGTGCTTGCTGCTGCTTCTTGCTTCTTCTTGCTTTTTGCCACTGTTGCTTGTTGCCGTTGGGGTGTGGGAGAGAGAACGACCAAGAAAAAAGGAGAAGAAAGCGCTCAAATTAGGATTTTTTTTCAATCCCTAATATTTTAGAATATGTTGAAAAAACTCAAGACCTGAAAATTGAAATCCTAGATCCATTAAACGTAAATATCACGAGGCGCGTTTGAGGCGCGCCCCTCGTTGCCCTGAGGTGTTGAGGCGCGTTCCTCGCTGCCCTGAGGCGATGAGGCGCGCGCCTTGTCAAACACTGATTCGAAAGGTATTTTTAGACTCATAATTACGGCAAACCCAACTCAAATTGTTGTATTTTTTTCCTCTTGTTCTTATATAGTTGAGGTACTTTTCATTCGTGCATTGGTGAAGTTGTTGATAGGGTCAAGGTGTAAGATAGGTTATCCGAATTCTGCATTTCTTTGTCTTAAAACTTTTAAATAACCAATCCTATCATTTCCAAAGTTCTAAAATGCTATTTAACGAAATACCGCTTTTTTTTAAAACATTGATCATTTCTTTGAGATCTGAAGGAGAAATTGTAAATGTGAAGCAAGTGGAGAGGATAGTTAATGAAGATTTATAGAAAGTTGATACGGCTAGATGCTTAAACCCAACATGAGCAGTTTTATGTATTTAAGATTTAAATAGTGGATTTATACAATGTATCTTTAGTGTATCTACTTCGTTATACTCATTTTGACAATATTGTTGCTTTAGTTCTGTACTTGGTATGTTTGTAGCTTAATCCAAACGAAATGTCGATATTGTGAAAATTTCTTATTGTAGAAATAAATAGTGAAGCCACTTAACTGGCGTAATTGATGATGTTAAAATCCTGGTTGAGATCAAGTTCGAGTCATTAGTTGTCTTAACTTGGTTGTTTTATATGAGTCAACTCGGTGTCTAATTAGATAGATTTTGGTCTATTTTTTGTTACCTTTGTGCTAGGCTTCCTTAATCTGTGTTTGGTCTACTGTTGGAAGGTTTATAGGTTTGAAAGATTTTCAGATGATTTTTGTCTGTATTTTTAGTTTTAGAGTGCTCTGTTTGGGCTCCTATAAGACTAATCGAGAGCCTTTAGTATGGTTTGGATCCTATAGGAACTTGTTTCTTTATTAAGAGTCTTATTATGTCTTGAAGGATTAAAAACTCATTGTAGGTCTAGTTTAGTGCCTTCTTATGTAGGGTAAAGTAGGGATCCGGGATGAGTGGTATGATATGATGAAATCTGGTTAATGAAAATTGTTTCTCTTTAATGTTTTATCTCTCTTTTTCCCTCTCTTCCTCTTGCCTTGCGTTGGGCCTTCTCTCCCCTTTGCTGTCCCTGGATTGGACACTCTTTTCCTCTATTTTCTGGCCTGAATTGGGTTATGCTATTTTCACCCTTCTCTCTGCTGCCTTTATTTTCCTGCTGTGTGCTGCTGCAGTTTTTATTAATCTTATCCCTTGTTGGTGATTAATTGAAGTTGATTTCAGATTTGAACTGATCGAGACAATATTTCCCCATTGTGGCTTCAAGAATATTAATTATCTGCGCATCTCTAGGTTCTTCATTTTTGCTAATTTTAGTGTTCCAAATAGTGGCCGCCACGGCGGCTATAGCGGTTTTAATGGGTAAAGCTACACTGTGCTGTTAAAAATAGAAGATAGCAGATTGGGATCACAGCGGCCTTTATGGCGGGACAAAAAGCAGGTTCATTTTCGACCTCAAATTTCTAAAGATTCGATAGGTAGGTTAAGTCCTAAAATCATTAAAACTTAAGAAATTGTCCTTATAGGAAAAATAAAGTATTTGGTGGGTACGGAGGAACTATTCAATCATATTTCTTACCAGAAATGAATGAGAAAATCATGATTTTATTCATGTGGGGTGAAAGCAACACAGCAACAACGCAGGTTTATCGACGGTCATTAAGTATCACCACAGCTATAAAGGATCACGATGCTAAGTAGAAACACTATTTCAGATATAAATGTAGAGAAATTGAAAGTGTTATACTTCTATACTTGGAACTAATATGTTAATACTATTATTTTAAAGACAAATACAGTTAGGAATATAAGCATTTGAATAATTTATTATGAATTCCGCTATGTGTTTACAGTGGCTGCTATGGCCCCTGCTATTTGCTATCTGCTTTGATGCCACCCAAATGCCATGTACTTGCTATCCACTATTTACAACCTTGCCTATTTTCTCAATTTCTTCTTCAATTTACATTAGTTTTATTTCGGAATAAAGAAATTCAGATTATTGTTGCTTTACCTGAGTTATTCTATTTTTTCGGCTGCTTCAGTGATCTACTTAGAGCAATAGGTAACTAGGAATTATGGTATTACAAAAGTTAGTAGTGCTAAGATGGGAATGTCTCTATGGATGTGAGGTTACTAGAAAAGATAGCATGGGGAAATATAGTAGCTAGGCAAGTTAGATTTAGCTCCCGTAGAGGGTAAATTGCCTGAAACCAAGAGAGATAATTTGAGCATGTGCAAATAGAGACAATATTTTTCATTGGTAATTGGTAAACATTGGCGACTTTTGTCAAGTAGAAAGCTTTGAGGAAGTACTAAAAGAGGGCATACTACTTTGGTTTTGACAAAGAATATTTCTAAATATAACTTGATCCATAGCTGATATGTAGTAGTTTGGATTGAAGGCTTATTTGTTGTTTATGTTGTTTATGTTATGTTGTTATAGTCTGTTAGTTGGTATTTTTTTTTTATATATGCAACTTTTGTTGTATTCTAGCATCTGTTAGATCAAAAGTTGGTCTGGTGAAACGATAATTCTTTTGTGGTTCATTATACCTTGTTATGTTAAGTTGCTAACTGCAGTTTATTAATTCTGCCAGTTGAGGGAGCTGGAAAGAGGTGTTGAAATTCTTGTGGCAACTCCTGGTCGTTTAATGGATTTACTGGAAAGGGCTAGGGTTTCACTTCAGATGATTAGATATTTAGCTCTTGATGAAGCTGATAGAATGCTTGACATGGGATTTGAGCCGCAGATCCGTAAAATTGTTGAACAAATGGATATGCCTCCACCAGGTGCAAGGCAGACCATGCTGTTTAGTGCCACCTTTCCAAAGGAGATACAGGTCAGCATCTTTTCGTATTTAACTTCAGTAATTCATTTTTACCGTTTCTTTCTCCATTAAACATCATGTATTATGTTCTACTTCCGTATTTTTTCAGTTGTATATATTTATGTTGCCCATTATTATCCTTGAGGCTCAGGACCTCTGTGTGCCAAATGTTTGGATGAAATTCGGTCTTCTGTATTTTATCAGGCCAGGAGGCATACATTTAGTTTGCATTGCTGTCACATCGCTGTTTTTTTGTACATATGTATGTACATACGAACTTGATGATCTTTTATAGCTTTTGCATGTAATGTGTTAGCTTTTTATTTCAAATATGTATTAGGGTTTTGCATGTCGTTTATCTCTAAATTCCAGAGTTGCATATTGAACTTTATAATTTCACTATGATTTCTTTCTGCTTTTTAAAACTTTCCATTTTAACTTTACATCTGTGTTGGCAATTGCAAGAAATATTTTAACTGTTTTTGCAACTTTTATGAATTTTGGATAGTTTAGTATGAGATAAAATTAGGTGAAAAAGTTGAGCTGCTTGTATGATTAGTGATAAGATGCTGATGGAAGATGGCCTAAAGCAGGGAATCTGGTGGCAATTTTTTGTATAGAGTAGTCAAATATTTAATTATTTTATCCAAACTTTCAGCATTTGATTTAGTAGAGAAAAGGAAATATGTGCAAATATTTGATCTGTGTATTTTTAATTAGAAATATATTACTATGATACTGTATGATTACTTATCTATTACTTGGTTGAAAAATGAAGAGTGAATGGAGAAGATTTGAAGTTTGATGGAGTGGGTAAATATTCCTGACCGCTGCTGTTCAATATTACGATGCTAGTATTGTCAGTTAAGATATTTACTATTAAGCTGGTATAATCTTTCTTAATGAATACTTTCTTTAGCATCATACTCTGGTGTTATATACTAAAATCTGAGCTGGTTGCTTATGACCTCGTAACAGGATATTTACTGTATGTTTCTTTTGGGCAGATGTTATTTCTTGGGTTCTGAAGTTTGTGTGGGAGCTTTCTAATGTAATGCTTTGTTGACAAGTAAATTCATTTTCTTTGCAGAGGTTGGCTTCTGATTTCCTTGCCAATTACATCTTTCTTGCTGTTGGAAGGGTTGGTTCTAGTACTGATTTGATTGTCCAGAGAGTTGAGTTTGTTCAAGAATCAGACAAAAGAAGCCACCTTATGGACCTTCTTCATGCCCAGAGGGCAAATGGTGCTCATGGGAAGGTAGTATCTGGTTTAATGTGCATGGGCTTAATTATTTCAAAGATTACTCCACCTTTTGCTTCTTGGTACTTTGTTGTTTTCATGTTATGTTCCCCTATTGGGGTTATGGTTCTATACATTCACTCATGCAAATTGCTTCGGTCCTTGTAGCAAGCCCTGACTTTAGTCTTCGTGGAGACAAAGAGAGGTGCTGATGCATTGGAGCACTGGTTGTGTATGAATGGGTTCCCTGCAACTACAATCCATGGAGATAGAACACAACAGGTACTAGGTCACTCCTATTGCTGCTGAAATATGTATTCGTTTGTCTATCTCTTTCCCTCTCCTTTCAAGCACACTGATATATATAGCTGGAAGACCCACTTTTTGTTGAATCTGCTGCACAAGATTTAACATCTTAAATATAAAATATAATCTGTGGACCATGTATAAACATAATTTGTAAACCATCTATAATTGAAATCAGCATTATTTTTTGTTAAAACACAGTTATTTGTTTATGATGGCCTTTTGTTAATGCTTAAAACTGAGAAAATAGATGTATATAACTGTCCCTAATTCAACAGGAGTTCCTAGATGACAAATACTGAATAGTTTCAGGTAATTGAAACCTAATTTGCAGCCTCAACGAAAGTGTCAATCAACTCTGTGTAGGGACTGCTTAGTAGCTTCTATGTAATGGCTGGGATAGTTATCTTTGGCAAGTGTACCATGTAGCTGGACAAAATTTGATTCTTTGGGCTGTTCTTGTTTTGTATTTTAAGATGAAATAACTTTGATTGGTGTAAGTTGGCATATTAAGAAAAAATTCATTGAGAGGTTGATCTGGACATCAATTAGACTGAACTAAAAGCTCCTTAATTTTGTCTCTTAAGCAATTAAGGGGCCATTTGGTTTGATGTAGTTGTAAATATCTTGTAAGTATAGATGCATGTAATTGGAGATGTAGTAATTACATTTGCATCCAGCCTGTTCGGCGGTATGTAGTTGACAGTAATGCAACTACAAATTTTTTGTTTGGTTGAGAGTAATGCAACTACAAATTTGCGGGTTTTGTTATTTTATGTGGGATGGTGAGATTATCCGCAGTTTATGGGTTGGTAGGAATACTTATCAGGAAGAAATGCTATCACCAATTTCTGCAATAGTGTTATGAATTATGGTTGTATGTGCAATTTGTTCTTCATATATAAAAATCTCATATTACTTTTTACGTTGGTGATTTAATTACCTCAGCTAACAGTTAATTGCTTAATTGTCGGTCCGTACACAAGCAGTCATTTTAGATGTTTTTAGTGACTTCTTTCTATCTCATCCTCCTATTATGCTAAATTAACTGAAGGTGTTACTGCTTGTGGGCCTATTCTACCAACTATATGTTTACATACTATGCAGGAAAGGGAAACGGCACTTAGATCCTTCAAGAGCGGGCTGACCCCCATCCTGGTGGCAACTGATGTGGCGGCCCGCGGGCTCGACATACCGCACGTGGCCCATGTCGTCAACTTCGACCTCCCCAATGACATTGATGACTATGTCCACCGCATTGGGAGGACTGGTCGTGCCGGCAAGTCGGGCCTGGCCACTGCCTTCTTCAATGAGAGCAATTCCTCGCTTGCACGGCCTCTGTCTGAGCTCATGCAGGAGGCGAACCAGGAGGTTCCTGCATGGCTATCGCGCTTTGCAGCCTCCCGCACATCCTACGGCGGAGGTGGTGGAAGGAACCGGCGATCAGGCGGTGGTAATCGCTTTGGTGGCCGTGATTTCCGACGAGATTCTTCAAACAGGGGAGGGGGAGGAGGTGATTACTATGGCAGTGGAGGGTATGGCGGTGGTGGAGGTTATGGGTCAGGTTCAGGATACGGCGGCGGCGGCAGCAGCAGCAGCTATGGTGGTGGTCAGGGGATTACCAGTGCTTGGGACTGATTATTATCCTGGTAATATGGGGAGATTTAAAACTTAAAAAGAGTTTAATTCTATTCTTGCTGTTTTGGAGAAAGCATTATGTTTGATGGGGTTGAATGATTGCAAGGCTAAAGTAGTCTTTATGTTTTGTGTCCCCTTTTTTGAACTCTGCTCATTCAGTAACGCTCTTATTAGTTCTTCCCCACTGTCAGGAATCGTGGTCGAGTGATGGAGTTCCCCAATGGTGGATTACTAGTTGCGACTAACTGTTAGGTTTTTGGTGGACTCGTTTATATCTTATTTTTATTATTATTATTTTTTCTTTTCGTTTTTGTCTCCTTTTCGACTTCTGAATTGTCTTGGGCTGTATTTTGTGGTGGGGGTTGTAGAATGTGGTGAGGGAAAGGAGGTCTTTTTGGCGGCTGTTTCTTCTCAAAACATGTTCTTTTTAACCCAATATGGTGGTGGGGAGTAAACTAAGATCTCTGGGTTTTACTTATGTTTCTGTCTTTTGGGTTCTTGTAAATTCTGCGAGATCCGACTTGAATAAATGCTGAGCATAGAGAGACAAAAGGGCACACGATCTCTAGCTGTAATCGGTGAAACTTTCTGTGTTCGTCTCATCATGATTTATCTGTTGTCTGGTGGTAAATCATACGTGTCACTTGTTTCTGGTACAAATTTGTTCTTTTGTGTTTTTGTCCTAGTTAAGAGGTGTCCTATATTATTGTGCTTTGTTCAAAAGTTATCTGTTTAATTCTTGGTTGGCCATGACAATTGCAATGATAACTAAAGGCAATTCCCCAAACACACCCCACCCACAAAGAAAAGCAGCTCCATTCCTCTATCACGGGTCCGAAAAGGTTGTGTATGATAAGGTTGTGTATGATACCTTCCGCAATTGGTTTGTAGTTAGCAAATGAATAGTAAAAGAAGTAAACAACTTAAAAATCAGGGATAAAATATTTAAATTTAGAAGTTGTAGATTTTGTTTTAGAAAGTTAAAAGTATTTTCGGACAAAAAATCAGCCAATTTACAATAGTCTATAACTCTATATTGTTAAACTAGAAAACTATTAAAATTGCTACTTTTAACGCTGCTTGACTATTAAGTAAATAATATTAAAAAATTATAAAATTTGATATTTAAAAAATTTAAAAAATTTAGATTATGTTTAATGGTGTTGATATGAGTGCCAAAATATATGAAAATGAGTTTATTGCAGGATGGGTTGAATGTTGTAATTAGTATTCTAGCCCTAGCCTAGCTCTCAAAATGATGCATTTTGCAAGTCTCAAAGTAATAGAATACTACACTTACCGGCCATAGAACAGTAAATATAGAATGTTGTTAGATTATTATTTTTTTAATTTATTATTATGGGGCTTGAAACTAAGTCTTTTAATTACTTTATTTAAAAGTAAGTCTTCCGGCGGAATAAAATTACAAATATAAAATAGTAAAGTGATATTTTTCTAATTACATAATGGAAAAATAAAAATACCTTATAGTATATGTATTTATTTTTTATTAGGACGTATAAATCGTTTGAATAAATCAATGCAAGTTTTTAATGTCCTATAATTTTTAATGAAAATAAAATTTTCAAATGGAAATTATTTGTTTCATGGCAAACGAGCTTTAATTGTCCCATTCTCTGAGTCTGGACACGTTATTGAAATAAATAAAAGCTAAATTTCGGCGAATAAACTCTAAACAATTAAAACTCTAAACAATTATTTGTTCAGAGAATATCTTGATTTTTTTTTATATAAATAATCTTATAAAATTTTATAATTTTAAAAATAGTCCGATAATATATATATATATATATATATATATATATATATATATATATATATATATATATATATATATATATATATATATTGTAGCATTCTGACTCTTTCGTTTTTCTTGTACTTTTCTTTTATTTGAATTAGTTGGTTTGGGGTCGAAATCTTCGATGTTTGCAGGATCGATCGTTGGTGGCTGCGAGTTTGTTCATGTGGTAGAGCTTGCGAAACGGTGCGCGGCGAAACGATCGGATTCGGATTTCGAGTCACGGATCTCCCGGAAAGGAGTTTCCAAGGTTTCGGCTCGCGTAATGCGCATCGGAATCCGTGCCGGGTGATCGGCATGCTTTTCGAGGCAATCAGACCCCCCGTTTGAATTTCAAAACGATTAAGGGGTTTTCTTAATTATTTCTCCTTTTCTTTCCCCTCTCTCAAGAACTGCCGTACGAGAGAAAAGAAAAAAAAAAAAAAGAAGAACCCTAGGTGTTTTGTGAAAGGGATTCCTTCCCCTCGGTGGATCTAGTGCGTTGGAGGCGGAGAAGCGGAATCGGAGCGATCCTTCTTCTTCCTCTTCCTTCCCCGCGAGATCAAGGTGAGCGTTTCGCTTTTGTTGGTATTTCGTTGTTCTTGTTTTTGGGATCATCGCCTCGGGAGGGGGAGGGATCCGTCGCGCCGCTGCCGCCACTGCGAAGCCAAGGCCGCCGGCAGCACCGGACTGCTCGCAGGTAGCACACCGCGCGGGGCTGCCCGCTGGCAGCACACCGCGCGGGTTGGTGTCGTGCGGGGTTGCCTGCAGGCAGGCGCACCGCGGGCTGGTGCCGCGCGGGGCTGCCCGCAGGCAGTGCACCGCGCGGGGGGGGGGGGGTGCCGCGCGAGGCTGCTCGCAGGCAGCGCACCGCGCGGGCTGGTGCGGACAGCCCCGCGCGGCTCCAGCCCCCGCGGGGCCGCCCGCAGGCAGGCCGCGCCGCGCGGATTGGCGCCGTGCGGGGATTTTTGCCGCGCGGGTTTTGGCCTAGCCACCGTCGGGGTCCTAGGGCCGCGTCGGCATTTCAGTTTCGAGTCAGTGTTTAGTGTTTTTGGGTGTTAAATCTTAGTGTTACTAACACTTATTTTGGGGGGGCGGGGGGGGGGGGGGGGGGCTTTTAGGTCCGAGAACTGTACGGGGGCACGAGACGAGTCCGAGTGTCCCAGTCAATGCATGCCAAGGTGGGTACCTCTTTCAACTTTGTTTTTGGTCTGGAACCGAGGGTAATTGGTAAGAGTAAAGTAATAGCATGTTGAAGTATGTTTAACCCCTGTTTATGCTCAAGAATTATTATTATATTATTTATGGCGACTGAGGGTCGCGGTGCTCTATGTTATATTATACTCTGGATTACGATGCCCGAGATTGCTGCACGCACATCAGCGGTTTGGCCACCGCGAGGGTGTGCTTTTTCGAAAAAGTGGTACGTTGACTCGTGTACCCCACAAGGTGACGTAGTGGGGGCCCCCGTAGGTGGGGGTTTAGAGGCACTAAGGTGAGAGCGGTGTGGTTCCCGAGGCAGGTGCTCTGTGTGGTTTACCGAGGCAGGTGCTCGGTGTGGTCTGCCGAGGCAGGTGCTCGATGGGGTTTGCCAAGGCAGGTGCTCGGTGTGGTTTGCCGGGGCAGGTGCTCGGTTGGGTTATACAGGGAAGTTTACCGTCGATTGCACGATGAGGAGGGATGGAACCTCTGGTTTTCCTGCGGTTTGCTTTATTTACAGCCTTTCCTGCATTTCATACTTTACACCATGTGTCACTGACTTCCCACACTGTGATAGGTTCAGTCAGGGGTGGGAGCTAGGGCGACGGTGAGGCCGCGATGAGAGGATTGTTGGCCCTTCGAGGCTAAGACTGTTTTTACTTTCCTTATGCTCGTTTCATTATCTGTTAGTAGCTATGTGAGTTAGATACATTTGTAGGGTGGATGTGGATGTTGGGATGATTTCATACTTCTGTGGATGAATATTTACTTCATTATCTGTTAGCCGGCTGTTTTCAAACTACCGAAAAGCATTGCGAAAATAACTTTGAAAAACATAGGTGTCGGGTGGGCACCGTTTTTAAAACTCTGTGGATTTATGGATTGCGAAAATGATTTTAAAAATATAGGTGTCATGTGGGCACCATTTTTAAAACCCTGTGGATTTATGGATTGCGAAATTGATTTTAAACATATAGGTGTCGTGTGGGCACCGTTTTAAAAACCTATGGATTTATCCTTTCAAAGTTAGTCGGCCTCTTGATGCTTATGCAATATTGTTGTATATACTCTGTTACTCGACTCTTGGACTAGTGTGGTTAAAGTGATTATTGTAGTCGTGACGCCGTGCATATACAAAGGAGACTCCGCCAGTTTGCGGAGTGAATTTGTATATGCGGCGGGTCTGGGTACACACCGGGGGAAAGGGTATTCAAAAAAAAAATATATATCTGCTTTTCTTCCGCCTATTTAAACCCCCAGGGCATGACATATATATATATATATATATAATAGTTTTAAGGGGTGAATGGTTCACCTATCACGTTCCGGAAATAGTTTTAAAACGAAAAATGTCGTAAATTTTAGAACCTTACCCGGACCTAATTAGAGTCCAAAATAAAACAATCAATAATTTTACTCCGACAGGCAAATTTAGTGGTCCCGACCACTGTGCCAAAAAATCTCTTCTGTTCCTAAATATCGGAACTTCCCCCAATATCCAAATTGTCGCACTGATCGTTAAACTGATCAAAACTATACCCCAAACAATTTTGTCGTTGTTCGAATATGGACAGACAGTCCACTGGATCTCATATCACGACAACTGAACACCCGGAAGATAAAAACACACTAAAAATACTCCTAACGTTAACCGATAGGAAAAACCGTGCAAAACACAAAATTACAGAAAAAAGGGATTTTACAGGTGTACTGTAAGCAACAGACAAAGTCCCGGTAGTGAACGAAAAGACTGGACTAAAAAACGGTACCCTGCTGTCCCAAAACAACGAGCCGAAAAACCCCCACGTCAAAAACCTCTCTGGTCACGAAATTGTCCTCCTCCAACGCGATCCAACTGTCGATGAGGCAATGGACGGAAAATCGGGCTGCTACCGTTGCCTTGACGAAGTCCGCAACGGAAAACGACCGAGCGGAAGGTCACCTAACGAAAAAAAAACCAACTCCGTCAACCCAAAAATCTGCCCAAAAACCTCGTCGGTGGCTGCGGTGGCATAGGTAGCATGCACGGGCAGCGTCGAACGGCGGCGACCTGGCAGGGCGCGGCGTGCGCGTGCGGACAGCACAGCGCAGTGGCGGCGGCCTAACAGTGCGCGGCCCAGGGCAGCATGGCCCTGCAGCGCGCAGGCGCACGCGGGTAGCCTGACAGTGGCGTGCGGCAGTGCGGCGCAGCCCCGACAGCCCCCGGGCTGCGCGCCTCTAGAGCGCGCGGTGGCGCACCTGGCAGCGAGTGGGTTGCGCGCCTCTGCAGCGCGCGGCGGCGCGCCTGGCAACGAGAGGGCTGCGCGCCTCTGCAGCGCGCAGTGGTGTGCTTGGCAGAGTGCGCGGCGGCGGCTTGGCCAGGGCATCCTGCGGCGGCGGCGGCTTGGCTAGGGCATCCTGCGACGGCGGCGGCTCGGCTAGGGCACCAAGTGGCGGCGAATCCACCATCAACGACCGTCATATGGCTCCGCCCAACGACTCCGCCAACCACCTCTCCGCTCCGACGAAAAACCCAACGAAACGAACGAAAACCAAAGAACGAAAATCAACTAACCTCGCATCGACGGGGAAGGAGAAGCGACACCGATCTCCGGTGATGTTTCCGGATCCGATCTGCGGTGATGGAGACGTTTCCGATTATGGTCTCCGGCACACACAACGAGGAAGAAGAAGAAATCCTATATTTAAAAATCTTTTGGGGAATAAACGAAAATTAGGATTTTCTCTTTTATTTTTGTGTACGTATGAAAGTCCCAAATCCCGTGATATTTATAAAAGATTTTTACCAGTTTTTCTCGATAAGCATGCCAAACCTCTGAAACATCCCATAATCGTTAGTACGGATTTCGATGCACCAAAAACCTTAACGGGTATCAAAAAATCCCGAAACTTACTTTTTCGGACCCCCCGCTAACATCAAAACATCATTTCGGAAGATCTGTAAGTCGGATTTTCAATCCGATCGCACCGTCGTTCTTCGTTCAACGAGCTCTACAACGTTACGACACTAACAACACAAAATTACACACAAAACCAATGCCAAAAATTTATCTAAAAACTAACCTTATTCCAAAAACACAAAACTAAAAGTCAGTGCTATGACATCGCACCCCCCCTTAAAAGAAGTTTTGTCCCCGAAACTTAACTGACACCCCCAGAAAACAAATCTGAAAAATGCACTCTCATCACCGACTCTAATTACCACGTAGCTTCTGTAGGTTTTTATAATGTAGGATCCACAAGGATCTAAATAGGTACTATCAAACAACTAGAGGGGGGGTGAATATGTGTAATACTTTAAAAACCAATCTCAGTGCAAAAATAAAAACCAATGCGGAAATAAAAATAGCACACCGAGATTTACGTGGAAACTCCAATCCAGGAGAAAAACCACGGGACCAACACGCAATAACAATCCACCAAGAAAATGAAGAATAGCAAGGTGATTACTGACTCCACGGACTCGACCCCTCCTTCAACTTCTTCGGACCTTGCGCTCCACCGATTGCACGTCCACTGCACACGTTCGAATCCACGAACGCCACTTGAATCCACGAGCACACGTTTCGAATCCACGAAACGCCTTCAACACACCGAATCCACGGTGCCACGTCGAATCCACGACGCGAACTCAACCGATACAGAATATAGGCTTCGATGGTGATCCTTTGCTTAGATTATCATTGAGGAACCGTAGAAGGAATCTCTAAGCAAAGACTAGATCAATTCGACAAAAGATAGATCTTGGAAGAACCGTCAAATTGACCTAAAAGAGGCTAAAGAGAAGAACAATAAAAACCTAGCCTCTAGGGTTGCTCTCGAGTGTTTCTGAAATTGATCGGTTGTTTTCGAGAAACCCTAAGTGTCTATTTATAGGTTAGAAACCTTTGGAAAGAGATAAGCATCAAAAACTGACTTAACAGAATTTTTTCCGCTCGGCGGCCCGGACTGGATTTGGCCGATCCGGACTGTCGTCTTTTTTCAGCAATTTTCCTGAAAAAATAGTTCGGGGTCCGGACTGGAATTTTCTGATCCGGACTGTTCATGCGATTTCAGCAAACACATAGTTCGGGGTCCGGACTGAAACAGGGGAGGTCCGGACTGGAATTCCGCATGAACTAAACTATGTTCTGGGTCCGGGCTGGAATGGTCTGATTCGGATCCTGAACATCCAACTTGTCCAGTTTTTGATTTTTATGCAATGAAAACTTATCCAAGTGTTTCTAAACTACACAGATGTATTCGGATCACCAAAATTATTTAGTTAAACGTACCTGATCAATCCGAATCCATTTTTCTTAAGATTGATGTATATGATCCACAATTCTTCAACTTCAATCTTCAAGACTCAAAACACTGAGTGTCAACTTGAGCTCTTGTTGAATCTTCTCTGAGTCTTCGATTGCTGATTGACAATTTGATCACTTCAAAACTCCGACTCAACTCACGAAATATGCCAACACAAAAAGCCATAACAATCTCCCCCTTTGGCAATTTCGTGACAAAACCCAAAAATACATAAAACGCTCAAGTCACTCATCTTAAACCAAAAAATCGAAACTCAATGTCATCACCAAAATATTAATTTTCTTTGCGTGAAAGATCCAATAAATACAAATTACATTTGAACCAAACAGTCCTAGAACATACTCTGTGACTTAGGACTTGGAGTCTTAAAGTGATGTTAATCCTGCAAAACAAAACTCCAAACAAAATCAAATGTTAGTAGTTAGAATTTAAATGTAAATCCTACATTTGATTCGCCCTGTTGGTTCTTTTGTTTTTCGGCTCCTCATCTTTTTTTTTTCATCTCCCCCTATTTTGAGTATCTCTTTTTACCATCTCTGTTCTCCCCCTTTTTGATTCGTCCTTATCCATTTCTGTTTCTGTTCTCCCCTTTTTTGTCACAAATTGTCAAACAGTGAATATAAACAAAAAAAAAAATACTAACAACATTAGTTCATAGAGAAAGAGAGATAAAAGCTCAGTTCCGGTATATAACAAAAACGCAGATTGCGTACCGGTACTCCAGAGCAAAAAGCACAAAAATTCTTGAAACAAATCCAAATTTTGAAATCTTTCAAATACCGATTTGCGTGTCATCAAGAAAATAATTTAAGTGCTTGAAATATAATGAGATCTCACAGATGTCATTCAATCCAATTAATTTTACAAAAATTAAAAAGATTTATTCCGAAATCATGAAAAATAAAGATAAAACATTATAAACCGTTTTTCATGTTATATCCGTCAAACACAAGTCATCAAAAATAATCTAGAGATCCAAACTCTATCAAGATGTAACGGATTTACAAAGATGACTTACAGAGATTTTCAAATGACATCAATTTGATCAATACCCTTTCAAATTTGAGATAAGCACTAAAATACCTAAGGGTGGCCCTTTGAGCATCTTTTAACTATCCCACCTTATACCAACTAGGAGATTGTTCAAAATAAAAGAACTTTGAATATAAATCTCCAAATGCTTCATCTAAAAAATTTTAAAAATATTTTTTTAAGCATCCATAACATGTGGTAGCTTCACACACAAACCGGACGACCGGGGTGGCAGCTCTTTCCAACATGTGGTGGTAGTTTTCACACTCCTTTCGGATGTAACTCTTTCCACATCTTTTTGCAATTCATTTATTTACCCTTGTAAGAAAAATGCAATCTCTTATGTGAAAGAATTAAATTCTAAATTTTAGTCTATCGGTTGTCTCGTGTTTATCACAATGAATTCACACAACCGAGATAGGTTAAGCATCTAAAGATCACACATGATTACTAAAATTTGATGAGTATAACTATCAAAAACTCATATAATGGAATATCTTCGAAGATTATGATTATGGAGTAAAGTTGATAATTAATATAAAATTAAATTGGAGTGAATGAAAGTGAAGCCCTTTTTATTCAATGCACTCGTTCGTTAAAACCCTTTTGTTCAAAAACAAAACATAAAAACGAAAAGCATTGAAATCATGTAATGCAAAGATTAAGAAAAATATGAAAGGAAAATAAATCAAAGCATTACATACAGTCATAAGCTATTTAGAACTTGAGACATGGAATGATATCACCTTTCCGAATCCAAAATCGTCGGATTTTGGGCTGTCTTGATTCGTTGTGGCCGGGGGTTGTCAGCTTTGACTGTTGGTCCACCTTAGGTCTTTGCCTCGCAATGATCCACTTGTATGATTGATGTTGTGGCTCAGACCTTTGGTGGATTGAGTGAACTCCATTGACTTGATGTGTCTTTTGATTCCGTTGAGTTCGCTCCGTAGATGAAGTTGCCGAAGGATTCTTCTTTCTCTTTTTCGGGCAATTCTTCATCAAATGTCCTTCAAGTCCACATTGGTGACAAGTTCTTCCTTCCAATTTGGTTGTGGAACTTGAAGCCTTCACAGTTTGGTTCTTTTTGAATCCCAAACCAACCTTGCTTGTTTGACCTAATCCGGACATACCGTCAAGTTTCTTGGAACCGGTTGAACACCTTTGTATGTCGGATTTAAGTTGATGAACTTGCTTGGTCAAAGCTTGGTTGGTGACATGAATCTCCTCAAACTATTTTTCTAGAAAACCAATCTTGTCCATATATGATTTAGCGTTTGTCTCCGATTGGTTTTGCTTTTCTTGGAGGATTTTATTGTTATCCAATAAACGTTCTCGTTCCTCCTTGAGATCATGAAGTTTTATCTTTAAAGCATGATTCTCGTCATGAGCCTATAGTCGTTGCTTCCTCAACTTCTTGATATGCTTAGCCATCTTCTTAGATTCCGCAAGAAGTTGTTGATATGCCTCAACGAGTTCTTCTTCGTCCGACTTCCCCTCACTTGATGACTCTCCGCCGGATGTTGATGTTTCATACAAAATTAAAGGAGTAGAGTCAGTAACTAAAGATGATAAACAAAAATTAGAAGAGGGAATTTGAGAGGCATGAAAGGCAACGACTTTTTTCCCTTTACTTGAGGTCGATTCATTAGAGGTAGAATCGTCCCAAGTTTTCGCTTGTAAAGCATTCTTTTTATATGATTTCGGAGAAGGACAATCCGTTGAAATATGGCCGTAGCCTTTGCATCTATAATATTGGATTTTCCCTTCGAATTCATCTTTTTCTTTTTCTTTAGAAAGTTTTGCAATGCCTTTGAGTTTAGAGGATTTAGAACCCGATGATCCTTTAGATGGTTTCGTGGATGAAGATCCATCGGTTCGATTCTTCCAAAACTTCCGACGAAATTTCTTTACGATCCGCGCCAGTTGTTCTTCAAATTCGGCAAAAGAGATTTCATCATCGGAACTCGATTCGCCATCTTCTTCCTTTGTTGATTTGAATGCAATACCTATATGCTTAGAAGAAGACTTGGAAGAAATTTGATTAGTAGGAAAAGTCATCTCATAAGTTTGTAAAGCACCTACTAATTCCTCTACTCTCATCTCATCCGGATGACTAACGGTTTCAATGGCCGCAACCTTTGCCCTAAACCGTTCCGGAAAAGTCCGAAGTATCTTTCTTACAACTTTCGACTCTGGGATCTTTTCTCCTAAATTAGCACAAGTATTGATTACATCTTGAAGTCTAGTGTAATAATCTGTAAACAATTCATGCTCTTCCATATGAATAGAGTCAAATTGACTTGTAAGCATCTGGAGCTTTTGAATTTTTACAAGATTAGTACCCTTATGTGTAATTTTGAGAATATCCCAAATCTCCTTTGCGGTTCACACGCGGAAATTCGTGTGAACTCAGTCGAGGAAAGAGAATTAAATAAAGCGTTCATAGCTTTCCCATTGTAAGAAGATCTTTCGAATTCCTCTTTGGACCATCTAGAGCGAGGTTTTGGGATAGTAGAATTTCCTACTTCCTCAACAGGATGCACCCAACCGTATTCTACGGATTGCCATACCCGCTTATCAATTGCGATGAGAAAAGCTCTCATCCGCACTTTCCAATACGCATAATTAGTCCCATAAAAAAGAGGAGGTCTAAAAATATTACCACTTTCACCCGACATGATAGATAAACCTAAAACCCGCTCCGATACCAATTGTAGGTTTTTATAATGTAGGATCCACAAGGATCTAAATAGGTACTATCAAACAACTAGAGGGGGAGTGAATAGGTGTAATACTTTAAAAATCAATCTCAGTGCAAAAATAAAAACCAATGCGGAAATAAAAATAGCACACCGAGATTTACGTGGAAACTCCAATCCAGGAGAAAAACCACGGGACCAACACGCAATAACAATCCACCAAGAAAATGAAGAATAACAAGGTGATTACCGACTCCACGGACTCGACCCCTCCTTCAACTTCTTCGGACCTTGCGCTCCACCGATTGCACGTCCACTGCACACGTTCGAATCCACGAACGCCACTCGAATCCACGAGCACACGTTTCGAATCCACGAAACGCCTTCAACACACCGAATCCACGGTGCCACGTCGAATCCACGACGCGAACTCAGCCGATACAGAATATAGGCTTCGATGGTGATCCTTTGCTTAGATTATCATTGAGGAACCGTAGACGGAATCTCTAAGCAAAGACTAGATCAATTCGATAAAAGATAGATCTTGGAAGAACCGTCGAATTGACCTAAAAGAGGCTAAAGAGAAGAACAATAAAAACCTAGCCTCTAGGGTTGCTCTCGAGTGTTTCTGAAATTGATCGGTTGTTTTCAAGAAACCCTAAGTGTCTATTTATAGGTTAGAAATCTTTGGAAAGAGATAAAACTGACTTAACAGATTTTTTCCCGCTCGGCGGTCCGGACTGGATTTGGCCGATCCGGACTGTCGTTTTTTTTCAGCAATTTTCCTGAAAAAACAGTTCGGGGTCCGGACTGGAATTTCCTGATCCGGACTGTTCATGCGATTTCAGCAAACACATAGTTCGGGGTCCGGACTGAAACAGGGGAGGTCAGGACTGGAATTCCGCATGAACTAAACTATGTTCGGGGTCCGGACTAGAATGGTCTGATCCGGATCCTGAACATCCAACTTGTCCAGTTTTTGATTTTTATGCAATGAAAACTTATCCAAGTGTTTCTAAACTACACAGATGTATTCGGATCACCAAAATTATTTAGTTAAACGTACCTGATCAATCCGAATCCATTTTCCTTAAGATTGATGTATATGATCCACAATTCTTCAACTTCAATCTTCAAGACTCAAAACACTGAGTGTCAACTTGAGCTCTTGTTGAATCTTCTCTGAGTCTTCGATTGCTGATTGACAATTTGATCACTTCAAAACTCCGACTCAACTCACGAAATATGCCAACACAAAAAGCCATAACAGCTTCACGTTCCTCATGATTTCTCCATGTTGGGTTATATATAATATGGATCTAAATAGGGAAAAAAAACACCTAGAGGGGGGTGAATAGGTGTAAACAATAAACACTCAAAAATCTTTGCGTAATAAAATCCAATGCGGAAATGAAAAATAACACGCAAGATTTTTACGTGGAAAACTCCAAAACCAGGAGTAAAAAACCACGGGACCGATAACACGGTGAAATCCACTAGAATTATAACACGTACAAACGTGATATAACGTACTAACAGACGACTCAACCTTTTTCCATACGCTCCTAGTTGATCTTCTCCGCTCGCTCCACAACGCTCCTCGAATCCACGATTTGCGTCCAACGCCGAATCCACAGCGTCCAACGTCGAATCCACAACGTCTGACCGAATCCACGGCCTTCACCCAGTAGCGCGTCTCGAATCCACGAACGTACCTCGCTACGAATCCACGAGAGCGGTAGCACCTTGAATCCACAAGGCCACGCGAGTCCACGCGCCGATTTTGGAAAAATCGTTGTTTTTTGGGTGGTGATGATCCGCCGAATACTTAGATTAAAGATAGATCGGAAATACCATCTAAGTATTCATTAATTTGATTCTACTCAAAATCTGAGTATGAAAACCTAGAATCAAATTAATTAATATAGATGAAGAAACATAGAATTAATCTAGTTATTTCCTTTCTTCTCTATATGTGGATTTTTCTCTTTTTGGATTACACGGATCCAATTTTTGGATTATTCGGCTTACCCTAAAAAATGAATCGTAGGGTTTATTTATAGGTTAGAAACAATTGGAAGAGGATAAGAATCAAAAACTAACCTTATCTGGAATTTTTCAAGACGGCGGTCCGGACTGGAATACTGCGATCCGGACTGTCGTAGCTAAACAGACTATTTCCAGAAAAACACACGTTCGGGGTCCGGAACGAAATGCCACGGTCCGGACTGTTCATACATTTTCAGCAAAACCCACGTTCGGGGTCCGGAACAGAACCAGGTGTGTTCCGGACTGGATTTGCGCATGAACTACCCTATGTTCGGGGTCCGGACTGTAGTTCCCTGTTCCGGATCCTGAACATATAACATGTCCAGTTTTTAATTTTTATGCAATTAAAAATCCATCCAAGTGTTTCTACACTATAAGAAGTATTCGGATCACCAAAATTATTTAGTTAAACGTACCTGATCCTTTTGAATTCTTCTTTCTTGAGATTGAGGTATATGATTCAAACTTCTTCATCTTCAATCTTCAAGACTTAAACATTTTCACGAAATATGCCAAGACAAATTCCTTAACAATCTTCCCCTTTGGCAGTTTCGTGACAAAACATAAATCTACTTAAGAAAATTCAAAAAGGTATTTTTGTTGCTATCACCATACAACAAAAATTTACATTTGAGATCCAAATAAAAATGAATACACGAGATAAACTCCTAAAACAGACTCTAGACTTAGACATCTGTACTCTCTGCAAAAGAAATCATTCTTGACAAAAGAGATCGTTAGATAACTCAAGAATATTTAGCATTCAAAAACCAAACAGAGATAGAGTTTATACTCACCATGACATTCATGAACTCAGATATGTAATAAGGTCACAATAAAAAATAGACATATCTTCTAGGCATTAAAAATCCAAATGTCATAGGTTTGTTAGTCAACAACAACTTGTTAGTTATATTACATGCCCAAATAGTTAGTCGAATAGTTAGTCGAGGCATGGCATGCATTTAAACACAATACAAAACCAAAAGTTGAGTTGTACTTACCTTCATAGTTCAACGTTCAAGGTTCTCACAAACCATTGTAACCATTGTTCATTGTTCATCTCTCCATAGTTCAAAGTTCTCACAAACCATTGTAACCATTGTTCATCTCTCCCCCTTTTTGTCACTAAATTAAGCCAAAATTACAAAACGAAGGGAGTGTTAAAAGTTCAAAAAGAAAACGAGAGAACTAAGACTAAAAAACCTGCAAAACAAAAGATGATTAGAAAGACAAAATGAAGATTACTCTGAATCTTCAGGACTGGTACAACCGAGTTTTTGAAAGATTTTCTTTATGAGCTTGTTCATAGAAACCTGTTCCTTTTTTACTTCTCGTATTTCTTCCTTCATTTCAATGAATTCATTCGATATTCGTTCCTGTTCAGAGGAAAGTCGTTGTTGCTCTCTATAAATAGAGGTAACTGAGGCATCATCCTCTGAAGTTGAAGGAGGTGCAGGTTGTGCTGCTGGTGCTGGTGGTACTGAAGCTGTAGCTGCTGTTTTTGCTGTTGCTGTTGATGTTGAGGGTCGGCGTCTGTGAGGAGGTGAAGGAGGCTCATCTTGTTTTGTTGAGAGGGACTTTGTGATAGTTGTATCGTTGATAGTTCCCAAGCTATGCATGTAAGCCGATGATGAAATATTGACTTTGAATTTCTTCAAAATTCGCATAATTATTATTGGGAAGGGAAGTCGCTCTGTAGGATGGGCATGTTCCACATATCGCGCCATCCTCAACCAGATGAGATAAGGAATGTTTAAGTTTGATCCCATAGCCGCTGTGGGGTTTCCAAGAAGATAAAGGAATAACATCCTATCCCATCTAAGAATTTTTGTTTGCATGATAGGAAGAATGTTGTAGCAAACAATAAAATTCAAGTAACGATACTCCGGTCGAAGTTCTTTTGAAAAGACTGAGTTCCCCATCGACTGAGTATCTGGAAGACAGATTCCATCCACGACCACTCTCCATGAGGTGGTGGAGAAGATATGACCTTTCAGATAATGTGCTCCTTCAACCCGGGCCTTCATTCCTAACACCTCTCCAATCAGTTGAGGTGTGACCTTAATTTTAACATTTCTAACCATTGTTAGAAATTCTCGATGTCCGTCCTCTAGATCAACCAACCTTGATGCATTCTAATAAAACATCCTCACCGAGTGAAGACAATATCCAGTAGACTCAAGGAAATGACAAATGGGGGCAAGACCCGCATGGTCAAAAAGAGTGCCAAAAAGTGCAGATCGCTCCTTCAGAGCTTTGACATTGACATGTCTTTCACCAATGCATTCCCTCTTTTCGAAATCCTTGATTCTTTCCGAGCTTATAAAGTCTTGTGGAGGAGTCTGGCTTGCTAGTGGCTCTTCAATTGATATTCCTCGAGCACTCCCTCTTTTGCGTGCAACGCTCTTTCTTTTTGTTTTAAGAGGAGTTTCTTCCATTGGAGCTTTGCCCTTTTCTGCAACAGTTGGCGGAGTCTTCGCCTTTGAGGATGCAGCAGGGGTTTTCCCCTTTAAAGCAGTAGGAGCAGTCGCTTCTACCAACAGCTCATCCCAGTCAATGGATTCTGTCTCAGACTCCGTCTCGGAATCATCCCGAGTTTTATTAGTCCTCTTAGTCTTTTTCGTTGCTCTAGTGGGAACCATAGCAGCAAGAAGGACAATTATCCAAGTGAACACCATTGTTGCTATTGAACGAGAGAAACCTGCGAGCAAGAACTCAAGAACACGAAAAAATTATTTATTTTCAAAAAATTGCAAAATTGTACCTAAACAATCATTATCATGTAGAGAGACTAGGAATCAAATTAGTTTTGCAAAAAGAATTTTAAAAATAGATAAATTTCATGATTTTCAAAAATTCCTATTATATGCCCTAAAACCGAATTTTCAGAAATCGAAGCCAAAAAATCCGTTAATCAAGATAATACCTAGCATATAATCAAAACTAATCTACTCAGAGTTCTTATTTCAAAAGAAATTTGACCAAAAACCAATCTCAAACGAAAAAGTTACAAGATTTCCTTCACGTTTTGAGCAAATAGAGAAAAACTGTGAAAAAACTGAGGTTTTGATCATAAAAACTCACTTTGATTCGAAGAACTCGAGTTGGAAAGGCTCCAAATTGGTTGATTTCTAGAGAGAGAAACTCTAGAGCCTTGGAAACAAAAGCTTGTAGTAAAAGAAAATCAAAACCCTTTTATTTCTTATAAAACCCTAGCCGCTGTCCGGAACGCCCTATGAATGCAGTCCGGATCGGCTACACGCAGAGATTTCTCCGTTCGGGATCCGGAACGGATTGTCCAGTCCGGATCGGCTCCAAACTTTTTCTTCAGAAAAATTCAGAAAAATTCTAGAAAATCCAGAAAAAGATTGTAAGCACTTTTGTGTATCAACTTTAAACAAAAATCATCGTTTCATGTTAAGAGAAATAGATTATGCTAAACCTATCAATAATATCCAAATAATGAAACAGAAATTTATAAAAATTAAGTCCCTTAAAGTTGAACAAGTTCAATGACATCTATTATGATCTTATGAGTAATGCGTTTATCAAATCATCAATTTGGCAAAAAAAATGAAGTACCAAGATCAATAGATGTTTGAAATCCCAAATATGTTAGATAATATATCTAGTCAATTTATTGTAAGGAGTGGCTCTTTGAGCATCTTTCAATAAAATCCCCACCTTATACCAACCTTGGAATTTGACAGGGTCAAGTATTCCAAAAAGCATTTTATCTAATCAATTCAAAAAACCATGCTTTATATACATGTGGTAGCTGCACACAGTACTCGGACGACCGAGGTGGTAGCTCTTTCCTCCATATGGTGGTAGTTTTCACACTTCTCATTGGGATGTAACTCTTTCCACATCTTTTGAGCATAACAATTTAAATGAACTCCCCCTCAATTGGCTATCAATTATTTAAGATATAAGGTATTCAACCAAAAATTGATCTCAATTTCATACTCGACTCAATTGTCAAATAAGATAAAAACTATACCAAGAGATCATTTGAGAGAGAAATTGACTTTGATCAAAACAAAGATGACTTAATTGACATAAATGATCATTGCATCAAATGAATTATTATGATATCCAAAGCATAATAAATTTCTCAAAAATATGAAAGGATGCAAGTAAAGTCAATTATACTAATGCTCAATTAATGTTCTATGTACAAACATAGATAACGAACAAAAATACAAAACAAAACCTAACCTAAGCAATGTTTCAAAAAGAGTTATTTCACAGAAAGCATTCCAATCGCTTTTCGCAAATGAATAAACCGTTTTTGATCCAAAGGTTTTGTTAAAATGTCAGCTAATTGATCCTCAGTTGAAATATAGGAAATTTGAAGAATATTTGATTCAACTAGCTCTCTTAGAAAATGATATCTAAGTTCAATGTGTTTTGTTCTTGAGTGCAACACAGGGTTTTTGGAAATATTTATAGCACTAGTGTTGTCACATAAAATAGTTACCGAAGTTGCTGAAATTCGGAAGTCGCTCAACACGCTTTTCATCCAAATGAGTTGAGTTGAACAACTACCCGCTGAGATATATTCTGCTTCGGCAGTCGAGAGTGCTATGCAGTTTTGCTTTTTACTATGCCATGCAACAAGGCAATGGCCAAGATAAAAACATGCACCACTCGTACTTTTCCGATCATCCACAGATCCTGCCCAATCGGCATCTGAATATCCTATAATGTCAAGCGTTGTTCCCATAGGATACCAAATTCCAAAATTCAGTGTTCCTTTGACATACCGGATGATCCTTTTCACCGCTTTCAAGTGAACCTCCTTTGGTGTTGACTGATATCTCACGCAGATCCCAACACTAAAGGATACGTCCTGGCGACTAGCCGTGAGGTAGAGTAGACTTCCAATCATGCTACGATAAAGCTTCTCGTCTACACTTTCACTAAGAGATTCACTTCCTAATCCCTTATTGCTAGTTCCCATCGGAGTCGGAAAATCTTTAGAATTTTCTAATCCAAACTTCTTGACCAATAGGTGCTTTGTTAACCTTTCGTACCACGCTCGCGGTGCTTGTTTTAGACCGTAAAGAGCATTTTTCAAACAAAAAACATGGTTAGGTTGTTTACAGTCTATAAAACCTTTCGGTTGAGCCACATAAACTTCCTCATTTAAAAACCCATTTAAAAACGCACTCTTAACGTCCATTTGAAAGAGTTTGATTTTAAAATGACAAGCAATTGCGAACAAAATTCTTATCGACTCGAGTCGAGCTACCGGGGCGAACGTCTCATCAAAGTCTATTCCTTCAATTTGAGAATAGCCCTGAGCAACTAGACGTGCTTTGTTCCTGATGATGGCACCATCCTCGTTTTTCTTGTTCTTGAAAATCCAGTTAGTACCAATCACATTGTGTTGCTTCGGTGTCACGCCCCGGGGGATTATTTTTTAGCAGAAACGAATTACAAAAGGTATGTATTTATTTATTTTTTTTTTTTTTGAAAACCTTCTTGGGCTTCTCCGGCGACGGATCGGCGGCGGCCAGTGCGCGATCTCCGGGGAGTGCGGCAGAGGGAGAGGAGTTGTTGGATCTGGCGGCTGCTGGGTAGAGCTACAGCTTTAGGGTTTCCGAAGACCCTAACCTAGTTGGCGTATAAGTAGTGCATTGAGCACAATTGCTCTTTAGTCCATAGAACTTCGTTATTTCACACCCAGTCCTTCACATCACACCCTTCTTACATTCGGGTCCTTCTCCAAAGAGCCGCACGCAAAACGGAGCATAAAATAGGATGTATTGCAAAATACCGCATTTTCCACTATATTTCATGCTTTTCGAGGCATTTTAGCCATCAAATAAAAAAAGGGACTTCGCCACGACGTCCGGCTCGACGAAACCTATCAGGTAGCGATTTTGAATTTCGAGAAAACGCCCGGATAAATTCTCGGTCCAAAAACACTGTACAAGAATATAGTTTATCACGTTTTTCGAGACCCTAGGGTCGTCAGACGGAAATTCCGTCAGCGCCATTGTGCTCAGAACGTCAAAATTAGCTAGAATCGTCTACTCATACTGCTAGGTTTAGATTTTGGACAGTGAAATGGCCAACGACCGATCAAGAGGGGACCGAAACCAGGGGTTACTATTCATTTTACTATTCACTTAAGTCGTGGGTCCCACTAGTTTTCTTGCTGATCTCCGGACGGTCCGACCGTCGGATCAGCAAACGATCTATACCATTTCCACTCGATTCGACAAGACGGTCGCACTGGCGGCCTCATATTTCCGAGATCAGACTCGGATCGGAAAGGCGGAATTTGTGCTTCGGCAACTGTGCCATCCGTACACCGGTACACACCACTAAGGTTAATTTTGTTTCCTCGCACACATTCGCACCTGAAAAACACTCTTTACACTAACACAATTTTCCCGAGTATTACACCACTCACACCTTAAAAGAAGTTTCGTCCTCGAAACTTGAACACACCAGGAATCCCATAAATGGGGAAAGTGCCCCACCATGTCCGACTTGTGCTCCCAAATGGCTTCGCGCCCCCCCCCCCCCCCTGATCCGCTCATTTCTCTCTGGCTCTAGGAGCGATTGCAGTTTCCCCGTCGGGCGCTGACGTTCGGCCTTTATTCGATGACCGACCCAAAAGCGAGCCACGCGGGGTGCTACATCCCTTGTCAAATTAAGCCACCAACAGTCTGCTGTTGATCCGTCCTGCTACGTAATCGCGGTTACCGGTATGTCTCCTGTCTGACCCTTACCGCTCCAGGCATCGACTGCTCCACTTGTCTTTCCGGAGTGATCTTGATTGGACGCATCGTTTCCTTGAGTTGCTTGGTCGTAAAGGCCTTAACTCTCCCCCGCGATGCCCAAACTCAAACCTTTGGAGTTTGGCCTACCCTCTCTGGTCCCTGAGGGTCTGAAAGGTCACCCGAAGACGCTCCTTGTTCGTACGCAAGTTGACCCAAGAAGGGTCTGGAAACATTATGTTCATCAAACCCGCGAACGCCATTGGGGCGCTCAAAAATCCAACTCCCGAAGCGATGACACGCGAAACGCCATATATCTCTTGGCGAAACTCGGTGGTAACCCTGAACGAAAAACTACCGGACTGAACCGCCCTAAGGTTTCAGACAGACGACGGCTCGACCCGCCTGGCAACCCTACCGTCCCGTCTCTCTTGATCGAAACTAACCTAAGTAAGCCCGCTCCTCGACTTGGAGTTCCCTGCTATGATGCCACTGGTTCGCGAACCACCTCTGACGGTGTTGAGCAGTCAGCAGCCAAAGTCTTGCGATGCGTCGAGGTACCCCGGTCCTACCACCAAACCCGGACCGACGGCCCGTAAATGCCCAAACTAACCCGACCACAAAGGGGAAAGCCACACTAATACCCTTACAAAACTCCAGGATGTGCCAATCCAACTAGCCGGGTCACCGCCTACAAGTAATCTTCCTTTGAAAACGACGAACCCACCCGTCGCCAACACGGACTACTAGCTCGGAGCATAACCACCATCCCGGGTTGTCCGTTTCTGTTAGGTTATATGTAATATAGATCTAAATAGGGGAAAAAACACCTAGAGGGGGGTGAATAGGTGTAAACAATAAACACTCAAAAAATCATTGCGCAATAAAACCCAATGCGGAAATAAAAATGAACACGCAAGATTTTTACGTGGAAAAACTCCAAACCGGAGTAAAAAACCACGGGACCGATAATACGGCGAAATCCACTAGAATTAACACACGTACAAGGTGATTTACCGTACACACTTACGACTCAACCTTTTCCATACGCTCCTAGAGGATCTTCTCCGCTCGCTCCACGACGCTTCTCGAATCCACGATCTGTGCCCAACGCCGAATCCACGGCGTCCAACGTCGAGTCCACGACGTCCGACCGAATCCACGGTCTTCACCCAGTAGTACGCTTCGAATCCACGAACGTACCTCGCTCCGAATCCACGAGAGCGGTTGAACCTTGAATCCACAAGGACACGCGAATCCACGCGCCGATTTTGGGGTAAATCGTTGTTTTTTGGGTGGTGATGATCCGCCGAATACTTAGATCAAAGATAGATAGGAAATACCATCTAAGTATTCATTAGTTTGATTCAACTCAAGATGTGAGTATGAAAACCTAGAATCAAACTAATCAATATAGATGAAGAAACATAGAGTAATATCTAATGATTTCCTTTCTTCTCTATATGTGGATCTAGGGCCGTATAAGATGATATTTGATTATGACGGCTCTATATCGATTATTTGGATTTACGGCTTAACCCTAGAAAAAGAATCATAGGGTCTATTTATAGGTTAGAAACCCTAGGAAGGAGATAAGAATAAAAAACCTACCATTTTTGGAAATTTTACGGACGGCGATCCGGATCGGATTAGCTGTGATCCGGATCGTCGTAACGAGTCAGACAATTCCAGAAATGTGACGCCCCCAATAGTCCCACATCGGATGTGGATGGATTTGTGATTGGGTTTATATGAGACTTGGACACTAGTAATAATAACTGGGCTTAAGCATTTTGGGCTGTGGTTTGGGCCCAATGTGTTATTATTGCTAGTGGGCTGGGTCGTTACATTTGGTATCGGAGCCAATAACCAGCCGGAAGTGTGTGATGAGTCTCGGCTGAGCCTGGGTCTAGATGACAGGGCTAGCGAGACGAGTCGCACATCGCCTGGTGATCTTGGGCTTGTGTGTGTGTTTGGGCTGACGAGGACGTCAGGCCTAAACGGGGGGAGTCTGTGACGCCCCCAATAGTCCCACATCGGATGTGGATGGATTTGTGATTGGGTTTATATGAGACTTGGACACTAGTAATAATAACTGGGCTTAAGCATTTTGGGCTGTGGTTTGGGCCCAATGTGTTATTATTGCTAGTGGGCTGGGTCGTTACAAGAAAAACGAAGGTTCGGGATCCGGATCGAAGTGCTTGATCCGGATCGTTCATACAGTTCACCAAACATCAACGTTCGGGATCCGGATTGCGAAGCCTGATCCGGATCGTTCAAGGAAAATGGTAAACTCAATGTTCAGGATCCGGATCAAGAGAAGCTACGATCCGGATTGAACTGGTGTATGAACGAACCACCTTCGGGATCCGGATTGAACAATCTGATCCGGATCCTGAACATGTCCTATGTCCAATTTTTGATTTTTATGCAATGAAAAATTCTTCCAAGTGTTTCTACACTACAAGAAGTATTCGGATCACCAAAAATATTTAGTTAAACATACCTGATCCTTTTGAATTCTTCTTTCTTGAGATTGAGTTAAATGATCCAACCTTCTTCACCTTCAATCTTCAAGACTTGAACCTTTCACGAAATTACGCCAACTCAAATTCCGTAACAGTTTCGACTGTCCGTTCTACCGAGGCGACGGTCAAAACTAACGCTAGATTTCAGCTCTAGGTCCTGCCACGAGGCCTACCCCATAGACAAAGTTGCATGCAGGGCATCCTAGCCGAGAGTGACCAATGCCAGAACGCCGTGCGGTCAACAACCCCCCGTTGACCCGTACTGCCTCACAATCACTAAACTCGCAACCCAAATCCTCAAGTCTATATGTAGAGTACCGGGTCTTTGGATAGCGCGCCGACCACACAGATGACTTGGAGCAGAGAGTTGCCTTGAGCTTGTTGCATTTGAGTTTACAGTTGATGCCGGGTTGATTCGGATCAACGCAGAAGCTCCAGCTCGATTCGGGGTCTTTCCGGGCTTTGTAGGCCGATTGAGGATGAGATTGGGAATTTTCGACTTCACCGTGGAGTGCCGAAAATTCAGGAACACTTGGAACAGGTGTACTTTCAGATTACAGCGAGGTTCGGGAGGTTCCGGACTGACGCGGAGGATCCGGAGGCAAAAAGTGAGTCGGAACTGGCAATTTTGGAGCCGGTAATTGATTTGAGCACCCCGACTCAACGGATGAGCTTTTCGAAGAGAAAAAGCTGTGGACACGTGTATTTTCGATTTACAGCGAGGTTCGGGAGGTTCCGGACTGACGCGGAGGATCCGGAGGCAAAAAGTGAGTCGGAACTGGCAATTTTGGAGCCGGTAATTGATTTGAGCACCCCGACTCAACGGATGAGCTTTTCGAAGAGAAAAAGCTGTGGACACGTGTATTTTCGATTTACAGCGAGGTTCGGGAGGTTCCGGACTGACGCGGAGGATCCGGAGGCAAAAAGTGAGTCGGGACTGGCAATTTTGGAGCCGGTATTTGATTTGAGCACCCCGACTCAACGGATGAGCTTTTTGAGGAGAAAAAGCTGTGAGCGCGTGTACTTTTGATTTACAGCGGAGTTCGGGAGGTTCCGGGCAGCGGCGGAGAGCCCGAAGGCAAAAAGTGAGTTGGAGTTGGATTTTTGGAATTAGTTAATTAGTTAATTAATTTAATAAAGCTTTTGCTTTATAAAAGGGCTCCAACCCCTCCCTCTGCAGTAGAGAAAGAAAGAAAAGGAAGAAAGAAAAGGAAGAAAGAAAGGAAGGAAAAGAAAAGAGAGGAAAAGGAAGAAGAAGAAGAGGAAGGAAAGGGGTTTCGAGGCATTCTTGGATTTTTGGACTCGCCGTTGGAGGCCGCGAGGAGCTCGTGGGCGTGCGGCGAGCGTCATCGAGGTAAGCAAAAATGCAGATTTTTGCTTATTGGAGTTTGGTTTTTGTTAATTGTGTTTTATTTTGGTTTTTAATGAGGAATTTGGATTTTTGGGATTTTTTCGGATTTATTGGAGTTTTCTTTTCTTTTCTTTTGCGCGGGGGTCGCAGCCGTGGGAGCCGCGCGCGCGCGCAATGGCGCACGCGCGGCCGGCGCGGCTGCTGCGTGTGTGGCAGCTGCCGCATGGGTGCTGCAGGGCTGGCAGCACCCTGCAGGCCACCTGTGTGCGCGGGCAGCACCAGGGCGCTGCGCCCTGGTGCAGCGCCGCGTGGGCGCTGCTGGCCGCGCGCAAGTGCGCGGGCGGCGGGCGCGCGCGCCCTGCAGACCAAGCGCAAGGCGCGCGCGGTGCCGCAGGGCCGCGCGCAGGGCGCGCACCGCGCGGGCCCGAGCGGGTCGCGCGCGGTGCCGCGGGCCCTGCGCCGGCCGCGCGCAGCGCCGTGGGCGCTGCGCGGGCCGCGCGCACCCTGCGGACCGCGTGCAGCGCCGTGGGCGCTGCGCGGGCCGCGCGCACCCTGCGGACCGCGCGCAAGGCGCGCGCGGTGCCGCAGGGCCGTGCGCAGGGTGCGCACCGTGCGGGCCCGAGCGGGCTGCGCGCGGTGCCGCGGGCCCTGCGCGGGCCGCGCGCAGCGCCGTGGGCGCTGCGCGGGCCGCGCGCACCCTGCGGACCGCGCGCATGGTGCGCGCGGTGCCGCAGGGCCGCGCGCAGGGCGCGCACTGCGCGGGCCCTTGCGGGCCGCGCGCGGTGCCGCGTGCCCTGCGCGGGCCGCGCGCAGCGTGCAGGGCGCTGCGCGGGCCGCGCGCATCCCCGCGGACCGCGCGCAAGGCGCGTGCGGTGCCGCCGGGCCGCGCGCAGGGCGCGCACCGCGCGGGGCCGGGCGGGCCGTGCGCGGTGCCGCGGGCCCTGTGCTGGCAGCGCGCAGCGCCGCGTGCCGGGCGGACGCGCGTGGCGCAGCGAGGCGCCGCGCAGTCGGTTTTGGCTGGCAGCGGCTTGGCGGGCGCGTGCGCGAGCAGTTTTTCGCAGTTTTCGCGCAGTTTCGCGCAGGTTTTCGCGCGCCGTTTTCGCGCAGATTTCGCGCAGTTTCGCGCAGGTTTTCGCACGGCTTTCGAGGCATTTTCGCGATGGGTTTTCGCAGTTTTCGCGCAGTTTCGCGCAGGTTTTCGCGCGGCTTTCGAGGCATTTTCGCGAAGGGTTTTCGCAGTTTTCGCTCGCAGTTTTCGCGCAGTTTTCGCGCTGGTTTTCGCTGTTTTTCGCGAGCAGTTTGCGAGCGGTTTCGCGTGGCTTTCGAGCAGAGTTTGCGAGCGGTTTTCGCAGTTTTCGCGCATGGTTTCCGCGCAGTTTTGCGCAGTTTTCGCAGGGTTTTCGCGAGCTGTTTTCGCAAGCTGTTTTGAGCAGTTTTTTCGCCGACGGAGCTGTTTTCGCCGTCGGGCGCTGGTTTTCGCCGACGGAGCTGTTTTTCGCCGTCGGGCGCAGTTTTTCGCCGCCGGATGCTCGGTTTTCGACCGTTTGATTGATTTTGCGATTTCTTCGCTTCTGGCAGCTTGCGGTGCAGTTTTTAGCTTCCGCCGGGGGCGGTTGTTGGGTTTCCGTCGCGTGGACCCGCCGGCTTGTTTCGGGACATCCGCGGAGCGCGCGGTCGTGTGGTTGGACGCAGCGTGCTCCGTTTTGCGTGCGGACCTCGTGGAGGCAAGGTAAGTCCCGCTGAGCCCAATTGCAAGTGTCGACAAGCAATTGGTGGCATTCTGAGGTGGGTTGGTTTTTCTCTCCAAGTCTACGGACTTCCTTCTAATTCTATTGTGATAGGATTGCATGCTAGTTTAAGTGTTTTCTTGGAACTTAACTAGCACCCCCGTCATATGTGCATGTGTTTGACCAGACCAATAGAGAACCTTAATCTGGGCTAGGTTCTTTTATGTTTTAGACATTCCACACCGTGCATATCCTTCTGGACATAGTGTTCCTCGCCCGGGTAGTGGGCTGAGTGGTCAGAGTGTTGTGGGACGGGTGTTGCACTCGGGCCGGGGGCCCGAGTGGGGTCTGGTGGCTGGGTTAGGCCAGTGTTAGTGCGTGGGGAACCGTTTCAGATAAACGGTGGTCCCGGGGTTTTACTTTCCGCTGTTTTTCTCGTCACCACCGTGTTGTGATCGTGGTGCACGTGTGTTAGCAGGACCTTGAACCCAGAACCTTTTTGGACGAATACATGATTTTGGTCAGGCAGTGTTTTTTTCCAAGCCTCGCAAGTCGCCTGAGTCTGTTCTTGTTTGATAGGACGAGGGCATTAGCTCTTCGAGGTTTGGGCATAAAACTTGTTTTCAAGGGGTTTTTCTAAAAAGGACTAAAAATCATTAAAAGATGGATTTCTCTCAGATTGAATGGTTTTCTGAAATAAATGACATGGTTTCTTATAAACTTATCCACCCGAGCGGATTCGAGTGATCTGGGTTCTAAGGGCTGTTCTCTTTCTTGGGGACGTAGGTGTTAGTCTCCTGGGGTTTCGGACCCTTCGTAGATCTGGCTGTGGACCATCTCCGGCCGGGTGTTTCTGTGTTGAGTTGAGTGGGGTGTTCTTGTGGGAGCCGTTGGGAGAGACGGTGGTCCTAGCTGTGAGGTACTTTCGTTGAGCGGGTCAGTGTTATGAGATTGAGTCGTGGAGGGTTCTCCGACTGAGTTGTGCCTTGAGCATCGAGATACCGATCTGTTTGATCGAGGACTATAGCCTGCAGGAGCCGCTTGTGAGAGAGTGATACAGTTGTGATACTTGAGTTCGGTGGGGTCGCACCCCTCGAGCTACGCCCCGGGTGCGTTGATGATTCCGAGCCTGATGAGGCTGCGATGATGATACCGAGCCTGACGAGGCTGCGATGATGCGCCTAGTTGATATACTAGAGGTCGCTTGATACCCCTGGCCGAGCTACCATGGGGTCACTTTGTGAGATATCGAGTTGTCCGATTGGACACCCTGGTTGATACACCAGGGGGCGCAGGCTTGACTTGACTGGACCCTGTGGGGCAGTCGATGAGATTTGGGATACACTGAGAGAGTGTTGGCATAGCATGTGTCATAGTAGGGCGTCTTGGGCTTAGTACTTGTGACATATTGTCAGCAGTGAGTGGTTGCATACCATCATCCATAGTCTCTTCCTTTTGAGCATAGTAGATAGAGGCATGATAGCTGTAGATTCTTTTCCAGCTTATTTACATTATCAGTTTTTCTGTTATCTTATGCCTCTGGTAGACTTAGTGGGCAGACCGTGGTTCTTGGAGACGGTACCCACTGAGAACTACTGTAGGATGTAGTTCTCACACCCTCTGTCGGTGACAGGTTGCTGAGGCTTTCTTCCGTTCCTGCCGAGCGGACTGGACGGACCGAGGACAGGGAGTCGCGTGATAGTTCCCTACCAGCATTGTTACTTTAGAGTGAGGTAGATGTACCATCCCGGATTGTGGGAGTTGGTTATATTTCCTGTTTAGCTATCTCCCATTTGGATTCGTAGATGTTGTATAGGCGGACTTCTATTTGTATCATCTGATTTTGGGGAGATAGGCTATGTGTTGTTGCAACTTTGTAGTTGTGAAATTTTATAGTACAGCTTTTTATCCGCTCTGATATCTGTGTAGCTGTAGTTTTGTCTTTTGCAGGCTAGACGCTTCGTCTGTACGGCAGTTTTCGTACAGATGGCGGATCTGTTAGCGAGCCCGGGTCGCAGTTTCGACCCCGGGGCGTGACACTATACCTTGGTCATAGGAAGCTGGCGACGACAACCAAGAAATACGGTCCTACCACCGTCTCGGTGCCGAAGGGGTGCGACACTCTGGTTAACCCCTACCGCTCGGTCCCAATCAATTGCCCCTCCAAGCACCGTGCACCGAACCGAGCTGCACACCCCCAGACCAAACGCTCACTTTCCCAACTAGGAGTATTCTAAACTCTAGGTCCGCTCAACCAAACTCGAGCCCATACGAAACAAGATTTGCTAGCCCCGGGAGTTTCCTTTCTCAACCCAAAGGAGAACCCCACCTCGACGATTTCTACCACCATCGCAGTGTCTACAGTAAAAGCCGAACTATGGGTGACCACCATAAGGGAAGAGTCCTCATACCCACCCCCACCCTATCCAAGATGCAAAAGGTTCGACCGATGATCTGCTATAGCCTAAAACCGGAAGACCTGAAAGGTACAACCTTAGGCAAGAGTCACCCGGTTACTTACGTCCGATAAAACAGCTGACACACTAACAACCACCGCGGATTTCACTACTATCGATTTCCATTACTAACGACGACAAGAACGCTGCCAGAGGAAGGGGTTTGAAAAAAAAACACAAGCCGACGCAACTATCTGCTGTGTTAACAGCCGTACCAAGTGCATGAACACCGTCAGCAGACCCACCGTGTCCCACGCTGGTTGCTTAATCCATTGATTCCCAGCAACCATCAAGACCCCGGTGGCAGCCGGCCTCGACCCCCGCCTCCAAAACAACACGACTACACAAGCACGACAACCGAGCTAAACCGAGAAACAAAACTCAACCCGTACACACACACAACACAAGTCAGCGCTAGACTCCGCTAGCATAGCAACGAACCACCTGTCGAGAGAAAAGGACCCAGACTCTTTCCCCCCCCTTGATCACTCGCGTCCTACCCGACTATGACCTATCCATTCCATTCCTTTTGTAGTTAAGTGAGGTATTCCTGTGGACGTCGGCACCAATTGTTGTGATTGAAAGCTAAGTCTCTGATACCATCTTAATCTGTCACGCCCCGGGGGATTATTTTTTAGCGGAAACGAATTACAAAAGGTATGTATTTATTTATTTTTTTTTTTGAAAACCTTCTTGGGCTTCTCCGGCGACGGATCGGCGGCGGCCGGTGCGCGATCTCCGGGGAGTGCGGCAGAGGGAGAGGAGTTGTTTGATCTGGCGGCTGCTGGGTAGAGCTACAGCTTTAGGGTTTCCGAAGACCCTAACCTAGTTGGCGTATAAGTAGTGCATTGAGCACAATTGCTCTTTAGTCCATGGAACTTCGTTATTTCACACCCAGTCCTTCACAGCACACCCTTCTTACATTCGGGTCCTTCTCAAAAGAGCCGCACGCAAAACGGAGCATAAAATAGGATGTATTGCAAAATACCGCATTTTCCACTGTATTTCATGCTTTTCGAGGCATTTTAGCCATCAAATCGAAAAAGGGACTTCGCCACGACATCCGGCTCGACGAAACCTATCAGGTAGCGATTTTGAATTTCGAGAAAACGCCCGGATAAATTCTCGGTCCAAAAACACTGTACAAGAATATAGTTTATCATGTTTTTCGAGACCCTAGGGTCGTCAGACGGAAATTCCGTCAGCGCCATTGTGCTCAGAACGTCAAAATGAGCTAGAATCGTCTACTCATACTGCTAGGTTTGGATTTTGGACAGTGAAATGGCCAACGACCGATCAAGAGGGGACCGAAACCAGGGGTTACTATTCATTTTACTATTCACTTAAGTCGTGGGTCCCACTAGTTTTCTTGCTGATCTCCGGACGATCCGACCGTCGGATCAGCAAACGATCTATACCATTTCCACTCGATTCGACGAGACGGTCGCACTGGCGGCCTCATATTTCCGAGATCAGACTCGGATCGGAAAGGCGGAATTTGTGCTTCGGCAACTGTGCCATCCGTACACCGGTACACACCACTAAGGTTAATTTTGTTTCCTCGCACACATTCGCACCTGAAAAACACTCTTTACACTAACACAATTTTCCCGAGTATTACATTCGGTGGCTTCGTTAGTTCCCAGACTTTGTTTCTTTCGAACTGATGGAGCTCTTCCTGCATTGCTTCAATCCAGTAGTCATCCTGAAGAGCTTCATCGACGTTCTTTGGTTCTATCATGGAGACGTAACATGCGACTCCACAAACCAATTGTCTCCGAGTCCTGACTCCTTCTTGTGGGTCTCCAATAATGTTCGATTCCAGATGATCCTTGGAGATGCGTAGCGTTTGAGGTAACGGAGTACTCGGAGGTACATGTGATGATTCCTGCACATCAGATAAACTAGAAAACCATTAGATGCATCAACTTTATCGAAAGAGTTGTTATGAGAAGATGCATTTACAGGAGTATCATCATCTAGAGACATATCCGGGCTAGATTTATCAGATGCAAAGTGAAAAGCTTCATCTACTTTAACATTTATAGATTCTACCATCGTTTTAGATTCCAAGTTAAATGCCCGATATGCTCTACTGTTTGTAGAATAACCCATGAAAATTCCTTCGTCACTTCGAGAGTCAAATTTACCAAGATTTTTCTCGATCACGTAAAATGTAACAGCGACTCCCAAAAATTCGAAAATATTTGATATTCGGTTTTCTGCAAAACCATAGTTCATATGGTATATTTAAAGCTCCCGGGCGCAAATACACTCGATTAATTACATAGACTGCAGTGTTCACAGCTTCAGCCCAAAAATATAACGGTAAGTTCTGGCTATGAAGCATAACACGTGCCATCTCTTGTACAACTCTGTTTTTGCGCTCAACTACACCATTCTGTTGAGGTGTATAGGGTGCTGAGAAATCATGTTTTATGCCGTTGGAAGTGCAAAAATCAATGAATTTAGAATTAATGAATTCTCCACCTCTATCACTTCTAACACGAACGATCTTTTCATTTCTTTCAATCATAATACGATGACAAATCTCATGAAAAGAATCGAAAGTATCTGCTTTCTCTTTTAAAAATGCTACCCATGAATATCTAGAGAAATCATCAACCAAAAGAAAAATGTACCATTTACCTCCCAAGGATGGTTGACGAGTCGGCCCCATTAAGTCCATGTGCAGTAATTCTAAGGGCCGTTTGGTACCAACGTGGTTCAAGTTCTTGTGTGCAGTCCTTGATTGTTTTCCCTTTTGACAACCTCCACACACAATGTTTTCTTTAAATGAAAGTTTAGGAACCCCCTTAACCACGTCTTTATTTGAAATCCTTGCTAGTTCTTTAAAATTTATGTGACCTAGTCTTTCATGCCAAAGAGTTTCGTTATCCAAAGAAACTAGGTTACAATTTTCAGAAAATTTATTTGAAACAACATAGCAATTATTTTCAGATCTAACCCCCTTTAAAAAGAATAATTGATCCTTATCAGTTACAATACATTCAGTAGAGGAAAAGTTAACTGAGAAACCATTATCACAAAGTTGACTTATGCTAATGAGGTTAGTCTTAAGGCCTTCAACAAATAAAACATTGTTCAAAACTGGGCCTTCTGGGATAGCGATTGTTCCTTTTCCAACAATTTTTGAAGAACGACCGTCTCCGAAAACAACATGTCCTCCGGAGATTTTCTCTAAAGTTTGAAAACTGTTTTTGTCACCGGTCATGTGACGGGAACATCCACTATCCAGATACCAAGACGAATTGTCATAAACATGCAAAGAAGTATGAACAACAAGACAAGGGAAGATTTCACCTTTGCGCACCCAAACCTTTTTGGATTGCGTCGGTAATGGTTGTGAAGTTATTCTCCTTGGTGAAAGCGTCTTGTTTGATTCATTGCTTTTCCTTGACGTCGTCGTCTTGTGAGGTGAACTACCAAGGCTCTTTTCTTTTGAAAAGTTTTCCTTTGATTTCCGGGGAATCACCTTTTTGGTAGTTATTGCAAGAGGCGCTTGAGTTGATCGTTTTGCTCCCATCTTGCAATTTCTTCGAATGTGCCCTGCAAAACCACAGCGAAAACATACCTTTGTACTTGACGGTCCCGAAGAGGGTGAAGTAGGCATGTTGTCGTTGTATGCAGTGAACTCTGTCATTGGAGGAGGAGATACCGACTGGGGCACAAAAACTGTTCCACTCGAACTAGGACTGTCTCCAGTTTGAGTGAATCCAAGGCCGAATCGGTTTGTTTGACCAAGACCAAGCATCTTATCCAACTTGCTCATTCCAGAAGAAAATCCCTTTAAATCATCCTTGAGTTGGAAAATGGTCTTCGTCATTTCCATTTTTTCTTGTCGAGCCTCGGAGTAGAGCTTCAAGAAGTAACTTGCTTTATCCACCAATTTTACGTGTTCCTTCTCGAAATGCTCATTTTTCTCTTGAAGGGAACCATTTACTTTGATCAGGTTATCCCTTTCAACTTCAAGAGCGTTTGAGAGAGAAGTTGCCCTTTTTGCTTCTTCTTCGAGATCCTGCAATCTCCCTCTCAAACTCTTGTTTTGCTTTGCCAGTTTCTTTGAATCCTTTAAAAGTTTATGGTAGGCAAAAGCAAAGTCTTCACCTTCGGAATTACTCGATTCGTCGTCCGTTGCATTCTTTTCAATATGGGAGGAGTTGGACAATGAATCAGATGTACTCGCCATAAAGCATACGAAAGGTGAAGTTGTGGACGCGTGGAACGCCGTTGCGTTACTTTCTTCATCACTGGAAGATGCCTCATTTGACGTTGAGGTGTCATCCCAAGTGACGGCTTGCATCGCCTTCTTTTTTGACGGATTCTTATTGGGACACTCCGTAGAGATGTGGCCGTAGCCTCGGCACTTAAAGCATTGGACTTGTCCCTCTGAGTTTTTCTTATCCTTTGAAAAACTATCTTACTTCCTTGACTTAAAGCTTGAAGAACCTTTGCCTTTCTTCGCCTTTACGAAGGATGAAGTTTTGCTAGAATTACCCTTTCGAAAGTTTCGGCAAAATTTCCTTGTCAATAGAGCAAGTTGCTTCTCGAAATCCTCCATAGATAGGTTCTCGCCATCGTCTGAGGAGGATGAATCCGTGTCTTCTTCTTTTGTTGTTTTCAACGCAAAACCTAAAGACTTAGAAGAGGATGCCTTTCCAGAAGAATAGTTAGTAGGAAATGTCATTTCATATGCTTGAAGTGCACCAACTAATTCTTCTACATGGATTTCGTCCGGGTGTTTAACTGTTTCAATGGCCGTAACCTTGGAACGAAATCTTTCAGGAAGAGTCCTTAAAATCTTTCTTACAACTTTAGATTCTGAAATTTTCTCTCCCAAGTTAGCACATGTATTCACGATGTCTTGCAATCGTGTATAGTAATCTGTGAAAGATTCATTTTCTGCCATAAAAATGGAGTCAAATTTGCTCGTAAGCATTTGCAGTTTTTGAATCTTTACAAGGTTAGTTCCCTCATGTGTAACTTGTAGAACATCCCAGATTTCTTTCGCAGTCTCACATGCCAAGACGCGAGAGAATTCATTTTGTGACAAAGCATTAAATAAGGCGTTAATTCCTTTGCCGTTGTAAGAAGATAACTCAATCTCTTCCTTGGTCCATTTCGACCTAGGTTTGATGGTGCGAACATCAGCAATAATTTCAGTTGGATTTGACCATCCTAACTCGATTGATTGCCACACCCGTTCGTCGATGGAAATTAAAAATGCTTTCATCCGTACTTTCCAGTAGGTATAATTTGTTCCATCGAAGAATGGGGGTCTGTTGATGTTTCCACCTTCAACCATTGTTTACAACCCTATTTCCGCTCTGATACCACTTGTTGGGTTATATATAATATGGATCTAAATAGGAAAAAAAAACACCTAGAGGGGGGTGAATAGGTGTAAACAATAAACACTCAAAAATCTTTGCGTAATAAAATCCAATGCGAAAATGAAAAATAACACGCAAGATTTTTACATGGAAAACTCCAAAACCAGGAGTAACAAACCACGGGACCGATAACACGGTGAAATCCACTAGAATTATAACACGTACAAAGGTGATATAACGTACTCACAGACGACTCAACCTTTTTCCATACGCTCCTAGTTGATCTTCTCCGCTCGCTCCACAACGCTCCTCGAATCCACGATTTGCGTCCAACGTCGAATCCACAGCGTCCAACGTCGAATCCACGACGTCTGACCGAATCCACAGCCTTCACCCAGTAGCACGTCTCGAATCCACGAACGTACCTCGCTCCGAATCCACGAGAGCGGTAGCACCTTGAATCCACAAGGCCACGCGAGTCCACGCGCCGATTTTGGGAAAATCATTGTTTTTTGGGTGGTGATGATCCGCCGAATACTTAGATTAAAGATAGATCGGAAATACCATCTAAGTATTCATTAATTTGATTCTACTCAAAATCTGAGTATGAAAACCTAGAATCAAATTAATTAATATAGATGAAGAAACATAGAATTAATCTAGTTATTTCCTTTCTTCTTTATATGTGGATTTTTCTCTTTTTCGATTACACGGATCCAATTTTTGGATTATTCGGCTTACCCTAAAAAATGAATCGTAGGGTTTATTTATAGGTTAGAAACCATTGGAAGAGGATAAGAATAAAAAACTAACATCATCTAGAATTTTTCAGGACGGCGGTCCGGACTGGAATACTGCGATCCGGACTGTCGTAGCTAAACAGACTATTTCCAGAAAAACACACGTTCGGGGTCCGGAACGAAATGCCACGGTCCGGACTGTTCATACATTTTCAGCAAAACCCACGTTCGGGGTCCGGAACAGAACCAGGTGTGTTCCGGACTGGATTTGCGCATGAACTACCCTATGTTCGGGGTCCGGACTGTAGTTCCCTGTTCCGGATCCTGAACATATAACATGTCCAGTTTTTGATTTTTATGCAATTAAAAATCCATCCAAGTGTTTCTACACTATAAGAAGTATTCGGATCACCAAAATTATTTAGTTAAACGTACCTGATCCTTTTGAATTCTTTTTTTTTTGAGATTGAGGTATATGATTCAAACTTCTTCATCTTCAATCTTCAAGACTTAAAAACATTTTCACGAAATACGCTAAGACAAATTCCTTAACACTCCGCTGTACCTTCACGTAGGGAATTGATCGGTTACGCTGTTTCTTGTCCTCACGTGCCAAGATCCGCATCGGAGTCTCGTCAAAGCTCAAATCCTCCCGTAGCTTGATAGATGAAGAACCTATGATGTGCGACGGGTCGGGAAGATACTTCCGAAGCATTGACACATGAAAGACATTGCGCACCTGGTCGAGATTTAGTGGTAAAGCCAACCGATATGCTACCGGACCACTGCGCTCCAAGATCTAAAACGGTCCAAGAAACCGTGGGCTTAACTTACCCCGCAAACTGAACCGTTTGATCCCCTTGGACGGTGATACCCTGAACAACACATGCTCTCCGACTTGGAACTCCAAGTCCCAACGCCTCCGGTCTGCGTAGTTCTTCTGCCGGCTCTGGGCGGTCAACAATCGCTGCCTAACAATGAGAATCTTCGCCTCAGTTTCCTCCACCAAATTTGGACCCAAGAGCTATCGCTCACCCAAATCATCCCAGTAGATAGGGGACCGACACTGACGCCCGTACAAAGCCTCATACGACGCCATCTAGATGCTCGCCTGGTGTTGGGGCCAAAAATTGGCTTACGCACAATCGGCCCCTTGGTGACCCTCCAAAGGTGTCGAAGTGCGCAGCGTTTCAACAATCAAGCGATCCGGCCGAGGAGGAATCTGCTCGGCCGGGTTCTCCTCTGGTAACTTCTCACGACCGTTCGACTGAGGACAGCCGAATCGGGTTTACGGAGGTAGAGATGGATCGTCGGTCTTGACTTAGATGAGTCGAACCGGGTTAAGATGTAATGGTACGACTGATGGGCCGATTGTAATGTTGAAGCACAAAAATCACCAATAAAGACACGACTGATTGCCTGGTTTACACTCTGTTGGAAAAAAATAAGATAAAGACATGCCTGAGCCGGTTTACACTCTATATTGATAAAAGAAGGGGATACAAGTGGGAAAAGGGGATAGAAGGATCACAATTAAGCATACTCCTAGGAAAGCAGTAAATGTAGGTATGAAAAGTTAAGTTAAGCCTACTCCTAGATAAATGAAGAAGCTGGGGTGGTAGCGGACTTACGAGGTTGACAGACCCCTTTTCCTTCGATGGTTCGGGTATTTATACACATCCCGAACCGACTTATTTGGCACTGATTTGAATTATCGGCGTTATTTAGGGGAAGTCATCGTGAAATCCTCAACAACTTCCTTTTGAGTCGATAGGATAGAAGTCGTTTTTTGTCTAGGTTCATCCCCTTGTTATCGCGCCAAAACGTAATCCTCGGCGCTTTCCAATGCTGGATGCTGGATGTCACTTGCCGTTCTGGGTCAGTTGCGAGATTAGTACCCTAATCTCGCACTTCTTCCTTCCAAGATTTTTCCCTTCTCGGCTCGTGCAGCTGAAAAGCTACCCTGGACTCTTCCCATCCTCGTCGCTTGACTGGGGCGGTCTAGCGGTCATCGTCAACCGAAACCGATCCTGGACTGAAGTGACGATCTTCTTGTCGGTTGTCCCCTTGTCAGCTTTATCTTTCGTCGGTTGATGCCTTCAGCTGACGGCGAGAACATGGGTCTTCCTTCTTTTTGGCTCATCTTCCTATCGGCCAACGTTCTTTAACCGATGGCGGGTGCCACATGTCCTTTCCTTAAGAGGCAAAAATTTTGGTCTCAACACCTCGTAACTGTTGTTGTAAGCAAACTCCACCAAAGGCATATAGCGAAACCATCCCTCACCAAAGTCAAGCACACATGCCCAGATCATATCCTCAAGAATCTGGATCACCCGCTCTGATTGTTCGCCACTCTGGGGATAAAAAGCTGTGCTGAAATGAAGTTTGGTCCCCAAAGCATGCTGCAAACTCTGCCAAAAATTTGACATGAACTGAGTATCTCTGTTGGAAGTGATCGACGTCGGCACCCCATGCAACCTCACAATCTCATCGATGTACAACTGTGCCAATCGATCTCATAACCACGTCGTGTGTATAGGCAGGAAATGCGCCAACTTTGTTAACCGATCCACCACGACCCAAACCGCATCATGACTATGCTGCGATCGTGGGAGGCTGGTGACAAAGTCCATAGTAATTCGCTCCCACTTCTACTTAGGTACTGAAAGTGGGTGCAACTTTCCCGCTGGATGCTGGTGCTTAGCCTTAACTTGCTGACAAATAAGACAATGCACCACGAACCGTGCCACGTCTCCCTTTAACTTGGGCCACCAGAATGTCTGCTTTAGATCCTTATATATCTTCATCCCTCCAGGATGTACTGTATAGGGGGGACAATGTGCCTTCATCAAAATTTCCTTCCTCAAATCCGACCGGCTTGGACCTCAAAACCGAATTGAGTCGTCCGCTCCGACAGAAAAGTCCCCCTCCTGGTCAGAAGTGATCCTATTCCGCACAAGCTGCAAATGTGTATCCGTCTTCTGACCCTCCAGAATCCGCTTAAGCAGAGTAGGCTTGACTACTAGGGCCAACAATCGTGCAACCGTGCCTTTAGGCACAACCTCCAACCTCATCCGTTGGAAATCCATGATTAACCCGTCCTGCTAGGTAACCGCCCTGACTGTTAGCTCTTCTATCTGGCCCTTTCTGCTTAAAGTATCAGCTACTATATTTGCCTTCCCCAGATGGTACTGGATAGACAAATCGTAGTCCTTTAATAATTCCAACCAACGCCTTTGCCAAAGATTTAATTCCTTCTGAGTAAATAAATACTTTAGGCTCTGGTGGTCCATGAATACCTCACAGTGCACTCCACAAAGATAATGTCTCCAAAGCTTCAGGGCAAAAACAACCGCCGCTAGCTCGAGATCATGGTTAGGGTAGTTCCGATTGTAATCCTTGAGTTGTCTTGACGCGTAAGCTATAAATCTCTCATGCTGCATCAGAACACAACCCAGGCCAATCCGCGAAGCATCGCAATAAACCACATAATCCTCTCCCGGCCTCGGTAGTGCTAAAATAGGCGCATGCGTCAACCTACCCTCGAGTTCCTCAAAACTCTCCTGGCACTATGGCGTCCAAACAAACTTCTCTCTCTTCCGAGTCTACCGATTCAGTGGAGTGGCAATCTTAGAGAAACCCTCCACAAACCGTCTATAGTACCCGGCCAAACCCAGAAAACTACGGACCTCCGTCACAGTAGTCGGTCGAGGCCAATCAATCACCGACTCCACCTTCTTAGGATCCACAGCAATGCCCAATACTATGACGATGTGACCCAAAAAGGCTACCCCGCAAAGCCAAAATTCACACTTTTTGAGTTTGGCAAAGAGTCCCCGGTCTTTGAGAGTCTGAAGCACAATCCACAAGTGACCCTCATGCTTCTCATTCATATGCGAGTAAATCAAAATATCATCGATAAAGAAAGCCACAAACTGATCCAAAAAAGGTTTGGACACCCTGTTCATCATATCCATGAACGCAGCTGGGGCATTCGTAAGTCCAAACGGTATAACCATAAACTCGTAATGACCATATCGAGTTCGAAATGCCGTTTTTGGGACGTCCCCACCCTTGACCCTGAGTTGATGATAGCTGGACTGCAAGTCGATTTTAGAAAACACTGTTGCTCCTTGCAGTTGGTCGAACAAATCATCAATCCGAGGTAAAGGGTACTTATTCTTCATAATGACCTTATTTAATTCCCGGTAGTCAATGCATAAACGCAAGCTGTCATCCTTCTTTCGCAGCAAAAGTACGGGTTCACCCCAAGGTGACACATTCGGCCTAATAAATCCTTTGGCCAATAAATCCTTGAGCTGTGCCTTGAGTTCCCTCAACTCCGCAAACGCCATCCGGTAAGGTGCCTTCGTAATTGGTAGTGTGCCGGGAATAAGTTCAATCGAGAACTCGATCTCTCACTCATGGGACATCCCCGGCAACTCCACAGGAAAGGCATCAGGAAAATTCCTTACTACCGGAACATCTGCGAGTGATGGTGAAGGCCGTGTGACTACATCCACCAAGGCCAAGTATGCCACACATCCACCATCAATCATCCTTCTCGCCTGGAAAGCGGAGATGAAAGTCGAAAAGAAAGTACTTTTACATGCTAAGTACACGAGCTTCGAATATCCAGGTTCTTATAGATGTACCTGACGCTTCTCACAATCAATAACCGCATAGTGCTTGGTAAGCCAATCTATTCCGAGCACCACATCAAACTCTCTTATTGGAATCACCACAAGATTCCCCGGGCATACCCGCTTGCCCAACATCACCGGGCAGGAAGGAACATAATAATCTGCATCAATAGGTGGCCCTGGGGTCTGTACAGTCAAAGCTCTATGAAGGGGTCTCTCCTCAATACCATGGGTACGAGCAAAAGTACGCGATATGAAAGAGTGGGATGCTCCAGTATCAAATAAAGTCCTAGCATGAATGCCTGCAAGTAAAGTAATACCTGCGACCACGTCCTCTGGTGGGTTCGTCCCTTGCTGAGCCATCGAGTAAACCCTCCCACCAGACTGCTGCGGTGCCCTCTCCTCACGTCGTGGTGTCGAAGGGCGTCCGGTCGACACTGAAGGAGATTTCCCACGGCCTTGGTGCTGCGGTGCGGGTGTAGAGGCCGCCGACGATGCCGTTCCCGAGTTCAGAGGGCAATTAGATCTGAAATGCCCCTACTTGCCACATCGGAAACAATGGTCATGCCTCTTGGAACACACTATCACCTGGTGCACTCCGCCGCAAATAATACAAGGCCAGTCCCCCGTCTTCTGTCCTCCTGTCGGTGTGCTCCTGGTCCCTTGCTGCAATCGCGGATGCTTGGGTGGTCGGCCACCACTGAAATGACCACCTCTAGGATAAGTCTGGGATCGCTTATTGTCATTGTTGCGGTCGAAGCCCTCCCGTCGGGCACGAGTAACAACCGCTCCACGCTCCACCAAAGTAGCCCTGTCGACTACCTGCTGAAAAGTCTTCATATCAGCTGACTGGACCAGCTGGAAAATGTCGCTCCTCAAGCCATCCACAAAGAGACGGGCCTTGTGAGACTTGTCCCTTATGACAAAGGGGACACAATTTGCCAGCCTCACAAACTCCTGTTGGTACTCCATAACCGCACGATTTCCTTGCTTGATGTTCTTTAAATCATCCTCCAGCTGTTGCTTAACATTGTCGGAAAAGAAAGCGCCAGACAGTTTCTCCCGTAAAGTAGTCCATGAAGGAAAAGTAGTGCCCCTGGAAGGGTCGGTTCGCACCGTCTTCCACCAGATGTGGGTGGTTCCCTCAAGAAAGTGAGCTGCCAAGGGAACCTGCTCGTTCTCCTCCATCATCAGGTCCTCAAAAAGCTTCTCTATAGTGTCCACCCACTTTTCCACGACCCAAGAATCGGTCGTCTCTCTTTCGAAAATAGGCGGGTTATACTTCTGAAATTCCGCCATGTTTGCCCTTACCCTTGCCCGCTCCGTCTGTAGGGTACCGCCCCTCCCGCAACGGCAGTGGACAAGGCAGGGGAGGGTGCTGTCACGGTCTCCCTCATAGGGTCCCCGGTAGTAGCCCCCGGCGTAGGTCCTAGAGCCACTGGTGAAGGAGCATCCGAGGGTGCCGTCGCTTGAACTTGCGATACTCATGCTGTAGTAGTCTGAGTAGGAGTAGCCGCATCAACACCACCTGCTGCCAGCGGGTCCGCCACAGGTGCAACCGGCTCGGAAGGAGGGGTCTGGGTAGCAGTCGCCGGCGTAGCTGTTTGCTGCGTTATTCGCTGTACTAGCTCCGTGAGCGCCGACAGTTGCCCTGCCATATCCTGCACCTGCTGTCGAAGCAACTGGTTCTCGGCAGCCAACGAAGTCTCCGCAGCTGTCGACCTCGCCCCATCCTCCCCTCTGCCATCAGTCAACGACCTAGTACGGGCCATAATCTGGGCACACAAATTATGGAGTTAAACTAAGACTTAATCGACACAGTAATTGAGTCACACAAGAAAAACACCCCTAAATTCCCAATACACCCACGCTCTCACGTATCTAAGACTTTGGTTATTTTATAGGCCAACTGCATGTAATATTGTATACCGTGGATGTTGGACATAAAAATAAAAATACCGTGGTTGATGCCGTTTTTCTCTGATACCATCTTAATCTGTCATGCCCCGGGAATAGTTTTAAAGCGGAAAATGCCGTAGATTTTGGAATCTTATCCGGACCAAATTAGAGTCCAAAATAAAACAATCAATAATTTTACCCCAATCGACAAATTTAGTGGTCCCGACCACTGTGCCAAAAAATTTATTCTGTTCCAAAATACTGGAACCACCTCCGATGTCCAAATTGTCGCACCGATCGTTAAACTGATCAAAACTATGCCTCGCATAACTTTGCCGTTGTTCGGATGTGGACAGACAGTCCAGCGGATCTCATACTGCGACAACCGAACACTCGGAAGATAAAAATGCACTTAAAATATTCCTAACATTAACGGATAGGAAAAATCATGCAAAACACAAAATTACAGAAAAAAGGGAATTTTACAGGTGTACCGTAAGCAACAGACAAAGCCCCAGTGGTGAAGTAAAAGACCGGACTCAAAAACGGTACCCTGCTGTCCCAAAACAACGAACCGAAAAACCTCCGCATCAAAAACCTCTCCGGTTGCGAAATTGTCCTCCCCCGACACGATCCAACTGTTGACGAGGCAACGGACGAAAAATCGGGCTCGTACCGTTGCCTTGACGAAGTCCGCAACGGAAAACAACCAAGTGGAAGGTCACCTGACGGAAAACGAAACCAACTCCGTCAACCCAAAAATCTGCCCAAAAAACACGTCGTCGTCATCGGCGGCCTGGTAGGGCGCGGCGTGCGCGTGCGGACAGCACAACGCAGCGGCGGCGGCCTGACAGGGCGCGGCCCAGGGCAGCATGGCCCTGCGGCGAGCAGGCGCGCGTGGGTAGCCTGACTGCTGCGCGCGGCAGTGCGGCACGGCCATAGCAGCGCGCGGGTTGCGCGCCTCTGCAGCGCACGGTGGCGTGCCTAGCTGAGCGTGCGGCGGCAGCTTGGCCAGGGCATCCTGTGGCGGCGGCGGCTTGGCTAGGGCATCCTGCGGCGGCGTGGGCTCGGCTAGGGCACCAAGCGGCGGCGAATCCACCGTCAACGACATACGGCTCCGCCCAACGACTCCGCCAACCACCTCTCCGGTCCGATGAAAAACCCAACGAAACGAGCGAAAACCAACGAACGAAACCAACGAACGAAAATCAACTAATTAACCTTGCATCGACGGAGAAGGCTAAGCGACACCGATCTCTGGTGGTGTTTCCAATTTCGGTCTCCGGCACGCACAACGAGGAAAAAGAAGAAATTTAATCTTTAAAAATCTTTTTGAGAATAAACAAAAATTAGGGTTTTCTCTTTTATTTTTGTGTACGTATGACTTTCCCAAATCCTTTGATATTTATAACAAATTTTTATCACTTTTTCTCGATAAGCGTGCCAAACCTCCGAAACGTCCCATAGCCACTAGTACGGATCTTGATACTCCAAAAAACTTAACAGGTATAAAAAAATCCCGAAACTTACCTTTTCGGACCCGCTAACATCAAAACTTCATTCCGGAAGATCCGTAAGTCAGATTTTCAATCCGATCGCACCGCCGTTCTCCGTTCAACGATCTCTACAACGTTACGGCACTAACAACACGAAATTCCACACGAAACCAAAGCCAAAAATTTACCTAAAAACTAACCTTATTCCAAAAACACAAAACTAAAAGTCAGTGTTATTACATCACAGTTTTTAAATACGGTGAACCATTCACCGCATTTATAGATTTTACAAATTATGAAATCCTAATAAAGCGGTGAATGGTTCACCGCTTTTAAAAGCTTTAGACCCGATCCCTTCTTCTTTCTTCCCCACGCAACTCCATGTGATATCCGCTGGTTTAAAATACTGTGGTTCCGTTCTTGGGACCACTTTTGGGTTCTCTATTTCGCGCTTCGTTTCGGAGGTCCGGGAGGGGGGGACTAATAATTCTTTGTTTCTGGACAGATCGTCGGGGCTCGCGAGTATTTTTAGTCAATAAAGCTCGCGAAACGGAGACCGCCGGCGAAATCGGTTTTGGATTCCGACTCCGGAATCTCCCGGAATAAATTCCAGAAGGTGGCGGTTGGTTCTGGCGACCAACGCGGGGTACCAGGCAGACCGGAACCCGGTTCGAACCCGACCTTTTGGTTTTGGTTTATTTTGACTTGAAACGGGTTCATTTCCTTTCCCCTTTTCTGATCGCTCGGGCTTATATCTATCTCAACTTCCCTCATTCTAGGGTACGACACCCGAGCGCGGACGAGGAGCAGACTTTCCCCCCCCCCCAACCGTACCCTCTTCCTCACCGATCGTGCGGAGGATCCAAGCGGCGAGACCAAGGAAGGAGAGGGAGACGACCCCACATCCCTTGTAGCCGAACTCGCGGGATCGGATCACCCTTCCCTCCGGCAACCGAGGTGAGCACGTTAGGGTTTTATTTTCTTGCTTTTCGGTACGAGGTTTTCCTTTGTTCGTCGGTGTTGCGGGCGATACGGGATGTCGAACGGGAGGCCGCCGCCGCCGTTGTTAAACGGGAGGCTGCCGCCGCCGTTGTCGTGTCCACGGGGTCGTCGCCGCAGTCGCCGGAGTCGCGGGATCGCGATCGGAGCCGAAAAAGGGGGGGGGCCGTACTGTTCCTAGGGCAAACCCTGGCCGCGGTCCACCGCGCCGGCGTGCACCCGGCGCACGTGTCCGCGGCCCGGGACCGCGAACCCGGCGCACGGAAGGGTGCGCCAGGCCGCGCGGTCCACCGGGCCGGCGGGCACCCGGCACACGCCCCAGCGGCCTGGGACCGCAGACCCGGCGCACGGGTGGGTGCGCCAGGCCGCACGGTGCACGACATCAGTCGTGCACCCGGTGCTCGTCGCGCAGCGGGGGAGGCGATGAACCCGGTGCGCGCCTCCACCCGTGCGCGGCCCGGCCCAAGCCGCGGCGGTCCACCGCCTACAGCGTGCTCCCGGCCCGCGCCGCGGCCGCCTGCTGCCGTGAACCCGGTCCACGCCTGGTTTCGTGCACCAGGGTTCAGAAAAGGAGTCCAGGAGCTCCGTTTGTGGCCCGTTTCGCCCCGTTTTTGAGTGTTTTTAACCACGACGATGGTTTTTAACAAATAACTTTTATTGTAGCTGTTCGGGCGCACGGCGAGGGTACTTCTTTTTGTTGGAGCTCCCGCACGTTTTCTCCTTCGTGTTTAAGGTGGGTTCCTTTGAGACCAAGTATAGACTCGGTATTCTGTGTTAGTCGTTTAACTGCATATTTGTATTACTAATGCTGACGGTCTCTATGTTTGCGATATTATCCTGTATTTCGGGTTTTTGTGCTCGTGGTTGCGACACGCGCACCCGCGGTCTGGCCACCGCAAAGGGTGCTCTTTTCCGGGAAAGCGGTCTTCGACCCGTGTTAACCCACAAGGTGAAGTGGTGGGGGCCCCCGTAGGTGTGGGGTTTGAGGCATCAAAAGGTGGGGGAAAAAGGTGCGACCTGTCGGGACAGGCATCCGACGAGGTCAGGTGCCCCAAGGTGTGAGCGGTGCGATCCGTCGGGATAGGTGCCCGACGAGATCAAGGTGTATAGGTGTTACAGGCATTACAGATTTTGCAGGTGTTACATGTGTTCGCGTGTCACTCTTCCAGTGAGTCGAGTGGTTGCTCCGGATAGTCTTACTGTTGGGTTTGGCTTTCTTTCCTGCTTATTATTATTATCGCATGTCGCTGACTACCCACTCCGTGACAGGTTCTTCCAGGGGTGAGCGGTAGACGACGGTGAGGTCGAGACGGGAGTGGTCGGGCTGTGAGGAGCCCTAGTCTGTATCTCCTTTTACGTTTTCCTTGCATTTCATTTGATACTGTAGACTACGGTGTGGTTCGCGATACCCTTGTGGGGTCGGTGTGGATGTTGATTCCCGGTGCTCCGGATTTGATATTATGTTTCCTTTATTCGCCCGTTTGGCCGTTTTTCCAAAACAAAGTAACAAAAAAAGAAAAAGGAATTTCTAAACCGTTTTCAAAACCTCGGGTCGTGTGGACCTGTTTCCAAACCCTGTGGTTTTATGAGATTTCTAAACCGTTTTCAAAACCTCGGGTCGTGTGGACCTGTTTCCAAACCCTGTGGATTTATGGCATCTTTTCAAACCGCTTTCAAAACCTTGGGTCGTGTGGGCCTGTTTTTCAAAACTGTGAGTTTATCCTTTCAACTTGATTGGCGGCGGGCACCCTGTTTAGTTTACATTGTTGATTGAATACTCGAACTGTTGTGGTTAACTGAATGCTTGAGTTGAGATGTTGTAATAGCCGCGACGCCGTGCATATACAGAGGAGACTCTGCCCGATTTTCGAGTAAATCTGTATATGCGGCGGGTCTGGGCACGTGCCGGGGAAGACTGAATTACAAAAAGAAAAAAAAAAAAAAAAAAAAATTTAAGGAACTTAATCAAACAACTCTTTCTTTTCCGCTGAGCGAAACCCCCGGGGCGTGACAGATTAAGATGGTATCAGAGAGGTTTTCTTTTAATCACAACAGTGAAGGTCCAACATCCACGGTAATACCACACGTAGCTTCGAGTAAATGAAATGTGTAGGACATAGGGGGTAGGACGTGAGTGATCGGGGGAGGGAAGGGGAAAAAAAATGTAGTTTCTTCTCTCTCGATACAGGGACGTTGTTCTAGCAGGGTCTAGGACTGATGTTTGTTTTTGGTTGTATGTGTGTACAGAAAATGGTTCGAACCAGAGCGTCGGCCGGGGACGAAGGGGCGGATGCGACGGCATCGGTGGCCGCTGAGAACCAACTCTTGCGGCAGCAACTGCAAGAGATGGCGGGAAATCTGGCGACGCTCACCGACCATGTGCGTCAGTTGACGCAGCGGCTTCCGGCCGCGACGGCGACGGTCGCACCGGGCCCCCCTCAGGGGCCAGCCGCGCCAGCAGCAGCGCCGCAAGTGACGGGGACTGGGGCAGGAATGGCCCCTCCATCGATAGCAGCGACCGGGACAGCGCCAGCCCAGGCGACGACGCCTGTAGCAGCACCCCCAGCAGCGTCCACGGCACCAGCTCCGGGGGCCCTTGGCGGGGGTACCTCGGGGGAAGACATTGGTGGCACCCGTTCCTGTTGTGGCCGCCGCTGCCGCGGGGGAGGGGGCAGCTTCACTAACAGAGCGGGAGCGGGTACGAGCCAACCTGGCGGATTTCAAGAAATATGATCCACCCGTGTTCGAGGGAGAAACGACCGACCCTTGGGTCGTCGAGGATTGGGTTGGATCGATGGAAAAGCTTTTTGAAGATTTGCTCATGGAGGACTGTGAGCGGGTTCCCCTAGCGGTCCACTACCTGGGGGGAAATGCCCGTTTATGGTGGAAGACGGTGCGCCCCGACCCAACCAAGGGCACCGTGCTGCCATCATGGACGACGTTTAAGCAGGAGCTGTTTGGGGCTTTTTTTACCAACAGCGTCAAAAAGAAACTGGAGGACGACTTAAATCACATCCAGCAGGGGAGCAAGACGGTTATGGAATACCAGCGCGGTTTTGTGCGATTGGCGAACTGCGTCCCTTTCGTCATAAGGGACGAAGCCCACAAGGCGCAACTTTTCGTGGATGGATTACGGAGTGATATCTTCCAGGTGGTACAGGCGGCCGATTTGCACACGTTCCAACAAGTCGTCGACCGGGCCACGGTGGTCGAGCGCGGGTTCGCAGTTACACGCGCCAAGAGGGAAGCCCCGGTACGGCACGAGGAAAAGAAGCGGCAACAACCGTACGTTGGGGGGGGTTCTTACAGTGGGAACCGGCCCCCCAAGCGGTGGAGACCACAGTCGGGGACCCGGAGCGCACCTGCAGGAGGACCGAGGCCGGGGGACAGGCCTTGCGTAATCTGCGGGGGGGGACATCAAGTGCTGGACTGCCCCCAGAGAGTCGATCATTGCTTCCGTTGCGGCAAGCAGGGGCACTTCCGCCGCAACTGCCCCTTAACCTTGGGACCAGCCTCCTCTACTGCATCCACGCCTTCTACACAGTTCTCAGGGCGGGGGAAAGCTCCTATGGGGTCGACCTCTAGGCCTCCGGCGGCGCGTCGCGAGGAGACAAGCCAACCTCAACCGGGAGGGCGAGTATATTCAATGACCCACCAAGAGGCGGACCGGCCGGAGGACATGCTTGCAGGTATTACTTCTGTTTCAAATTCTCGAGCTAGAACCCTCTTTGATACCGGAGCAACACACTCGTTCATTTCTTGTGATTACGTGTTTATGCATGACCTTGGGGAGACACCTCTCCAAAACCGATTAACGGTCCAGACAGCGGGTGGGACACTGGAGGCGACCAGCTTAGTGGCCACCTGCCCAGTTATGTTAGGGCGACTGCCTTGCCCTTGGGACTTGGTGGTAATTCCCCTGAAGGAGTACGACATTGTTTTGGGCATGGATTGGCTCTCAAGGTACCAGGCGCTCATTGACTGCGAGAAACGGATGGTGCAGCTTCAAGAACCCAGCTTCCCTAAGAACGCGTATTTGGCGTGCAAGAGCATCTCCTTCCCAGCGGTCATCTCGGCGGCACGAGCCAGGAGGTTGGTGGAAGGTGGGTGTGTGGCCTACTTGGCATCGGTAGACATGGCCGCCCGACCCTCGGGGGTGCCGTCAGACATCCCGGTAGTGCGGGACTTTCCCGATGTTTTCCCGACGGAATTACCCGGGATGCCCCCCGAGCGAGAGGTGGTGTTCCCGATTGAACTGCTACCCGGGCACGCAGCCGATACGAAGGCGCCGTACCGAATGGCTTTCGCGGAGTTGAAAGAGCTCAAGGCGCAGCTGGAGGATCTCTTGGACAAAGGGTTCATCAGACCGAGTGTGTCACCCTGGGGCGCACCGGTACTCTTTGTGCGGAAGAAGGACGGAAGCCTACGACTCTGCATCGACTACAGAGGGATAAACAAAGTTACAGTGAAGAACAAGTACCCCCTGCCTAGAATCGACGATCTCTTCGACCAACTGCGGGGAGCGACGGTCTTCTCAAAGATTGATCTGCAATCGGGCTACCATCAGCTTCGGGTTCGAAACGAGGACATTCCAAGGACCGCCTTCCGGACCCGGTATGGCCACTACGAATTTACAGTTATGCCCTTCGGGCTTACGAACGCCCCCGCCGTCTTCATGGATATGATGAACCGGATTTTTAAGCCCTTCCTAGATCGGTTCGTGGTGGTCTTCATCGACGACATACTGATCTATTCACCCACCGACGGGGAGCACGAACAACATCTACGGATGATCCTCCAGACCCTCAGGGACCACGAGTTGTTCGCTAAGCTCAAGAAGTGCGAGTTCTGGCTACGCGAGGTGGGCTTTTTAGGACATGTGATCTCGGCAAAAGGAATCGCCGTGGATCCCAAGAAGGTGGAATCCGTGACAGCCTGGCAGCCGCCAACTACGGTAACGGAGATCCGCAGTTTCTTGGGCCTCGCTGGGTACTACCGACGCTTTGTCGAGGGCTTCTCGAAGATAGCCGCCCCCCTGAACCGGTTGACTAGGAAAGGAGAAAAGTTTGTGTGGTCGACACAATGCCAGGAGAGCTTCGAAGAACTTAAAAGAAGGCTAACCAGGGCACCAATTCTCGTACTACCAACACCCGAAGAGGATTATGAAGTGTACTGCGATGCATCGAGGATCGGCCCTTGGGGGTGTATTGATGCAACAGGGAAAAGTAATAGCCTATGCTTCCAGGCAGCTGAAAGATTACGAGAAGAATTATCCGATACACGATTTGGAACTGGCTTGCAGTGGTCTTTGTTTTGAAGTTATGGAGACACTACCTCTTTGGTGTCCACTGTAACGTTTTCTCTGACCACCAAAGCCTTAAGTACCTGTTCACCCAGAAGGAAACTAAACCTGCGACAGAGGCGGTGGCTCGAACTACTGAAGGACTACGATCTAACGATCCAGTACCACCCCGGGAAAGCAAACGTAGTGGCGGACGCTTTGAGCAGGAAGGGGCAACCAGAAGAGGCGACGGCACGCGCGATAACTGAGCAGAGCACCTTGATCGCGGAGTTCTCGCGATTGAAGTTGGAGGTGGTACCAATGGGCACAGTCGCACAGCTGTTGGCCTTGGTGGTAAAGCGACGCTGTTCGAGAGAATTCGAGGGGGACAACAGGCGGACTCGTACTTGCAGCTCATACGAGACAAGATCTCGCCGGATCAAGGAGGTGACTTTTCCGTGGAAGAGGACGACACTTTACGGTTCCGCGGGCGGATCTGCGTGCCGGATACCCCGGAATTGAAGGAGGAAATCCTAGCTGAGGCACACCGCGCCCCTTATGCGGCACATCCGGGGGGTACAAAGATGTACAGGGACCTCAAGCAGACTTTTTGGTGGCCCAAGCTGAAGGGGGATGTGACTCGTCACGTTGCGCATTGCCTGGTTTGTCAGCAGATAAAGGCAGGCATCAGCGGCCGGCGGGAAAGCTACAACCATTACCCGTACCGGAGTGGAAGTGGGATCAGATCACCATGGACTTCGTCACTGGATTCCCACGTTCACAGCAGGGGCACGACACAATCTGGGTCATTGTTGACCGGCTAACCAAGTCAGCGCACTTCCTGCCCATTCACACCAATCTGGACCAGAGAGCGATTAGCCCAAGTCTACCTCAGCGAGATTGTGAGACTGCATGGAGTGCCGGCATCGATCACATCGGATAGAGACACACGTTTTGTTTCGAAGTTTTGGCAGAGCCTACAGCAGGCCTTGGGGACCAAATTACAGTTCAGCACGGCCTTCCACCCCCAAACGGACGGACAGTCGGAGCGAGTGATACAAGACGCTGGAGGCCTGCTGCGAGCCTGTGTGCTAGATTGGGGGATCGGTTGGGAGCGTTACCTGCCCCTCGTCGAATTCGCCTACAACAACAGCTACCAGGCCAGCATCCAGATGGCACCCTACGAGGCCTTGTACGGCAGACGCTGCCGATCCCCGATCTGTTGGGACGACTTGGGAGAACGGAAGTTCTTGGGACCCGACTTGGTGGAAGAAACTGAAGAGAAGGTACGCCTTATCAGGAAACGCCTACTGACCGCCCAGAGCCGGCAAAAGAGCTACGCGGATCGGAGACGCCGGGACCTAGAATTCCAGGTGGGAGAACACGTGTTTCTGCGGGTCTCGCCGTCCAGAGGAATCAAACGCTTCGGGCTGAAAGGCAAGCTGAGCCCACGGTTTGTGGGGCCGTTCGAGATCCTGGAGCGCATTGGCCCAGTGGCTTACCGCCTCGCCCTACCGCCGAACCTCAGCCGGGTCCACGACGTGTTCCACGTTTCGATGCTCAAGAAATACCTCCCCGACCCAACGCATGTCCTGGACGTCTCGACACTCGAACTGAAGGAGGACCTAAGCTTCGAGGAAGCCCGGTGCGAATCCTAGCAAGAGAGAGCAAGACGCTCCGAAACCGAGTCATCCCCTACGTAAAGGTGCTCTGGAACAACCACGAGGAGCGGGAAGCGACGTGGGAGCTGGAATCCAAGATGAGGGAGGGCTATCCCTATCTTTTCACGCGAACCAGGATTGAGTTTCGAGGACGAAACTCGTTTTTAAAAGGTGAGTGGTGTGATATCCGCTGGTTTAAAATACTGTGGTTCCGTTCTTGGGACCACTTTTGGGTTCTCTATTTCGCGCTTCGTTTCGGGAGGTCGGGAGGGGGGGACTAATAATCTTTGTTTCTGGACAGATCGTCGGGGCTCGCGAGTATTTTTAGTCAATAAAGCTCGCGAAACGGAGACCGCCGGCGAAATCGGTTTTGGATTCCGACCTCCGGAATCTCCCGGACATAAATTCCAGAAGGTGGCGGTTGGTTCTGGCGACCAACGCGGGGTACCAGGCAGACCGGAAACCCGGTCGAACCCCGACCTTTTGGTTTTGGTTTATTTTGACTTGAAACGGGTTCATTTCCTTTCCCCTTTTCTGATCGCTCGGGCTTATATCTATCTCAAACTTCCCTCATTCTAGGGTCGACACCCGAGCGCGGACGAGGAGCAGACTTTTCCCCACCCCCCCAACCGTACCCTCTTCCTCACCGATCGTGCGGAGGATCCAAGCGGCGAGACCAAGGAAGGAGAGGGAGACGACCTCACATCCTTGTAGCGAACTCGCGGGATGGATCACCCTTCCCTCCGGCAACCGAGGTGAGCACGTTAGGGTTTTATTTTCTTGCTTTTCGGTACGAGGTTTTCCTTTGTTCGTCGGTGTTGCGGGCGATTGGGATGTCGAACGGGAGGCCGCCGCCGCCGTGTTAAACGGGAGGCTGCCGCCGCCGTTGTCGTGTCCCGGGGTCGTCGCCGCAGTCGCCGGGGTCGCGGGATCGCGATCGGCGCAGAAAAAGGGGGGGGCCGTACTGTTATGGGCAACCCCTGGCCGCGGTCCACCGCGCCGGCGTGCACCGACGCACGTGTCCGCGGCCCGGGACCGCGAACCCGGCGCACGGAAGGGTGCGCAGGCCGCGCGGTCCACCGGGCCGGCGGGCACCGGCACACGCCCCAGCGGCCTGGGACCGCACGACCCGGCGCACGGGTGGTGCGCCAGGCCGCACGTGCACGACCTCAGTCGTGCCCCGGTGTCCTCGAGTCGCGCAGTGGGGAGGCGATGAACCCGTGCGGCATCCACCCGTGCGCGGCCCGGCCCAAGCCGCGGCGGGTCCACCGCCTACAGCGTGCTCCGGGCACGCGCGCCGCGGCCGCTGCTGCCGTGAACCGGTCCACGCCTGGTTCGTGCACCAGGGTTCAGAAAAGGAGTCCAGGAGCTCCGTTTTGGCCCGTTTCGCCCCGTTTTTGAGTGTTTTTAACCACGCCGAATGGTTTTAACAAAAACTTTTATGTAGCTGTTCGGGGCGAGGCGAGGGGTACTTCTTTTGTTGGAGCTCCAGCAAGTTTTCTCCCGTGTTTAAGATGTGGGTTCCTTTGAGGACCAAGTATAGACTCGGTATTCTGTGTTAGTCGTTTAACTGCATATTTGTATTACTATGCTGAGGTCTCTATGTTGTTGCGATATATCCTGTATTTCGGGTTTTTGTGCTCGTGGTCGCGACACGCGCACCGCGGTCTGGCCACCGCAAGGGTGCTCTTTTCCGGGGGGACAAGCGGTCTTCGACCGTGTTAACCCACCAGGTGAAGTGGTGGGGGCCCCCGTAGGTGTGGGGTTTGAGGCTCAAAAGGGGGGGGCAAAGGTGCGACCCGTCGGGGACAGGCATCGCGACGAGGTCAGGTGCCCCCAAGGTGTGACGGTGCGATCCGTCGGGTAGGTGCCGACGAGATC
>CM055067.1:10327090-10351228 GCA_029204045.2 Tillandsia leiboldiana | reverse complement strand
GGCGGAAGAAGGACGGAAGCCTACGACTATGCATCGATACAGCGGGATATAAACAAAGTTTCAGAGACAGAAGAACAAGTACCCCCTTGCTAGAATACGACGATCTCTTCGACCAAAGAGCGGGGGAGCGACGGTCTCTCAAAGATTGATCTGCAATCGGGCTACCATCACTTCGGTTCGAAACGAGGACATTCCAAGGACCGCCTTCCGGACCCGGTATGCCACTACGAATTTACAGTTATGCCGTCGGGCTTACGAACGCCCCCGCCGTCTTCATGGATAGGATGACCGGATTTTTAAGCCCTTCCTAGATCGGTTTCGTGGTGGTCTTCATCGACGACATACTGATCTATTCACCCACCGACGGGGAGCACGAACAACATCTACGGATGATCCTCCAGACCCTCAGGGACCAACGAGTTGTTCGCTAGCTCAAGAAGTGCGAGTTCTGGCTACGCGAGGTGGGCTTTTTAGGACATGTGATCTCGGCAAAAGGAAATCGCCGTGGATCCCAAGAAGGTGGAATCCGTGACAGCCTGGCAGCCGCCAACTACGGTAACGGAGATCCGCAGTTTCTTGGGCCTCGCTGGGTACTACCGACGCTTTGTCGAGGGCTTCTCGAAGATAGCCGCCCCCCTGAACCGGTTGACTAGGAAAGGAGAAAGTTTGTGGTGGTCGACACAATGCCAGGAGAGCTTCGAAGAACTTAAAAGAAGCTAACCAGGGCACCAATTCTCGTACTACAACACCCGAAGAGGATTATGAAGTGTACTGCGATGCATCGAGGATCGGCCTTGGGGGTGTATTGATGCAACAGGGAAAAGTAATAGCCTATGCTTCCAGGCAGCTGAAAGATTACGAGAAGAATTATCCGATACACGATTTGGAACTGGCTGCAGTGGTCTTTGTTTTGAAGTTATGGAGACACTACCTCTTTGGTGTCCACTGTAACGTTTTCCTCTGACCACCAAAGCCTTAAGTACCTGTTCACCCAGAAGGAACTAAACCTGCGACAGAGGCGGTGGCTCGAACTACTGAAGGACTACGATCTAACGATCCAGTACCACCCCGGGAAGCAAACGTAGTGGCGGACGCTTTGAGCAGGAAGGGGGCAAACCAGAAGAGGCGACGGCACGCGCGATAACTGAGCAGAGCACCTTGATCGCGGAGTTCTCGCGATTGAAGTTGGAGGTGGTACCAATGGGCACAGTCGCACAGCTGTTGGCCTTGGTGGTAAAGCCGACGCTGTTCGAGAGAATTCGAGGGGGACAACAGGCGGACTCGTACTTGCAGCTCATACGAGACAAGATCTCGCCGGATCAAGGAGGTGACTTTTCCGTGGAAGAGGACGACACTTTACGGTTCCGCGGGCGGATCTGCGTGCCGGATACCCCGGAATTGAAGGAGGAAATCCTAGCTGAGGCACACCGCGCCCCTTATGCGGCACATCCGGGGGTACAAAGATGTACAGGGACCTCAAGCAGACTTTGTTGGTGGCCCAAGCTGAAGGGGGATGTGACTCGTCACGTTGCGCATTGCCTGGTTTGTCAGCAGATAAAGGCAGAGCATCAGCGGCCGGCGGGAAAGCTACAACCATTACCCGTACCGGAGTGGAAGTGGGATCAGATCACCATGGACTTCGTCACTGGATTCCCACGTTCACAGCAGGGGCACGACACAATCTGGGTCATTGTTGACCGGCTAACCAAGTCAGCGCACTTCCTGCCCATTCACACAACTCTGGACCAGAGAGCGATTAGCCCAAGTCTACCTCAGCGAGATTGTGAGACTGCATGGAGTGCCGGCATCGATCACATCGGATAGAGACACACGTTTTGTTTCGAAGTTTTGGCAGAGCCTACAGCAGGCCTTGGGGACCAAATTACAGTTCAGCACGGCCTTCCACCCCCAAACGGACGGACAGTCGGAGCGAGTGATACAGACGCTGGAGGACCTGCTGCGAGCCTGTGTGCTAGATTGGGGGATCGGTTGGGAGCGTTACCTGCCCCTCGCGAATTCGCCTACAACAACAGCTACCAGGCCAGCATCCAGATGGCACCCTACGAGGCCTTGTACGGCAGACGCTGCCGATCCCCGATCTGTTGGGACGACTTGGGAGAACGGAAGTTCTTGGGACCCGACTTGGTGGAAGAAACTGAAGAGAAGGTACGCCTTATCAGGAAACGCCTACTGACCGCCCAGAGCCGGCAAAAGAGCTACGCGGATCGGAGACGCCGGGACCTAGAATTCCAGGTGGGAGAACACGTGTTTCTGCGGGTCTCGCCGTCCAGAGGAATCAAACGCTTCGGGCTGAAAGGCAAGCTGAGCCCACGGTTTGTGGGGCCGTTCGAGATCCTGGAGCGCATTGGCCCAGTGGCTTACCGCCTCGCCCTACCGCCGAACCTCAGCCGGGTCCACGACGTGTTCCACGTTTCGATGCTCAAGAAATACCTCCCCGACCCAACGCATGTCCTGGACGTCTCGACACTCGAACTGAAGGAGGACCTAAGCTTCGAGGAAGCCCCGGTGCGAATCCTAGCAAGAGAGAGCAAGACGCTCCGAAACCGAGTCATCCCCTACGTAAAGGTGCTCTGGAACAACCACGAGGAGCGGGAAGCGACGTGGGAGCTGGAATCCAAGATGAGGGAGGGCTATCCCTATCTTTTCACCGCGAACCAGGATTGAGTTTCGAGGACGAAACTCGTTTTTAAAAGGTGAGTGGTGTGATATCCGCTGGTTTAAAATACTGTGGTTCCGTTCTTGGGACCACTTTTGGGTTCTCTATTTCGCGCTTCGTTTCGGAGGTCCGGGAGGGGGGGACTAATAATTCTTTGTTTCTGGACAGATCGTCGGGGCTCGCGAGTATTTTTAGTCAATAAAGCTCGCGAAACGGAGACCGCCGGCGAAATCGGTTTTGGATTCCGACTCCGGAATCTCCCGGAATAAATTCCAGAAGGTGGCGGTTGGTTCTGGCGACCAACGCGGGGTACCAGGCAGACCGGAACCCGGTTCGAACCCGACCTTTTGGTTTTGGTTTATTTTGACTTGAAACGGGTTCATTTCCTTTCCCCTTTTCTGATCGCTCGGGCTTATATCTATCTCAACTTCCCTCATTCTAGGGTACGACACCCGAGCGCGGACGAGGAGCAGACTTTTCCCCCCCCCCAACCGTACCCTCTTCCTCACCGATCGTGCGGAGGATCCAAGCGGCGAGACCAAGGAAGGAGAGGGAGACGACCCCACATCCCTTGTAGCCGAACTCGCGGGATCGGATCACCCTTCCCTCCGGCAACCGAGGTGAGCACGTTAGGGTTTTATTTTCTTGCTTTTCGGTACGAGGTTTCCTTTGTTCGTCGGTGTTGCGGGCGATACGGGATGTCGAACGGGAGGCCGCCGCCGCCGTTGTTAAACGGGAGGCTGCCGCCGCCGTTGTCGTGTCCACGGGGTCGTCGCCGCAGTCGCCGGAGTCGCGGGATCGCGATCGGAGCCGAAAAAGGGGGGGGGCCGTACTGTTCCTAGGGCAACCCTGGCCGCGGTCCACCGCGCCGGCGTGCACCCGACGCACGTGTCCGCGGCCCGGGACCGCGAACCCGGCGCACGGAAGGGTGCGCCAGGCCGCGCGGTCCACCGGGCCGGCGGGCACCCGGCACACGCCCCAGCGGCCTGGGACCGCAGACCCGGCGCACGGGTGGGTGCGCCAGGCCGCACGGTGCACGACATCAGTCGTGCACCCGGTGCTCGTCGCGCAGCGGGGGAGGCGATGAACCCGGTGCGCGCCTCCACCCGTGCGCGGCCCGGCCCAAGCCGCGGCGGTCCACCGCCTACAGCGTGCTCCCGGCCCGCGCCGCGGCCGCCTGCTGCCGGTGAACCCGGTCCACGCCTGGTTTCGTGCACAGGGTTCAGAAAATGGAGTCCAGGAGCTCCGTTTGTGGCCCGTTTCGCCCCGTTTTTGAGTGTTTTTAACCACGACGATGGTTTTTAACAAATAACTTTTATTGTAGCTGTTCGGGCGCACGGCGAGGGTACTTCTTTTTGTTGGAGCTCCCGCACGTTTTCTCCTTCGTGTTTAAGGTGGGTTCCTTTGAGACCAAGTATAGACTCGGTATTCTGTGTTAGTCGTTTAACTGCATATTTGTATTACTAATGCTGACGGTCTCTATGTTTGCGATATTATCCTGTATTTCGGGTTTTTGTGCTCGTGGTTGCGACACGCGCACCCGCGGTCTGGCCACCGCAAAGGGTGCTCTTTTCCGGGAAAGCGGTCTTCGACCCGTGTTAACCCACAAGGTGAAGTGGTGGGGGCCCCCGTAGGTGTGGGGTTTGAGGCATCAAAAGGTGGGGGAAAAAGGTGCGACCTGTCGGGACAGGCATCCGACGAGGTCAGGTGCCCCAAGGTGTGAGCGGTGCGATCCGTCGGGATAGGTGCCCGACGAGATCAAGGTGTATAGGTGTTACAGGCATTACAGATTTTGCAGGTGTTACATGTGTTCGCGTGTCACTCTTCCAGTGAGTCGAGTGGTTGCTCCGGATAGTCTTACTGTTGGGTTTGGCTTTCTTTCCTGCTTATTATTATTATCGCATGTCGCTGACTACCCACTCCGTGACAGGTTCTTCCAGGGGTGAGCGGTAGACGACGGTGAGGTCGAGACGGGAGTGGTCGGGCTGTGAGGAGCCCTAGTCTGTATCTCCTTTTACGTTTTCCTTGCATTTCATTTGATACTGTAGACTACGGTGTGGTTCGCGATACCCTTGTGGGGTCGGTGTGGATGTTGATTCCCGGTGCTCCGGATTTGATATTATGTTTCCTTTATTCGCCCGTTTGGCCGTTTTTCCAAAACAAAGTAACAAAAAAAAGAAAAAGGAATTTCTAAACCGTTTTCAAAACCTCGGGTCGTGTGGACCTGTTTCCAAACCCTGTGGTTTTATGAGATTTCTAAACCGTTTTCAAAACCTCGGGTCGTGTGGACCTGTTTCCAAACCCTGTGGATTTATGGCATCTTTTCAAACCGCTTTCAAAACCTTGGGTCGTGTGGGCCTGTTTTTCAAAACTGTGAGTTTATCCTTTCAACTTGATTGGCGGCGGGCACCCTGTTTAGTTTACATTGTTGATTGAATACTCGAACTGTTGTGGTTAACTGAATGCTTGAGTTGAGATGTTGTAATAGCCGCGACGCCGTGCATATACAGAGGAGACTCTGCCCGATTTTCGAGTAAATCTGTATATGCGGCGGGTCTGGGCACGTGCCGGGGAAGACTGAATTACAAAAAGAAAAAAAAAAAAAAAAATTTAAGGAACTTAATCAAACAACTCTTTCTTTTCCGCTGAGCGAAACCCCCGGGGCGTGACACTCCATCTCTTTCACCTGATACATCCACCCCTCTCTCTCTACCCGAATGCATTGTCGTAAAGTTTGTGATTGATGTATTTGTTGATATATTATGTTGTAATCGATATTTCTTCCCTGTAGACTCTCTCTCTCTTTCTATCCGATGCATCTACCCCTATTTCTCTCCCTCTCTCTCTATCCGAATGCATTGTCGTGAATTTTGTGATTAATGTATTTATTGATATATTATGTTGTAATCGATATATTTGTTGTCAAATGTTGAATTTGAAATGTATGAAAAATTCTCAATATGTACTGATAGTTTTTTTTTTCAAAAATTAAATTTTGAGAAGGTAAAAGGGTTAAAAGTGGTGAACCAGTCGCCGCTTTTCAAGAAAGCGATGAATGGTCCATCGCATTTAGGTCCCCCAGTCGTCACAAGCATATTTTTACAAATAATTATTTGAAAGGTCTATTTTTACAAAAAAATTTGTTAGGGAGTGTTGGGGCCAAAAAGTGGATGGCATACGTTGCGTGCTGTATTCTTACGCGACTGAGACCGGTCTCGATCGAGACGCGAGCCTTCTTCTTTTGACTCATTCTCCGGTCGGCTGATGACTGTCGGCCGACGTCATCCACCACGTATCATTCCATTAAGTGGCGAAAAATCTGGTATCAACATGGAGGTTTGTTTTGTAAATAACTCGAATACCTCGGTAGTTGCGTTCATTTTATTTTTTTATTATACACGCTAAACTTGCAGCCAAATCATATTTAATGTTAGGATTTGATTAGATTTGTAGTTGAATCCTAGTTGGATTATTAATCTAATATTTAAATTAGTTAGAGATAAGTTTGTTAAGATTTAAATATTAATTAGAATAAAAATATATTTAGACTAAAATTTGAATAGCTTTTGATGTAAGCTATAAATATAGCATATGTGCTATTATTTGACGGAGATGGTCACACCCATGGAGGTGGTGGGGGCTAGAATTTAGCCATATTCATATGGCATGGTCAAGGTGTCCATGATTTTGGATTCACGTACGGATGCGTTCAAAGGAAGAAGTCTTCTGAATTTATAGAAAACGAAAGAAGGGTGAGAGAGATTCAGGATGAGGGTTCGGGTTGAAGCTACTCTATTACAAAAGTGGAGTGGGTGTAATTCTTCTCTTGGTTAATGAATTTTATTTCACCCACATATTTTTTGTTTTGATTTTTCTTCTCTTTGTGGTTGTGTTGGTTCCAGTTATGTTGAGGAGACGGATTTATGGTAAAAGAAATCCGGTTTGATGCTTCCGTTGCGGAAATCCAACACTAGGTGGTACCGGCATGGATTGCGGTACCGGAGTGGGTTACGGATTCATAGAATCTGGTATCGGGGTGAGTACCATATTTCCCAACAATTGGTATCGGAGCCAAAGGTTATCGATCCTTAGGAGAGATCGACATCAGAATACTGGATTATCGATCATCAATGGGGGCGATCATAATTTGATCTCACTAGGCGTGCTGGACTCAAAAGTATGTGATTTTTCGGCTTCAGGTGGAGCTAAGAGGGTCCAAAAGCGAGATCGGATCGTATAGAGATACAATCGCTCAAGGTGGAACGACGGAGAGCTTGATATAGCGATTGAAGACTACAAATTAAATCAAGATGGTGATTGTTAGGATTTGATTAGATTTGTGGTTGAATCCTATAGTTGGATTAAGATTAAAATTTAAATCGGTTAGAGATAAGTTTGTTAAGATTTAAATATTAATTAGAATAAAAATCCATTTAGACTAGAATTTGGATAGCTTTTGATGTAAGTTATAAATATAGCATATGTGCTATTATTCGATGGTGGTGGTCATACCCATGGAGGTGGTGGGGGCTAGAATTTGGATACACCTATGGAGGCGGTTGGGGCTAGGATTTAGCCACACCCATACGGCATGATCAAGGTGTCCATGATTTTGGATGCACGTACGAGTGCGTTCAAAGAGAGAAGTCTTCTGGGTTTATAGAAGACGAGAGAAGGGTGAGAGAGATTCGGGATGAGGGCTCGGGTTGAATCTACTCTATTATAGAAGATGAGTCGGTGTAATTCTTCTCTTGGTTAATAAATCTTATTTCACCAACATATTTTCTGTTTTGATTTTTTTTTTCTCTTTGTGGTTGTGTTGGTTCTAGTTATGCTGAGGAGACGGGTTTATGATAAAAAAAACTCTATTTGACGCTTCCGTTGCGGAATTCCAACATTAGGCGGTACCGGTGTGGATTGTGGTACCGGAGCAGGTTGCGGATTCACAGAATCTGGTACCGGGGCGAATACCAGATTTCCCAACATTTAAAATAGCTTTTTGCTTCCAAAGGCCTCTCCACATACATTTTGGCGTTCCCATGGCCGGCCTTCGACCACATGTTGCCCTTCTTGGAGCTCTCCAAATCCTTAGCCGAGAGGGGCCTCCGCGTCTCATTCATCTCCACCCCGCACAACATCCAGACTCTCCCACAAATCCCTCCCCCGCCCAGCTTATAAACCTCTTTCACCTGTTGGGTTATATGTAATGTAGATCTAAATAGGGGAAAAAACACCTAGAGGGGGGTGAATAGGTGTAAACGTATAAACACTCAAAAATCGTTGCGATAAAAACCCAATGCGGAAATAAAAATAACACGCAAGATTTTTACGTGGAAAACTCCATCACCGGAGTAAAAAACCACGGGACCGATAACACGGCAGAAATCCACTAGAATTAAAACACGTACAAGGTGATTTACCGTACATACTTACGACTCAACCTTTTCCATACGCTCCTAGAGGATCTTCTCCGCTCGCTCCGCGACGCTTCTCGAATCCACGATCTGCGCCCAACGCCGAATCCACGGCGTCCAACGTCGAATCCACGACGTCCGACCGAATCCACGGTCTGCACCCAATAGCACCCTTCGAATCCACGAACCTGCCTCGCTCCGAATCCACGAGAGCGGTTGAACCTTGAATCCACAAGGACACGCGAATCCACGCGCCGATTTTGGGGAAATCGTTGTTTTTGGGTGGTGATGATCCGCCGAATACTTAGATCAAAGATAGATCGGAAATACCATCTAAGTATTCATTAGTTTGATTCAACTCAAGATGTGAGTATGAAAACCTAGAATCAAACTAATCAATATAGATGAAGAAACATAGAGTATTCTCTAATGATTTCCTTTCTTCTCTATATGTGGATCTAGGCCGTATAAAATGATATATGAAAAAGACGGCTATTTTCCTTTCTGGCCTTATTTGGATTAACCCTAGAAAAAGAGTCATAGGGTCTATTTATAGGTTAGAAACATTTGGAAGGAGATAAGAATCAAAAACCTAACATTTCTGGAATTTTGACGGACGGCGATCCGGATCGGATTTGGGCGATCCGGATTGCAGTAGCAATAAAGACGGTTTCCAGAAAACAAACGTTCAGGATCTGGATCGGAATGCCTGATCTGGATCGTTCATACATTTCAGAAAACTCAACGTTCGGGATCCGGATCATGAGATGCTGCGATCCGGATTGAAGTAATGTATGAAACAACAACCTTCGGGATCCGGATCGCTGGCTCTGATCCGGATCCTGAACCTGTCCGAACACCAGTTTTTGATTTTTATGCAATTAAAAACTCTTCCAGGTGTTTCTACACTACAAGAAGTATTCGGATCACCAATAATCTTTAGTTAAGCATACCTGATCCTTTTGAATTCTTCTTTCTTGAGATTGAGTTAAATGATCCAACTTTCTTCACCTTCAATCTTCAAGACTTGAACCTTTCACGAAACTACGCCAACTCAAATTCCGTAACAATCTCCCCCTTTGGCGGTTTCGTGACAAAACACAGATCCACTAAAGAAAAATCAAAAAGGTATTTTTGTTGCTGTCACCATACAACAAAAATTTACAATGGAGATCCAAAAATTTAAAAACATGAGATAAACTCCTAAAACAGACTCTAGACTTAGACATCTGTACTCTCTGCACAAAGAAATCATTCTTGACAAAAAGAGATCGTTAGATACCTCAAGAATATTTAGCATTCAAAACCTAACAGAGATAGAGTTTATACTCACCATGACATTGAGTAATTCAGATATGTAATAAGATCACAATCAAGCATTGACATATCTTCTAAGCAATAAAATTCCAAATGTCATGACTTTGCTTTGTTAGTAATCAAACAACTTGTTAGTAATAATACATGTCCAAATAGTTAGTCGAATAGTTAGTAGGAACATGCAACAAATCACAAGATAAAAACCAAAGTTGTGATACTTACCTTTCACCAAAGTCAAAGTTGAAATGATACTTACCTTGATGTTCACACATTCGCATCAATCATTGTTCAATCATTGTTCAAGTTCTCTCTAAACTTTCTCCCCCTTTTTGTCACAAATAAAGCCAAAATTACCAAAAATTTAGAGGAGAGTTAAAAATTTCAAAAATTGTTCCGAAATGTAAGAACTAGAACTAAGAGTAAGTCCTAAAAACTGAAACTCCTGCACAAAAAGATTATAAAGAAAGTTAAATCAGTCTGAATCCGAACTAGTGGGATTGGTACAATCCAACTTCTTCAAAATCGCTTGAAGCATTTTTGACATTCTGGAGACCTTTCTTTTCATCTTATGTTGCTCAGAGATAATCTATTTGAGATTTGTAGACACGCTGTCTTGTTCAGCAGACGATCTTCGCTGTTCTTGTCGAAGTGAGGACCCTACATTCGCTTTTGCTGTGTGTCTCCAGGACGTTGAAGGATGTAGTATAGAACCAGACGGTGCATTTTGACTGTGACGCCCCACTTCCCAGGGGGTCACCCATCCTAGAACTACTCTAGCTCTAGCACGCTTAACTCTCATGTTCCTCTTGGATCTTGCTACCATCCAAAATGCTATAGCCGGGTTAGATATTTAGTCCTATTATATCATTTATATATAGGACTAATCCAATTTCCGGGGGTGTTACATTCTTCCCCCCTTTAAGCCCTGACGTCCACGTCAGGCTCAAGCACACTCACAAGCACCAGGCGATGTGAGACTCGTCTCGCTAGCCTTAGCCGACCTTGTAGGGAGCTGCACTCCACCTACAACGGTCATTAGCCGGGGAGCCACACTCTACCCGCTATATAACCCTGGCTCAGCCGAGACTCATCTCACATTTCCGGCTGGTGAATGGCTCTGATACCAACTGTGACGCCCCACTTCCCAGGGGGTCACCCATCCTAGAACTACTCTAGCTCTAGCACGCTTAACTCTCATGTTCCTCTTGGATCTTGCTACCATCCAAAATGCTATAGCCGGGTTAGAGATTTAGTCCTATTACATCATTTATATATAGGACTAATCCAATTTCCGGGGGTGTTACATTGACCTTTAATCCATAGAGATTCTCTAGGGAGAGAGCGAGCTCTGCTGAGGGGTCTATCAATCTGAATTCCAGTTCCCCTCGAATTCTTTCGCCTAGTGTACTGCTTGGTTGTTGAGGAAGATTTCATCAGCTTCTTGTTCTTCAAGTACAACCTATCTTCTTTGTCAATAGCTTTTTGTGCTTGTTCACAAATCTCTTCCCAGTCTTCTTCATCTGATTCTGAATCATTTTGACAAACTTTCTTTGTCTCTTCTTGATTTGAGTCATCTTGTTCTCTTTTTATAGAAAACCCACTAGGCCCTACCATTGCTACCAAAAGGAAGATTATCCAGGCGAACGCCATTGGTGCAAGTGCTTAATAGATTTAAAATTCTGTGAACAATAACTCAAGAACACATGATAAATTGTTAATTTTCAAAGATTTGAAAAATTGTACCCAAACAATCATAATCATGTAGAGAGACTAAGAATCAAATTAGTTTTGCAAAAGGACTTTTAAAAATAGATCAATTGCATGATTTTCGAAAATCCTCATTATATGCCCTAAAATCGAAATTTTAGAAATCGAAGCCTAAAAATCCGTTAATCAGGAGAATACCTAGCATATAATCAAAACTAATCTACCCAGAGTTCTTATTTCAAAAGAAATTTGATCAAAAACCATCCACAAACGAAATCGATCCAAGAAATTCATCACGTTTTGAGGAGGAAAAACAAAAACGGTGAAAAACCGAGATTTTGATCAATAAAACTTACTTGTATTCGAAGAACTTGAGTTTGAAAAGCTCCAAGGTGTAATCGTTCTAGAGAGAGAGGCTCTAGAGACTTGAGAACAAAAGATTAAGGTAAAAGAAATCAAAACCCTCTTGTTCTTATTAAAATCCTAGCCGTGATCCGGATCGGATGGAGATTTCGATCCGGATCAGCCAGTCGCAGGAAGAAGCCTGCGTTCGGGATCCGGATCACCTTGCCCGATCCGGATCGGCTCCAACTTTTTCTTCAGAAAAATTTCAGAGAAATTCAAGAAAAACCAGAAAAAGCATGTAAGCACAATTGTGTATCAACTTTAAACAAAAATCATCGTTTTATACAACAAGAATTAGATTATGCCAAATCTATCAATAATATCCAAAAAATGAAACGAGAATTTACAAAAATTAAATCCCTTAAAGTTGAACACCTTCAATTACATCTAACTTGATCTTATGAGTAATGCCTTTATCAAATCATCAATTCAGTAAAGAAAATGAAATACAAAGATCAATAGATGTTTGAAATCCCAAATATAGTAGATAATTTATCTAGACAATCTGTTGAAGAGAGTGGCTCTTTGAGCATCTTTCTTTAAAAACCCACCTTATACCAACCTTGAAATATGACGGAGTCAAGTATTTCAACCTGCATTTTACTTAATCAAAAATTGAACAATCATGCTTGGTATACATGTGGTAGCTGCACACAATACTCGGACGACCGAGGTGGTAGCTCTTTACTCCATGTGGTGGTAGTTTTCACACTCCTCATTGGGATGTAACTCTTTCCACATCTTTTGAGCATTTTACATTTCTTTGACTCCCCCTCAATTGGCTATCAACTATTTAAGATATAAAGTATTCAACCAAAAATTGATCTCGATCTCATACTCGACTAAGCAGTCAAATAAGATAATGACTATACCAAGAGATCATTGAGAGAGAAATTGACTTTGATCACTCAGAAGATGATTTAATTAACATAAATGATCATTGCAACAGTGAAATATTATGATGGCAAAAGCATAATAAATTTCTAAATGTGCGAAAAGATGCAATTAAAGTCAATTATGATCTATGCTCAATTAATGTCCTATGTACAGACATAGATAATGAACAAAACAAAACAAAAACAAAAACAAAACCTATCCTAAGCAAAGGTTTCAAAAAGAAGTTTATTTCAAGGAAAGCATTCCAATTGCTTTTCGCAAATGAATAAAACGTTTTTGATCCAAAGGTTTTGTTAAAATGTCAGCTAATTGAACCTCAGTTGAAATATATGAAAGTTGAAGAGTATTTGATTCAACTAGCTCTCTAAGAAAATGATATCTAAGTTCAATATGTTTTGTTCTAGAGTGCAACACAGGGTTTTTAGAAATGTTAATTGCACTTGTGTTGTCACAAAGAATTGTTACCGAAGATGCTGAAATCCGGAAGTCGCTCAATACGCTTTTCATCCAAATGAGTTGAGTTGAACAACTTCCAGCTGAAATGTATTCCGCTTCGGCAGTCGAGAGTGCTATGCAATTCTGCTTTTTACTGTGCCATGCAACAAGGCAATGACCAAGATAGAAGCATGCACCACTCGTGCTTTTCCGATCATCCACTGATCCTGCCCAATCGGCATCTGAGTATCCAACAATATCCAAACTAGTTCCCATAGGATACCAAATTCCGAAATTAATTGATCCTTTGATGTACCGGATGATCCTTTTCACCGCTTTCAGGTGAACCTCCTTTGGTGCTGATTGATATCTCGCGCAAATCCCAACACTAAAGGATATATCCGGGCGACTAGCCGTGAGGTAAAGTAGACTTCCAATCATACTTCGATACAGTTTCTCGTCTACATTCTCACTTTGTGATTCACTTCCAAGTCCCTTGTGGCTAGTTCCCATTGGAGTCGGAAAATCCTTCGAATTTTCTAAGTCATACTTTTTAACCAACTCCATTGCATACTTGGATTGACTCAAGTGAATACCTTCATCATTTTGTTTAATTTGCAATCCAAGGAAGTACGTCAATTCGCCCATCATGGACATCTCAAATTCGCTTTCCATGGTCTCCGCGAATTTAGAAGCATCATTATCTCTTGTTGCTCCAAAAACAATGTCATCGACATAGATTTGTGCAACAATGAAGTTATTTTGATAATGCTTCACAAAGAGAGTCCTGTCAGCTCCCCCTCGAGTATAGCCCTTCTCCAAAAGGTGCTTTGTCAGCCTTTCGTACCATGCTCGCGGTGCTTGTTTCAGACCGTAAAGAGCCTTTTTCAAACGAAAAACATGGTTAGGTTGTTTATGGTCTACAAAACCTTTCGGTTGAGCCACATAAACTTCCTCATTTAAAAACCCATTTAGAAATGCGCTCTTAACGTCCATTTGAAATAATTTGATTTTAAAATGACAAGCGATAGCAAATAGTATACGAATGGACTCGAGTCTAGCTACAGGGGCGAATGTTTCATCAAAGTCTATACCTTCTACTTGAGAGTAGCCTTGAGCAACTAATCGTGCCTTGTTCCTGATGATAGTACCATCCTCATTTTTCTTGTTCTTGAAAATCCATTTGGTACCTATCACATTATGTTGCTTTGGAGGCTTCGTTAATTCCCAGACTTTGTTTCGCTCAAATTGATGGAGCTCTTCCTGCATTGCTTTAATCCAGTAGTCATCCTGAAGAGCTTCATCTATGTTCTTTGGTTCGATTAAAGATACGTAGCAAGCGAATCCACAAACCAACTGCCTCCGAGTTCTAACTCCTTCTTGTGGATCTCCAATGATGTTTGATTCAGGATGATCCTTGGAGATTCGTAGCGTTTGTTGAAACGGAGTACTCGGAGGTATATGAGATGATTCCTGCACATCCGATAAACTTGAAGAACCATTAGATGCATCATTAATATTGGAAGTATTATCATGAGAAGATGCACTTACAGGAGTATCATCATCTAGAGAGATATCGAGGGTAGATTTTTCAGATGCAAAGTGAAAAGCTTCATCTACTTTAACATTTATAGATTCTACAATCATTTTAGATTCGATGTTAAATACTCGATATGCTCTGCTATTTGTATAATAACCCAAAAAGATCCCTTCGTCACTTCGAGAGTCAAACTTTCCAAGATTTTCACGGTCACGTAAAATGTAACATCGACTCCCGAAGATACGAAAGTATTTGATATCCGGTTTTCTACTAAACCACAGCTCATATGGTGTATTTAAAGTTCCTGGGCGCAAATACACTCGATTAATGACATAGACAGCGGTGTTCACAGCTTCAGCCCAAAAATATAGCGGTAAATTCCGGCTATGAAGCATCACACGCGCCATCTCTTGAACAACCCTGTTTTTGCGCTCAACAACACCATTCTGTTGAGGTGTATAGGGTGCTGAGAATTCATGTTTTATGCCGTTGGAAGTGCAAAAATCAATGAATTTGGAATTTATGAATTCTCCACCTCTATCACTCTTAACACGAATGATCTTTTCATTCTTTTCAATCATAATACGATGGCAAATCTCATGAAAAGAATCAAACGTATCAGCTTTCTCTTTTAAAAATGCTACCCAAGAAAACCTAGAGAAATCATCAACCAATAAGAAAATATACCATTTACCTCCCAAAGATGGTTGACGGGTCGGCCCCATTAAATCCATGTGCAAAAGTTCCAAAGGCCGTTTTGTACCAACATGGTTCAAGTTCTTGTGTGCAGTCCTAGACTGTTTTTCCTTTTGGCAACCACCACACATAATGTTTTGTTTAAGCAAAAGTTTTGGAACCCCCTTGACCACGTCCTTGTTTGAAATTCTAGCAAGTTCCTTAAAATTTAAGTGACCTAGCCTTTCATGCCAAAGTGTTTCATTATCCAAAGAAACTAGGTTGCATTTTTCAGAAAATTTATTAGGAACAACATAACAATTGTTTTCAGATCTAACCCCTTTTAAAAAGAATACATGGTCCTTATCAGTTACAACACATTCAACAGACGAAAAGTTAACTGAAAAACCATTGTCGCAAAGTTGACTTATGCTGATGAGGTTAGTCTTAAGGCCATCAACAAATAACACATTATTTAGAACCGGGCCATCTGGAATAGCTACTGTTCCTTTTCCAATAATTTTGGAAGATCGACCGTCTCCGAAAACAACGAGTCCTTCGGAGATTTTCTCAAGATTTTGAAAACTATTTTTGTCACCGGTTATGTGACGCGAACACCCGCTATCCAGATACCAAGACGAACTATCATATGCATGCAAGGAAACATTGGTAACAAGACAAGGAAAATTTTCACCTTTTCGCACCCAAACCTTTTTGGAGTGCGTCGGTAATGGTCGTGAAGTTATATGCCTAGGTGAAAGCGTCTTGTTAAAACGATTGCTGCTCCTTGATGAAGTCGTCTTGCGCGGTAAACTACCAAGGTTCTTTTCCTTCAATTGATTTGCAATTGATTTCCGAGGAATCACCTTTGTGGTAGTCATTGCAAGAGGTATTTGAGGTGAGCGTTTGACTCCCGTCTTGCAATATCTTCTTATGTGCCCTGAAACACCACAACGAAAACATACCTTAGATCTTGACGATCCCGAAGAGGATGAAGTAGGCTTGTTGTCGTTGGTTGTCGTGAATTCCGGTGTCAGAGGAGGAGATACCGACTGAGGCACAAAAACTGTCCCACTCGAACTTGGGCTGTTTCCAGTTTGAGTGTACCCGAGGCCGAACCGATTTGTTTGACCAAGACCAAGAAGCCTATCCAACTTACTCCTTCCTGAAGAGAATCGCTTCAAGTCATCCTTGAGTTGGAAAATGGTCCAGGTTATCCTGTCGAGCCTTGTTGTAGAGCTTTGAGAAGTGATCCGCTTTATCCACCAGTTTTGTATGTTCCTTCTCAAAAAGCTCATTGGACTCTTGAAGGGAAACATTTACTTTTATCAGATTTTCCCTTTCCACTTCAAGAGCGTTTGAGAGAGAAGTTGCTCTTTTTGCTTCTTCTTCGAGATCATGCACTCTCCCTCTCAAACTCTTGTTTTGCTTAGCCACTTTCTTTGAGTCCCTCAAGAGTCTGTGGTAGGCTAAAGCAAAATCCTCACCTTCCGAATCATTCGATTCGTTGTCCGTTGCATTCTTTTCAACAGTGGAGTTGGACAATGACTCGGATGTACTTGCCATGAAGCACATGAAGGGTGAAGATATGGACGCGTGGAATGCCGTGGAGCTCTTTTCTTCATCACTTGAAGACGACTCATTTGACGTTGAGTTGTCATCCCAAGTGATGACTTGCATCGCCTTCTTCTTTGCCGGATACTTGTTGGGACACTCCGTTGCAATGTGGCCGTAGCCTCGACATTTGAAGCATTGTAGTTGTCCCTCTGAACTTTTCTTATCCTTTGAGAAGTTCTCTTGCTTTCTTGACTTGTAACTTGAAGTACCCTTGCCTTTGTTCGACTTTCCGAAGGATGGAGATTTACTTGAATTACCCCTTCGAAAGTTGCGGCGAAACTTCCTTGTCAAGAGAGCGAGCTGCTTCTCAAATTCCTCCATAGAAAGGTTCTCGTCATCGTCTGAGGAGGATGTATCCGCATCTTCTTCCTTAGTTGTTTTCAGCGCATAACCTGAAGACTTAGAAGAGGATGCTTTTCCAGAAGAATTGTTAGTAGTAAATGTCATTTCATATGTTTGTAATGAACCAACTAATTCTTCTACATGTATTTCGTCCGGGTGTTTAATAGTTTCAATGGCTGTAACCTTTGGGCGAAATCGTTCAGGAAGAGTTCTTAAGATCTTTCTTACAATCTTAAATTCTGGAATCTTCTCTCCCAGGTTAGCACATGAGTTTACGATGTCTTGCAATCGTGTATAGTAGTCTGTGAAAGATTCATTTTCTGCCATCAAGATAGAGTCAAACTTGCTCGTAAGCATTTGCAGTTTCTGAATCTTCACGAGGTTAGTTCCCTCATGTGTAACCTGAAGAACATCCCAGATTTCTTTCGCAGTCTCACATGCCGAGACGCGAGAGAATTCAGTTTGAGATAAGGCATTAAAAATAGCATTAATTCCCTTGCCATTGTAAGAAGATTAATCTAACTCTTCCTTGGTCCATTTCGACCTAGGTTTTAAGGTGCGAACATCAGAGATAGTTTCAGTTGGATTAGACCATCCTAATTCAATTGATTGCCACACCCTTTCGTCGATGGAAATTAAAAAGGCTTTCATTCGTACTTTTCAGTACGCATAATTTGTTCCATCAAAGAAAGGGGGTCGATTGATGTTTCCACCTTCAACCATTGTTTACAACCCTATTCCAGCTCTGATACCACTTGTTGGGTTATATGTAATGTAGATCTAAATAGGGGAAAAAACACCTAGAGGGGGGTGAATAGGTGTAAACGTATAAACACTCAAAAATTGTTGCGATAAAAATCCAATGCGGAAATAAAAATAACACGCAAGATTTTTACGTGGAAAACTCCATCACCGGAGTAAAAAACCACGGGACCGATAACACGGCAGAAATCTGTTACGGAATTTGAGTTGGCGTAGTTTCGTGAAAGTTTCAAGTCTTGAAGATTGAAGGTGAAGAAAGTTGGATCATTTAACTCAATCTCAAGAAAGAAGAATTCAAAAGGATCAGGTATGTTTAACTAAAGATTTTGTGTGATCCGAATACTTCTTGTAGTGTAGAAACACTTGGAAGAATCTTTCATTGAATAAAAATCAAAAACTGGACTTGGGACATGTTCAGGATCCGGATCAGGTTGTTCAATCCGGATCCCGAAGGTGGTTCGTTCATACACCAGTTCAATCCGGATCGTAGCCTCTCTTGATCCGGATCCCGAACACTGAGTTTACCATTTTCCTTGAACGATCCGGATCAGGCTTCGCAATCCGGATCCCGAACGTTGATGTTTGGTGAACTGTATGAACGATCCGGATCAAGCACTTCGATCCGGATCCCGAACCTTCGTTTTTCTGGAACTGCCTGACTCGTTACGACGATCCGGATCACAGCTAATCCGATCCGGATCGCCGTCCGTAAAATTTCCAGAAATGGTAGGTTTTTGATTCTTATCTCCTTCCTAGGGTTTCTAACCTATAAATAGACCATTTGACTCTTTTTCTAGGGTTAATCCAAAACGAAGGAAAATAGCCGTCATATTCATATCTTATTTTATACGGCTCTAGATCCACATATAGAGAAGAAAGGAAATCATTAGAGAATACTCTATGTTTCTTCATCTATATTGATTAGTTTGATTCTAGGTTTTCATACTCACATCTTGAGTTGAATCAAACTAATGAATACTTAGATGGTATTTCCGATCTATCTTTGATCTAAGTATTCGGCGGATCATCACCACCAAAAACAACGATTTACCCTAAAAATCGGCGCGTGGATTCGCGTGTCCTTGTGGATTCAAGGTTCAACCGCTCTCGTGGATTCGGAGCGAGGCACGTTCGTGGATTCGAAGGGTGCTATTGGGTGAAGACCGTGGACTCGGTCGGACGTCGTGGATTCGACGTTGGACGCCGTGGATTCGGCGTTGGGCGCAGATCGTGGCTTCGAGAAGCGTCGCGGAGCGAGCGGAGAAGATCCTCTAGGAGCGTATGGAAAAGGTTGAGTCGTAAGTGTGTACGGTAAATCACCTTGTACGTGTTTTAATTCTAGTGGATTTCTGCCGTGTTATCGGTCCCGTGATTTTTTACTCCGGTGATGGAGTTTTTCCACGTAAAAATCTTGCGAGTTATTTTTTATTTCCGCATTGGGTTTTTATCGCAACGATTTTTGAGTGTTTATACGTTTACACCTATTCACCCCCCTCTAGGTATTTTTTCCCCTATTTAGATCCTTATTACATATAACCCAACAAGTGGTATCAGAGCGGGAATAGGGTTGTAAACAATGGTTGAAGGAGGAAACATCAACCGACCCCCGTTCTTCGATGGAACAAATTATGCGTACTGGAAAGTGCGGATGAAAGCCTTTTTAATTTCCATCGACGAACGGGTGTGGCAATCAATTGAATTAGGATGGTCTAATCCAACTGAATTTATTGGTGATGTTCGCACCTTAAAACCTAGGTCGAAATGGACCAAGGAAGAGTTAGATTCATCTTCTTACAATGGCAAGGGAATTAATGCCATTTTTAATGCCTTATCTCAAACTGAGTTCTCTCGCGTCTCAGCATGTGAGACTGCGAAAGAAATCTGGGATGTTCTTCAGGTTACACATGAGGGAACTAACCTCGTGAAGATTCAGAAACTGCAAATGCTTACGAGCAAGTTTGACTCTATCTTGATGGCAGAAAATGAATCTTTCACGGACTACTATACACGATTGCAAGACATCGTAAACTCATGTGCTAACCTGGGAGAGAAGATTCCAGAATTTAAGATTGTAAGAAAGATCTTAAGAACTCTTCCTGAACGATTTCGCCCAAAGGTTACAGCCATTGAAACTATTAAACACCCGGACGAAATACGTGTAGAAGAATTAGTTGGTTCATTACAAACATATGAAATGACGTTTACTACTAACAATTCTTCTGGAAAGGCATCCACTTCTAAGTCTTCAGGTTATGCGTTGAAAACAACTAAGGAAGACTGATACATCCTCCTCAGACGATGACGAGAACCTTTCTATGGAGGAATTTGAGAAGCAGCTCGCTCTCTTGACAAGGAAGTTTCGCCGCAACTTTCGAAGGGGTAATTCAAGTAAATCTCCATCCTTTGGAAAGTCGAACAAAGGCAAGGGTACTTCAAGTTACAAGTCAAGAAAGCAAGAGAACATCTCAAAGGATAAGAAAAGTTCAGAGGGACAACTACAATGCTTCAAATGTCGAGGCTACGGCCACATTGCAACGGAGTGTCCCAACAAGTATCCGACAAAGAAGAAGGCGATGCAAGTCGTCACTTGGGATGACAACTCAACGTCAAATGAGTCGTCTTCAAGTGATGAAGAAAAGAGCTCCACGGCATTCCACGTGTCCATATCTTCACCCTTCATGTGCTTTATGGCAAGTACATCCGAGTCGCTGTCCAACTCCACTGTTGAAAAGAATGCAACGGACAATGAATCGGATGATTCGGAAGGTGAAGATTTTGCTTTAGCCTATCACAGACCTTTACAGGATTCAAAGAAACCGGCTAAGCAAAACAAGGGGTTGAGAGGGAGATTGCAGGATCTCGAAGAAGAAGTAAAAAGGGTAACTTCTCTCTCGACCGATCTTGAAGTGGAAAGGGATAATCTGATAAAAGCAAATGTTTCCCTTCAAGAGTCCAATGAGCAACTCGAGAAGAATTATATAGATATGGTGAACAAAGCGAACTACTTCTTGAAGCTCTACGGCGAGGCCCGACGGGAAAAATTGGAAATGACAGAGACCATTTGCCAACTCAAGGATGACTTACAGCAATTTTCTTCTGGAAGGAGTAAGTTGGATAAACTTCTTGGTCTTGGTCAAACAAACAAGTTCGGCCTCGGATACAATCGAACTGAAGACAATTTTAGTTCGGTTGGGACAGTCTTTGTGCCTCAGTCGGTATCTCCTCCTCCGACACCGGAATTCATGACAACCAACGACAACAAGCCTACTTCATCCTCTTCAGAATCGTCAAGCACAAAGGTATGTTTTCGTTGTAATTTTGCAGGGCACATTGAAAGAAATTGCAAGATTGGAGCTCAAAGATCAAATCAACCACATCTTGCAACTGCTACCAATAAGTTCACTCCCCGGAATTCAAAGAAGGATTTTTCAAAAGAAAAGAACGTTGGTAGTACTCCAAACAAGACGATGACAAAAGAAAAAGATCAATCAGACAAAACGTCTTCATCAAGGAAAATTTCTCAACCATTGCCGACATACTCCAAAACTCAAAAGGTTTGGGTATGCAAAGGTGAAATCCTTCCTTGTCTTTAATCGTTCTACGATAAAATGTTGTGTAGTTTATGTAGACTATTTTTTTTTCTTTCTTTTGGCCAACTCGTCAACCATCTTTGGGAGGTAAATGGTATATTTTCTTGATGATTGATGATTTCTCTCGGTATTCTTGGGTAGCATTTTTAAAAGAGAAAGCTGATACTTTTGATTCTTTTCACGAGATTTGCCTTCGTATTATGATTGAAAAGAATGAAAAGATCATTCGTGTTAGAAGTGATAGAGGTGGAGAATTCATTAATTCTAAATTCATTGACTTTTGTACTTCAAACGGTATTAAGCATGAATTCTCTGCACCCTATACACCTCAACAGAATGGTGTTGTCGAGCGCAAAAACAGGGTTGTTCAAGAGATGGCACGTGTTATGCTTCACAGCCGGAATTTACCGCTACATTTTTGGGCTGAAGCTGTGAACACTGCAATCTATGTAATTAATCGAGTTTATTTGCGCCCGGGAACGTTAAATACACCATATGAACTATGGTGTGGTAGAAAACCCAACATCAAATATTTTCGCGTCTTCGGGAGTCGGTGTTACATTTTACGTGATCGTGAAAATCTTGGAAAGTTTGACTCACGAAGTGACGAAGGGATTTTCCTGGGGTATTCTACTAATAGTAGAGCATATCGAGTATTTAACTTGGAATCTAAGACGATCGTAGAATCTATAAATGTTAAAGTAGATGAAGCTTTTCACTTTGCATCTGAAAAATCTACCCTCGATATCTCTCTAGATGATGATTCTCCTGCCGTTGCAACCTCTCATAATGATACTTCCAATATTAATGATGCATCTAATGGTTCTTCAAGTTTATCTAATGTGCAGGAATCATCTCATATATCTCCGAGTACTCCGTTTCAACAAACGCTACGAATCTCCAAGGATCATCCGGAATCGAATATTATTGGAGATCCACAAGAAGGAGTTAGAACTCGGAGGCAGTTGGTTTGTGGATTCGCTTGCTACGTATCTTTAATCGAACCAAAGAACATAGATGAAGCTCTTCAGGATGACTACTGGATTAAAGCAATGCAGGAAGAGCTCCATCAATTTGAGTGAAACAAAGTCTGGGAATTAACGAAGCCTCCAAAGCAACATAATGTGATAGGTACCAAATGGATCTTCAAGAACAAGAAAAATGAGGATGGTACTATCATCAGGAACAAGGCACGATTAGTTGCTCAAGGCTACTCTCAAGTAGAAGGTATAGACTTTGATGAAACATTCACCCCTGTAGCTAGACTCGAGTCCATTCGTATACTATTTGCTATTGCTTGTCATTTTAAAATCAAATTATTTCAAATGGACGTTAAGAGCGCATTTCTAAATGGGTTTTTAAATGAGGAAGTTTATGTGGCTCAACCGAAAGGTTTTGTAGACCATAAACAACCTAACCATGTTTTTCGTTTGAAAAAGGCTCTTTACGGTCTGAAACAAGCACCGCGAGCATGGTACGAAAGGTTGACAAAGCACCTTTTGGAGAAGGGCTACACTCGAGGGGGAGCTGATAGGACTCTCTTTGTGAAGCATTATCAAAGCAATTTCATTGTAGCACAAATCTATGTCGATGACATTGTATTTGGCGCAACAAGAGATAATGATGCTTCTAAATTCGCGGAGACCATGGAAAGCGAATTTGAGATGTCCATGATGGGCGAATTGACTTATTTCCTTGGATTGCAAATTAAACAAAATGATGAAGGTATTCACTTGAGTCAATCCAAGTATGCAATGGAGTTGGTTAAAAAGTTTGATCATGAAAATTCGAAGGATTTTCCGACTCCAACGGGAACTAGCCACAAGGGACTTGGAAGTGAATCACAAAGTGAGAATGTAGACGAGAAACTGTATCGAAGTATGATTGGAAGTCTACTTTACCTCACGGCTAGTCGCCCGGATATATCTTTTGGTGTTGGGATCTGCGCGAGATATCAATCTGCACCAAAGGAGGTTCACCTGAAAGCGGTGAAAAGGATCATCCGGTATATCAAAGGATCATTTAATTTCGGAATTTGGTATCCTATGGGAACAAGTTTGGATATTGTTGGATACTCAGATGCCGATTGGGCAGGATCAGTGGATGATCGGAAAAGCACGAGTGGTGCATGCTTCTATCTTGGCCATTGCCTTGTTGCATGGCACAGTAAAAAGCAGAATTGCATAGCACTCTCGACTGCCGAAGCGGAATACATTTCAGCGGGTAGTTGTTCACCCAACTCATTTGGATGAAAAGTGTGTTGAGCGACTTCCGATTTCAGCATCTTCGGTAACAATCCTTTGTGACAACACAAGTGCAATTAACATTTCTAAAAACCCTGTGTTGCACTCTAGAACAAAACATATTGAACTTAGATATCATTTCTTAGAGAGCTAGTTGAATCAAATACTCTTCAACTTTCATATATTTCAACTGAGGATCAATTAGCTGACATTCTAACAAAACCTTTGGATCAAAAACGTTTTATTCATTTGCGAAAAGCAATTGGAATGCTTTCCTTGAAATAAACTTCTTTTTGAAATCCTTGCTTAGGATAGGTTTTGTCTTTTGTTTTGTGTTTGTTCATTATCTATGTTTGTACATAGGACATTAATGAGCATAGATCATAATTGACTTTAATTGCATCTTTCGCACATTTAGAAATTTATTATGCTTTTGCCATCATAATATTTCACTGTTGCAATGATCATTTATGTTAATTAAATCATCTTCTGAGTGATCAAAGTCAATTTCTCTCTT
>CM055067.1:10285646-10326990 GCA_029204045.2 Tillandsia leiboldiana | reverse complement strand
GCTTTTGTACTTCAAACGGTATTAACATAATTCTCTGGCACCCATACACCTCAACAGAATGGTGTGTGTCGAGCGCAAGAAACAGGGTTGTTCAAGAGATGGCACGTGTGATGCTTCATAGCCGGAATTTACCGCTACATTTTTGGGCTGAAGCTGTGAACACGCTGCAATCTAGTAATTATCGAGTTTATTGCGCCCGGGAACGTTAAATACACCATATGAGCTTGTTGTGGTAGAAAACCAACATCAAATATTTTCGTATCTTCGGGAGTCGATGTTACATTTACGTGACCGTGAAAATCTTGGAAAGTTCGACTCTCGAAGTGATGAAGGGATCTTTTTGGGTTATTCTACGATAGTAGAGCATATCGAGTATTTAACATTGAATCTAAGACGATCGTAGAATCTATAAATGTTAAAGTAGATGAAGCTTTTCACTTTGAATCTGAAAAATCTACCCTCGATATCTCTCTAGATGATGATTCTCCTGCTAGTGCATCTTCTCATAATAATACTTCCAATATTAATGATGCATCTAATGGTTCTTCAAGTTTATCTGATGTGCAGGAATCATCTCTATATCTCCGAGTACTCCGTTTCAACAAACGCTACGAATCTCCAAGGATCATCCGGAATCGAATATTATTGGAGATCCACAAGAAGGAGTTAGAACTCGGAGGCAGTTGGTTTGTGGATTCGCTTGCTACGTATCTTTAATCGAACCAAAGAACATAGATGAAGCTCTTCAGGATGACTACTGGATTAAAGCAATGCAGGAAGAGCTCCATCAATTTGAGCGAAACAAAGTCTGGGAATTAACGAAGCCTCCAAAGCAACATAATGTGATAGGTACCAATGGATCTTCAAGAACAAGAAAATGAGGATGGTACTATCATCAGGAACAAGGCACGATTAGTTGCTCAAGGCTACTCTCAAGTAGAAGGTATAGACTTTGACGAAACATTCGCCCTGTAGCTAGACTCGAGTCCATTCGTATACTATTTGCTATTGCTTGTCATTTTAAAATCAAATTATTTCAAATGGACGTTAAGAGCGCATTTCTAAATGGGTTTTTAAATGAGGAAGTTTATGTGGCTCAACCGAAAGGTTTTGTAGATCATAAACAACCTAACCATGTTTTTCGTTTGAAAAAGGCTCTTTACGGTCTGAAACAAGCACCGCGAGCATGGTACGAAAGGTTACAAAGCACCTTTTGGAGAAGGGCTATACTCGAGGGGAGCTGATAGGACTCTCTTTTTGTGAAGCATTATCAAAGCAATTTCATTGTAGCACAAATCTATGTCGATGACATTGTATTTGGCGCAACAAGAGATAATGATGCTTCTAAATTCGCGGAGACCATGGAAAGCGAATTTGAGATGTCCATGATGGGCGAATTGACTTATTTCCTTGGATTGCAAATTAAACAAAATGATGAAGGTATTCACTTGAGTCAATCCAAGTATGCAATGGAGTTGGTTAAAAAGTTTGATCATGAAAATTCGAAGGATTTTCCGACTCCAACGGGAACTAGCCACAAGGGACTTGGAAGTGAATCACAAAGTGAGAATGTAGACGAGAAACTGTATCGAAGTATGATTGGAAGTCTACTTACCTCACGGCTAGTCGCCCGGATATATCTTTTGGTGTTGGGATCTGCGCGAGATATCAATCTGCACCAAAGGAGGGTTCACCTGAAAGCGGTGAAAAGGATCATCCGGTATATCAAAGGATCATTTAATTTCGGAATTTGGTATCCTATGGGAACAAGTTTGGATATTGTTGGATACTCAGATGCCGATTGGGCAGGATCAGTGGATGATCGGAAAAGCACGAGTGGTGCATGCTTCTATCTTGGCCATTGCCTTGTTGCATGGCACAGTAAAAAGCGAATTGCATAGCACTCTCGACTGCCGAAGCGGAATACATTTCAGCGGGTAGTTGTTCAACCCAACTCATTTGGATGAAAAGTGTGTTGAGCGACTTCCGGATTTCAGCATCTTCGGTAACAATCCTTTGTGACAACACAAGTGCAATTAACATTTCTAAAAACCCTGTGTTGCACTCTAGAACAAAACATATTGAACTTAGATATCATTTTCTTAGAGAGCTAGTTGAATCAAATACTCTTCAACTTTCATATATTTCAACTGAGGATCAATTAGCTGACATTCTAACAAAACCTTTGGATCAAAAACGTTTTATTCATTTGCGAAAAGCAATTGGAATGCTTTCCTTGAAATAAACTTCTTTTTGAAATCCTTGCTTAGGATAGGTTTTGTCTTTTGTTTTGTTTTGTTCATTATCTATGTTTGTACATAGGACATTAATTGAGCATAGATCATAATTGACTTTAATTGCATCTTTTCGCACATTTAGAAATTTATTATGCTTTTGCCATCATAATATTTCACTGTTGCAATGATCATTTATGTTAATTAAATCATCTTCTGAGTGATCAAAGTCAATTTCTCTCTCAATGATCTCTTGGTATAGTCATTATCTTATTTGACTGCTTAGTCGAGTATGAAATCGAGATCAATTTTTGGTTGAAAACTTTATATCTTAAATAATTGATAGCCAATTGAGGGGGAGTCAAAGAAAAGTAAAATGCTCAAAAGATGTGGAAAGAGTTACATCCCAATGAGGAGTGTGAAAACTACCACCACATGGAGGAAAGAGCTACCACCTCGGTCGTCCGAGTATTGTGTGCAGCTACCACATGTATACCAAGCATGGTCGTTCAAATTTTGATTAAGTAAAATGCATGTTGAAATACTTGACTCCGTCAAATTTCAAGGTTGGTATAAGGTGGGTTTTTAAAGAAAGATGCTCAAAGAGCCACTCTCTTCAACAGATTGTCTAGATACATTATCTACTATATTTGGGATTTCAAACATCTATTGATCTTTGTATTTCATTTTCTTTACTGAATTGATGATTTGATAAAGGCATTACTCATAAGATCAAGTTAGATGTAATTGAAGGTGTTCAACTTTAAGGGATTTAATTTTTGTAAATTCTCGTTTCATTTTTGGATATTATTGATAGATTTGGCATAATCTAATTCTTGCTGTATGAAACGATGATTTTTGTTTAAAGTTGATACACATTTGTGCTTACAATCTTTTTCTGGTTTTTCTTGAATTTCTCTGAAATTTTCTAAAGAAAAAGTTGGAGCCGATCCGGATCGGGCAAGATGATCCGGATCCCGAACGCAGGTATTCTTCTGCGGGCTGTCGATCCGGATTGGACCTGCCGATCCGGATCCCGAACGCAGTTTCTCACTGCGGGTAGCCGATCCGGATCGCAAGCATGGTGATCCGGATCGCGGCTAGGGTTTTATAAAGAACAAAAGGTTTTTGATTTCTCTTACTCCAATCTTTTGTTCCAAAGTTTCCAGAGCCTCTCTCTCTAGATTTCACCCTTCTTGGAAGCTTTCAAACTCAAGTTCTTCAACTCCAAGTAAGTTTTTATTGATCAAAATCTCGGTTTTTCACCGTTTTTCTTTATTTCTCCTCAAACGTGATGAAATTCTTGGATCAATTTTGTTTGTGGATGGTTTTTGATCAAATTTCTTTTGAAATAAGAACTCTGGGTAGATTAGTTTTGATTCTATGCTAGGTATTCTCCTGATTAACGGATTTTTAGGCTTCGATTTCTAAAATTTCGGTTTTAGGGCATATAATAAGGATTTTCGAAAATCATGCAATTGATCTATTCTTAAAAGTCCTTTTGCAAAACTAATTTGATTCTTAGTCTCTCTACATGATTATGATTGTTTGGGTACAATTTTTCAAATCTTTGAAAATTAACAATTTTTTCGTGTTCTTGAGTTGTTGCTCACAGGATTTCAATCTTCTTAAGGCACTTGGATCAATGGGATTCTCATGGATCATTCTTTTATTGGTCACTATGGTGCACACTCGGGCCACAAACAAATTAAAGAGAGCTAAGAAAACACAACAAAAGGGTGAGTTTCATGAGATCAGCGACACATAAGTAGAAGTAGATTGTCAAGAGATAGATTGGACTGAATTAACAGATGATGATGAATCAATGCCCGATGCATCGAAAGAAAAAGCACCCATGGACAAAGGTAAAGCACCTATGACTGCACCAACCATCTCGGTGAAAAGGAAACGACTTGCTCGACGGTTTGGACGAGCACGAGGTTTCATGTCTAACGAACCGATTATTCCGGATTCTCCACCTCGTGAGGAACAAGTGTTCGTTAATACGGATCGCCTAAGGGCATTTGAGAATCGTGAATGCATTGGTGAGAGGCATGTTAATATTGAGGCTCTACGAGATCACTCCCCTGAGTTTGGCGTTCTGATTGAACAAGCAAATCTTATTCAAGTTTGTCGATTTCCAGAAGTGCTTGGATACTGTCTGCATCATGTAAGGGCCTTCTATACAAATGCACGGCACCTTCGAGAAATTGAAAACGGTCCAATGGAATTTTACACGAATATCCAAGGCACAAGATTCAAAATTACTCCACAATTGATTGGCGAGGTTTTGGGAATGCCTGCCAGCAAGATAGGAGTTAAGTACTTGAAGGGAAAGGTTTTGACAAACACTTTGTGGCAAATGGTTATAAAGGGAATTTGTTTGGAAGGAACGCAATCAACGGAGAAATCGATCAGATCCAAAGAACTTCGTCTTGAGTACCGATTCCTAAACTTCATCACCTGTTACAATATCCTTCCAAATTTGCAGACGAAAGTCTTGAGATGGGATCGAATGCTATTTTTGTATCTCTTAGGACATCCGTCTGAGGCAATGGGATTGAATATCAACATTCCATACATTATTTGGAATAGAATGACAAGATATGTTGAGCACCCTCATCCCACAGAAAGAATTCCATTTCCACTGATTATAATGAGGATCTTGAAGAAATTTCAGGTTGATATTACTTCACCGACTTATCATCAATGTTTGGGTATGATCGATGAGTCCACCGTTGTGAAGTCACTTCACAAATTACCACATGTTACTCCGACACCGTCCACTGGTAAGAAACCTTGTGTCGGCACCTCGGCCTCACCATCTCAACAAGCACCTGGCGTGGATGAAGACGCATCAGTAACTTCGATCTTCAAGCAACAACAGCACCTATCTCTTGAGCAAGAGCGAATAACCAAAGAACAAAGCCGAATGTCTGAAGAACTCGAAATCATAACCGCATCCCAAATTACATTGACCAAGAAAGTAAATTCGATGAAGAAATTGATCAAGAACATGTTCGCTAAGATGGGATATAGTGCGTCTGAGGATTCAGACTCCGATAATTAATTTTTGCTCTAACAATTTTTGTGCAGGCTTTAACCTTGTTCAGTTTTTAGGACTCACTCTTAGTTCTGGTTCTTACTTTTAGGAACAAATTTTTGAAACTTCTTGACTCTCCTTAAATTTTTGTAATTATGGCTTTGTTTGTGACAAAAAGGGGGAGAGAGTTTAGAGAGAACTTGAACAATGATGATGTGAATATCGAACTTGAACAATGATGATGTGAATGTGTGAACATCGAGGTAAGTATAACCTCAACTTAAAAGGTAAGTAGAACTTCAACTTTTGGTTTTCATTTGTTTGAATGCATGCCTCGACTAACTATTCATCTAACTATTTGGGCATGTAATATAACTAACAAGTTGATGTTCACTTTGTGACATTTGGTTTTTGATTGCATAGAAGATATGTTGGTGTTTTGACTATGATTCTCTTACATATCTGAATTCTCAAATGCCATGATGATCAGATAAACTCTATCTCTGTACTAGGTTTTGAATGTTAAATATTCTTGAGGTATCTAACGATCTCTTTTTGTCAAGAATGATTTCTTTGTGCAGAGAGTACAGATGTCTAAGTCTAGAGTCTGTTTTAGGAGTTTATCTCATGTTTTTAAATTTTTGGATCTCCATTGTAAATTTTTGTTGTATGGTGATAGCAACAAAAATATCTTTTTGAATTTTCTTTAGTGGATCTGTGTTTTGTCACGAAACCGCCAAAGGGGGAGATTGTTACGGAATTTGAGTTGGCGTAGTTTCGTGAAAGTTTCAAGTCTTGAAGATTGAAGGTGAAGAAAGTTGGATCATTTAACTCAATCTCAAGAAAGAAGAATTCAAAAGGATCAGGTATGTTTAACTAAAGATTTTGTGTGATCCGAATACTTCTTGTAGTGTAGAAACACTTGGAAGAATCTTTCATTGCATAAAAATCAAAAACTGGACTTGGGACATGTTCAGGATCCGGATCAGGTTGTTCAATCCGGATCCCGAAGGTGGTTCGTTCATGCACCAGTTCAATCCGGATCATAGCCTCTCTTGATCCGGATCCCGAACACTGAGTTTACCATTTTCCTTGAACGATCTGGATCAGGCTTCGCAATCCGGATCCCGAACGTTGATGTTTGGTGAACTGTATGAACGATCCGGATCAAGCACTTCGATCCGGATCCCGAACCTTCGTTTTTCTGGAACTGCCTGACTCGTTACGACGATCCGGATCACAGCTAATCCGATCCGGATCGCCGTCCGTAAAATTTCCAGAAATGGTAGGTTTTTGATTCTTATCTCCTTCCTAGGGTTTCTAACCTATAAATAGACCCTTTGACTCTTTTTCTAGGCTTAATCCAAAAAGAAGGAAAATAGCCGTCATATTCATATCTTATTTTGTACGGCTCTAGATCCACATATAGAGAAGAAAGGAAATCATTAGAGAATACTCTATGTTTCTTCATCTATATTGATTAGTTTGATTCTAGGTTTTCATACTCACATCTTGAGTTGAATCAAACTAATGAATACTTAGATGGTATTTCCGATCTATCTTTGATCTAAGTATTCGGCGGATCATCACCACCAAAAACAACGATTTACCCTAAAAATCGGCGCGTGGATTCGCGTGTCCTTGTGGATTCAAGGTTCAACCGCTCTCGTGGATTCGGAGCGAGGCACGTTCGTGGATTCGAAGGGTGCTATTGGGTGAAGACCGTGGACTCGGTCGGACGTCGTGGATTCGACGTTGGACGCCGTGGATTCGGCGTTGGGCGCAGATCGTGGATTCGAGAAGCATCGCGGAGCGAGCGGAGAAGATCCTCTAGGAGCGTATGGAAAAGGTTGAGTCGTAAGTGTGTACGGTAAATCACCTTGTACGTGTTTTAATTCTAGTGGATTTCTGCCGTGTTATCGGTCCCGTGGTTTTTTACTCCGGTGATGGAGTTTTTCCACGTAAAAATCTTGCGAGTTATTTTTTATTTCCGCATTGGGTTTTTATCGCAACGATTTTTGAGTGTTTATACGTTTACACCTATTCACCCCCCTCTAGGTGTTTTTTCCCCTATTTAGATCCTTATTACATATAACCCAACAAAATCCACTAGAATTAAAACACGTACAAGGTGATTTACCGTACATACTTACGACTCAACCTTTTCCATACGCTCCTAGAGGATCTTCTCCGCTCGCTCCGCGACGCTTCTCGAATCCACGATCTGCGCCCAACGCCGAATCCATGGCGTCCAACGTCGAATCCATGACGTCCGACCGAATCCACGGTCTGCACCCAATAGCACCCTTCGAATCCACGAACGTGCCTCGCTCCGAATCCACGAGAGCGGTTGAACCTTGAATCCACAAGGACACGCGAATCCACGCGCCGATTTTGGGAAAATCGTTGTTTTTGGGTGGTGATGATCCGCCGAATACTTAGATCAAAGATAGATCGGAAATACCATCTAAGTATTCATTAGTTTGATTCAACTCAAGATGTGAGTATGAAAACCTAGAATCAAAATAATCAATATAGATGAAGAAACATAGAGTATTCTCTAATGATTTCCTTTCTTCTCTATATGTGGATCTAGGCCGTATGAAATGATATATGAAAAAGACGGCTATTTTCCTTTCCGACCTTATTTGGATTAACCCTAGAAAAAGAGTCATAGGGTCTATTTATAGGTTAGAAACATTTGGAAGGAGATAAGAATCAAAAACCTAACATTTCTGGAATTTTGACGGACGGCGATCCGGATCGGATTTGGGCGATCCGGATTGCAGTAGCAATAAAGACGGTTTCCAGAAAACAAACGTTCGGGATCCGGATCAGAATGCCTGATCCGGATCGTTCATACATTTCAGAAAACTCAACGTTCGGGATCCGGATCGTGAGATGCTACGATCCGGATTGAAGTAATGTATGAAACAACAACCTTCGGGATCCGGATCGCTGGCTCTGATCCGGATCCTGAACCTGTCCGAACACCAGTTTTTGATTTTTATGCAATTAAAAACTCTTCCAGGTGTTTCTACACTACAAGAAGTATTCGGATCACCAATAATCTTTAGTTAAACATACCTGATCCTTTTGAATTCTTCTTTCTTGAGATTGAGTTAAATGATCCAACTTTCTTCACCTTCAATCTTCAAGACTTGAACCTTTCACGAAACTACGCCAACTCAAATTCCGTAACATCACCGACTTTTTGAAAGGCATCTCTAAGAAGCCGAATTTGATCATCGTTGACTACGCGTCAGCACTGGTTGCCTCCGGTCACCGTCGAATTCGGCATTCCCTGCGCCTACTTCTCCATCCTTTCGGCTTCGTCCCTCGCTTTCTTCGGCCCGCCCTCGCTTTTCTTCGACGGGAGTCCACGAAGAAGCATCCAGGAATACACTAGGCTGCAAGAGTGGATCTCCTCTTGCTCCTTCTCCTCCTCCGGATCCTTGAGGTCCGATGGATGATGAAGGCTGTTGGAAAATTTTTTCTTATAAATTCTTCTAGTAAAATAATACTCAATTAATTTAAATCTAAAATATTAAATTATACGTTATCATGTAAATTGCTACTATACTATTAATAAAATAATAGTAGGAATTAGATGAAGCCTGTGAGTCGAGGCGGTAGAAGCACTGTCCTAGAAGCAAGATTGCCCATCCACGTGCGAGACTCCGGCAATCACTTCTTGCGATACAACAATCGCTGTCCATCCCATCGGCACGACTTCGGGATGGCGAAGAGCAAATTCGTCGACTTTCAGAGATCCAACAAAAGATAAAGCTCGAAACAAGTAGTAAAGCTCAATGTAAAATATTATGTAAAGGTTAGTGTAAAACTGTACTATAATTCAGAAGTGTATATGCTGTGTGTCTTAATCAAACTCTTGCTCTATATTTATAAAGGCCACAGCATCCCACATGTTGACAGGGTCCAACGGCTAGCTCTTGGGCCAGCCGTTGGAGCTTACCAAGGAGGTCCTTGGGTAGCCCACCAGACACTTCCCAAGGCAAGGCTCTTGGGTAGCCCGAGAAGGCCCTTCCCAAGATAGGTTAAGTCAAGCAAAAAGAAAAGAGCAAATAAAAAGATAATCAGGTCAGGATCACGCGTGCCGCCGTCCGCCGCCCGATCGACCCGACTCAGCTCATGCCGTGCGCACGTGTGTGTATTTAGGAGAAGCCTCTATTCTCACTTTTGTTACGGCTTTTTGTTGGCATATTTCGTGAGTTGAGTCGGAGTCTTGAAGTGATCAAATTGTCAATCCGTAATTGAAGACTCGGAGAAGATTCAACAAGAGCTCAAGTTGACACTGAGTGTTTTGAGTCTTGAAGATTGAAGTTGAAGAATTGTGGATCTTATACATCAATCTTAAGGAAAATGGATTCGGATTGATCAGGTACGTTTAACTAAATAATTTTGGTGATCCGAATATATTTGTGTAGTTTAGAAACACTTGGATAAGTTTTCATTGCTTAAAAATAAAAAACTGGACAAATTGGATGTTCAGGATCCGTATCAGACCAATCCAGTCCGGACCCCGAACATAGTTTAGTTCATGAGGAATTCCAGTCCTGAACCAGTCCGGATCAGAATTCCAGTCCTGAACAGAAAATTCCAATCCGGACCCCGAACCTTGTTTTTTCAGGAATTCTCTGAAAAACAACGACAGTTCTGAACCAGTCCGGATCAGAATTCCAGTCCTGAACAGAAAATTCCAGTCCGGACCCCGAACCTTGTTTTTTCAGGAATTCTCTAAAAAACAACGACAGTCCTGAACCAGTCCGGACCGTCGTGCGAAAAAAATTTTGTTGAGTCAGTTTTTGATGCTTATCTCTTTCCAAAGGTTTCTAACCTATAAATAAACACTTAGGGTTTCTCAAGAACTACCGATTAATTTATAAAATACTTGAGAGCAACCCTAGAGGCTAGGTTTTTATCGTTCTTCTTTATAGCCTCTTTTAGGTCAATTCGACGGTTCTTCCAAGACATACTTTTTGTCGAATTGATCTAATCTTTGCTTAGAGATTCCATCCATGGTTCTTCATTGATATTCTAAGCAAAGGATCACCATCGAAGCTTTTATCAAGTTTGCGTTGTGGATTCGACGTAGCATCGTGGATTCGATGTGTTGAAGGCGTTTCGTGGATTCGAAACGTGTGCTCGTGGATTCGAGTGGCGTTCGTGGATTCGAACGTGTGCAGTGGACATGCAGTCGGTGAGCGCAAGATCCGAAGAAGTTGAAGGAGGGGTTTGAGTCCGTGGAGTCGGTAATCACCTTGTTATTCTTATTTTTCTTAGTGGATTGTTATTGCGTGTTGGTCCCGTGGTTTTTCTCCTGGATTGGAGTTTCCACGTAAATCTCGGTGTGCTATTTTCAATTTCCGCATTGGTTTTTATTTTTGCACTGAGATTGGTTTTTAAAGTATTACACCTATTCACCCCCCTCTAGTTGTTTGATAGTACCTATTTAGATCCTTGTGGATCCTACATATTTAAAACCTACAATTGGTATCAGAGCGGGTTTTAGGTTTATCTATCATGTCGGGTGAAAGTGGTAATATTTTTAGACCTCCTCTTTTTGATGGGACTAATTATGCGTATTGGAAAGTGCGGATGAGAGCTTTTCTCATCGCAATTGATGAGCGGGTATGGCAATCCGTAGAATACGGTTGGGTGCATCCTGTTGAGGAAGTAGGAAATTCTACTACCCCAAAACCTCGCTCTAGATGGTCCAAAGAGGAATTCGAAAGATCTTCTTACAATTGGAAAGGTATGAACGCTTTATTTAATTCTCTTTCCTCGACCGAGTTCACAAGAATCTCCGCGTGTGAAACCGCGAAAGAAATTTGGGATATTCTCAAAATTACACATGAGGGTACTAATCTAGTAAAAATTCAAAAGCTCCAGATGCTTACAAGTCAATTTGACTCTATTCATATGGATGAGCATGAATTATTTACTGATTATTACACAAGACTCCAAGATATAATCAATACTTGTGCTAATTTAGGATAAAAGATCCCGAAGTCGAAAGTTGTAAGAAAGATACTTCGGACTCTTCCGGAACGGTTTAGGGCGAAGGTTGCCGCCATTGAAACCGTTAGTCATCCGGATGAGATAAGAGTAGAGGAATTGGTAGGTGCTTTGCAAACTTATGAAATGACTTTTCCTACTAATCAAGTTTCTTCCAAGTCTTCTTCTAAGCATACAGGTATTGCATTCAAATCAACAAAGGAAGAAGATGGCGAATCGAGTTCCGACGATGAAATCTCTTTTGCCGAATTTGAAGAACAATTGGCGCGGATCGTAAAGAAATTTCGTCGGAAGTTTTGGAAGAATCGAACCGATGGATCTACATCCACGAAACCATCTAAAGGATCATCGGGTTCTAAATCCTCTAAACTGAAAGGCATTGCAAAACCTTCTAAAAAAAAAGAAAAAGATGAATTCGAAGGGGAAATCCAATGTTATCGATGCAAAGGCTACGACCATATCTCAATGGATTGTCCTTCTCCGAAATCATATAAAAAGAAGGCTTTGCAAGCGAAAACATGGGACGATTCTATTTCTAATGAATCGATCTCAAGTAAAGAGGAAAAAGTTGTTGCCTTTCATGCTTCTCAAATTTCCTCTTCTAATGTTTGCTTGTCATCATTAATTACTGACTCTATTCCTTTGATTTTGCATGAAACATCAACATCCGATGGAGAGCCATCAATTGAGGGGGAGTCGGACGAAGAAGAACTAGTTGAAGCATACCAACAACTTCTTGCGGAATCTAAGAAGATGGCCAAGCATATCAAGAAGATGAGGAAGCAACGACTTGAGATTCAAGACGAGAATCATGCTTTAAAGATCAAACTTAATGATCTAGAGGAGGAAAAAGGACTTTTATTGGATAATAACAAAATCCTCCAAGAAAAGATAAACCAATCGGAGATAATCGTTAAATCTCATATGGACAAGATTGGTTTTCTAGAAAAATAGTTTAAGGAGATTCATGTCACCAACCAAACTTTGACCAAGCAAGTTCATCAACTTAAATCCGACATACAAAGGCGTTCAACCGGTTCCAAGAAACTTGATTGTATGTCCAGATTAGGTCAAACAAGCAAGGTTGGTTTGGGATTCAAAAAGAACCAAACTGTGAAGGCTTCAAGTTCCACAACTAAATTGAAAGGAAGAACTTGTCACCTATGTGGACTTGAAGGACACTTGATGAAGACGTGCCCGAAAAAGAGAAAGAAGAATCCTTCGGCAACTTCATCTACGGAGCGAACTCAATGGAATCAAAAGACACATCAAGTCAATGGAGTTCACTCAATCCACCAAAGGTCCGAGCCACAACATCAATCATACAAGTGGATCATTGCGAGGCAAAGACCTAAGGTGGACCAACAGTCAAAGCTATCAACTCCCGGCCACAACGAATCAAGACAACCCAAAATCCGACGATTTTGGATTCGGAAAGGTGATATCTTTCCTTGTCTTAAGTTCTAATTAGCTTATGACTGTATGTAATGCTTTGATTGGTTTTCCTTTCATATTTCTCTTAATCTTTGCATTACATGATTTCAATGCTCTTCGTTTTTGTGTTTTATTTTTGAACAAAAGGGTTTTAACGAACGAGTGCACTGAATAAAAAGGGCTTCACTTTCATTCACTCCAATTTAATTTTATATTAATTATCAACTTTACTCCATAATCATAATCTTCGAAGATATTCCATTATAGGAGTTTTTGATAGTTATACTCATCAAATTTTAGTAATCATGTGTGATCTTTAGATGCTGAACCTATCTCGGTTGTGTGAATTCATTGTGAAAAACATGAGACAACCGATAGACTAAAATTTGGGATTTAATTCTTTCACATAAGAGATTGCATTTTTCTTACAAGGGTAAATAAATGAATCGCAAAAGATGTGAAAAGAGTTACATCCGAAATTAAGGAGTGTGAAAACTACCACCACATGTTGGAAAGAGCTGCCACCCCGGTCGTTCGGTTAGTGTGTGAAGCTACCACATGTTATGGATGCTTGAAAAATATTTTTGAATTTTTTTTAGTTGAAGCATTCGGAGATTCATATTCAAAGTTCTTATATTTTGAACAATCTCCTGGTTGGTATAAGGTGGGATAGTTAAAAGATGCTCAAAGAGCCACCCTTAGGTATTTTAGTGCTTATCTCAATTTGAAATGGTAGAATTCAAAATTGATGTCATTTGGAAATCTCTGTAAGTCATCTTTGTAAATCCGTTATGAGCACTGTCGCCATAGGGATGAGTAAATATAAAATTAGTGCTCCTCACATGTAGTGTACTGGGTTTTTCCCTTGCGATTTTCCGATGAATCCACTGTGTAGAACACCTAGTGTTGGTGTCTGGCCCATGGTGCATCGAAGGGATGCCACAGATGGACCTCGTGAGACTTGGATAGATGATTTGGCCTTCGGCTGTGATTGCCGAATTTTTGAAAAGGTTTTGGGCCAATCTGAGGTTGGATTTGGATTCAGCGCGGAAAAACGCTTGAAAACGGCTATTTGCTTGTTGAATTTGGAGTCCGGATGACCAAATGCGGGCTTCCGGAAGATTTGGGGGATTTTCGGTGCACGGGGGTGACGCGTGGACCGGCCAGCGCCACGTGGCGCCCTTTTATTGGCCGGCTCACGCGGCTGGGTCCACGCAATGGCGCGGCGGTGCATGGACCGCGGCGGGTGGACGCGTGGCGTGCCCTGGTAGGCGGGCGCACGCGGCACGGCTCACGGGAATTGCGGGTTGGCGGTGGACCGGGCGCATGACACGTGGCGGCTTCGGATTCGTCGGTCCACGTGGGCGCGGTCCACGGGTGCGCGGGGGGGGCGCCTCGGTACTGTGCGCGCACGTGCGCGCACAGTGGCGCCAGGGGGGGGCGGTCGGCCGCACTCGAGTGCGACACGTGTCGCCTCGAGATTGGCCGGCCGTACCTACCCCCGTTGACTGCGGGGGGCCACGTGGCGTAGGCGGGCCGCTGGGATCCGCTGTCCCCTGTTTGGGGGTGACGTGGCCGCTCCTGGTTGTTTCGGGCGCGTCGGACAGGGGCGGTGCGACCGGGTTTCCGGGCGCAGTGCGCCCGAAAGTTGCGCCCGAAAACCCGGCCCGAATGCTTAGTGGGCTGGGCCTATAAATAGCTCCCCCCATTCGTCTTGTAGGCTTTTTGGACTCTATTTTCGCTGGGCTTTCTTCACGGCGATTCCTCCTCTCTCAGAGCTCAACCCTTTGGAGAAGTTTGAAGATTTTTGGAGGCACGCATCCCGAGGTTCACCATTTTACGGCGCGGCGCGACGCTTGTTCTCCGGCGATCCTCTTCACCCCTTCTCAGTGTTTGGACTCCTCCGACTCACCCCGACCTCGGAATTCGCCGATTCTTGCGCCGTTGGACTCTTGACAGGTAGTGCTTCAACTCCTGTGTTTTGTGGTTCCTCGATTTCCGTGCTGATATTGGAGTTTTCCGAGCAACCATTTGACCCTTTTTCTTCGCGGACTTTTGGGACAGCACCGCGGTGTTCTTGCCATATCTTTTCGCTCGGACGTCGGAACGAGGCGATTCAAAAGGCAATTTTCATCTACGCTTCGCAAGGAGTCTCCTGGATTTTTCTCAGAATTTTCTGAATTTTACTCGAGGGTGAGAATCTTCTTCCTCTGTGGTTCCTTGTTACAGGAATTTAGTGCAGTTTGGGTTTGGGGTGTACCCCTTGTCGGATTTTTATCTCAGCGTAGGAAACTCCAAATTGGGCGTGCAGGTACTCGTTTCGACGGGCTCGTCGCAAGGATCGCGATAGTATTTTTCTTGGATTTTTCTGGGCATTATTCGCAGGTAAAAATTAGTGAATTGTGGACTGCTGGTTTGGGGGACAGATTCTGGAATTGTGGATGTTAAGCTTATGTATTTTTCCTTTGGGGTATTTTGTACAGATTGGTGGTGTGTTGGACTGATCTTGGACTTCGCCTTTGGGAATTTTGGAATAGCGCTCGAGGTGGGTGATGTTGAGAACCTCCTGCTTGTGAATGTCACTAGGCCTATTGGAATGCCACGATTATATGTTATTAAATATGAATGTATCTAGCATGCTTGCATGATATTAAGGTTCTTTTGCTAATACTTGCATTGTTAGCAAGCTACAAGTTCATGAGTGGTGTTTCCATGTTTAGATATGCAATTTAATTAGTTGGAATGAATGCTATAGCCATATCATATTGTGTGTTAAGGAAAGGTTTGGGCATGGGGTTAGAATGCATGTTGTAAAAGGGGTACTTGCTAGTTAATTGTACATCTAAATTGTATCATGTATCGTATATCATGCCACGTGTACATCGGAGGGTCCAAACATTTAATGTTGCATATGTTAGAATAATTAAAAGAGGTTTATCAAGTTAATGACTTTTGCATGCTTGAATGGTCACCTAGATAGGCCACCTTTTTCTGCTACACTATCATGCTGGAATTGACTTAGGAGAAACCATGTTGCATTCTTTCTTCAGTCACTTAGACATAGGGGATATTATGCTCGGGTTGGAGCAGGGGCTGGGTTAGTGTAGTCAGATACTTGGGTTTTGGGGAGAGGGTTTTGGGCTTCCTTTGGGAGACGGTACTTTCCTTATAGAGCGGAGTGCGCGATTTGCAGACTTGAGACCCTGGGACTCCTGTCCCATATCGGTGTTATGTGTAGGCTGGCATACCCGATTTGGCAGACATTGAGAACCCTACCCCTTATCGGTGCTATGCGTAGGCTGGCATACCCGATTTAGCAGACCTTGAGACTCCTGTCCCATACCGGTGTTATGCGTAGGCTGGCATACCCGATTTGGCAGACATTGAGACTCCTATTCCACACCGGTGTTATGCGTAGGCTGGCATACCCGATGTGGCAGGCTTCGATTCTCTGATGCATACTTTTAGCTATCTTTAGCTGGGCAGGTAGAGGCATATTAGTGGTAGCTTTTATCAGGAGTCATACTCTTAGTTACCGCATTTATTCCTTTAGCCTCTGGTAGACCTAGTGGGCAGGTAGGAGTTCGTGTTGAGGTTTACCCACTAGGGGAGGCTACTGTCTTTACTGTAGTACTGACCCCCCCCCCCCCCCCCACTGTTTTTCCCTTTTCTTGTCCCCTTTGTTTTGCAGAGTCATCTGCCGGAGTTGCGGGGCCTTCCTACCAGGATCGAGGTAAGAGGATCGCCGACTAGATAGCTGCTACCCCGAGCTCGAGTTTTTGGTAGTTTTGTCGTATCCCCAGTACACTCAGACGGTTGTATTTTTCCTTTTATTTTGGGTCTGGCTGCGGCCAGCTGGTTGTATATATTTCGTGAGCTGGGAGAGACACTTGTATATTTTTGAGAGCTTACTGTACTTTCCTTTCCAGTATTTGTCTGAGTTGTATTAGTTTTAGTTTAGCTCTGTTTTATGCTCCTTTATTACTTGTTTTATATCTGAGCAGGTTATCAGCGCTTCGTGTACACGGAAAATTCCGTATGCACGGCGGATCTGTGGACGGGCCCGGGTTCTGGTTTACACCCGGGGCGTGACAGATTAGTTGGTATCAGAGCTTAGGGATAGGTCAGTTGGGACTTAGGAAACCCTAGGCTTTTGGCAGACCCTAGGAAGGCCGAGCGTGAGTGACGTGATATTGTGCGAAAGTCGGTAATTGGTTGTTAACTCTTCCTGTGAGTGGAGAGGGATTGGCATAGCCTATTTCTGGGGGACTATTATGTTGGCTGCAGACAACATAAGGTTACAGAAATAGGGGAATGCCCATGACTTTCGCGTGATTGGGTCGAGAGTGGTTGGTTTACTGACCCGTGGATTTTGTGTGACAGGATGCCTCCTAGGCGGCAGATTCCTACTCGGGGTACTCCTACGCCCCCGGAGGAGCCGGAGCAGTCCGGGCCTTCTGAGATCAGTGAGCTGAGGGCCATGGTGGCCCAGTTGGCGGAGAGCCACCGCCGACAGGAGCAGAGGTTCGAGCAGTTGCTGGCTCAGGTTGGGGCCCCTCCCCCTACTACTGTAGAGGCCCCTGTACCACCAGTTGTACCGCCGGCTATTCCATTAGTCCCTACGGCACCGTCGTCGAGCAGTGGGGCTCAGGGAGAGTTCAGGCCGTTGACCCCAGCGGAGGAGGAGGAGTTTGCTGACAAACTCGCCAAGTTCTGTAAGCGAGGACCACCTAGGTTCTCTGGGAGGAGTACTCACCCATCGGAGATAGGATCATGGCTGGCAGCAATGGAGAAGTTGTTCAGAGACTTCTTCATTGACCACAGGTTCAGAGTGCATATGGCTGTACATTGCCTAGAGGGGGATGCAGATGCTTGGTGGCGTCGGGTCGAGCCCTTGGAGTTTCAGATCACCCGACAGCTACCCTGGTCGGAGTTTAGACGGTTGATCCTTGACACTTATTTCTCCACGAGCGTGAAGAAAAAGCTTGAGGATGATTTGAAGAATCTCCAGCAGGGGGACAGGACGGTATGGGATTATTATCAGGAGTTTACGCAGTTGCTCAACTGCGTACCCTATGTTGCCAGGGATGGGCTGCACCAGGTGGAGCTGTTTGAGACAGGTTTGCGCCCCGAGGTCTATACCTTGGTACACGCCCAGAGGCTTCAGACTTTATCAGAGGCAGTGGATCATGCACAGTGGGTCGAGAGGGGAGATCACGTCGTCGCTAGACGTGGGGGCTTGGCCGCTCAGAGTTCTGAGAGGAAGCGGCCAATGCCAGACGAGGGGGGACAGGCCAGTTCATGGAGGCCGCCCCGACCACCACCGCCGCAGTTTACGGGCCGTGGGCGTTCGGAGCGGCGAGGGTCTGGTGGATCCCAGAGACCCCCACAGCAGCAGCAGCAGCAGCAGCGGCAGCCCCAGCGACAGCAGCAGCACTCGCAGCAGCAGAGGTCGCAGTCGCGACAGCAGGGGTCACAGCGGCAAGGACAGCAGCAGCAGCAGTCGAGGCAGTCCCAGTCTGGGGTCAGGTGCGTCTTTTGTAGGGGACAGCACGCGGCGGATACTTGTGACCAGAGGTATGGCCGCTGTTATCGGTGTGGACAGTCCGGCCATATTCGAGCTACTTGCCCTCTCTCTACACCGCAGGCTCCTTCTTCAGCATCAGCTCCTTCAGTGCCCCAGCAGCGGCCTTATGCTCCAGCGAGCGGGGCTCCTTCCTCCCACCCTGCAGATTACCGACCACCAGCTCAGAGCGGGCGAGTCTACGCCGCCCAGGTAGGGGACTCCACGGCAGCCGACCACGTGGTGGCAGGTATCACTTTACTTCTTGGTACTAGAGCTCGCACTTTATTTGATACCGGTGCATCACATTCTTTTATCAGTAGAGTATTTGCATCATCTCATGGACTAGTGTTAGGTCGGTTGCCACATGCAGTAGAGGTACAGATTCCTGATCATACATTGCATGTAGAGGAGTGTTGTTGGTCTTGCCCTGTTCAGATTGAGTCCTGGATCTTGCCAGCGGACCTTATGGTCCTTAGTGAGCTGCAAGATTACGACATTGTTCTGGGGATGGATTGGCTGGCTCGCTATTTCGCGACGATTGATTGCGCCGCGAGGACTGTTACCTTTAGCGAGCCAGGCCAGGAGGTGTTCGTTTACAGGGGGTGCCAGAGTGCTTTCTTTGCCTCTGTGGTTTCGACCTCTCGTGCGAGGCAGATGATGCGCAGTGGATGCGTGGCCTTTTTGGCATCGGTGGTTAAGGAGCCTACGGCGGCACCGGGACTCACGGATATTCCTATTGTCCATGAGTACCCGGATGTTTTTCCTCCGGAGCTAGTTCATATGCCGCCGGATAGGGAGGTTGAGTTTTTGATTGACGTAGTTCCCGGAACTGCGCCAATCTCTAAGGCTCCTTACCGAATGGCACCGGCCGAGCTGCGGGAGTTAAAGGCGCAACTCCAGGATTTAATGGACAAGGGTTTTGTGAGGCCTAGTGTGTCACCTTGGGGAGCGCCGGTGCTATTTGTGAAGAAGAAGGATGGTTCACTTCGACTGTGTGTAGATTACCGGGAGCTGAATAAAGTGACCATCAAGAACAAGTACCCTTTGCCGCGCATTGATGACTTATTCGACCAGCTGCAAGGGTCTTGTGTCTTCTCCAAGATTGATTTACAGTCTGGTTACCACCAATTGAAGGTGAAGGCCGAGGACATCCCAAAGACGGCATTCAGGTCGCGGTACGGGCATTACGAGTTCACCGTCATGCCTTTTGGACTGACAAATGCCCCTGCAGCTTTTATGGATTTGATGAACAGGATTTTTCGACCATACCTGGATCGGTTCGTTGTTGTTTTTATTGATGACATCCTAGTTTATTCCCGAAGCGATGTGGAGCACGAGGAGCATCTGAGGATTGTGCTACAACTTCTGAGAGAGAGAAAGTTGTATGCCAAGCTATCTAAGTGTGATTTCTGGCTTCGGGAGGTTGCCTTTTTGGGCCACGTGATTTCAGCCGCTGGAGTGGCAGTAGACCCGGCGAAGATCGAGGCAGTCCGGGATTGGCCCCGACCGACGACGGTATCAGAGGTCCGTAGTTTCATGGGCTTAGCAGGATATTACCGTCGGTTTGTGGAAGGTTTTGCGAAACTTTCCGCACCCCTCACTCGTTTGACGCGAAAAGGGATTAAGTTTATTTGGAGTGAGGACTGCCAGAGGAGCTTTGAGGAATTAAAGATCAGGTTGATGTCGGCTCCTATCCTTTCCCTCCCTGTTATGGGGAAAGGATACGTGATTTATAGTGATGCATCGCACAGTGGACTTGGTTGTGTGCTGATGCAGGAGGGTAGGGTAATCGCTTACGCCTCTCGGCAACTGAAGGATTATGAAAAGAATTACCCTACCCATGATTTGGAGCTAGCTGCAGTGATTTTTGCACTAAAGTTGTGGCGCCACTACTTGTATGGGGAACACTGCGAGATTTACACCGACCACAAGAGCTTGAAATACCTGTTCACACAGAAGGAGCTCAACTTGAGGCAGCGTAGATGGTTGGAATTGTTGAAAGATTATGATGTAGACATTCTATACCACCCTGGCAAGGCCAACGTGGTTGCTGATGCCCTGAGCAGGAGAGCAGTACAGAGTTTATCTTTGATGATCACCGATCAGGCGCCATTACTTGAGCAGATGAGGCGGTTAGAGCTCGAGGTTGTGTCCCCTGGGGTCTCTGCTAGACTTATGTCTCTAGTCGTGCAGCCCACTCTGTTGGACAGGATTCGGGAGAGACAGAGTGAGGACCCCCACCTGGTGAGGATTCGAGAGCAGATGCAGACTGGTTTGTTAGGGGACTTTTCAGTTGATGCTGCGGGAGTACTCCGGTACAGGGACCGAGCTTGCGTGCCTATGGATGCAGAGATTCGAGAGCAGATCTTGAGGGAGGCCCACTATACACCTTATACCATCCACCCTGGTGGGACTAAGATGTATAGGGATCTGAAGGCACAGTTTTGGTGGAATGGGATGAAAAGAGACATTGGGAGATTTGTAGCGCACTGTTTAACTTGTCAGCAAGTAAAGGCTGAGCATCGTGTACCTGCTGGCAAGTTGCAGAGTCTCCCAATCCCTGAATGGAAATGGGAACATGTTACGATGGATTTTGTCACTGGGTTGCCGAGAGCACAGACGGGAGCGGATGCTATCTGGGTAGTCGTGGACAGGCTTACCAAATCCGCTCACTTTTTACCGGTTCAGATGACTTGGCCGATGGAGCGACTGGCGCAGGTGTACTTGGCTGAGGTGGTTAGATTGCACGGGGTACCCGTTTCCATCGTATCAGATAGAGACCCGAGGTTTGTCTCGCATTTCTGGAGGAGTTTACAGACAGCCTTGGGGACGCAGCTCCGATTTAGTACAGCATTCCACCCACAGACCGATGGGCAGTCAGAGCGCACTATTCAGACCCTCGAGGATATGTTGAGAGCATGCATTCTGGACTTTGGGGGAGGATGGTACCGACACTTGGGATTAGTTGAGTTTGCGTACAACAACAGCTATCAAGCGAGCATTCAGATGGCTCCGTTTGAAGCGTTGTATGGACGCAAGTGTCGGTCACCCCTTTATTGGAGTGACGTGGGTGAGAAGAAGACTTTGGGTCCTGATCTACTGTTGGAGGCAGAGGAAAAGGTCAGATTGATACGACGACACCTAGAGACCGCCCAGAGTCGACAGAGGAGTTATGCTGATACTCGACGGCGAGACTTAGAGTTTCAGGTGGGTGACCATGTTTTTCTGAAAGTCTCGCCTTCGAAGGGGATTCGGAGATTTGGTATTCGTGGGAAACTGAGCCCTCGTTTTATTGGACCTTTTGAGGTGTTGGAGCGCTTAGGGCCAGTTGCCTACAGGCTTGCGCTTCCTCCCAGGCTTTCAGGTGTTCACAATGTGTTTCATGTATCGACGCTGAGGAGGTATGTTCATGACCCGTCTCATATTATCGATTTCACTCCATTGGAGGTTGCTGAGGACCTGAGTTATGTTGAGCGGCCGTTGAGGATCTTGGAGCGTGAGGTTAGGGAGTTGCGCAGTCGGGCCATCCCCTATGTGAAGGTTCTCTGGAGCAGTCATGATGAGCGCGAGGCTACCTGGGAGTTGGAGTCAGCGATGATGGATGCTCACCCCCACTTGTTTGAGGCTCCTGTCTGAGGTATGATTTTGTTTCGAGGACGAAACTTTTTCTTGTAGGGGAGGGTGTAGTGTACTGGGTTTTTCCCTTGCGATTTTCCGATGAATCCACTGTGTAGAACACCTAGTGTTGGTGTCTGGCCCATGGTGCATCGAAGGGATGCCACAGATGGACCTCGTGAGACTTGGATAGATGATTTGGCCTTCGGCTGTGATTGCCGAATTTTTGAAAAGGTTTTGGGCCAATCTGAGGTTGGATTTGGATTCAGCGCGGAAAAACGCTTGAAAACGGCTATTTGCTTGTTGAATTTGGAGTCCGGATGACCAAATGCGGGCTTCCGGAAGATTTGGGGGATTTTCGGTGCACGGGGGTGACGCGTGGACCGGCCAGCGCCACGTGGCGCCCTTTTATTGGCCGGCTCACGCGGCTGGGTCCACGCAATGGCGCGGCGGTGCATGGACCGCGGCGGGTGGACGCGTGGCGTGCCCTGGTAGGCGGGCGCACGCGGCACGGCTCACGGGAATTGCGGGTTGGCGGTGGACCGGGCGCATGACACGTGGCGGCTTCGGATTCGTCGGTCCACGTGGGCGCGGTCCACGGGTGCGCGGGGGGGGCGCCTCGGTACTGTGCGCGCACGTGCGCGCACAGTGGCGCCAGGGGGGGGGCGGTCGGCCGCACTCGAGTGCGACACGTGTCGCCTCGAGATTGGCCGGCCGTACCTACCCCCGTTGACTGCGGGGGGCCACGTGGCGTAGGCGGGCCGCTGGGATCCGCTGTCCCCTGTTTGGGGGTGACGTGGCCGCTCCTGGTTGTTTCGGGCGCGTCGGACAGGGGCGGTGCGACCGGGTTTCCGGGCGCAGTGCGCCCGAAAGTTGCGCCCGAAAACCCGGCCCGAATGCTTAGTGGGCTGGGCCTATAAATAGCTCCCCCCATTCGTCTTGTAGGCTTTTTGGACTCTATTTTCGCTGGGCTTTCTTCACAGCGATTCCTCCTCTCTCAGAGCTCAACCCTTTGGAGAAGTTTGAAGATTTTTGGAGGCACGCATCCCGAGGTTCACCATTTTACGGCGCGGCGCGACGCTTGTTCTCCGGCGATCCTCTTCACCCCTTCTCAGTGTTTGGACTCCTCCGACTCACCCCGACCTCGGAATTCGCCGATTCTTGCGCCGTTGGACTCTTGACAGGTAGGGCTTCAACTCCTGTGTTTTGTGGTTCCTCGATTTCCGTGCTGATATTGGAGTTTTCCGAGCAACCATTTGACCCTTTTTCTTCGCGGACTTTTGGGACAGCACCGCGGTGTTCTTGCCATATCTTTTCGCTCGGACGTCGGAACGAGGCGATTCAAAAGGCAATTTTCATCTACGCTTCGCAAGGAGTCTCCTGGATTTTTCTCAGAATTTTCTGAATTTTACTCGAGGGTGAGAATCTTCTTCCTCTGTGGTTCCTTGTTACAGGAATTTAGTGCAGTTTGGGTTTGGGGTGTACCCCTTGTCGGATTTTTATCTCAGCGTAGGAAACTCCAAATTGGGCGTGCAGGTACTCGTTTCGACGGGCTCGTCGCAAGGATCGCGATAGTATTTTTCTTGGATTTTTCTGGGCATTATTCGCAGGTAAAAATTAGTGAATTGTGGACTGCTGGTTTGGGGGACAGATTCTGGAATTGTGGATGTTAAGCTTATGTATTTTTCCTTTGGGGTATTTTGTACAGATTGGTGGTGTGTTGGACTGATCTTGGACTTCGCCTTTGGGAATTTTGGAATAGCGCTCGAGGTGGGTGATGTTGAGAACCTCCTGCTTGTGAATGTCACTAGGCCTATTGGAATGCCACGATTATATGTTATTAAATATGAATGTATCTAGCATGCTTGCATGATATTAAGGTTCTTTTGCTAATACTTGCATTGTTAGCAAGCTACAAGTTCATGAGTGGTGTTTCCATGTTTAGATATGCAATTTAATTAGTTGGAATGAATGCTATAGCCATATCATATTGTGTGTTAAGGAAAGGTTTGGGCATGGGGTTAGAATGCATGTTGTAAAAGGGGTACTTGCTAGTTAATTGTACATCTAAATTGTATCATGTATCGTATATCATGCCACGTGTACATCGGAGGGTCCAAACATTTAATGTTGCATATGTTAGAATAATTAAAAAGAGGTTTATCAAGTTAATGACTTTTGCATGCTTGAATGGTCACCTAGATAGGCCACCTTTTTCTGCTACACTATCATGCTGGAATTGACTTAGGAGAAACCATGTTGCATTCTTTCTTCAGTCACTTAGACATAGGGGATATTATGCTCGGGTTGGAGCAGGGGCTGGGTTAGTGTAGTCAGATACTTGGATTTCGGGGAGAGGGTTTTGGGCTTCCTTTGGGAGACGGTACTTTCCTTATAGAGCGGAGTGCGCGATTTGCAGACTTGAGACCCTGGGACTCCTGTCCCATATCGGTGTTATGTGTAGGCTGGCATACCCGATTTGGCAGACATTGAGAACCCTACCCCTTATCGGTGCTATGCGTAGGCTGGCATACCCGATTTAGCAGACCTTGAGACTCCTGTCCCATACCGGTGTTATGCGTAGGCTGGCATACCCGATTTGGCAGACATTGAGACTCCTATTCCACACCGGTGTTATGCGTAGGCTGGCATACCCGATGTGGCAGGCTTCGATTCTCTGATGCATACTTTTAGCTATCTTTAGCTGGGCAGGTAGAGGCATATTAGTGGTAGCTTTTATCAGGAGTCATACTCTTAGTTACCGCATTTATTCCTTTAGCCTCTGGTAGACCTAGTGGGCAGGTAGGAGTTCGTGTTGAGGTTTACCCACTAGGGGAGGCTACTGTCTTTACTGTAGTACTGACCCCCCCCCCCCCCACTGTTTTTCCCTTTTCTTGTCCCCTTTGTTTTGCAGAGTCATCTGCCGGAGTTGCGGGGCCTTCCTACCAGGATCGAGGTAAGAGGATCGCCGACTAGATAGCTGCTACCCCGAGCTCGAGTTTTTGGTAGTTTTGTCGTATCCCCAGTACACTCAGACGGTTGTATTTTTCCTTTTATTTTGGGTCTGGCTGCGGCCAGCTGGTTGTATATATTTCGTGAGCTGGGAGAGACACTTGTATATTTTTGAGAGCTTACTGTACTTTCCTTTCCAGTATTTGTCTGAGTTGTATTAGTTTTAGTTTAGCTCTGTTTTATGCTCCTTTATTACTTGTTTTATATCTGAGCAGGTTATCAGCGCTTCGTGTACACGGAAAATTCCGTATGCACGGCGGATCTGTGGACGGGCCCGGGTTCTGGTTTACACCCGGGGCGTGACATCACAACTGCCTATTCGATTTGTTTCTATCCATTGAACCTTCAAAAGGTTGGGTAGCCGTCGCTGGTAGTTACTATTGTGGGCTAAGCCCCACCCCCCTCGACGATTCTAGGATCACTGTCCTAGACAATCCCTTAGTAAGCTGATCAGCTGTGAGGACCCGGATCCCCGCGATAGGATTACTGTTTGATCAGCAGCTTCTGGAGGCTTATGTTGAGTGTTGGAGGTGTTTGTGCGCGTATCGAACCCAAGAAATGGACTCAGTGCGTAAAATGGATCACAAGTGCATTCGGATGCCCTATCAAATTTTAGAAGTGGTTTCGCACGAAACAGACATTAGATTTGGATTCAGCGTGGAAAAAGGATGGAAATTGACTATTTGGTTGTATTTTTTTGAGTCCGGACGCCTGAAAACGGACACCCGAAAGATTTCTAGTGTTTTGGGGTGCATGGTGGACCGGTGGACCGACGGTGTGCCACGTGGCGGCTTCCCATTGGCGCCGTACGCCACGTGGCGGAGCAGGAGGCGCGGCACAGTGGGCCCGGCCCACGGGAGCGGGAGCGGGCACCGCGCGGGCCTGGCAGGCGTGCGGGCGAGCGCGGTGCGCGGGGGCGGCGTGCCACGTGGCGTCTTCCCATTGGCGCGATGTGGACAGGTAGCGGCAGACGGTTGGGTGGTGCAGCGGGCGCGGTACACGGGCTGGCGCGGCAGGCGCCTCGGGCTGCGTGCAAGTCAGGTGGCAGGCGGCGCGGCGTGGGCGCGGCGACCGAGGCGTTGACGCGCGGTTCCCGCGCGTGGGCGCGCCACGGGTCAGCCCCCGCAGGGGGCCACGCGGCGCAACGCGGGTGGAGAGTTCGGCTGTTGGCTGTTCGATGGGGACGTGTCGCGTGGAGGTTGATCCGGGCGCTGGATGGACGGCTGGATCGGCGGCACTGTTGGCGCCCGAAACTTTCGGGCGCCCGGAAGATGTACCCCAAACTGTGGATTTTCCTCTTGGATTTCAGCCTATAAATAGGGATTGGGTGCCCTTTTGTGCGGGTTTTGGAGATTTTCTGGAGCCCCCCTTTAGCAGAGGCTCTCCCCACTTTGTCCTCTACCCTTCCTAGGATCTTGGGTATTTTTGGAGGCCGCGGCATCGGCGTTTTCTGCGACGCGGCGCACTTCGACACTCCTTCGTTTTTGGCTTCTACCATCGCGTTTCGGTTCGGGAGGCCCCCCGGACTACCCCAATAGAGTTTTGAGCCGATTTTCATGGCAACGCGTTCACGAGAGGTACGCCTTCGATTTCCGTGTAGATCACTTCGCTCTGTTTTGAGGTTTTGGTGGTGTTCCCGAGGCACCTTTTGACCCTCTTGTACTACTGCGAGGTACGTGACAGCGGTGGAGTATTGTTGGGATTTCTCGGCCTACGGGCATCGGATCGGGGCGTGTGAGGACTCGATCGGCATCTACGCTTCGTGAGGAACGCGACCATATTTTTATCGGAATTTTTGGAGGACTCTTTGAAGGTGATATTTAAGCTTCTTCATGGCTGATTTTCTGCAGAATGATTTGACTGTAACTTGGCCTACATGTGTCGGAACGAGGTGTATAAATACTCGATTTGGATCTACTCGTCGCGAGGATCGCAACCGTGATTTTTCTAGATTTTTCGAAGAACTGCACACAGGTGAAAAAGCCCCTTCTTTGTGCTGGTTGGTAAAAACAGCAAATGCTATTTGGTGTGTGTGGGGTATTGATTAGTGTGTTGTGGTTGTGATGTTGGTTGGAGCAGAGGCTTGTGCGACTAAGTACCGAGGGTGCAGTTTCGGCAGATTTTGATAGCGAGTGACTGCACACTTCACCGACTTCGGCTTTGCCTGCGGAAAGCGATTCAGGTGGGTTGCTTTGTCCCCAGAACCGGTGGACGGTTCTCTAATTCTATCTGATAGAATGCATGCATGTTTAGGGTACAATGTATGTGGTTGAGGGGTAAGCTTAGGAATGAGAATTGTATAAGGAATTGCAAGTTAATTATTCATGTTATGACTTATGGGAACTTGCAAGATTTATATATCCTTGATGATGATTAAGGAAAGTTATCTAAGGGAATATTGCTTTTTTGATTATTAGCATGCCATGTTAGCACATAGCCTTTATGAGATATGATTACTCAATGGGGTAGGATGACATATCTATGTGCGGGTATCACTCTGATGATTTAGGATGGACCTGGATTGTGGACAAGTGTTGTTGGTTAGTGAGTTTGGCATGTGGTTATACCCTTGTGGAGCTAATATGTGATTACTCCCTTTTATCTTTCTTGAGGACAAATGCATGCTTGTATGGACATCTAGATATGCCATCTTTTATCGCTACACTATCATGTTGAAACTTGACTTAGGAGAAATCATGTTTGCTTCTTTTCTCCTTATTCGTTAGTCAGGTGATTCTTGTTGCTCGGGTTTGAGCAGAGGTTTGGGATAGTGTAGTCGAGACTTCGAGTCTGGGACAGGTTGGACTTGATTGTGGGTTGTGGGGTATTGCGGCAACCGCGGATATTGGGCGGTTGACCGGATGTTGGTTATGGTGCCAGATTGTGGATGATAGGGGATTACGGCGACCGCGGATATTGGGCGGTTGGCCAGGTGTTGGTTGTTGTACCAGGTTGTGGATTGTGGACTATGGGGTATTGTGGCGACCGCGAATATTGGGCGGTTGACCGGATATGTACTTGTGCATCAGATTGGTTATCAGATTTCTCTAGTGGATGGAGTTTCCCACTTATTGAGTACTATTGCATCTGATTGAGGACCGGGGTTTTCTTTAGTGGATGGGTTTTCCCACTTTGATCAGAGTCGTGATCCAGTCCTGCTATATTATGATACTTATGATACTTGTTACTGAGATACTTTACTCGTGTGGGTCGCTCCCCTCGAGTGCCACTCCGGAGTGTGCGACAGGCAGGCTTTGAGTCCTTGAGACTCCTTCTTCCCATGGGTGTTATGCGTTGGCCAGCATACTCGATATGGCAGGCACAACAGGCAGTACCGGTGTTTACGGGTGGTTGGATTGGGTTTATTCAGACAGGTACTTTTATTGTTGCACTCGTGGCGGGGGGGCTGAGTGGAGTCTAGTAGCTGTATTTAGACCAGTGCTAGTGTTGTTGGGAACCGTTTGGGGTTGACGGTGGTCCCGGGGTCGTTATGAGTATTTCGACCGTTGTGCGAGATGTTGAGGATCTTGAGTCTATCCGTTTTGAGAGAGAGCGTGGATTTCGACTATAGCCTGCATGTGCCACTATTCGATAGCGAGTTTGTCACGCCCCGGAGGTTCTAAAAGAGCGGAAAACGTGCCCCTTTTTTTTCTGTTTGTATTTAAATGAACCACGCATCCGGTGCGCATCAGACCCGCTGCATATACAAATTCACTCCCCAAACGGGCGGAGTCTCCTTTGTATATGCACGGCGTTCCCAACAAGACGAACACTTTAACCATTCCAACCATGACAGATAAGAGGAGAGATTACAATTAATCATACAGTCACCGCTATCACATACAGACTATAGCATAAACCCATAGGTTTGAAAATCGGTGTCCACTCGACACCCAGTTTTTTCAAAATGTTTTCGCAAACTCTTTTGAGCGGCTATTAACTTGAAAGGATAAATCCACGGGTTTTGAAATCGGTGCCCACACGGCACCTGCTTTGAAAATACTTTTGAAACAAGGTTTGCATTTGAAAACAAGCCGCAATTACACATCCTAACATTTACCAATTATAGACAAGAAATCCACATTCCAACAACCATCAGAAGCCACACACATGAATCACAGTTTAACTAACCACAGTATATGGAAATAACCAAAGAAAAGAACGCATCGTTTACTAGCCCTCATGGCTAGGGTCCTCTAACTGATGCCTCACCGTCGTCCCGATTCCCACCCTTACTCGGACCTGTCACAGAGTGGGTTGTCAGTGACTGATAAAGTAGAAAACAATTAAGTAAATGCAATAATTGAAAGAACACACCGATACACCGGAGCATTTACTTCCCCCTCATGTACCGCTAAATACCTGCCACAAAACGAGCTGGGCACCAACCCCAGAATACCGAACTCATTTTCTTGGTGCCTCTAACCCCTCCACTGCCAAAGTAGCAGTCGCCTCTCCATGAGGGGTCCCCACTATCCTCTCCTTGTGGGGTACACGGGTAAAACAACTTACCATCTTTCCGAAAAAATACACCCTGTGCGGTGGCCAAACCGCCGGTGTGCGTGTAAGCAATATGAATGTAAAACAATGTCGCGACCTCAGCCGCTTTAGTCAAATTAGTAAAACAATCATGCGACCGCAGCCGCCTCAATGAGAATAGAATATGGGATTTACATGCAATGGGGTTTGTCACTTTTACCAACAATATCTACTTTACCAAACGAAATACTCGGGAACGACCCTGCACCGAAATTAATCACAAGTACCCAACTTGATTATGCGAAACCTGGACTCCGGAGACCGAACCTTGCTCTCTGTCGACGCCCGGACCTAAAAGTAGTCCGCAAAAGAGCCGCGGTCAGATCAGAAATATCACAGAAGATAAACCGAGCCTAAACACTCAAAAACACTAATGACAACTTGACACGGCGGTGGCGCCCGCGCGAGACGAGCGACGCGGCCCCCCCCCCCCGGCGTTGCGGCCATACGGCCGCGCGGGCACTCGCCCCGCGCGGCACTTGCCGTGACGGCACGGGCCCTAGCCCCGCGCGGTGCAAGCCGCGGCCACGCGGGCACCAGCCCCGCGCGGCACTCACCGCGACCGTGCGGGCCTTAGCCCCGCACGGTGCGAGCTGCGGCCGCGCGGGTGCCGGCCCAGTGCGGCACTTACCGCGGCCGCGCGGCGCAGCCGCGCGGGAACCCGCCCGTGGGACACCAACCGCGGCCGCGCGGCATGGGCCCCGCGCCGCAACCGCGCAGGCGCCTGCCCGCGCGGCACCAGCCGCGGCCGCGTGGGCATGGGCCCCGCGCGACACGCGCCACAGCCGCCGGGCGCCTGCCCGCGCGGCATTAGCCGCAGCCGCGTGGGCATGGCCCCGCGCGGTGCGCTCGCACAGCCGCGCGGGCGCCCGCCCGCGCGGCACCTGCTGCGGTCGCGCGGCATGGGGCCCGCGCGTCACGTGCCGCAGCCGCGCGTGCGCCTGCCCGCGCGGCACCAGCCGCAGCCGCGCGGCGCGCGCCACCAGCCGCAGCCGCGCGGCGCGCGCCACAGACGCTCGGGCGCCCGCCCGCGCGGCACCGGCCGCGGCCTCGCGGGCATGGGCCCCGCGCGGCGCGCGCCACGGCCGCGCGGCGCAAGCCGTGGCCGCGCGGGCACTGGCCCCGCACGGCGCTTGCCCTTGCCGCGGCGCGCGCCACGGCTGCGCGGCGCAAGCCGTGGACGCGCGGGCACCAGTCCCGCGCGGCGCTCGCCCTTGCCGCGGCCGCGCCGGGGCCTTGGTCCCGCGCGGCGCTAACCGCGGCCGCGTGGGCACCGTCCCCGCGCGGCTCGTACCGCGGCTGCGGCGGTGATGCCCTAGGGCCGTACGGCGGCGCCTTAGGGCTCCGCGGCGGCGACGCTTAGGGTAGCAACGGATACTCCTAGGACAACGAAAAAGACGGAAACGAAAACCGAGCGACACTATACGAAAATAATTCTCGCTTACCTCTAATCGTCGGAGACGGAGATCCGTTTACGCTCCCGACTTCGGCACGTTTGTCGGGAGGGTTGGATCCTTCCGTTTTCTCCTTCTCCCCTCTCGTTTCCTTCCGATTAGGGTTCCGCCTTTTCTTTTCCTTACGCTCGTTCTTTCCTCTCGTTTCCTTCCGGTTAGGGTTTCTCCTTTTTCTTTCGGGAGAAGTTAAAATTTAATCTCTTTTTGTACGATACTAGACACATCGGATATTTTCAATCCCGATTAATTAATTCCTTAATTAATTAATTATTCAGAGATAATCTTTCGGGATAATCCTTTAATGATAATTCTTTAAAGATAATCCCTATTTCCTCGAAAAGCGTTCAAAATCACTTACACGGATTTTGATGCACCCCCTGGCTATTGCGATCCTTTCCACCCCTTTCTGGGAGTTCCGTAAGTCGGAATCCGGATCCGATCACACTGCCGTTCTCCGTTTTCTGAGCTCTATCGCAGAAAAACACCCATACCCCGAGATTACCCACCTAAGTAATCCCGTTAGTTCAATTTCTCTAAACGGAGCTTTATTAGAAGGAGGTGAAATTGTTACAAAAATCTATGATATTACACCACACACCCCTTAAAAGAAGTTTCGTCCTCGAAACTTATCCTCAACCCTCGTTAAATAACTCGGGGTAACACTCCCTCATTTTTGCTTCTAGTTCCCACGTTGCCTCGCGCTCCTCGTGGTTACTCCATTGCACCTTTACGTAGGGGATCGTCCGGTTTCGAAGTTTCTTTTCTTCCATTGCAAAGATCCGCATCGGTGTTTCCTCGAAGCTCAAATCCTCCCGCAGTTCCACAGCCGAGGCATCGAGGACGTGCGACGGGTCGGATAGGTATTTTCGGAGCATCGAAACGTGGAAAATGTTATGCACCCGTTCAAGATTTGGCGGTAAGGCCAACCGGTATGCCACCGGGCCCACGCGCTCCAAAATCTCGAACGGTCCCACATACCGTGGGCTCAGCTTCCCTCGTATGCCGAACCGTCTTGTCCCCTTAGACGGTGACACGCGTAGCAACACATGATCCCCTACTGTAAATTCTAATTCCCGTCGCCTTTGGTCCGCGTAACTTTTCTGCCGGCTCTGGGCGGTCAACAACCGCTGCCTGATTAGGCGCACCTTTGCCTTTGTTTCCTCTACGAGGTCTGGCCCCAAGAGCTTCCGCTCTCCTAAATCGTCCCAGCAAATAGGCGATCGACACCGGCGTCCGTACAGGGCTTCGTACGGGGCCATCCGAATACTAGCCTAATAGCCATTATTGTAGGCAAATTCCACGAGGGGTAGGTAGCGTGACCATCCCTCACCCAGATCTAGCACACAGGCTCGAAGTATATCTTCGAGAATCTGGATTACTTGTTCTGATTGCCCGTCCGTTTGCGGGTGGAATGTCGTGCTAACTGCAGCTTGGTCCCCAGTGCCTGCTGCAGACTTCGCCAGAAGTTCGACACGAGCGCGTGTCCCTATCGAAAGTTATCGATGACGGGATTCCATGCAGTCTTACCCCCTCGTCGATATAGGTCTGCGCCAGCCGATCCCTGCTCCACGTCGTGTGAATCGGTAGGAAGTGGGCTGATTTCGTCAGTCGGTCCACAATGACCCATATTGCGTCGTGTCCTTGTTGCGATCGCGGAAAACCCGTTACAAAATCCATGGTGATCCATTCCTATTTCCACTCCGGTATGGGCAATGGTTGCAGTTTCCCCGCCGGTCGCTGATGTTCCGCTTTCACCTGTTGGCACACCAGACATCGCGCCACGAACTGCGTCACATCACTCTTTAATTTAGGCCACCAGAAGGTTTGCCTCAGGTCCCTGTACATTTTTGTACCTCCGGGATGCGCAGTATAGGGGGCATTATGCGCTTCTGCCAGAATTTCTTTCCTCAATTCTGGTACATCGGGCACGCAGACCCGTCCCCGAAACCTCAACACCTTGTCAGCGCCGATCACAAAATCCCCACTTGGTTCCGAGGATAGTCTGTCCCGTACTTGCTGTAGTTACGTGTCTGTTGCTTGGCCTTCCACGATCCTATCTATCAGCGTAGGCTTTATCACTAAGGACAGCAATTTCGCAACCGCTCCTTCTGGCACTACCTCCAGCCTCAGTTGCAAAAATTGAGCAATTAGCCGATCCTGTTGGGTAAGGGCGCTCAGTGCCGTTTCCCCCGCCTGCCCCTTCCGGCTCAAGGCATCGGCCACCACGTTTGCCTTTCCGGGGTGGTAATGGATGGACAGATCGTAGTCCTTCAGTAGCTCCAACCACCGCCGTTGCCGTAAGTTCGGCTCCTTTTACGTAAACAGGTATTTGAGGCTCTGGTGGTCGGAATACACGTTACAGTGCGCCCCGTAAAGGTAGTGTCTCCAGAGCTTTAAAGCAAACGCGACCGCCGCGAGCTCCAAGTCGTGTGTAGGTGTCACGCCCCGGGGGTTTCAATAAGCGGAAGACGACCACTGAAAAGTTTTGAATTTAAGTATATATTTTTTTTGAAACCAAACTCCCCCGGTACGTGCCCAGACCCGGCCGCCGCATATACAAATTCACTCTGCGAACGGGCAGAGTCTCCTTTGTATATGCACGGCGTCCCGACTAAAACAACCATACAATCATCACTTTAACCACACTAGTTCAACAGTCGGATACATACAACCATTTTCCATAAGTATTAAAGAGGCCGACTAATTTTGAAAGGATAAATCCACAAGTTTTTAAAAACGGTGCCCACACGGCAACCAGGTTTTTCAAAAAGGTTTTCGAAATCCATAAATCTACAGGGTTTTGAAAATGGTGCCCACACGACACCCACATTTTTAAAACAGTTTTCGAAATATTTTCCTTTTCTTTTCCTTTGTAGTTTGAAAGCGGCCAATCGGGACAAGCAAAACAACCACCCACAAGGGTAATTAAAAGACATTCCAATATCCACATCAACCCCACAAGGGTATCGCGATCCACATAGTAAGCTACTAACAAGTAATGAAATGCGCAATATAAGAAGTAAATACAAACTATGGCCTCGAAGGACCAAAAGCGCTCCTGCCAAGGCCTCACCGTCGCCCTAGATCTCACCCCCGAGAACCTGTCACAGAGTGGGAAGTCAGTGACCAGAAAATAAAACACGAAAGCAACTAGGGCTATAAATAAAGTGTCACGCCCCGGGGTCAAAACTGCGACCCGGGCCCGCCAACAGATCCGCCACCTATGCTAAACCCGCATTGGCGAAGCGTCTAACCTGCAAAAGATAGTACTATAGCTACACAAATATCAGAGCTGAAATGAAATGCTGTAAGATAAAAAAAATCCAATCACTGTACATCATGAAATAAAGTACAATATCCATTTCCTCAAATACAGATGATCATCATACAATGTTCTCAGTACAGCATCTCTCAACTATAAAAGGAGATAAACTAAAACTATAGTACATCAGTCTCAACATCAGTCTCTCCAAATACAAAAGATCTCTCTCCAAATAAAACAGTAAAAACCAGCCAACAGCTACCATGAATCTCCATCCAGGAAATACAGCTACACTCCTCGGGTGGTAAAGATCTAGCCCGTGACTCCCTCGCCTCGGACAACGATCGAAGATCAGCAACTCCCGAAGAAAACACTGCAAAACATGGGGGAAGAAGAAGCAAGGGAAACAACAATGGGGGTGAGAACCACTAGTAAACCAGTAGCCTCCCCCTGTGGGTAAAGCCTCAAGCTCCGGCGTACCCACTAAGTCTACTAGAGGCAAGAAAAGGGGCAAGTGGTAAAGCTGTAAACATAACTACTGAATAAAAGGGGGAAACCACAACAAGTATGCCTCTAAATGCAATACCGAAGGAAATGACGGTATGAATGCATCAGAAAACAGTATCTGATCAAATAGACCCAATCTAGTGCCACCAGTAAAACTGGTACTGCCTGCTCTGCTGTCGAACTCAAGAGCTTAGTAGGGAACCAGCACATAAGGCTCGAAATCCCCATCAGTCCTCACAACCCACCGTGGTGCCCGGCGCTCGGCACCGTGAAAAGCCTACTCCGGAGTGGCACTCGAGGGGAGCGACCCACACGAGTAAAGTATCTCTGTAACCAATGTCTCACAATAGCAGGACTGGATCATGACTATGACCAAAGTGGGAAACTTCGTCCACTAATAAAACCCCGATCTGATGCAATAATACTCAAAAAGTGGGAAACACCATCCACTAGGAAAATCTGATACCCAATCTGATGCAACAGTAAACATCCGGTCAACCGCCCAAAGTCCGCGGTCACCGCAATAACCCACAACCCACAATTGGGTAAAATAATCAAGATCCGGTCAACCGCCTACTGTCCGCGGTTGCCGCAATAACCCATAATCCAACATCAAGAACACCCTGTCACTGACCCTCAGATCCCGGCTACACTATCCCAAACCTCTGCTCGAACCCGAGCAACAAGACTCAAAAGTCTAAATAAAAAGGAGAAAGAAAGCAATCATGGTTTCTCCTAAGTCAAATCCCAATATGATAGTGTAGCAATAAATAGTGGCCTATCTAGATGTCCAAATAAGCATGCAAAAGTCCTCAGCAATGTGAAAGAGAGAGAATGTCCAATAAGCGTTTTACATGTGTAATAAGTAATAATATCCACATAAATATAACAATCATACTAAAATCATCAGTCACCTACACATGTATAACCCCTGATCCATAATAAATCCCAAAGTGAAACCCGCACATGGATATGTCGTCATGTCCCCAATAATTAATCCACTTAATCCACTTTCATACAAATCTAGGTCCTAATATAGCATGTTAATCATCACTTATTAAATTATTCCAATGATCATGTTCCAATAGCAATAATATCCCAATAATATCCCCAACATGCTATATCCACAAAATTTAACTCAGATGATAAGTTCACATTTTATAACAGGCAATTATGCACGATAATCAATCCATAAGCTCAATAGTGGGGTTCTCTAATAAACTTAGTGAGTAAGTCAGATATAGAGGCAAGAAACAACCACCCACCTCGAAAAGCGCGCACCGCACCAAAAGAAACGTCTCGCTGCCCACAGTCCTCTAACACAGCAGTCCATCGAAAACTGTGCCCCACTGCATAAAACATTGCGCACAATTAATCCCAAAACTGTACAATTTCCTACAGTCCAAATCAGCCCCCAAAAAGGGTAAATAACACCTCTGCCCAGTCCTCAAGAAAATCCAGAAAATTCACGGTCGCATTCCTCGCGAAAAGTAGCCCCAAAACGACTGTTTAAACGCCCAGATCTGATACCTGTAGACCAAGATAAAAATAAAACACCGCAGCACCTCAAAACCTCCCAAATCAAAATTCCTGTAGCGATCTGTCCAAGAAAAGCTTAATTATCACCTTCGAAATAATTTCCATAAATCTCAGAAAAATAATCACTGTGTTCCTCGCGACGAGTAGATCAAAATCGAGTCCTAAAACGCCTTGATCCGATGTTCCTAGGCTAAGATATAAAATCGGCAAGTCGGTGCTGTCCAAAATCCATCACATAAAAATGGGGGTAAAATATGCCTCGGGAAATGTGCCAAAAGTGCGAAACGGAGCGAAGTGATCAACACAAAAATCGAAGCCTTACCTCTTAGTAACACGCTGTCGAAGAAATCGTCCAAAAACTCCTCCTGGGTTGCTCACAGTGAATTTCTGACTGAACTGTGACGGTAACAGGCCGAAATGGGGAGAAAACCGAGGCGAACTGTAAAATCGATATCGCCGTTGCTGAGCTTCCAGAAATTCCGGGGATCCACCATTAAAACCAGAGCACCAAGGGGAACAAACTTTGTATACATCTCTCCCTCTCATTTCCTTTCTATCACTCGGAAAAAGCAGAAAAGGAGGGGAGTGGAGGCCTATTTATAGGCCCACAAAACAAATCAGAAATTGACCACTGTGTCCCCGGTTTCGGGCGCCCGAAACTTTTTGGCCCCGAAACCGGGCGCACACAGTGGCCCGGCCCACTCGGCCCAGGCCCGCACACCAGATCCAGTCGGACCGCACACCCGTCCAACCCGCTCCTCCTCACGACACGTGTCCCCGAACACGGTACAGCCGATCCGGCCGCTCCCATCGCGCCGCGTGGCGCTCCACTGGTCAACGGGGCAGTTGGCGCTGGCCAATAGCCGGCCGCCATGTGGCGCACGCGTGCGCCACGTCGGCGCCGTGGCCGCCACGCCAGCCGCCCCTGCCACCTGCCGCGCCCCCCTGCCACCTGCACGCGCACAGTGACGCGCCCAAACCCCGCGCGCCACGTGTCCAAGCCATAAATTCGCTGCACCCGGTGCACCCTACTTCATGCACCGAACCAATGCCAGGATGCCACGTGTCTTCCCGCCCAATCCACCATGCACCACACTTCTCCGTAGACCGCGACCTGTGAACCATCCAATGGGAAGCTGACACGTGGCACCCCGCTCCGGTGCACGCCAGCCGCGTGGACCGCTGCCCGCGCGCGCTGCGCCCTGCCCGCCGCCGCTCTCCGCCTGCCCGAGGCCGCGCCGCCACTCTCCGCCGCTGCCCGCCGCCGGCGATCGCCGGAATCACTGTTCCGGCGGTGAACAGTAACCCGTGCTCAAAAACATCAAGTGGGTAGTCCATTTTGACCGTTTTCGCGCGCTGAATCCAAATTTGACGTCCGATTTGCCAAATTCCAACTCTAAAAATTGCCGAAGGCACCCGGAAATGTGTTCTTACCCCGAATTTCGCGCGGAGCCCAATTTTATATCCGTTTCGCGCGAAACCACTTCTAAACCCTCCACGGGGTCCTCCGATCACTCACATGATCCATTTAAGCCCCGAAGTCCAACACTTGTGCCCAATTATGCCCCAAACACTTCCAACACACCATGTAGGCCTCCAATAGCCACCCCAACACACAGCAGCAGCTCTGCAGAGATCCGGGTCATCACAATCGTCCCCCACTAAAAGAAAGTTTCGTCCTCGAAACTTAAGTCGTTCCTCAACACGGAATCTCAACCAAATAAATGGGGGTAATTATCCAATCATCCACCACTCAAGCTCCAAGGCTGACAAATACCTCTTCCAAAGATGCGATGCGGTCCTCGGGTCTCTAACTAGAACAAAATAAAGGCGGGCACTCCAGAAAAACCGTACCAAGTCAACCAAGTACAGCTGGGCTAACCGCTCGAGCTACCAAAAAATCTGCATCGGTACAAGCCTCCGCTCCTCCCAGGGCCTCAGATAATCCAACCACAAGTCCACGGCACACAAGCTCGATCCAAGTACCTCTGTACTCCCAAGGTACCCAATATAAGTCCTCCAACTGATCACGTAAACTCTGATCTCTAATCCAAAAACCATCAGGGTGTAGAAACACCTCCCCAACTCTCGGGTATCAGCACACAACAATAAGCAGTTGGAAGAACCAGATCGCAAATCAATCTTCGAGAAGATCCAGTACCCTTGCAGCTGGTAAATCCAATCCTCCAGGCTCGAAAAAGGGTATTTGTTCCAGGCAATCACTTCATCAAATTCCGGGAGTTGTGTCCTCAACTCCCAAACCAGTGACATGCTAGGCAACTCCGAAAGGAAAGGAGCCCTAACCAGGAGGGAGGGGTCCTCGCCCGGTCGCTCCCAAATCTTGACCATCCAAGCGAACCATTCAGCCGCGGTCTATCATCCAAAGAGTCCTCAACGACACCATCATACGCCACGTCGGCCTCGACAGTCCACACAGCGCCAGCTGCGGAGTCAACAAACTCAACCCCAAATAGCTCTCCTGCTCCGGGTATCCGCCACCACAGTGGCCCTGTCGGGGTGATACAGAATGTTTGCCACACATCCAACTATAACTTCATAGCTACTATGGGGGGCATCACTGTATCACACAAATCCATCTCCCCACACTGGCGATGCTGAAATCAGGGCTGGTATCAATCTCATCATCCGATTGCCAAGCTCTCCTGACACTGCCCAGTCCAAGAAGCTCCTTACCTCAACAAATAACTGCCGGTCTCAGCCATTCTCGCATAGCGTCCATTAAGGTCAGATTACCACCGCTGCCCCTTACGGCTAGAACAAGTAATCCAGGAAGATATGCTCCCAAAGTTAAAACTTGTATCACAACAGCTTGGCATACAGCTTCTTCCTCACAGACCTTGTTACACCATCTACAAGTATTCCACCAGCTCTAAACCATACAGAGATGGGGTAAAAATCAAAATATCCAGAAGAATACCTCCAATAATTCTTCCAAGTGCAGCAAGAATACACAATTCCTCATATCATAAAGACGACCGGGCATTAGTCATCCATTCATCCTCACTGTACTCACAATGCCCCTACTATGTCCTGAACACCATCTTGGCGAACACCCAGCTGTATACTCCCAAAGATACAAGCATCAATAACAACAACTGTTGGAGTATAATTCCAACAAAAGGTCCTAAATAAAATCCGAACTTGCCTGCGGACACATCTTGCAAGGACCCTCACTGTCGTGTGCCAACGACGTGGCACTAGATCGAACAGACCCTCGATCCATCAGATCCTGCGACTGCGCCATCAGCTCTCTCAGCTCTACAGGTGATATCCAATGAGGTGCTATCAGGGTTGACGTAGTTCCTTCAACCACGTCAATCGCAATCTCAATCTCCCTAACCGGCGGCATCATTATCAGCTCCGGTGGAATCACACCCGAGATCTCACGATAACAGGGATATCCTCGTGTCCCGGTGGCGCCGTAGGCACCTCGAGCATAGTCGCTGCAACCTGTGTGCTCTGACTGTCTCAATGAACAAGTCTCAAATGTCTGCTTGCAGAAGATCATAACCTTCTCTCTCCGCAGTCATACATCATGTGGCACTATGCCACCCAATCCCACGCACTGGGTCAAATACTGACCAGGTACAACTACCAATAAGTCTGCCGATACCACTAGAGGTCTCAACTGCACAGGACATGATCCACAAGCCTCCCCCACATGCACCACCCCAACAGGAACCTGTACCTCAAGTGCATGTGATAACAAATCTACCTCTAGTCCATGCAGGAATGCAACCTGCCCTAACTTCGACTGCTGTGATGAAATCACACCTGCGACGACCCAATCCACTGCCTTGGCGCCCTCCACCCAGGCAGCACAGTCTCAACCGCTCAATGTAGGTGGTCGTCACTTAATCTGCCTGAAATTCAAGGCTATCCACCAAAGAAGCACAATTCTCCGCCTTTGCTCACACTGAGGCGATGAATACGGTCTTCCGCAGACAATAAACCCACGCTACCGCTGCTCCACTCTGATAACGATGCGGATGCTGTCACCGGGGCCACCTGACCTCTGACATCTCAGAAAATCCATTATTGCAATCGTCATATGACAAAACGCAATTGATTCCTGCAATTCCTCATTCAATCATCCTTACTCAGCTCACCCCTCAAACACATCCATTGTACCCCAAACACAAATGTTATCAATCACAAAGGGTAACCTTCCTTTGGGTAAGCTTTACATAATCCATCCACAAAGATGTCCACCATCTAGGGAAGGAAAATAAAAGTGCCTCTACCAGCCGATCTGTCCTCCAACACTTAGCGCCAGGCGCCTCTATCCAGAACTCGCCTCTGGCGGCAGATCCCTATCCAAAGGAACTGCAATAGTACGCTCCATACACAATGCCTACTCCATCGAGCCATGCAAAATCCAAAATCCAAAACAGAGGGATCAGATAAACTAAAAGGGTATCCCTGGCGCAATCCACTCCCAGTCGCGCACATCCTATGCGCTTCGTCCCTCGAAACCTGGGGCGCACAGTTCAACAACTGCATAAACTCTCTAGCACAGGGAGACTCTTAATTGATCACTCCATCACCACCAACCACGATTCTGCCTCCAAAGGCTCCAACTCAAATCCATAAATCGGGGTGGTTCATCTGCCAAAACTGGCTCCATCCATCAATGATGTCCCACAACCTATCCATTATCAGCAATCCACCCCGCCTCGGTGCTGCCAAACACAAAACATTAGCACGGAGGGGGCCACTTGCGCCAACGGCGCCTCAGAAATCACTGCCGCTGAAGATACTGTAACCAGGTGGTCTCAGGAGAAAACCACTATCGGACTGCCCACTGCTCTGACAACTGTGTCACCTAGACCAAGCGGCTCACTCTGCCGCTGATATAACCTCCAAATAATCCTACCATCGGGGCCTGGAAGCTCTCTAACCTCAATCCGGTATCCAGCCCCCAAAACAATCCGCTCGAGCTCCACCGCTGCGACGAGTGCACACCAATCCGCACAACGCATCGGGGAGACACCGCTCACCCCGACCAACAGCACCACAGCACAAAACAAAACTCGACCCAATCCAGCGAGAGTCTAGAGCATGTAACCGTTCCGCCGC
>CM055067.1:10232640-10285546 GCA_029204045.2 Tillandsia leiboldiana | reverse complement strand
GCAGCTTGGTCCCCAGTGCCTGCTGCCAGACTTTCGCCAGAAGTGCTGACACGAGCGCGGGTCCCTATCGGAAAGTTATCGATGACGGGATTCCATGCAGTCTTACCCCCTCTTCGATATATGCTGCGCCAGCCGATCCCTGCTCCACGTCGTGTGAATCGGTAGGAAGTGGGTGATTTCGTCAGTCCGGTCCACAACAACCGACCCCCATTGCGTCGTGTCCTTGTTGCGATCGCGGAAAACCCGTTACAAAATCCATGGTGATCCATTCCTATTTCCACTCCGGTATGGGCAATGTTGCAGGTTTCCCCCCGGTCGCTGATGTTCCGCTTTCACCTGTTGGCACACCAGACATCGCGCCCACGAACTGCGTCACATCACTCTTTTAATTTAGGCCACCAGAGGTTTGCCTCAGGTCCCTGTACATTTTTGTACCTCCGGGATGCGCAGTATAGGGGGCATTATTCGCTTCTTCCAGAATTTCTTTCCTCAATTCTGGTACATCGGCACGCAGACCCGTCCCCAAACCTCAACACCTTGTCAGCGCCGATCACAAAATCCCCCACTTGGTTCCGAGGATAGTCTGTCCCGTACTTGCTGTAGTTACGTGTCTGTTGCTTGGCCTTCCACGATCCTATCTATCAGCGTAGCTTTATCACTAAGGACAGCAATTTCGCAACCGCTCCTTCTGCACTACCTCCAGCCTCAGTTGCAAAAATGAGCAATTAGCCGATCCTGTTGGGTAAGGGCGCTCAGTGCCGTTTCCCCCGCTGCCCCTTCCGGCTCAAGGCATCGGCCACCACGTTTGCCTTTCCGGGGTGGTAATGGATGGACAGATCGTAGTCCTTCAGTATCTCCAACCACCGCCGTTGCCGTAAGTTCGGCTCCTTTTACGTAAACAGGTATTTGAGGCTCTGGTGGTCGGAATACACGTTACAGTGCGCCCGTAAAGGTAGTGTCTCTCCAGAGCTTTAAAGCAAACGCGACCCGCCGCGAGCTCCAAGTCGTGTGTAGGTGTCACGCCCCGGGGGTTTCAATAAGCGGAAGACGACCACTGAAAAGTTTTGAATTTAAGTATATATTTTTTTTGAAACCAACTCCCCGGTACGTGCCCAGACCCGGCCGCCGCATATACAAATTCACTCTGCGAACGGGCAGAGTCTCCTTTGTATGCACGCGTCCCGACTAAACAACCATACAAATCATCACTTAAACCACACTAGTTAACAGGTCGGATACATACAACCATTTTCCATAAGTATTAAGAGGCCGACTAATTTTGAAAGGGATAAATCCAACAAGTTTTTTAAAAACGGTGCCCACACGGCAACCAGGTTTTTCAAAAAGGTTTTCGAAATCCATAAATCTACAGGGTTTTGAAAATGGTGCCCACACGACACCCACATTTTTAAAAACAGTTTTCGAAATATTTTCCTTTTCTTTTCCTTTGTAGTTTGAAAGCGGCCAATCGGGACAAGCAAAACAACCACCCACAAGGGGTAATTAAAAAGACATTCCCATATCCGCATCAACCCCACAAGGGTATCGCGATCCACATAGTAAGCTACTAACAGTGATGAAATGCGCAATATAAGAAGTAAATACAAACTATGGCCTCGAAGGACCAAAAGCGCTCCTGCCAAGGCCTCACCGTCGCCTAAGATCTCAACCCCGAGAACCTGTCACAAGTGGGAAGTCATGTGACCAGAAAATAAAACACGAAAGCAACTAGGGCTATAAATAAAGTGTCGACGCCGGGTTCAAAACTGTCGACCCGGGCCCGCCAACAGATCCGCCACCTATGCTAAACCCGCATTGGCGAAGCGTCTAACCTGCAAAAGATAGTACTATAGCTACACAAAATATCAGAGCTGAAATGAAATGCTGTAACATAAAAAAAAATCCAATCACTGTACATCATGAAATAAGTACAATATCCATTTCCTCAAATACAGATGATCATCATACAATGTTCTCAGTACAGCAGTCTCTCAACTATAAAAGGAGATAACTAAAACTATAGTACATCAGTCTCAACATCAGTCTCTCCAAATACAAAAGATCTCTCTCCAAATAAACAGTAAAAACCAGCCCACAGCTACCATGAATCTCCATCCAGGAAATACAGCTACACTCCTCGTGTGGTAAAGATCTAGCACCGTGACTCCCTCGCCTCGGACAACGATCGAAGACAGCAACTCCCGAAGAAAACACTGCAAAAACATGGGGGAAAGAGAAGCAAGGGAAACAACAATGGGGTTGAGAACCACTAGTTAAACCAGTAGCCTCCCCCTGTGGGTAAAGCCTCAAGCTCCGGCGTACCCACTAAGTCTACTAGAGGCAAGAAAAGGGCAGTGGTAAAGCTGTAAACATAACTACTGAATAAAAGGGGGAAACCACAACAAGTATGCCTCTAAATGCAATACCGAAGGAAATGACGGTATGAAATGCATCAGAAAACAGTATCTGATCAAATAGACCCAATCTAGTGCCACCAGTAAAACTGGTACTGCCTGCTCTGCTGTCGAACTCAAGAGCTTAGTAGGGAACCAGCACATAAGGCTCGAAATCCCCATCAGTCCTCACAAACCCACCGTGGTGCCCGGCGCTCGGCACCGGAAAAGCCTACTCCGGAGTGGCACTCGAGGGAGAGCGACCCCACGAGTAACAGTATCTCTGTAACCAATGTCTCACAATAGCAGGACTGGATCATGACTATGACCAAAGTGGGAAACTTCGTCCACTAATAAAACCCCGATCTGATGCAATAATACTCAAAAAGTGGGAAACACCATCCACTAGGAAAATCTGATACCCAAGTCTGATGCAACAGTAAACATCCGGTCAACCGCCCAAAGTCCGCGGTCACCGCAATAACCCACAACCCACAATTGGGTAAAATAATCAAGATCCGGTCAACCGCCTACTGTCCGCGGTTGCCGCAATAACCCATAATCCAACATCAAGAACACCCTGTCACTGACCCTCAGATCCCGGCTACACTATCCCAAACCTCTGCTCGAACCCGAGCAACAAGACTCAAAAGTCTAAATAAAAAGGAGAAAGAAAGCAATCATGGTTTCTCCTAAGTCAAATCCCAATATGATAGTGTAGCAATAAATAGTGGCCTATCTAGATGTCCAAATAAGCATGCAAAAGTCCTCAGCAATGTGAAAGAGAGAGAATGTCCAATAAGCGTTTTACATGTGTAATAAGTAATAATATCCACATAAATATAACAATCATACTAAAATCATCAGTCACCTACACATGTATAACCCCTGATCCATAATAAATCCCAAAGTGAAACCCGCACATGGATATGTCGTCATGTCCCCAATAATTAATCCACTTAATCCACTTTCATACAAATCTAGGTCCTAATATAGCATGTTAATCATCACTTATTAAATTATTCCAATGATCATGTTCCAATAGCAATAATATCCCAATAATATCCCCAACATGCTATATCCACAAAATTTAACTCAGATGATAAGTTCACATTTTATAACAGGCAATTATGCACGATAATCAATCCATAAGCTCAATAGTGGGGTTCTCTAATAAACTTAGTGAGTAAGTCAGATATAGAGGCAAGAAACAACCACCCACCTCGAAAAGCGCGCACCGCACCAAAAGAAACGTCTCGCTGCCCACAGTCCTCTAACACAGCAGTCCATCGAAAACTGTGCCCCACTGCATAAAACATTGCGCACAATTAATCCCAAAACTGTACAATTTCCTACAGTCCAAAATCAGCCCCCAAAAAGGGTAAATAACACCTCTGCCCAGTCCTCAAGAAAATCCAGAAAATTCACGGTCGCATTCCTCGCGAAAAGTAGCCCCAAAACGACTGTTTAAACGCCCAGATCTGATACCTGTAGACCAAGATAAAAATAAAACACCGCAGGCACCTCAAAACCTCCCAAATCAAAATTCCTGTAGCGATCTGTCCAAGAAAAGCTTAATTATCACCTTCGAAATAATTTCCATAAATCTCAGAAAAATAATCACTGTGTTCCTCGCGACGAGTAGATCAAAATCGAGTCCTAAAACGCCTTGATCCGATGTTCCTAGGCTAAGATATAAAATCGGCAAGTCGGTGCTGTCCAAAATCCATCACATAAAAATGGGGGTAAAATATGCCTCGGGAAATGTGCCAAAAGTGCGAAACGGAGCGAAGTGATCAACACAAAAATCGAAGCCTTACCTCTTAGTAACACGCTGTCGAAGAAATCGTCCAAAAACTCCTCCTGGGTTGCTCACAGTGAATTTCTGACTGAACTGTGACGGTAACAGGCCGAAATGGGGAGAAAACCGAGGCGAACTGTAAAATCGATATCGCCGTTGCTGAGCTTCCAGAAATTCCGGGGATCCACCATTAAAACCAGAGCACCAAGGGGAACAAACTTTGTATACATCTCTCCCTCTCATTTCCTTTCTATCACTCGGAAAAAGCAGAAAAGGGAGGGGAGTGGAGGCCTATTATAGGCCCACAAAACAAATCAGAAATTGACCACTGTGTCCCCGGTTTCGGGCGCCCGAAACTTTTTGGCCCCGAAACCGGGCGCACACAGTGGCCCGGCCCACTCGGCCCAGGCCCGCACACCAGATCCAGTCGGACCGCACACCCGTCCAACCCGCTCCTCCTCACGACACGTGTCCCCGAACACGGTACAGCCGATCCGGCCGCTCCCATCGCGCCGCGTGGCGCTCCACTGGTCAACGGGGCAGTTGGCGCTGGCCAATAGCCGGCCGCCATGTGGCGCACGCGTGCGCCACGTCGGCGCCGTGGCCGCCACGCCAGCCGCCCCTGCCACCTGCCGCGCCCCCCTGCCACCTGCACGCGCACAGTGACGCGCCCAAACCCCGCGCGCCACGTGTCCAAGCCATAAATTCGCTGCACCCGGTGCACCCTACTTCATGCACCGAACCAATGCCAGGATGCCACGTGTCTTCCCGCCCAATCCACCATGCACCACACTTCTCCGTAGACCGCGACCTGTGAACCATCCAATGGGAAGCTGACACGTGGCACCCCGCTCCGGTGCACGCCAGCCGCGTGGACCGCTGCCCCTGCGCGCGCTGCGCCCTGCCCGCCGCCGCTCTCCGCCTGCCCGAGGCCGCGCCGCCACTCTCCGCCGCTGCCCGCCGCCGGCGATCGCCGGAATCACTGTTCCGGCGGGTGAACAGTAACCCGTGCTCAAAAACATCAAGTGGGTAGTCCATTTTGACCGTTTTCGCGCGCTGAATCCAAATTTGACGTCCGATTTGCCAAATTCCAACTCTAAAAATTGCCGAAGGCACCCGGAAATGTGTTCTTACCCCGAATTTCGCGCGGAGCCCAATTTTAATATCCGTTTCGCGCGAAACCACTTCTAAACCCTCCACGGGGTCCTCCGATCACTCACATGATCCATTTAAGCCCCGAAGTCCAACACTTGTGCCCAATTATGCCCCAAACACTTCCAACACACCATGTAGGCCTCCAATAGCCACCCCAACACACAGCAGCAGCTCTGCAGAGATCCGGGTCATCACATCGTCCCCCACTAAAAGAAAGTTTCGTCCTCGAAACTTAAGTCGTTCCTCAACACGGAATCTCAACCAAATAAATGGGGGTAATTATCCAATCATCCACCACTCAAGCTCCCAAGGCTGACAAATACCTCTTCCAAAGATGCGATGCGGTCCTCGGGTCTCTAACTAGAACAAAATAAAGGCGGGCACTCCAGAAAAACCGTACCAAGTCAACCAAGTACAGCTGGGCTAACCGCTCGAGCTACCAAAAAATCTGCATCGGTACAAGCCTCCGCTCCTCCCAGGGCCTCAGATAATCCAACCACAAGTCCACGGCACACAAGCTCGATCCAAGTACCTCTGTACTCCCAAGGTACCCAATATAAGTCCTCCAACTGATCACGTAAACTCTGATCTCTAATCCAAAAACCATCAGGGTGTAGAAACACCTCCCCAACTCTCGGGTATCAGCACACAACAATAAGCAGTTGGAAGAACCAGATCGCAAATCAATCTTCGAGAAGATCCAGTACCCTTGCAGCTGGTAAATCCAATCCTCCAGGCTCGAAAAAAGGGTATTTGTTCCAGGCAATCACTTCATCAAATTCCGGGAGTTGTGTCCTCAACTCCCAAACCAGTGACATGCTAGGCAACTCCGAAAGGAAAGGAGCCCTAACCAGGAGGGAGGGGTCCTCGCCCGGTCGCTCCCAAATCTTGACCATCCAAGCGAACCATTCAGCCGCGGTCTATCATCCAAAGAGTCCTCAACGACACCATCATACGCCACGTCGGCCTCGACAGTCCACACAGCGCCAGCTGCGGAGTCAACAAACTCAACCCCAAATAGCTCTCCTGCTCCGGGTATCCGCCACCACAGTGGCCCTGTCGGGGTGATACAGAATGTTTGCCACACATCCAACTATAACTTCATAGCTACTATGGGGGGCATCACTGTATCACACAAATCCATCTCCCCACACTGGCGATGCTGAAATCAGGGCTGGTATCAATCTCATCATCCGATTGCCAAGCTCTCCTGACACTGCCCAGTCCAAGAAGCTCCTTACCTCAACAAATAACTGCCGGTCTCAGCCATTCTCGCATAGCGTCCATTAAGGTCAGATTACCACCGCTGCCCCTTACGGCTAGAACAAGTAATCCAGGAAGATATGCTCCCAAAGTTAAAACTTGTATCACAACAGCTTGGCATACAGCTTCTTCCTCACAGACCTTGTTACACCATCTACAAGTATTCCACCAGCTCTAAACCATACAGAGATGGGGTTAAAAATCAAAATATCCAGAAGAATACCTCCAATAATTCTTCCAAGTGCAGCAAGAATACACAATTCCTCATATCATAAAGACGACCGGGCATTAGTCATCCATTCATCCTCACTGTACTCACAATGCCCCTACTATGTCCTGAACACCATCTTGGCGAAACACCCAGCTGTATACTCCCAAAAGATACAAGCATCAATAACAACAACTGTTGGAGTATAATTCCAACAAAAGGTCCTAAATAAAATCCGAACTTGCCTGCGGACACATCTTGCAAGGACCCTCACTGTCGTGTGCCAACGACGTGGCACTAGATCGAACAGACCCTCGATCCATCAGATCCTGCGACTGCGCCATCAGCTCTCTCAGCTCTACAGGTGATATCCAATGAGGTGCTATCAGGGTTGACGTAGTTCCTTCAACCACGTCAATCGCAATCTCAATCTCCCTAACCGGCGGCATCATTATCAGCTCCGGTGGAATCACACCCGAGATCTCACGATAACAGGGATATCCTCGTGTCCCGGTGGCGCCGTAGGCACCTCGAGCATAGTCGCTGCAACCTGTGTGCTCTGACTGTCTCAATGAACAAGTCTCAAATGTCTGCTTGCAGAAGATCATAACCTTCTCTCTCCGCAGTCATACATCATGTGGCACTATGCCACCCAATCCCACGCACTGGGTCAAATACTGACCAGGTACAACTACCAATAAGTCTGCCGATACCACTAGAGGTCTCAACTGCACAGGACATGATCCACAAGCCTCCCCCACATGCACCACCCCAACAGGAACCTGTACCTCAAGTGCATGTGATAACAAATCTACCTCTAGTCCATGCAGGAATGCAACCTGCCCTAACTTCGACTGCTGTGATGAAATCACACCTGCGACGACCCAATCCACTGCCTTGGCGCCCTCCACCCAGGCAGCACAGTCTCAACCGCTCAATGTAGGTGGTCGTCACTTAATCTGCCTGAAATTCAAGGCTATCCACCAAAGAAGCACAATTCTCCGCCTTTGCTCACACTGAGGCGATGAATACGGTCTTCCGCAGACAATAAACCCACGCTACCGCTGCTCCACTCTGATAACGATGCGGATGCTGTCACCGGGGTCCACCTGACCTCTGACATCTCAGAAAATCCATTATTGCAATCGTCATATGACAAAACGCAATTGATTCCTGCAATTCCTCATTCAATCATCCTTACTCAGCTCACCCCTCAAACACATCCATTGTACCCCAAACACAAATGTTATCAATCACAAAGGGTAACCTTCCTTTGGGTAAGCTTTACATAATCCATCCACAAAGATGTCCACCATCTAGGGAAGGAAAATAAAAGTGCCTCTACCAGCCGATCTGTCCTCCAACACTTAGCGCCAGGCGCCTCTATCCAGAACTCGCCTCTGGCGGCAGATCCCTATCCAAAGGAACTGCAATAGTACGCTCCATACACAATGCCTACTCCATCGAGCCATGCAAAATCCAAAATCCAAAACAGAGGGATCAGATAAACTAAAAGGGTATCCTGGCGCAATCCACTCCCAGTCGCGCACATCCTATGCGCTTCGTCCCTCGAAACCTGGGGCGCACAGTTCAACAACTGCATAAACTCTCTAGCACAGGGAGACTCTTAATTGATCACTCCATCACCACCAACCACGATTCTGCCTCCAAAGGCTCCAACTCAAATCCATAAATCGGGGTGGTTCATCTGCCAAAACTGGCTCCATCCATCAATGATGTCCCACAACCTATCCATTATCAGCAATCCACCCCGCCTCGGTGCTGCAACACAAAACATTAGCACGGAGGGGGCCACTTGCGCCAACGGCGCCTCAGAAATCACTGCCGCTGAAGATACTGTAACCAGGTGGTCTCAGGAGAAAAACACTATCGGACTGCCCACTGCTCTGACAACTGTGTCACCTAGACCAGCGGCTCACTCTGCCGCTGATATACCTCAAATAATCCTACCATCGGGGCCTGAAGCTCTCTAACCTCAATCCGGGTATCCAGCCCCCAAAACAATCCGCTCGAGCTCCACCGCTGCGACGAGTGCACACCAATCCGCACAACGCATCGGGGAGACACCGCTCACCCCGACCAACAGCACCACAGCACAAAACAAAACTCGACCCAATCCAGCGAGAGTCTAGAGCATGTCAACCGTTCCGCCGCATTATGTTGTCTGCAGCCAACATAATTGCTTAGGAGAATAAACATGCCAATCACCCATCCCATCACTCGGGAGAGGTATAAAACTCAATCAGGACTCTCGCAAAACTCACGACTCTCTCGAAGTCATCCTAGGGTCCAGCCATAAGCCTAGGGTATCTACAGTCCCAACTGACCTATCCCTAAGCTCTGATACCAACCTAATCTGTCACGCCCCGGGGTCGAAACTGCGACCCGGGCCCGCCAACAGATCCGCCACCTATGCTAAACCCGCATAGGCGAAGCGTCTAACCTGCAAAAGATAGTACTATAGCTACACAAATATCAGAGCTGAAATGAAATGCTGTAAGATAAAAAAAATCCAATCACTGTACATCATGAAATAAAGTACAATATCCATTTCCTCAAATACAGATGATCATCATACAATGTTCTCAGTACAGCATCTCTCAACTATAAAAGGAGATAAACTAAAACTATAGTACATCAGTCTCAACATCAGTCTCTCCAAATACAAAAGATCTCTCTCCAAATAAAACAGTAAAAACCAGCCAACAGCTACCATGAATCTCCATCCAGGGAATACAGCTACACTCCTCGGGTGGTAAAGATCTAGCCCGTGACTCCCTCGCCTCGGACAACGATCGAAGATCAGCAACTCCCGAAGAAAACACTGCAAAACAGGGGGGAAGAAGAAGCAAGGGAAACAACAATGGGGGTGAGAACCACTAGTAAACCAGTAGCCTCCCCCTGTGGGTAAAGCCTCAAGCTCCGGCGTACCCACTAAGTCTACTAGAGGCAAGAAAAGGGGCAAGTGGTAAAGCTGTAAACAGAACTACTGAGTAAAAGGGGGAAACCACAATAAGTATGCCTCTAAATGCAATACCGAAGGAAATGACGGTATGAATGCATCAGAAAACAGTATCTGATCAAATAGACCCAATCTAGTGCCACCAGTAAAACTGGTACTGCCTGCTCTGCTGCCGAATTCAAGAGCTCAGTAGGGAACCAGCACATAAGGCTCGAAATCCCCATCAGTCCTCACAACCCACCGTGGTGCCCGGCGCTCGGCACCGTGAAAAGCCTACTCCGGAGTGGCACTCGAGGGGAGCGACCCACACGAGTAAAGTATCTCTGTAACCAATGTCTCACAATAGCAGGACTGGATCGTGACTATGACCAAAGTGGGAAACTCCGTCCACTAATAAAACCCCGATCTGATGCAATAATACTCAAAAAGTGGGAAACACCATCCACTAGGAAAATCTGATACCCAATCTGATGCAACAGTAAACATCCGGTCAACCGCCCAAAGTCCGCGGTCACCGCAATAACCCACAACCCACAATTGGGTAAAATAATCAAGATCCGGTCAACCACCTACTGTCCGCGGTTGCCGCAATAACCCATAATCCAACATCAAGAACACCCTGTCACTGACCCTCAGATCCCGGCTACACTATCCCAAACCTCTGCTCGAACCCGAGCAACAAGACTCAAAAGTCTAAATAAAAAGGAGAAAGAAAGCAATCATGGTTTCTCCTAAGTCAAATCCCAATATGATAGTGTAGCAATAAATAGTGGCCTATCTAGATGTCCAAATAAGCATGCAAAAGTCCTCAGCAATGTGAAAGAGAGAGAATGCCCAATAAGCGTTTTACATGTGTAATAAGTAATAATATCCACATAAATATAACAATCATACTAAAATCATCAGTCACCTACACATGTATAACCCCTGATCCATAATAAATCCCAAAGTGAAACCCGCACATGGATATGTCGTCATGTCCCCAACAATTAATCCATTTAATCCACTTTCATACAAATCTAGGTGCTAATATAGCATGTTAATCATCACTTATTAAATTATTCCAGTGATCATGTTCCAACAGCAATAATATCCCAATAATATCCCCAACATGCTATATCCACAAAATTTAACTCAGATGATAAGTTCACATTTTATAACAGGCAATTATGCACGATAATCAATCCATAAGCTCAATAGTGGGGTTCTCTAATAAACTTAGTGAGTAAGTCAGATATAGAGGCAAGCAACAACCACCCACCTCGAAAAACGCGCACCGCACCAAAAGAAACGTCTCGCTGCCCACAGTCCTCTAACACAGCAGTCCATCGAAAACTGTGCCCCACTGCATAAAACATTGCGCACAATTAATCCCAAAACTGTACAATTTCCTACAGTCCAAAATCAGCCCCCAAAAAGGGTAAATAACACCTCTGCCGATTCCTGAAGAAAATCCAGAAAATTCACGGTCGCATTCCTCGCGAAAAGTAGCCCCAAAACGACTGTTTAAACGCCCAGATCTGATACCTGTAGACCAAGATAAAAATAAAACACCGCAGCACCTCAAAACCTCCCAAATCAAAATTCCTGTAGCGATCTGTCCAAGAAAAGCTTAATTATCACCTTCGAAATAATTTCCATAAATCTCAGAAAAATAACCACTGTGTTCCTCGCGACGAGTAGATCAAAATCGAGTCCTAAAACGCCTTGATCCGATGTTCCTAGGCTGAGATATAAAATCGGCAATTCGGTGCTGTCCAAAATCCATCACATAAAAATGGGGGTCAAAGATGCCTCGGGAAATGTGCCAAAATTGCGAAACGGAGCGAAGCGATCAACACAAAAATCGAAGCATTACCTCTTAGGAACACGCTGTCGAAGAAATCGTCCAAAAACTCCTCATGGTTTGCTCACAGTGAATTTCTGACTGAACTGTGACGGTAACGGGCCGAAATGGGGAGAAAACCGAGGCGAACTGTAAAATCGATATCGCCGTTGCCGAGCTTCCAGAAATTCCGGCGATCCACCATTAAAACCAGAGCACCAAGGGGAACAAACTTTGTATACATCTCTCCCTCTCATTCCCTTTCTATCACTCGGAAAAAGCAGAAAAGGAGGGGAGTGGAGGCCTATTTATAGGCCCACAAAACAAATCAGAAAATGACCACTGTGTCCCCGGTTTCGGGCGCCCGAAACTTTTGGGCCCCGAAACCGGGCGCACACAGTGGCCCGGCCGACTCGGCCCAGGCCCGCACACCAGATCCCGTCGCACCGCACACCCGTCCAACCCGCTCCTCCTCACGACATGTGTCCCCGAACACGGTACAGCCGATCCGGCCGCTCCCATCGCGCCGCGTGGCGCTCCACTGGTCAACGGGGCAGTAGGCGCTGGCCAATAGCCGGCCGCCATGTGGCGCACGCGTGCGCCACGTCGGCGCCGTGGCCGCCACGCTAGCCGCCCCTGCCACCTGCCGCGCCCCCCTGCCACCTGCACGCGCATAGTGACGCGCCCAAACCCCGCGCGCCACGTGTCCAAGCCATAAATTCGCTGCACCCGGTGCACCCTACTTCATGCACCGAACCAATGCCAGGCTGCCACGTGTCTTCCCGCCCAATCCACCTTGCACCACACTTCTCCGTAGACCACGACCTGTGAACCATCCAATGGGAAGCTGCCACGTGGCACCCCGCTCTGGTGCACGCCAGCCGCGTGGACCGCGCACCCGCGCGCCCTGCCCGCGCGCCCTGCCCGCGCGCCCTGCGCCCTGCCCACCGCCGCTCTCCGCCTGCCCGAGGCCGGGCCGCCGCTCTCCGCCGCTGCCCGCCGCCGCCGGCGATCGCCGGAATCACTGTTCCGGCGGTGAACAGTAACCCGAGCTCAAAAACATCAAGTGGGTAGTCCATTTTGACCGTTTTCGCGCGCTGAATCCAAATTTGACGTCCGATTTGCCAAATTCCAACTCTAAAAATTGCCGAAGGCACCCGGAAATGTGTTCTTACCCCGAATTTCGCGCGGAGCCCAATTTTAATATCCGTTTCGCGCGAAACCACTTCTAAACCCTCCACGGGGTCCTCCGATCACTCACATGATCCATTTAAGCCCCGAAGTCCAACACTTGTGCCCAATTATGCCCCAAACACTTCCAACACACCATGTAGGCCTCCAATAGCCACCCCAACACAGAGCAGCAGCTTTGCGGAGATCCGGGTCATCACATAAAGCAAACTGCAGTAAAACCAGAGCAACCGCCCTCCTCGTCGTGCAATCGACAGTATCCCCTCCCCCTGCATAACCTGGACCGGGCGCCTGCCCCGGCAAACCAGACTATCCGGAGCAACCGTAAAATAAAACATGAACACCTGCAAACCCTGACCGCCCTCCCAAGAGGGAAAGTGAACCACGAACACCTGCAAAACCTGACCACCCTCCCAAGAGGGAAAGTAAACCACAAACACCTGCAAACCTGACCACCCTCCCAAGAGAGAAAGTAAACCACGAACACCTGCAAACCTGACCACCCTCCCAAGAGGGAAAGTAAACCACGAACACCTGCAAACCTGACATGCCCGATCCCGTCGGACAACTAAACCGACGGATCGCACCGCTCCCAAGTCGGACAACTAAACCGAATGGGTCGCACCGCTCCCACGTCGGACAACTAAACCGAACGGGTCGCACCGCTCCCACGTCGGACAACTAAACCGACGGGTCGCACCGCTCACACCTTGGCGCATCCAAGCCCCATAACTACAGGGGCCCCACTCCGTCCTGGTGGGTATACACGGGTCATGGACCACTTTTTCAAAAAAGCGCACCCTTTGCGGTGGCCAAACCGCGGGTGCGCGTGCTGCAACCTCGAGCAAAGTAACCAACAATACCAATAATACTCACAAATAAAGCTATAACGACTATCACGTTAGCAACAATAAAGTATCATCAAGAGTACTCACAAGTAAGACTATAACGACTATCCCGTTTGCAACATTAAACGTATCAACAAGAGTACTCACAAGTAAGACTACAACGACTATCCCGTTAGCAACATTAAACGTATCAACAAGGGTAAAAGCGACTGCCGGAAACCGACGCTACGCCCCAAAACCAAAACCCACAGCATGATAAACATAACAATAACAAAATTCCGCAATAAGGGGTTCTAAGGGTGTACCCACCTGAAACACGAAGAAGAAGGTGTGCGGAAACTCCCGCTAAAACACTCCCACCTTGCACCTAAAAACTACAATAAGAAAAGTTGTTAAAGAACATCGTCGTGGTCAAAAACACTCAAAAACGGGGCGAAACGGGCCAAAAACGGAGTTTCTAGACTCATTGGCTAGGGGCTGGTGCACGGGTCCAGAAGTGGACCGGGTCCACGAAAACAGACGGCGACGGCGGCGGCTACTCGCGTCCTCCTCCCCCCCGGACGCTCCACCCACCGGCTCCGGCGACGGCGGCGGCTACTCGCGGTCCAGGCCAGTCCATTGCAGAAAACACAGTGAAAAGTTTTCCTAACGATCCCGTCAAAAAAAAAGAAGGTATACAAGGGCAAGGAAACGCCAGGACTCTACATCACTCACCACTTAAAATAAGTTTCGTCCTCGAAACTTAATCCTGGTCCGCAACGAATAAATCTGGGTAGCACTCCCTCATCCTTGACTCCAGTTCCCCAGTCGCTTCACATTCTTCCTAGTTGCTCCACAGCACCTTCACATGGGGGATCGTCCGGTTGCGCAATCCTTTATGTCCTCCCGTGCTAAGATCCGTACCGGTGTTTCACCGAAGCTCAGGTCCTCTTTAAGCTCTACAGTAGTGATCATCCATCATCCCAATCAAGTACGCAGGTTCGAAGCATATCTTCGAGAATCCGGATCGCTCGCTCGGACTGTCCGTCGGTCTGGGGGTGAAACGCCGTGCTGACGTGTGGTTTAGTCTCCATAGCTTGCCATAGACTTTGCCAACGGTTCGACACAAGCCGAGTGTCTCTAGCCCACGTCGTATGGATGGATGGGAAAAGAGCCGACTTCGTCAATCGATCCACTGTGACTCAAACCGCATCGCGTCCTTGAACATCTTCGTGTCACCCGGATGCGCCGTATAGGGAGCGCAGTGCGCCTTTGACGGTATCTCCTCCTTCAAGTCTGGCAGCTCGGGTAAGCAATTTCGCCCTCGAAAACGTATTGCGCCGTTCGCACTCGCCCAAAAGTCGCTCGCGTAGTCCGGGGGGAATCATGTCTCGAACAAGCTGTATCGGTGCGCCTGTCTTCTGACCTTCCAGGATTTCTCTAATAGGGTTGGCTTGACCCTCAAGGGCAAAAGTCATGCGACCGTACCGGTCCTGCTGAGTACTCGCGCTCATCAGTTTCCCCCTCGATTTGACCTTTCCTGCTCAAAACATCCGCTACTACACTTGCTTTTCCCGGGGTGATACTGAATGGTCAAGCCGAGTCCTTCAGCAACTCCAACCAATGCCTCTGCCGCAAAAACAAATCCTTCTCTGTAAACAAAACTCAAAGCTCTGGCGATCCGAAAACACATCACGATGAACTCCAAAATGTGGTGTCTCCAAAGTTTTAAAACGAAGACGACTGCTGCCAGTTCCGGATCGTGTGTCGGGCAGTTCCGCTCACATTCTCTGTGATTCCCGTTGCTGACACAATGTGCCCCAAAAAGTACACTTCGCGAAGTCAGAACCTCACATTTCTTAAACTTAGCAAACAGCCTCTGGTCCCTGAGAATCCGGAGAATAATTTGCAATACCCCTCGTAGATGATCGAAGTGATCATCAGTCCCGGACTTGTTCTTCACTGTAACCTTGTTTATCTCCCTGTAGTCAATGCGTGGACGTAGGCTTCCGTTCTTCTTTTGCACGAAGAGCACGGGTGCGCCCCAAGGCGACACGCTCGGTCTAATGAACCCTTAAAAGTCTAAAACAACTAACCCGACGACAAGGAAAACAACCCACACTAACGCCCCCACAAGGCTCCAAGAGGTGCCAACAAAACAGGCTGGGTTACTAACTACCCAGAATTTTCTCCCCAAAAACAACGAACTCACCTGTCACCAACACGGACCACTTCCACCCGTCACCAACACGGCCACAAGCTTGGAGCATAACCACCATCCCGGACCACTCATTTCGACTGTCCGTCCTATCGAGGCGACGGTCAAAACTAACGTTAGGTTTCAGCTCTAAGACTTACCACAAAGTCTACCCCACAGAGAGAGTTGCGTACAGGGCCTCCTAGCCGAAGGTGACCAGTGCCAAAACTCCGAGTGGTCAACAGATCCCAAACGAATAAGATTTACTAGCCCCGGTGGTCTCCCTTTCTAACCCAAAGGAGCACCCCGAGACCCCATCACGACAATTTCTACAACCAATGCAGTGTCTACAGTAAAAAGCCGAACTATGGGTAACAACCATAGGGGAAGAATCCTCATTCCCACCTATACCTTGCCCATAGTGCAAAAAGAATCGGCCGATTAGTTGCTATAACCTAACACCAGAAGACCTAGAAGGTACAAGTTTAGACAAACGGCTGTCAAGTTACCCACGACCGACAAACGGCCGACACACTAACCAACCCCGGTGGGTCGCACTACCACCCACCACTGTTGCAGGCGACGACCCGAACGTCGGCAGAGGAAGGGGTTCGGAAGGAAAACAAAAACCGGCGCAACGATCTGCCGTGCCAATAGCCGCACCAAGTGCATAAACACCGTCAGCAGACCCACCGTGTCCTATGCTGGTTGCCTAAACCATTTACTCATAGCAACCATCAAGGCCCCGGTGGCAGCCGGCCTCGACCCCAACCTCCAAAACAACCCGACTACACTAGCACAACGCCCGAGCTAAACCGGAAACTAAACTCAACAGTCCCGCACTCTCGCATCTCTACGCAATTATACCCTAATCATTTCATTAGTTAGTAGCCAGTGGTAATGTGCTCCTGTGGATGTTGGACAGCGACTACTGTGGTTAAAGCTGTTTTGTCTCTGATACCATCTTAATCTGTCACGCCCCGGGGGTTTCAATAAGCGGAAGACGACCACTGAAAAGTTTTGAATTTACGTATATATTTTTTTTGAAACCAAACTCCCCCGGTACGTGCCCAGACCCGCCGCATATACAAATTCACTCTGCGAACGGGCAGAGTCTCCTTTGTATATGCACGGCGTCCCGACTAAAACAACCATACAATCATCACTTTAACCACACTAGTTCAACAGTCGGATACATACAACCATTTTCCATAAGTATTAAAGAGGCCGACTAATTTTGAAAGGATAAATCCACAAGTTTTTAAAAACGGTGCCCACACGGCAACCAGGTTTTTCAAAAAGGTTTTCGAAATCCATAAATCCACAGGGTTTTGAAAATGGTGCCCACACGACACCCACATTTTTAAAACAGTTTTCGAAATATTTTCCTTTTCTTTTCCTTTGTAGTTTGAAAGCGGCCAATCGGGACAAGCAAAACAACCACCCACAAGGGTAATTAAAAGACATTCCAACATCCACATCGACCCCACAAGGGTATCGCGATCCACATAGTAAGCTACTAACAAGTAATGAAATGCGCAATATAAGAAGTAAATACAAACTATGGCCTCGAAGGACCAAAAGTGCTCCTGCTACGGCCTCACCGTCGCCCTAGCTCTCACCCCCGAGAACCTGTCACAGAGTGGGAAGTCAGTGACCAGAAAATAAAGCACGAAAGCAACTAGGGCTATAAATAAAGCAAACCGCAGTAAAACCAGAGCAACCGCCCTCCTCGTCGTGCAATCGACAGTATCCCCTCCCCCTGCATAACCTGGACCGGGTCCACGAAAACAGACGGCGACGGCGGCGGCTACTCGCGTCCTCCTCCCCCCCGGACGCTCCACCCACCGGCTCCGGCGACGGCGGCGGCTACTCGCGGTCCACGCCAGTCCATTGCAGAAAACACAGTGAAAAGTTTTCCTAACGATCCCGTCAAAAAAAAAGAAGGTATACAAGGGCAAGGAAACGCCAGGACTCTACAGTAGGGTAGTTCTGCTCATAGTCCTTGAGCTGTCTTGATGCATATGTTATGACCTTCCCCTGTTGCATCAATACGCTTCCAAGACCGCTTCGAGAGGCATCACAATAGATCTCGTAGTCCTCACCGGGCTTTGGTAACGTGAGTACCGGTGCCCGCATGAGTCTGTCTTTAAGCTCCTCGAAGCTCTTCTGGCATTGAGTCGTCCAGACGAACTTCTCTCCTTTCCGGGTTAGTCGAGTAAGGGGAGTGGCCATCTTTGAAAAGCCTTCTACGAAGCGCCTGTAATATCCTGCTAGTCCGAGAAAGCTTCGGATTTCTATCACCGTGGTCGGGCGGGGCCAGTCGGTCACCGATTCTATCTTCCTCGGGTCCATCGCAATTCCCGAGGCTGAGACGATGTGTCCCAGAAAATTGACTTCACGGAGTCAAAACTCACACTTTTTGAGTTTGGCGTACAGTTTTTGATCTCTTAGGGTCTGTAGGACCACTCGGAGGTGCTCCTCATGCTCTTTATCCGTGCGGGAATAGATGAGGATGTCATTAATGAAAACCACCACAAATTGATCCTGGAATGGTTTGAAAATCCGGTTCATCATGTCCATAAACACTGCGGGGGCATTGGTAAGCCCAAACGGCATCACCGTGAACTCGTAATGGCCATAGCGAGTTCGGAACACCGTCTTCGGTATATCCTCATCTCTGATTCTGAGTTGGTGATAGCCTGACTGGAGGTCAATCTTTGAGAATACCGTTGCCCCTTGGAGTTGATCAAACAGGTCATCAATACGCGGCAAGGGGTATTTGTTCTTCACCGTGACCTTGTTAATTTCCCCGGTAGTCTATGCATAAACGCAAACTCCCGTCCTTCTTCCTTACAAAGAGTACCGGCGCTCCCCATGGTCACACACTCGGTCGGATGAACCCCTTGTCCAGGAGGTCCTCAAGTTGCGCCTTCAGTTCCGTTAGTTCGGCGAAGGCCATCCTGTATGGCGCCTTCGTGATGGGTTTGGTCCCCGGAATCAACTCTACAGGGAAGTCAACCTCGCGCCCAGGTGGCATCCTCGGAAGTTCGGATGGGTATTCGTTCTTTACAACGACCTTATCAATTTCCCGATTGTCGAGGCACATTCGTAACCTCCCGTCCTTCTTCCGTATGAATAGGACGGGTGCGCACCAAGACGGCACGCTCGGACTTTTGCAATTGACGAATAATCAATACTTGATACCCGAACCATCCTGAGTATTCCCCCTAAACTTTTTCTAAAGGCGACCCCCACCACGTCCCTAATAGTTGGTTCTATGGCGCCGATCAATAACCCTAATAGCTTTGAGCCGTTAGGATCGCGCACAACCCTTTTTCAGGGGGGGGGGTCAAAGGAGCGCCCACGGATCTCAACGAGGCTCAACCCACCTGGACGTTGGGTCTTTTGTTGGGTCTTTCGCCATTAGGTTGTTGTGGACCGCACTCCCACTCGACCCTCTTGGCTCACCCAACTCGACTTGCTAGTCTCCCGGGCCCATTGTCCTGTGGATGGGAGTTGAATCTATGCATCCATAAATACTTAGATGGCCGACTCCATGTACTAAGATAAGTTCCTTGCCCCAAGGCACTAGCAATTTGCACGCCCGTGCCTGTCGGGGAGGGTTCAACTAACCTCATAAGGGTTTCCCGCGTAACTAGAGTACGTCTACCCTTAGGGCGGAACTCAGGAAAGAAACAAGGGTAGGTGGGGAAAGAACGTCCCCCCCTTCTAACGTCGTAGGGTAAAAAAAAAGACAGGAGGGGATAAATGGGGTCGGACAAGGGTGGAATGCTCCGGTGTGATAGGTACTCCCAAATAGTAGGTGGTAGTTAAAGTATTACCTGCTATTTCTCATTCCAGGACGTCGCGTCTTCCACTGGGGTGGCTCGGGGAGTCCGTCCACAACCCTTGGGCCAGTGACGTACGGCAAGGCGGGGTAGGGACCTGGTGTCGTAGGAATCCGTCATGTGCTGTCCGCCGGGTAGGTCCTTCGGCGGGTCAGGGGCTGCGGCATTCTCTGGTTCCTCGGGTTGTGGCACCGGGGCAGTGGTAGCCGGTTTCTGGGGGCATGTGAAACGTGAGTGGCCCGGCTTGCCGCACCGAAAGCAGTGGTCGTGTCTCCAAGGGCAGCTCGTCACTCGATGCGCCCCATCACATATGACGCACGGCTTCCCTAGTGGTTCGGGTCCTTCCTTCATTGCTTGCCCACCTTTCTGTTTTGTCCTTGGGCGTTTGGTCGCCCGGCCCCTCTGAAAGGGGTCGTCTGCCAGACCGGGGTAGGGGTATCTCTGGCCCTGATGTAGCCCGGGGTATCCCTACCGAGCGCGTGCTTCGGCGAGTTCTTGCTCGGCCCACATGGCCAAGTTGACCGCCTCATGGAAGGTGGGAAAGCCTGCAGGTGGCATCCTAGGAAAAATATCGTCTCTGGCGCCGCGCTGGAAGTGGTCGATACCCTCAAAATCTCATGTCAGTAGGCACAAGCGTTCGGTGAGGGTCAGCAGTTGCCCAGCCATATCGCGCAGCTGGTTGCGTAGTAAGCGGTTCGCTGCGGCTACAGTGTCCATTTGACGTCGACGATTACTCACTAAGCCGGACTGTTATCTGTGCACACAAAGAAATCACGTCAATCCTAATATTTCTAAGAAAACCTAGCACCTTGACCAACTAACCCTGGGACTCCATCCCTTATGTCCCCGCGCTCACGCTAACACGTGACACACCTATTCTTTGGTTATCAACTTGCTAAGTCACTCATGATAAAACATTCTGTGGATGTTGGTCACTGGCCACAGTGGTTAAAGTCGTTTCTCTCTGATACCATATAATCTGTCACGTCCCGGAGGTTCTAAAAGAGCGGAAAACGTGCACCCTTTTTTTTTTTTTTTTTTTCTGTTTGTATTTAAATGAACCTCGCCTCCGGTGCGCACCAGACCCACCGCATATACAAATTCACTCCCCAAACGGGTGGAGTCTCCTTTGTATATGCACGGCGTTCCCAACAAGACGAACACTTTAACCATTCCAACCATGACAGACAAGAGGAGAGATTACAATTAATCATACAGTCACCGCTATCACATACAGACTATAGCATAAACCCATAGGTTTGAAAATCGGTGTCCACTCGACACCCAGTTTTTCCAAAACGTTTTCGCAAACTCTTTTGAGCGGCCATTAACTTGAAAGGATAAATCCACGGGTTTTGAAATCGGTGCCCACACGGCACCTGCTTTGAAAATACTTTTGAAACAAGGTTTGCATTTGAAAACAAGCCGCAATTACACATCCTAACATTTACCAATTATAGACAAGAAATCCACATTCCAACATCCATCAGAAGCCACACACATGAATCACAGTTTAACTAACCACAATATATGGAAATAACCAAAGAAAAGAACGTATCGTTTACTAGCCCTCATGGCTAGGGTCTTCTAACTGATGCCTCACCGTCGTCCCGATTCCCACCCTTACTCGGACCAGTCACAGAGTGGGTTGTCAGTGACTGATAAAGTAGAAAACAAATAAGTAAATGCAATAATTGAAAGAACACACCGATACACCGGAGCATTTACTTCCCCCTCATGTACCGCTAAATCCCTGTCACAAAACGAGCTGGGCACCAACCCCAGAATACCGAACTCATTTTCTTGGTGCCTCTAACCCCTCCACTGCCCAAGTAGCAGTCGCCTCTCCTTGAGGGGTCCCCACTATCCTCTTCTTGTGGGGTACACGGGTAAAACAACTTACCATCATTCCGGAAAAATACACCCTGTGCGGTGGCCAAACCGCCGGTGTGCGTGTAAGCAATATGAGTGTAAAACAATGTCGCGACCTCAGCCGCTTTAGTCAAATTAGTAAAACAATCATGCGACCGCAGCCGCCTCAATGAGAATAGAATATAGGATTTACATGCAATGGGGTTAGTCACTTTTACCAACAATATCTACTTTACCAAACGAAATACTCGGGAAAGACCCTCCAACGAAATTAATCACAAGTACCCACCTTGATTATGCGAAACCTGGACTCCGGATACCGAACCTTGCTCTCTGTCGACGCCCGGACCTAAAAGTAGTCCCCAAAAGAGCCGCGGTCAGATCAGAAATGTAACAGTAGATAAACCGAGCCCAAACACTCAAAAACACTAATGACAACTTGACACGGCGGTGGCGCCCACGCGCGACGAGCGACGCGGCCACCCCCCCCCCGGCATTGCGGCCATACAGCAGTGCGGGCACCCGCCCCGCGCGGCACTTGCCGTGACCGCGCGGGCCCTAAACCAGCGCGGTGCAAGCCGCGGCCGCGCGGGCACCCACCGCGGGCGCCGGCCCCGCGTGGCACTTGCCGCGGCTGCGCGGGCACCGGCCCCGCGAGGCGCGCGCCGCAGCCGCGCGGGCACCCGCCCGGGCGGCACCAACCGCGGCCGCGCGGCATGGGCCCCGCGCCACAGCCGCGCAGGCGCCTGCCTGCGCGGCACCAGCCGCGGCCGCGCGGGCATGGGCCCCGCGCGGCACGCGCCGCAGCTGCACAGACGTCTGCCCGCGCGGCACCAGCCGCGGCCGCGCGGGCATGGGCTCCGCACGGCACGCGCCGCAGCCGCGCGGGCATGGGCCCCGCGCGGTACGCGCCACAGCCGCGCGGGCGCCTGCCCACGCGGCATCAACCGCGCCGCATGGGCATGGCCCCGCCCGGCGCGCGCCATAGCCGCGCGGGCGCCCGCCCACGCGGCACCGGCCGCGGCCGCGCCGGTATGGGCCCCGCGCGGCGCGCGCCACGGCCGCGGCCGCGCGGGCATGGCCCCGCGCGGCGCTTGCGGTGGCCGCGCGGCGCTTGCGGTGGCCGCGCGGGCACCGGCCCGGCGCGGCGCTTGCCCTTGCCGCGGCCGCACGGTGGCCTTGGTCCCGCGCGGCGCTAGCCGCGGCCGCACGGGCACCGTCCCCGCGCGGCTCGTACCGCGGCCGCTGCGGCGATGCCCTAGGCCCGTACGGCGGTGCCTTAGGGCTCCGCGGCGGCGACGCTTAGGGTAGCAACGGATACTCCTAGGACGACGAAAAAGACGAAAACGAAAACCGAGCGACACTATACGAAAATAATTCTCGTTTACCTCTAATCGTCGGAGACGGAGATCCGTTTACGCTCCCGGCTTCGGCACGTTTGTCGGGAGGGTTGGATCCTTCCGCTTTCTCCTTCTCCCCTCTCGTTTCCTTCCGATTAGGGTTTCGCCTTTTCTTTTCTTTTTGCTCGTTCTTTCCTCTCGTTTCCTTCCGGTTAGGGTTTCTCCTTTTTCTTTCGGGAGAAGTCAAAATTTAATCTCTTTTTGTACGATACGAGACACATCGGATATTTTAAATCCCGATTAATTAATTCCTTAATTAATTAATTCCTCAGAGATAATCCTTCGGGATAATCCTTTAAAGATAATTCTTTAAAGATAATCCCTATTTCCTTAGAAACCACGCAAAATCACTTACACGGATTTTGATGCACCCCCTGGCTATGAGATCCTTTCCACCCCTTTCTGGGAGTTCCGTAAGTCGGAATCCGGATCCGATCGCACCGCCGTTCTCCGTTTTTCGAGCTCTATCGCAGAAAAATATGTTGGGTTATATGTAATATAGATCTAAATAGGGGAAAAAACACCTAGAGGGGGGTGAATAGGTGTAAACAATAAACACTCAAAAAATCATTGCGCAATAAAACCCAATGCAGAAATAAAAATGAACACGCAAGATTTTTACGTGGAAAAACTCCAAACCGGAGTAAAAAACCACGGGACGAATAACACGGCGAAATCCACTAGAATTAACACACGTACAAGGTGATTTACCGTACACACTTACGACTCAACCTTTTCCATACGCTCCTAGAGGATCTTCTCCGCTCGCTCCACGACGCTTCTCGAATCCACGATCTGCGCCCAACGCCGAATCCACGGCGTCCAACGTCGAGTCCACGACGTCCGACCGAATCCACGGTCTTCACCCAGTAGTACGCTTCGAATCCACGAACGTACCTCGCTCTGAATCCACGAGAGCGGTTGAACCTTGAATCCACAAGGACACGCGAATCCACGCGCCGATTTTGGGGTAAATCGTTGTTTTTTGGGTGGTGATGATTCGCCGAATACTTAGATCAAAGATAGATAGGAAATACCATCTAAGTATTCATTAGTTTGATTCAACTCAAGATATGAGTGTGAAAACCTAGAATCAAACTAATCAATATAGATGAAGAAACATAGAGTAATATCTAATGATTTCCTTTCTTCTCTATATGTGGATCTAGGGCCGTATAAGATGATATTTGATTATGACGGCTCTATATCGATTATTTGGATTTACGGCTTAACCCTAGAAAAAGAATCATAGGGTCTATTTATAGGTTAGAAACCCTAGGAAGGAGATAAGAATCAAAAACCTACCATTTCTGGAAATTTTACGGACGGCGATCCGGATCGGATTAGCTGTGATCCGGATCGTCGTAACGAGTCAGACAATTCCAGAAAAAACGAAGGTTCGGGATCCGGATCGAAGTGCTTGATCCGGATCGTTCATACAGTTCACCAAACATCAACGTTCGGGATCCGGATTGCGAAGCCTGATCCGGATCGTTCAAGGAAAATGGTAAACTCAATGTTCGGGATCCGGATCAAGAGAAGCTACGATCCGGATTGAACTGGTGTATGAACGAACCACCTTCGGGATCCGGATTGAACAATCTGATCCGAATCTTGAACTTGTCCTATGTCCAGTTTTTTATTTTTATGCAATGAAAAATTCTTCCAAGTGTTTCTACACTACAAGAAGTATTCGGATCACCAAAAATATTTAGTTAAATATACCTGATCCTTTTGAATTCTTCTTTCTTGAGATTGAGTTAAATGATCCAACCTTCTTCACCTTCAATCTTCAAGACTCGAACCTTTCACGAAATTACGCCAACTCAAATTCCGTAACAATCTCCCCCTTTGGCGGTTTCGTGACAAAACACAGATCCACTAAAGAAAATTCAAAAAGATATTTTTGTTGCTATCACCATACAACAAAAATTTACAATGGAGATCCAAAAATTTAAAAACATGAGATAAACTCCTAAAACAGATTCTAGACTTAGACATCTGTACTCTCTGCACAAAGAAATCATTCTTGACAAAAAGAATCGTTAGATACCTCAAGAATTGAAACATACAAAACCAAGTACAGAGATAGAGTTTATCTGATCATCATGACATTTGAGAATTCAGATATGTAAGAGAATCATAGTCAAAAACCAACATATCTTCTATGCAATCAAAAACCAAATGTCACAAAGTGTTAGTCCAACATCAACTTGTTAGTCATATTACATGCCCAAATAGTTAGTCGAATAGTTAGTGACATGCAACAAATCACAAGATAAAACCAAAGTTGAAGTTGAAGTGATACTTACCTTGATGTTCACTTATTCACACAGTTTTCACATCGTCATTGTTCAAGTTCTCTTGTCATTGTTCAAGTTCTCTCTAATCATTGTTCTTACCTTGATGTTCACTTATTCACACAGTTTTCACATCATCATTGTTCAAGTTCTCTCTAAACTCTCTCCCCCTTTTTATCACAAACTAAGCCAAAATTATAAAAACTTAAGGAGAGTTAAGAAGTTTAAAATCAAGAAAAACCTGAGAACTAAAACTGAAGCAAAGCAAAAACAGAACATTAGAACCTAAAAGCTGAAATCCTGCACAGAACGTTTAGAAAGAAGGTTAAGTCAGTCCGAATCAGAACTAGTGGGATTGGTACAATCTAACTTCTTCAAAATTGCATGAAGCATTTTTGATATTTTGGAGCACTTTCTTTTCATCTTATGTTGCTCAGAGATAATCTGTTGGAGATTTGTAGACACACTGTCTTGTCCAGCAGACAATCTTCGCTGTTCTTGTCGAATTGAGGACCATACATTCGCTTTTGCTGTGTGTCTCCAGGACGTTGAAGGATGCAGTATTGATCCAGACGGTGCATCTTGACCTTCAGTCCATGAAGATTCTCTAGGGAGAGAGCGAGCTCTAGCGAGAGGTCTATCAATCTGAATTTCAGTTTCCCTCGACTTCTTTTGCCTAGTGTACTGCTTGGTTGTTGAGGAAGATTTCATCAGCTTCTTGTTCTTCAAATACAACCTATCTTCTTTGTCAATAGCTTGTTGTGCTAGGTTACAAATCTCTTCCCAGTCTTCTTCATCTGATTCTGAACTATTTTGACACACTTTCCTTGTCTCTCCTTGATTTGGGTCATCTTGTTCTCTTTTTATAGATGATGTACTAGGTCCTACCATTGCTACCAAAAGGAAGATTATCCATGGGAACGCCATTGGTGCAAGTGCTTTAAGAAGATTGAAATCCTGTGAAGACCAACTCAAGAACACATGAAAATATTGTTAATTTTCAAAAATTAGAAGAATTGTACCCAAACAATCATAATCATGTAGAGAGACTAGGAATCAAATTAGTTTTGCAACAGGAAATTTAAAAATAGATCAATTGCATGATTTTGAAAAATTCCCATTATATGCCCTAAAACCGAATTCTTTGAAATCGAAGCCCAAAAATTCGTTAATCAGGAGAATACTTAGCATATAATCAAAACTAATCTACCCAGAGTTCTTATTTCAAAAGAGATTTGATCAAAAACCATCCACAAACGAAATCGATACAAGGAATTCATCACGTTTTGAGGAGGAATAACAAGAACGGTGAAAAACCGAGATTTGATCAATAAAACTTACTTGGAGTTGAAGAACTTGAGTTTGAAAGCTTCCAAGATGGATGAAATCTAGAGAGAGAAGCTCTGGAAACTTTGGAACAAAAGATTGGAGTAAAAGAAATCAAAACCCTTTTGTTCTTTATAAAGCCCTAGCCGCGATCCGGATCAGTTCATGATTGCGATCCGGATCGGCTACCCGCAGTGAAAAACTGCCTTCGGGATCCGAATCGACAGGTCCAATCCGGATCGTCTGCCCACAGAAGAATATCTGTGTTCGGGATCCGGATCGGCAGGTCCAATCCGGATCGGCTCCAACTTTTTCTTTAGAAAATTTCAGAGAAATTCAAGGAAAACCAGAAAAAGATTGTGAGCACTTTTGTGTATCAACTTTAAACAAAAATCATCGTTTCATACAACAAGAAATAGATTATACCAAATCTATCAATAACATCCAACAAACGAAACGAAAATTTATAAAAATTAAATCCCTTAAAGTTGAACAACTTCAATTACATCTAACTTGATCTTATGAGTAATGCCTTTATCAAATCATCAATTTGGTAAAGAAAATGAAATACAAAGATCAATAGATGTCTAACATCCCCGATAAGTTAGATAATATATCTAGTCAATTTATTGAAGAGAGTGGCTCTTTGAGCATCTTTCATTAAAAATCCCACCTTATACCAACCTTGAAATTTTGACAGAGTCAAGAATTTCAACATGCATTTTATTTAATCAAACTTGAAAAACCTTGCTTGGTATTCATGTGGTAGCTGCACACAGTACTCGGACGACCGAGGTGGTAGCTCTTTCCTCCATGTGGTGGTAGTTTTCACACTCCTCATTGGGATGTAACTCTTTCCACATCTTTTGAGCATTTTACTTTTTCTTTGACTCCCCCTCAATTGGCTATCAATTATTTAAGATATAAAGTATTTAGCCAAATATTGATCTCGATTTCATACTCGACTAAACAGTCAAATAAGATAAAAACTATACCAAGAGATCATCGAGAGAGAAATTGACTTTGATCAAAACAAAGATGAGTTAATTGACATAAATGATCATTGCATCAAATGAAATATTATGATATCTAAAGCATAATAGATTTCTAAATATATAAAAAGGATGCAAGTAAAGTCAATAATACACATGCTCAATTAATGTACTATGTAGAACAAAAACACAAAAACAAAACCTAACCTAAGCAAAAGTTTCAAAAAGAAATTTACTTCAAGGAAAGCATTCCAATTGCTTTACGCAAGTGAATAAAACGTTTTTGATCCAAAGGTTTTGTTAAAATGTCAGCTAATTGATCTTCAGTTGAAATATATGAAAGTTGAAGAGTATTTGATTCAACTAGCTCTCTAAGAAAATGATATCTAAGTTCAATGTGTTTTGTTCTAGAGTGCAACACAGGGTTTTTGGAAATGTTTATAGCACTAGTGTTGTCACAAAGTATTGTTACCGAAGATGCTGAAATCCAAAAGTCGCTCAACACACTTTTCATCCAAATGAGTTGGGTTGAACAACTACCCGCTGAAATGTATTCCGCTTCGGCAGTTGAGAGTGCTATGCAATTCTGCTTTTTACTGTGCCATGCAACAAGGCAATGGCCAAGATAGAAGCATGCACCACTCGTGCTTTTCGGCATCTGAGTATCCAACAATATCCAAACTAGTTCCCATAGGATACCAAATTCCGAAATTAATTGATCCTTTGATGTACCGGATGATCCTTTTCACCGCTTTCAGGTGAACCTCCTTTGGTGCAGATTGATATCTCGCGCAAATCCCAACACCAAAAGATATATCCGGGCGACTAGCCGAGAGATAAAGTAGACTTCCAATCATACTTCGATACAGTTTCTCGTCTACATTCTCACTATGTGATTCACTTCCAAGTCCCTTGTGGCTAGTTCCCATTGGAGTCGGAAAATCCTTCAAATTTTCTAAGTCAAACTTTTTAACCAACTCCATTGCATACTTGGATTGACACAAGTGAATACCTTCATCATTTTGTTTAATTTGCAATCCAAGAAAATAAGTCAATTCGCCCATCATGGACATCTCAAATTCGCTTTCCATGGTCTCCGCGAATTTAGAAGCATCATTATCTCTTGTTGCGCCAAATACTATGTCATCGACATATATTTGTGCTACAATGAAATTGTTTTGATAATGCTTCACAAAGAGAGTCCTGTCAGCTCCCCCTCGAGTATAGCCCTTCTCCAAAAGGTGCTTTGTCAACCTTTCGTACCATGCTCACGGTGCTTGTTTCAGACCGTAAAGAGCCTTTTTCAAACGAAAAACATGGTTAGGTTGTTTATGGTCTACAAAACCTTTCGGTTGAGCCACATAAACTTCCTCATTTTAAAACCCATTTAGAAACGCGCTCTTAACGTCCATTTGAAATAATTTGATTTTAAAAATGACAAGCAATAGCAAATAGTATACGAATGGACTCGAGTCTAGCTACAGGGGCGAAAGTTTCATCAAAGTCTATACCTTCTACTTGAGAGTAGCCTTGAGCAACTAATCGTGCCTTGTTCCTGATGATAGTACCATCTTCATTTTTCTTATTCTTGAAAATCCATTTGGTACCTACCACATTGTGTTGCTGTGGAGGCTTCGTTAATTCCCAGACTTTGTTTCGCTCAAATTGATGGAGCTCTTCCTGCATTGTTTTAATCCAGTAGTCATCCTGAAGAGCTTCATCTATATTCTTTGGTTCGATTAAAGATACGTAGCAAGCGAATCCACAAACCAACTGCCTCCGAGTTCTAACTCCTTCTTGTGGGTCTCCAATGATATTTGATTCAGGATGATCCTTGGAGATGCGTAAAGTTTGAGGTAACGGAGTACTCGGAGGTACATGAGACGATTCCTGCACATCAGATAGACTTGAAGAACCATTAGATGCATCATTAATATTGGAAGTATTATTATGAGAAGATGCAATGGCAGGTGTATCATCATCTAGAGAGATATCGAGGGTAGATTTTTCAGATGCAAAGTGAAAAGCTTCATCTACTTTAACATTTATCGATTCTACGATCGTCTTAGATTCCAAGTTAAATACTCGATATGCTCTACTGTTTGTAGAATACCCCAAAAAAATCCCTTCGTCACTTCGAGAGTCAAACTTTCCAAGATTTTCACGGTCACGTAAAATGTAACACCGACTCCCGAAGATGCGAAAATATTTGATGTTGGGTTTTCTACCGCACCATAGTTCATATGGTGTATTTAACGTTCCCGGGCGCAAATAAACTCGATTAATTACATAGATTGCAGTGTTCACAGCTTCAGCCCAAAAATTTAGCGGTAAATTCCGGCTGTGAAGCATAACACGTGCCATCTCTTGAACAACCCTGTTTTTGCGCTCGATAACACCATTCTGTTGAGGTGTATAGGGTGCTGAGAATTCATGCTTAATACCGTTTGAAGTGCAAAAGTCAATGAATTTAGAGTTGATGAATTCTCCACCTCTATCACTTCTAACACGAATGATCTTTTCATTCTTTTCAATCATAATACGATGGCAAATCTCGTGAAAAGAATCAAAAGTATCAGCTTTCTCTTTTAAAAATGCTACCCAAGAATACCGAGAGAAATCATCAACCAATAAAAAAATATACCATTTACCTCCTAAAGATGGTTGACGGGTCGGCCAAAAGAAAGAAAAATAGTCTACATAAACTACACAACATTTAATCGTAGAGCGATTAAAGACAAGGAAGGATTTCACCTTTGCATACCCAAACCTTTTGAGTTTTGGAGTATGTTGGCAATGGTTGAGAAATTTTCCTTGATGAAGACGTTTTGTATGATTGATCCTTTTCTTTTGTCATCGTCTTGTTTGAAGTACTACCAATGTTCTTTTCTTTTGAAAAGTCCTTCTTTGAATTCCGGGGAGTGAACTTGTTGGTAGCAGTTGCAAGATGTGGTTGATTTGATCTTTGAGCTCCAATCTTGCAATTTCTTTCAATGTGCCCTGCAAAATTACAACGAAAACATACCTTTGTGCTTGACGATTCCGAAGAGGATGAAGTAGGCTTGTTGTCGTTGCTTGTCGTTAGTTGCGGTGTCGGAGGAGGAGATACCGACTGGGGCACAAAGACTGTCACACTCGAACTTGGACTGTTTTCAGTTCGAGTGTACCCGAGGCCGAACCGATTTGACTGACCAAGACCAAGAAGCTTATCCAACTTACTCCTTCCAGAAGAGAATCGCTGCAAGTCATCCTTGAGTTGGAAGATGGTCTTTGTCATTTCCAGGTTATTCTGTCGAGCCTCGTTGTAGAGCTTTGAGAAGTGATCCGCTTTATCCACCAGTTTTGTATGCTCCTTCTCAAAAAGCTCATTGGACTCTTGAAGGGAAATATTTACTTTTATCAGATTTTCCCTTTCCACTTCAAGAGCGTTTGAGAGAGAAGTTGCTCTTTTTGCTTCTTCTTCGAGATCATGCACTCTCCCTCTCAAACTCTTGTTTTGCTTAGCCACTTTCTTTGAATCCCTCAAAAGTCTGTGGTAGGCTAAAGTAAAATCTTCACCTTCCGAATCATCTGATTCATTGTCCGTTGCATTCTTTTCAACAGTGGAGTTGGACAATGACTCGGATGTACTTGCCATTAAGCACATGAATGGTGAAGATGTGGACGCGTGGAATGCCATTGCGCTTTCTTCTTCATCACTTGAAGATGACTCATTTGACGTTGAGTTGTCATCCCAAGTGACGACTTGCATCGCTTTCTTCTTTGCCGGATACTTGTTGGGACACTCCGTTGCAATGTGGCTGTAGCCTCGACATTTGAAGCATTGTAGTTGTCCCTCTGAACTTTTCTTATCCTTTGAGAAGTTCTCTTGCTTTCTTGACTTGTAACTTGAAGTACCCTTGCCTTTCTTCGACTTTCCGAAGGATGGAGATTTACTTGAATTACCCCTTCGAAAGTTGCGGCGAAACTTCCTTGTCAAGAGAGCGAGTTGCTTCTCAAAGTCCTCCATAGAAGGGTTCTCATCATCGTCCGAGGAGGATGTATCCGCGTCTTCTTCCTTAGTTGTTTTCAACGCATAACCTGAAGACTTAGAAGAGGATGCTTTTCCAGAAGAATAGTTAGTAGTAAATGTCATTTCATAAGTTTGTAATGAACCAACTAATTCTTCTACATGCATTTCGTCCGGGTGTTTAATAGTTTCAATGGCTGTAACCTTTGGGCGAAATCGTTCAGGAAGAGTTCTTAAGATCTTTCTTACAACCTTAAATTCTGGAATCTTCTCTCCTAGGTTAGCACATGAATTTACGATATCTTGCAATCGTGTATAGTAGTCCGTGAAAGATTCATTTTCTGCCATAAAAATGGAGTCAAATCTGCTCATAAGCATTTGCAGCTTTTGAATCTTCACGAGGTTAGTTCCCTCATGTGTAACCTGAAGAACATCCCAGATTTCTTTTACAGTCTCACATGCCGAGACGCGAGAGAATTCAGTTTGAGATAAGGCATTAAAAATAGCATTAATTCCCTTGCCATTATAAGAAGATGAGTCTAACTCTTCCTTGGTCCATTTCGACCTAGGTTTGATGGTGCGAACATCACCAATAAATTCAGTTGGATTAGACCATCCTAATTCAATTGATTGCCACACCCTTTCGTCGATGGAAATTAAAAAGGCTTTCATCCGTACTTTCCAGTACGCATAATTTGTTCCATCAAAGAAAGGGGGTCGATTGATGTTTCCACCTTCAACCATTGTTTACAACCCTATTCCCTCTCTGATACCACTTGTTGGGTTATATGTAATATAGATCTAAATAGGGGAAAAAACACCTAGAGGGGAGTGAATAGGTGTAAACAATAAACACTCAAAAAATCATTGCGCAATAAAACCCAATGCGGAAATAAAAATGAACACGCAAGATTTTTACGTGGAAAAACTCCAAACCGGAGTAAAAAACCACGGGACCGATAACACGGCGAAATCCACTAGAATTAACACACGTACAAGGTGATTTACCGTACACACTTACGACTCAACCTTTTCCATACGCTCCTAGAGGATCTTCTCCGCTCGCTCCACGACGCTTCTCGAATCCACGATCTGCGCCCAACGCCGAATCCACGGCGTCCAACGTCGAGTCCACGACGTCCGACCGAATCCACGGTCTTCACCCAGTAGTACGCTTCGAATCCATGAACGTACCTCGCTCCGAATCCACGAGAGCGGTTGAACCTTGAATCCACAAGGACACGCGAATCCACGCGCCGATTTTGGGGTAAATCGTTGTTTTTTGGGTGGTGATGATTCGCCGAATACTTAGATCAAAGATAGATAGGAAATACCATCTAAGTATTCATTAGTTTGATTCAACTCAAGATATGAGTGTGAAAACCTAGAATCAAACTAATCAATATAGATGAAGAAACATAGAGTAATATCTAATGATTTCCTTTCTTCTCTATATGTGGATCTAGGGCCGTATAAGATGATATTTGATTATGACGGCTCTATATCGATTATTTGGATTTACGGCTTAACCCTAGAAAAAGAATCATAGGGTCTATTTATAGGTTAGAAACCCTAGGAAGGAGATAAGAATCAAAAACCTACCATTTCTGGAAATTTTACGTACGGCGATCCGGATCGGATTAGCTGTGATCCGGATCGTCGTAACGAGTCAGACAATTCCAGAAAAACGAAGGTTCGGGATCCGGATCGAAGTGCTTGATCCGAATCGTTCATACAGTTCACCAAACATCAACGTTCGGGATCCGAATTGCGAAGCCTGATCCGGATCGTTCAAGGAAAATGGTAAACTCACTGTTCGGGATCCGGATCAAGAGAAGCTACGATCCGGATTGAACTGGTGTATGAACAAACCACCTTCGGGATCCGGATTGAACAATCTGATCCGGATCCTGAACATGTCCTATGTCCAGTTTTTGATTTTTATGCAATGAAAAATTCTTCCAAGTGTTTCTACACTACAAGAAGTATTCGGATCACCAAAAATATTTAGTTAAACATACCTGATCCTTTTGAATTCTTGTTTCTTGAGATTGAGTTAAATGATCCAACCTTCTTCACCTTCAATCTTCAAGACTCGAACCTTTCACGAAATTACGCCAACTCAAATTCCGTAACAAAATACCCGCACCCCGAGATTACCCACCTAAGTAATCCCGTTAGTTCAATTTCTCCAAACGGAGCTTTATTAAAAGGAGGTGGAATTGTTACAAAAATCTATGATATTACAGAGTTAGTCCGTATAGACACCCTACGTAATTCCTGCCCGGCAGTGGGAGGTGGTTGTAGGTGGGCGCTGGCTTGACTGGACCAGATGTGGTAGTCAGCTCAATTGGGTCGATTGTGCACCTCGTGTGCGAGTGGTTGCATACCTTTAATTGGTTTTTTCCCATTTGAGCATTTAGATAGAGGCATGGTAGCTGTAGAGTATCTCCAGCTTTTTTGTTCAGTTTTTACTGCATGGTTATCTTATGCCTCTAGTAGACTTAGTGGGCAGATCGTCGGGCCTGGTGGCGGTACCCACTGAGAACTCCCTTTTGGTGTAGTTCTCACACCCGTTGGGGATTTTCCCCCTTCCTTTTCTTTCCTCTCCTTTGTTTTGCAGAGTCTTAGCGGGCGTTGCTGATTCTGCGATTGCTGTTCGAGGCGAGGGAGTCGCGAGCTAGATCCCTACCTATCTTTGGAGAGTAGCCGTACCCCCACATTGGAGATCCATAGTACAGTCAGTGGATTATTTTATTTCCACTTTTGAGAGATCATTTTATTGTGAGGATCTGACTTGTACTCAGAGCCTGTACACTGATGTATTATTTCGGTTTACCTCCCTGTTGAGTTTTGGGTTATTGTATTTGAGGATATTGTATGATTATCACTTATGGGAGATGGATATTGTATCATTATTTCTAGTTGTACAGATGGTTGGTTTTAGTTTTACAGCAGTTTTATTTTTATAGCTCTGATATCTGTTTAGCTGTAGTACCTTTTCTTGTAAGTAGGACGCTTCACCTATGCGGGGTTTTGCATAGGCGGCGGATCTGTTGGCGAGCCCAGGTCGCAGTTTCGACCCTAGGGCGTGACATCAGCCAAGTTCTTTGCAGATCTTACAAATTCCAATGCAATAACATTTTCCTTAATATTCTGCCGAATGAACTTTTGTCTTACTTTCATGAATCTATTCATCTTAGTTTCCACATTTTCTTGGGTACACTTATCAATTGCAGATCTACAATCACAATGAATATACACTGGTGCCAAAGGTCGCTCTATCAGTGGCAAATTATAAAGAAATTCTCTAAACCACTTAGCCTCTGCTATAGTAGTTCTAAAGCTATAAGTTCAGATTCCATTGTACTTCTGGCAATCAATAATTGTTTAGATGACTTCCAAAAAACAACTGCTCCTCCAAGGAGAAAAACAAATCCACTAATAGACTTTACATTAATTGTATCATTAATCCAATTTGCATCACTATATCCATCTAATACGGTAGGAAAACCACAATAATGCAATTCATAGGATATAGTGCCTTTCAAATATCTCAAAACTCTTTCTAATGCACTCCAATGCTCTCTATTTGGGTTGTAAGTATATCTTCTCAATCTGTTCACAGTATAAGCCAAAGCAGGTCTAGTGTAATATACTAGGTATCCTTAAGATCCTATAATATGAGCATATCTATTATGACCTATTGGATCACCTATATTATTTTTAAGATGTGCACTAGGATCATAAGGTGTCATTACAGTCTTAGCATCAAAAGATCCAAACTTCTTTAACAACTGTTCACTGTAGTGGGATTAACTCATAACTATTTCATTTCATTTTTTAATAATCTTCATGTTCAAAATTATATCTGCTTGCTCAAGATCTTTCATATCAAAATTTTATTAAGTAATTTCTTAACATCCATTATTACATTCATATTGGTACCAAAAATTAAAATGTCATCAACATATAAACATAAGCGTGAGGACCCGAATTCCCACAAGAGGATTACTGTTGGATCAACAGCTTCTGGAGGCCTTTGTTGGGTGTTAGAGTTGTTTGTGTGCGTTTCGGACTCAAGAGATGGACTCAGTGTGTTGAATTGATCCTGAGTGTAGTCGGAGGCACCCATCAAAATTTTAGAAGTGGTTTTGCACGAATTGGACATCGAATTTGGATTCAGTGTGGAAGAACGATGAAAATCGACTACTTGAATGTATTTTTCTGAGTCCGCACACCCGAAAACGGACACCCGAAAGTTTTTAGTATTTTCGGGTGCACGGTGGACCGGTGGACCGAGGGGTGTGCCACGTGGCGGCTTTCTAGTGGTGCTGTACGCCACGTGGCAGAGCTGGAGTGGTAGTGCAGTGGGCTCGGCCCACGGGAGCGAGCGCGGGTAGGTGCGCGGGCCAGGCAGGCGCGCGGGCAGGGCGCGTGGGCTGGCGCGGTGTTCTGTGTTGGCTGTGCCACGTGGCGGCTCCCCATTGGGCGCGCTGGGGACACTTGGCGGCTTCGGGTTTGGCGGGTGCATCGGGTGCGTGCACCGGGAGCAGCGAGTGGAGGCGGTGACACGTGGCGCGCATGGATTGGCCTGTCAACACACGCGCGACAGCTGCGCCGGGCGCAGCGCACAATGGACCACCTCGGGCCACGTGTCGCCCGCTCATTGGCGGGCGCAGTGACCCGGCGGATCCGGCGTGAACCGCGGCCCACGCTCCCCGCCGTGGACCGCGTCGCCACGCGGCGCGCCGCGATTGGTGGGCGTGCGTGCACCGGGCGCGCGGGGCGCGGAGCAGGGTGACGTGGCGCGCCGAGGTGGTTTCGGGCGCGCACAGTAGCGGGCCTGGGCCGGATTCGGGTGCCCGAATCCGGCGCCCGAATCCGGGAAGCCTGGTGGGCTGGGCTAGGCTGGGCCTATTTATACCCCTACTCTCTCTCTTTTTCTTCTTTTTTCGAGACTTAGAGAGGGATTGAGAGGGAGAGCCCTTTAGAAAACTTGTTCCTCTTGATGTTTTTGATCTCGCGGTGGATCCCCAGGATTTTTGGAGGCTCGGCAATGGCGATCTTGGTTTTACAGTGCGCCTCGACGTTCCCCTTTTTCGGCCCGTTTTCGTCGCTTTTCAGTCCGAGAAGTCCTCTGTGCAGCACCAAAGGATTTTTTCGACGATTTTTGCGGCGGTGTGTTTCTGAAAGGTAAGGCTTCGTTTTCCGTGTTGGTTGTTTCACCTTATTCTAGATTTTTGGCATGGTTCCTGAGGCACTTTTTGACCTCTTTTTCTGTGGGGAATTTCTGGACAGCACGAACTTGTTCGATTTATATTTTAACCTATGAGCATCGGATCAGGGCGTGTAAATACTCGTTTTGGATCTACTCGTCGCGAGGATCGCAACGGTTATTTTTCTGGATTTTTTTGAGTTCATCTCGCAGGTAAAATTTAGCCATTCTCGGGACTGGTTGTTGGACAGCGGCTTATTGTACATTATTTGGATTAATTGTACGCCGTGTGAGTTGTTGTGCCGTGGTTCGCAGTTTTTGGGTGTTTTGCGGAGAAAAGAGTGTTTGGCAGCGAGGAGACTTTTACAGCTGTGGGTTGCGCATTTCCAGGTGGGTGGTTGCTATATCCCTCTATTTCTGACATACTCACTAGGAATATTAGAGAGATCCTATTATTGGACTTATTGATTGATCAATACCCGTGGTTGGGATTATGCATGTGGGTTTGGACATGTGGATTGCTATGTTAGCACATAACCTTGCTTGTGGATTTGATTATAATATTGAGGCCATGTAATTTACCTGGATGGTGGGTACCACTTGGGGATATTTTTGGACTTGCATAGGTGGATAGTTATTTGTGGGCGAGTAGCGGTTTATATGTTTAATATTTGCTATTCATGTGAGAACGGTTATAGGACTTGGGATATTGTAACGACCCGGCCCACTAGCAATAATAACTCGTTGGGCCCAAACCACTGCCCAAAATGCTTAAGCCCAGTTATTATTATTAGTGTCCAAGTTTCATATAAACCCAATCACAATTCCATCCACATCCGATGTGGGACTATTGGGGGCGTCACAGACTCCCCCCGTTTAGGTCTGACATCCTCGTCAGCCCAAACACACACACAACAACCCAAGATCACCAGGCGATGTGAGACTTGTCTCGCTAGCCCTGTCATCTAGACCCAGGCTCAGCCGAGACTCGCCGCACACTTCCGGCTGGTTATTGGCTCTGATACCAAATGTAACGACCCGACCCACTAGCAATAATAACTCGTTGGGACCAAACCACAGCCCAAAATGCTTAAGCCCAGTTATTATTATTAGTGTCCAAGTTTCATATAAACCCAATCACAATTCCATCCACATCCGATGTGGGACTATTGGGGGCGTCACAGATATCATGCTATATTGAATGCCAGGAATTGTTATCATGCTAAAACATAATTCAGAAGATGATATCTGTATTCTTTCTATCTTTCTGGGACTTTTGCATGCTTGTATGGACATCTAGTTAGGCCATCTCTTACCGCTACATTATCATGTTGGAACTTGACTTAGGAGAAACCATGTTTGCTTCTTTTTTCCTTTTCGTTAGTCAGGTGGTTCATGTTGCTCGGGTTCGAGCAGGGGTTTGGGATAGTGTAGCCGGGGCCTGGATTGTGGATTGTGGGTTTTGCGGCAACCGCAGATATTGGGCTGTTGACCGGATGTCGGTTGCTTGACCTGATTGTGGATTGGGGGGTATTGCGGCAATCGCGGATATTGGGCGATTGACCGGATGTTCACTTATCCATCAGATTGGGGATCAGGATTTTCTTTAGTGGAGGGATTTGTTCCACTTAGGCATTGTAGTGATCCAGTCCTGCTTATATGATACTTATGACATGGTTACTTTCCTCGTGTGGGTAGCTCCCCTCGAGTTCCCCTCCGGAGCGTGGGGGTCAGACAGTGATTGAGTTTTTGCTATCACATCGGCGCGGCTTTACTTGCCCGATGATGAGGGTGGCAGCAGGAGTTCTTGCTATCACATCGGCGCGACTTTATATGCCCGATGATGAGGGCGGCAGCAGGCAGTACCAGTTTTTACTGGCGGTTAGATTGGGTTACCGGGACAGTTTGGTTACTGATTCATTTAGAGGCATAGTAGTGGTAGTTTCATTTTTCAGCAGTTTCATTGCTTACCACTCTTCTTCCCCTTTTTGCCTCTGGTAGACCTAGTGGGTGCGTCGGAGTTTGAGGCTTTACCCACTATGGGAGACTACTGGTTTACTAGTAGTTCTCACCCCCATTCTTCTTTTCTCTTTTTCTTCTCCTTTGTTTTGCAGTGTCTTCTACGGGTGCTGATGGGTTTTCAGCGGCGGGTCGAGGAGAGAGGACGGCTGAGTAGATAGATCTCGAGGCAGGATGAGCGAGTTAGCTGGACTATTGGTGTACCCTTTTTCCTCAGACGGTTGTACTTTACTTTTGGGTCTGGCTTTAGCCAGCTGTTTGTATCTTTTTTTGGTGAGCTCGGAGAGACAGATGTATTATTTTTACAGATGTACTGTAGTTTATTTCCAGCTTCAGTCTGAGATGTATTAGTTTTTAGTTCATCTCTGTTTTATACTCTTTATTATTATCTCCTTTATCTGAGCAGGTTACTGGCGCTTCGTGTACGCGAAAAATTTCGTGTGCACGACGGATCTGTAGATGGGCCCAGGTTCTGGTTTACACCTAGGGTGTGACAATAAGATTACTATCTGTCCATCATATTTCTTAGAATATACACATTCATCAGACATATCTATATGAAAACCATTTGTCACAACCAAAAAGTTAAATTTCAAATGCCATTACTTAGGAGCTTGCTTAAGTCCATATAAGGATCTTGTTAATTCGTATACTTTGTTTGGGTTATGTTTGATTGATTGCGGAGATATGGTTGGTTATGTTTGATTGATTGCGGAGATATGGTGGGATGCTATATCGATGGAGTTTAGAGGGTTATGCCGTTACCCTGAAGCTATTTTAGTTTGCGTTATGCTTGTCTGTTTGATTTGATATCGTATATGATTGCGAAAGAGATGATTGAAAGTATTGTATTATATTTGACGCCGTGCATGTATAGAGAAAATTTTATCAATATGGACTGAAAATTTTTTTGTACGTAGTAGATCTGAGCACGTCTCGAATCACTAATTTTATTCTTTTAAAACTCGAGTGGTGGAGATTTATACAAAATTTATTTATTTTTTTTAAAATTATCATTATTTTTTCATAATAATTATCAAATTGTGAGGGATGAACGTGACAACAAATTACTTCCTATAAAATCTAATCATACTTTTCACTAACTAAAGTGTTAGATTTAAACACTAATATAATAACTTTTTATAATTAAATAATATTTTTTAAAAAATTATCCCACTTCAGAATAGAGTGAGTGTAAGATATACATTCAAATACTCTATTTGAAATATACTATCCTATATTTATATATGTGTGATGGAAATTTTTTTCATTGAAAATTATTATTATTACATAAAAAACATCCCCAGCCACACCTTAGAAACTAGTTCTCTCTCTTCCCCAACCCCAACCCTGCACCTCCAGTCATGCCCTCGGATCCACTTCACGTTGTAGCGTTTCCATGGCTGGCCTTCGGCCACATGCTGCCCTTCTTGGAGCTCTCGAAATCCTTAGCCGAGAGAGGCCACCGCGTCTCCTTCATCTCCACCCCGCGCAACATCCAAAGGCTCCCCCAAATTCCCGCCAGCTTATCCCCTTTCATCGACTTCATCCCCTTCCCCCTCCCCGACATCGACGGCTTGCCCCCCAACGCCGAGTCCACCACCGACATCCCGCCTGATCAGACACCGTACCTCAAGAAGGCTTTCGACGGTCTCAAACTCCCCTTCGCCGATTTTCTCAAGAAGAATAAACCGACTTGGATAATTGTCGACTTCGCTCACTACTGGCTTCCGCGGATCGCCGCCGAATTCGGCGTCCCCTGTACCTACTTCTCCGTCTTTCCGGCTTCAGCCCTCGCCTTCTTCGGGCCTAGTTCGGTTTTACTCGACGGAAACCAGCAGAGAACCGTCGAGGGGTACACGGTGCCGCCGGAGTGGATCCCCTCCTCCTTCGGCTCCTCGATCGCCTACCGCCTCCACGAGGCTCGATGGGTGGCGGAGGCTCACTCCAAGAACGCGTCCGGCGTCTCCGACGCCCACCGCCTTGGAGCCGTCATCGACGGATGCAAGCTCGTCGCCGTGAGGACGGTTACCGAATTAGAATCCGATTGGCTGCGGCTTCTCACCGAGAGTATCTACAAGAAGCCAGTCGTTCCGGTCGGGCTCCTACCTCCGGCTCCGCAGCATGTATGTGATGATAAAACCACTACCTCTGCCGACGCAAGAGCGCTTATTGAGTGGCTCGACGCTCAATCTCCCGGGACGGTGGTCTACGTAGCTTTTGGAAGCGAGGCGGTGATAGCGAGTGAGCTCGTGCAGGAATTAGCATTAGGGCTTGAGCTATCGAATGTGCCCTTCCTCTTGGCTTATAGGAAGCCGAGCGATTTACCGGAGGGATTCGAGGACCGAGTGAGGGGCCGTGGACTGGTCGCAGCCGGCTGGGTGCCTCAGCTCAAGGTGCTAGAACACCGATCAGTCGGCGCCTTCTTCACGCACTGCGGAGCTAGCTCGGTCATCGAGGGGCTCCGGTTCGGGCATCCGCTGATTATGCTGCCGTTAATAGCCGACCAAGGGCTCATCGCGCGGACAATGGTGGAGAAGAAGGTTGGGGTGGAGGTGCCAAGGGACGAGCAGGACGGATCGTTCACATGCGAGGGGGTGGCGGACGTGGTGAAGATGGTGATGGTGGAGGAAGAAGGAAAGACGTTCGCGGCCAAAGCTGAGGAAATGACGGAGATCTTCGCCGACGAGGGCACCAATAGGCGGCACATGGACGAGTTCGTCAGCTGTTTGAGGAATTGTGTGAAAGAGTAAGAACTGTTTTTAGATTTTCTTCTTCCCTATCTTTCTGGCAGCGTGAATTCTATGATATCTGAACATGAGCTCGTGCTTGTCTAATTTATTTAAATAAATGGTCGATCTCATCTCGAATTTATTTCAAATTATGACACGAAATTGGCTCATGAATAATAAAGCTGAAATGCCAACTCCAATGAATTCATGTAGCTTGTATTTGAAAAAATTTATATTTCAGAAAAATTTAAAAATATAATTTTTTATATTTAAATTATTTTAAATAATTAATTAGTTTATAAAAAGAAAAGAAAAAAAAAATCTGATTCATAAATGCAACATGTTTTTCGTCGACTACTTTTAAATCCTTCTCCTCGTGCACAAGAAAAGTCAGAGCAATCTCATAAGATTCTCGAGAAGTTTTTTAATCAAATAATAACTCAGATATAATCATGCCATCAGATGAAATACTTCAAGTAAAATAGGGTAAAGTTTAAATTGCCTGTATGTTGTTTAGTTCAATTTTATTCTGTCATTTTGCAATTTAAAAAGTTTATCTTTTTATGATTTAGTTTATTTTTATTTTAATATTTTATAATATTTTTAAATTTTTATCTTGTCATTTTATTATGACGGTGGTTCCGGGGTCGTTATGAGTATTTCGACCGTTGTGCGAGATGTTGAGGATCTTGAGTCTATCCGTTCTGAGAGAGAGTGTGGATTTCGACTATAGCCTGCATGTGCCACTATTCGATAGCGAGTTTGTCACGCCCCGGAGGTTCTAAAAGAGCGGAAAACGTGCCCCTTTATTTTTTCTGTTTGTATTTAAATGAACCTCGCCTCCGGTGCGCATCAGACCCGCTGCATATACAAATTCACTCCCCAAACGGGCGGAGTCTCCTTTGTATATGCACGGCGTTCCCAACAAGACGAACAATTTAACCATTCCAACCATGACAGATAAGAGGAGAGATTACAATTAATCATACAGTCACCGCTATCACATACAGACTATAGCATAAACCCATAGGTTTGAAAATCGGTGTCTACTCGACACCCAGTTTTTCCAAAATGTTTTCGCAAACTCTTTTAAGCGGCCATTAACTTGAAAGGATAAATCCACGGGTTTTGAAATCGGTGCCCACACGGCAACCTGCTTTGAATATACTTTTGAAACAAGGTTTGCATTTGAAAACAAGCCGCAATTACACATCCTAACATTCACCAATTATAGACAAGAAATCCACATTCCAACATCCATCAGAAGCCACATACATGAATCACAGTTTAACTAACCACAGTATATAGAAATAACCAAAGAAAAGAACGTATCGTTTACTAGCCCTCATGGCTAGGGTCCTCTAACTGATGCCCCACCGTCGTCCCGATTCCCACCCTTACTCGGACCTGTCACAGAGTGGGTTGTCAGTGACTGATAAAGTAGAAAACAAATAAGTAAATGCAATAATTGAAAGAACACACCGATACACCGGAGCATTTACTTTCCCCTTATGTACCGCTAAATCCCTGTCACAAAACGAGCTGGGCACCAACCCCAGAATACCGAACTTATTTTCTTGGTGCCTCTAACCCCTCCACTACCCAAGTAGCAGTCGCCTCTCCTTGAGGGGTCCCCACTATCCTCTCCTTGTGGGGTACACGGGTAAAACAACTTACCATCTTTCCGAAAAAATACACCCTGTGCGGTGGCCAAACCGCTGGTGTGCGTGTAAGCAATATGAGTGTAAAACAATGTCGCGACCTTAGCCGCTTTAGTCAAATTAGTAAAACAATCATGCGACCGCAGCCGCCTCAATGAGAATAGAATATGGGATTTACATGCAATGGGGTTAGTCACTTTTACCAACAATATCTACTTTACCAAACGAAATACTCGGGAACGACCCTGCACCGAAATTAATCACAAGTACCCAACTTGATTATGCGAAACCTGGACTCCGGAGACCGAACCTTGCTCTCTGTCGACGCCCGGACCTAAAAGTAGTCCCCAAAAGAGCCGCGGTCAAATCAGAAATATAACAGCAGATAAACCGAGCCCAAACACTCAAAAACACTAATGACAACTAGACACGGCGGTGGCGCCTGCGCGAGAGGAGCGACGCGGCCGCCCCCCCCCCCCCCCCCTCCGGCGTTGCGGCCATACGGCCGCGCGGGCACCCGCCCCGCGCGGCACTTGCCGTGACCGCGCGGGCCGTAGACCCGCGCGGTGCAAGCCGCAGCCGCGCGGGCACCAGCCCCGCGCAGCACCCACCGCGACCGTGTGGGCCTTAGCCCCGCACGGTGCGAGCTGCGGCCGCGTGGGCGCCGGCCCCGCGCGGCACTTGCCGCGGCCGCACGGGCACCGGCCCCGCGCGGGAACCCGCCCGTGGGGCACCAACTGTGATGATCCGGACTTCCGCAGAGACTGTTGCAGTGATTGCATTGACTACAGGAAGCTCACACAGTGTATCGGAGCTAGTAGTGTCGAAAACGGATCTCAGAAATAGATCCGGCGCGAAAATCGGATCAAGTTGGCTTTCCAGGGGCTTTCGGCAAAATTTCGGATGAGAATTTGGCGAAACCGACGACGGATTTGGACTCAGCGCGCGAAAACGATCAAAATGGTGTATTTACTTTATTTTCGGCACCAAAAATACTGTTCACCGGAATAATAACTCCGGCTGTCGGAATTACTGTTCCGGCAACCGGCGGTGAGCGGCAAGCGGCGGCGCAGCGGCGGAGCGCGGCGGAGCGCGGCAGGGCGCGGCGCGGGCAGCGCGGGCAGGCGCGGGCAGGCGCGCAGGCGGCGGGGTCCACGGACAGGCGCGTGCACCGGGAGCACCGAAGATTACTTTTGCCACGTGGGGTCCTCTGATTGGTTGGGCGGCTTCTAGAATGTCTGTGACACGTGGCAGCATCCCATTGGCTGACAGGATCCGGAATGTTACGGAATTTGAGTTGGCGTAATTTCGTGAAAGGTTCAAGTCTTGAAGATTGAAGGTGAAGAAGGTTGGATCATTTAACTCAATCTCAAGAAAGAAGAATTCAAAAGGATCAGGTATGTTTAATTAAAGATTTTTGGTGATCCGAATACTTCTTGTAGTGTAGAAACAGCTGGAATAATTTTTCATTACATAAAAATCAAAAACTGGACATGGGACATGTTCAGGATCCGAATCAGACATTCCAATCCGGATCCCGAAGGGTGTTCGTTCATACACTGGTTCAATCCGGATCGCAGCATCTCATGATCCGGATCCCGAACACTAGTTTTACCTTTTTACTTGCACGATCCGGATCAGGATTTGCAATCCGGATCCCGAACGTTGATGTTTGGTGAAACTGTATGAACGATCCGGATCAGCCATTTCGATCCGGATCCCGAACTATTGTTTTTCTGGAAACCGTCTTTCTTGCTACTGCAATCCGGATCGCCGAAATCCGATCCGGATCGCCGTCCGTAAAATTTCCAGAAATGGTAGGTTTTTGATTCTTATCTCCTTCCTAGGGTTTCTAACCTATAAATAGACCCTATGATTCTTTTTCTAGGGTTAATCGATATATAGCCGTCATAATCAAATATCATCTTATACGGCCTAAGATCCACATATAGAGAAGAAAGGAAATACTAGATCTAATTCTATGTTTCTTCATCTATAATTGATTAGTTTGATTCTAGGTTTTCATACTCACATCTTGAGTTGAATCAAACTAATGAATACTTAGATGGTATTTCCTATCTATCTTTGATCTAAGTATTCGGCGGATCATCACCACCCAAAAACAACGATTTCCCAAAAATCGGCGTGTGGACTCGCGTGTCCTTGTGGATTCAAGGTTCAACTGCTCTCGTGGATTCGGAGCGAGGTACGTTCGTGGATTCGAAGCGTGCTACTGGGTGAAGACCGTGGATTCGGTCGGACGTCGTGGACTCGACGTTGGACGCCGTGGATTCGGCGTTGGACGCAGATCGTGGATTCGAGACGCGTTGCGGAACGAGCGGAGAAGATCAACTAGGAGCGTATGGTAAAAGGTTGAGTCGTCTGTGAGTACGTTAAATCACCTTGTACGTGTTTCAATTCTAGTGGATTTCACCGTGTTATCAGTCCCGTGGTTTTTTACTTCGGTTTGGAGTTTTTCCACGTAAAAATCTTGCGTGTTCATTTATTTTTCCGCATTGGGTTTTATTGCGCAATGATTTTTTGAGTGTTTATTGTTTACACCTATTCACCCCCCTCTAGGTGTTTTTTCCCTATTTAGATCTATATTACATATAACCCAACAAGTGGTATCAGAGAGGGAATAGGGTTGTAAACAATGGTTGAAGGTGGAAACATCAACAGACCCCCATTCTTCGATGGAACAAATTATGCGTACTGGAAAGTACGGATGAAAGCCTTTTTAATTTCCATCGACGAACGGGTGTGGCAATCAATTGAATTAGGATGGTCTAATCCAACTGAATTTATTGGTGATGTTTGCACCATCAAACCTAGGTCGAAACGGACCAAGGAAGAGTTAGATTCATCTTCTTACAATGGCAAGGGAATTAATGCTATTTTTAATGCCTTATCTCAAACTGAATTCTCTCGCGTCTCGGCATGTGAGACTGTGAAAGAAATCTGGGATATTCTTCAGGTTACACATGAGGGAACTAACCTCGTGAAGATTCAGAAACTGCAAATGCTTACGAGCAAGTTTGACTCCATTTTTATGGCAGAAAATGAATCTTTCACGGACTACTATACACGATTGCAAGACATCGTAAATTTGTTACGGAATTTGAGTTGGCGTAGTTTCGTGAAAGTCTCAAGTCTTGAAGATTGAAGGTGAAGAAAGTTGGATCATTTAACTCAATCTCAAGAAAGAAGAATTCAAAAGGATCAGGTATGTTTTACTAAAGATTTTGTGTGATCCGAATACTTCTTGTAGTGTAGAAACACTTGGAAGAATCTTTCATTGCATAAAAATCAAAAACTGGACTTGGGACATGTTCAGGATCCGGATCAGGTTGTTCGATCCGGATCCCGAAGGTGGTTCGTTCATACACCAGTTCAATCCGGATCGTAGCCTCTCTTGATCCGGATCCCGAACACTGAGTTTACCATCTTCCTTGAACGATCCGGATCAGGCTTCGCAATCCGGATCCCGAACGTTGATGTTTGGTGAACTGTATGAACGATCCGGATCAAGCACTTCGATCCGGATCCCGAACCTTCGTTTTTCTGGAATTGCCTGACTCGTTACGACGATCCGGATCACAGCTAATCCGATCCGGATCGCCGTCCGTAAAATCTCCAGAAATGTTAGGTTTTTGATTCTTATCTCCTTCCTAGGGTTTCTAACCTATAAATAGACCCTATGACTCTTTTTCTAGGGTAAATCCAAAAAAGAGGCCGAAAATAAAAATAGCCGTCATTTTCATATATACGCCTCTAGATCCACATATAGAGAAGAAAGGAAATCATTAGAGAATACTCTATGTTTCTTCATCTATATTGATTAGTTTGATTCTAGGTTTTCATACTCACATCTTGAGTTGAATCAAACTAATGAATACTTAGATGGTATTTCCGATCTATCTTTGATCTAAGTATTCGGCGGATCATCACCACCCAAAAACAACGATTTACCCCAAAAATCGGCGCGTGGATTCGCGTGTCCTTGTGGATTCAAGGTTCAACCGCTCTCGTGGATTCGGAGCGAGGCACGTTCGTGGATTCGAAGGGTGCTATTGGGTGAAGACCGTGGATTCGGTCGGACGTCGTGGATTCGACGTTGGACGCCGTGGATTCGGCGTTGGGCGCAGATCGTGGATTCGAGAAGCGTCGCGGAGTGAGCGGAGAAGATCCTCTAGGAGCGTATGGAAAAGGTTGAGTCGTAATTGTGTACGATAAATCACCTTGTACGTGTTTTAATTCTAGTGGATTTCTGCCGTGTTATCGGTCCCGTGGTTTTTTACTCCGGTGATGGAGTTTTCCACGTAAAAATCTTGCGTATTATTTTTTATTTCCGCATTGGGTTTTTATCGCAACGATTTTTGAGTGTTTATACGTTTACACCTATTCACCCCCCTCTAGGTGTTTTTCCCCTATTTAGATCCTTATTACATATAACCCAACAAGTGGTATCAGAGTGGGAATAGGGTTGTAAACAATGGTTGAAGGTGGAAACATCAACCGACCCCCGTTCTTCGATGGAACAAATTATGCGTACTGGAAAGTACGGATGAAAGCCTTTTTAATTTCCATCGACGAACGGGTGTGGCAATCAATTGAATTAGGATGGTCTAATCCAACTGAATTTATTGGTGATGTTCGCACCTTAAAACCTAGGTCGAAATGGACCAAGGAAGAGTTAGATTCATCTTCTTACAATGGCAAGGAAATTAATGCTATCTTTAATGCCTTATCTCAAACTGAATTCTCTCGCGTCTCGGCATGTGAGACTGCGAAAGAAATCTGGGATGTTCTTCAGGTTACACATGAGGGAACTAACCTCGTGAAGATTCAGAAACTGCAAATGCTTACGAGCAAGTTTGACTCTATCTTAATGGCAGAAAATGAATCTTTCACGGACTACTATACACGATTGCAAGACATCGTAAACTCATGTGCTAATCTGGGAGAGAAGATTCCAGAATTTAAGATTGTAAGAAAGATCTTAAGAACTCTTCCTGAACGATTTCGCCCAAAGGTTACTGCCATTGAAACTATTAAACACCCGGACGAAATACGTGTAGAAGAATTAGTTGGTTCATTACAAACTTATGAAATGACATTTACTACTAACTATTCTTCTGGAAAGGCATCCACTTCTAAGTCTTTAGGTTATGCGTTGAAAACAACTAAGGAAGAAGACGCGGATACATCCTCCTCAGACGATGACGAGAACCTTTCTATGGAGGAATTTGAGAAGCAGCTCGCTCTCTTGACAAGGATGTTTCGCCGCAACTTTCGAAGGGGTAATTCAAGCAAATCTCCATCCTTCGGAAAGTCGAACAAAGGCAAGGGTACTTCAAGTTACAAGTCAAGAAAGTAAGAGAACTTCTCAAAGGATAAGAAAAGTTCAGAAGGACAACTACAATGCTTCAAATGTCGAGGCTACGGCCACATTGCAACGGAGTGTCCTAACAAGTATCCGGCAAAGAAGAAGGCGATGCAAGTCGTCACTTGGGATGACAACTCAACGTCAAATGAGTCGTCTTCGAGTGATGAAGAAAAGAGCTCCACCGCATTCCACGCGTCCGTATCTTCACCCTTCATGTGCTTTATGGCAAGTACATCCGAGTCGTTGTCCAACTCCACTGTTGAAAAGAATGCAACGGACAACGAATTGGATGATTCGGAAGGTGAAGAATTTGCTCTAGCCTATCACAGATCTTTACGGGATTTAAAGAAACCGGCTAAGCAAAACAAGGGGTTGAGAGGGAGATTGCAGGATCTCGAAGAAGAAGTAAAAAGGGTAACTTCTCTCTCGACCGATCTTGAAGTGGAAAGGGATAAACTGATAAAAGAAAATGTTTCCCTTCAAGAGTCCAATGAGCAACTCGAGAAGAACTATATAGATATGGTGAACAAAGCGAACTATTTCTTGAAGCTCTACGGCGAGGCCCGACGGGAAAAATTGGAAATGACAGAGACCATTTGCCAACTCAAGGATGACTTACAGCAATTTTCTTTAGGAAGGAGTAAGTTGGATAAACTTCTTGGTCTTGGTCAAACAAACAAGTTCGGCCTCGGATACAATCGAACTGAAGACAATTTTAGTTCGAGTGAGACAGTTTTTGTGCCTCAGTCGGTATCTCCTCCTCCGACACCGGAATTCAAGACAAACAACGACAACAAACCTACTTCATCCTCTTTGGGATCGTCAAGATCTAAGGTATGTTTTCGTTGTGGTGTTTCAGGGCACATAAGAAGATATTGCAAGACGGGAGTCGAACGCTCATCTCAAAGACCTCTTGCAACAACTACCAAAAAGGCTCCTCCCCGAAAATCAACGCAAAACTTTTCAAATGAAAAGAGACTTGGTAGTTCATCGCGCAAGACGATTTCATCAAGGAACAACAATCGCTATAACAAGACGCCTTCACCTAGGCATATAACTTCACGACCACTACCGACGCACTCCAAAAGGGTTTGGGTGCGCAAAGGTGAAATTTTCCCTTGTCTTGTTTCCAATGTTTCCTTGCATGCATATGATAGTTCGTCTTGGTATCTGGATAGCGGGTGTTCCCGTCACATGACCGGTGACAAAAATAGTTTTCAAAATCTTGAGAAAATCTCCGGAGGACATGTAGTTTTCGGAGACGGTCGATCTTCCAAAATTGTTGGAAAAGGGACGGTAGCTATTCCAGATGGCCCGATTTTGAAAAACGTCTTATTTGTTGATGGCCTTAAGACTAACCTCATAAGCATAAGTCAACTTTGCGGCAATGGTTTTTCAGTTAACTTTTCATCTGTTGAATGCGTTGTAACTGATAAGGACCATGTCTTCTTTTTAAAAGGGGTTAGATCTGAAAACAATTGTTATGTTGTTCCTAATAAATTTTCTGAAAATTGTAACTTAGCCGCTTTGAATAATGAAACTCTTTGGCATGAAAGGCTAGGTCACTTAAATTTTAAGGAACTTACTAGAATTTCAAACAAGGACGTGGTCAAGGGGGTTCCAAAGCTTTTATTTAAACAAAACGTTGTGTGTGGTGGTTGCCAAAAGGGAAAACAGTCTAGGACTGCACACACGAACTTGAACCACGTTGGTACAAAACGGCCCTTGGAACTTTTGCACATGGACTTAATGGGGCCGACCCGTCAACCATCTTTGGGAGGCAAATGGTACATTTTTTTATTGGTTGATGATTTCTCTCGGTTTTCTTGGGTAGCATTTTTAAAAGAGAAAGCTGATACGTTTGACTCTTTTCATGAGATTTGCCATCGTATTATGATTGAGAAGAATGAAAAGATCATTCGTGTTAGAAGTGATAGAGGTGGAGAATTCATAAATTCAAAATTCATTGATTTTTGCACTTCAAATGGCATTAAACATGAATTCTCGGCACCCTATACACCTCAGCAGAATGGTGTTATTGAGCGCAAGAACAGGGTTGTTCAAGAGATGGCGCGTGTGATGCTTCATAGCCGGAATTTACCGCTACATTTTTGGGCTGAAGCCGTGAACACCGCTGTCTATGTCATTAATAGAGTTTACTTGCGCCCAGGAACTTTAAATACACCATATGAGCTGTGGTTTAGTAGAAAACCCAACATCAAATATTTTCGTGTCTTCGGGAGTCGATGTTACATTTTACGTGACCGTGAAAATCTTGGAAAGTTCGACTCTCGAAGTGATGAAGGGATCTTTTTGGGTTATTCTACGAATAGCAGAGCGTATCGAGTATTTAACATTGAATCTAAGACGATCGTAGAATCTATAAATGTTAAAGTAGATGAAGCTTTTCACTTTGGATCTGGAAAATCTACCCTCGATATCTCTCTAGATGATGATTCCCCTGCTAATGCATCTTCTCATAATAATACTTCCAATATTAATGATGCATCTAATGGTTCTTCAAGTTTATCTGATGTGCAGGAATCATCTCATGTATCTCCGAGTACTCCGTTTCAACAAACGTTACGAATCTCCAAGGATCATCCGGAATCGAATATTATTGGAGATCCACAAGGAGTCAGAACTCGGAGGCAGTTGGTTTGTGGATTTGCTTGCTACGTATCTTTAATCGAACCAAAGAACATAGATGAAGCTCTTCAGGATGACTACTGGATTAAAGCAATGCAGGAAGAGCTCCATCAATTTGAGCGAAACAAAGTCTGGGAATTAACGAAGCCTCCAAAGCAACACAATGTGATAGGTACCAAATGGATCTTCAAGAACAAGAAAAATGAGGATGGTACTATCATCAGGAACAAGGCACGATTAGTTGCTCAAGGCTACTCTCAAGTAGAAGGTATAGACTTTGACGAAACATTCGCCCCTGTAGCTAGATTCGAGTCCATTCGTATACTATTTGCTATTGCTTGTCATTTTAAAATCAAATTATTTCAAATGGACGTTAAGAGCGCATTTCTAAATGGGTTTTTAAATGAGGAAGTTTATGTGGCTCAACCGAAAGGTTTTGTAGATCATAAACAACCTAACCATGTTTTTCGTTTGAAAAAGGCTCTTTACGGTCTGAAACAAGCACCGCGAGCATGGTACGAAAGGTTAACAAAGCACCTTTTGGAGAAGGGCTATACTCGAGGGGGAGCTGATAGGACTCTCTTTGTGAAGCATTATCAAAGCAATTTCATTGTAGCACAAATCTATGTCGATGACATTGTATTTGGCGCAACAAGAGATAATGATGCTTCTAAATTCGCGGAAACCATGGAAAGCGAATTTGAGATGTCCATGATGGGCGAATTGACTTATTTCCTTGGATTGCAAATTAAACAAAATGATGAAGGTATTCACTTGAGTCAATCCAAGTATGCAATGGAGTTGGTCAAAAAGTTTGATCTCGAAAATTGTAAAGATTTTCCGACTCCAATGGGAACTAGCCACAAGGGACTTGGAAGTGAATCACATAGTGAGAATGTAGACGAGAAACTGTATCGAAGTATGATTGGAAGTCTACTTTACCTCACGGCTAGTCGCCCGGATATATCTTTTGGTGTTGGGATTTGCGCGAGATATCAATCAGCACCAAAGGAGGTTCACCTGAAAGCGGTGAAAAGGATCATCCGGTATATCAAAGGATCAATTAATTTCGGATTTTGGTATCCTATGGGAACAAGTTTGGATATTGTTGGATACTCAGATGCCGATTGGGCAGGATCAGTGGATGATCGGAAAAGCACGAGTGGTGCATGCTTCTATCTTGGCCATTGCCTTGTTGCATGGCACAGTAAAAAACAGAACTGCATAGCACTCTCGACTGCCGAAGCGGAATACATTTCAGCTGGAAGTTGCTCAACTCAACTCATTTGGATGAAAAGCGTATTGAGCGACTTCCGCATTTCAGCATCTTCGGTAACAATTCTTTGTGACAACACAAGTGCAATTAACATCTCTAAAAACCCTGTGTTGCACTCTAGAACAAAACATATTGAGCTTAGATATCATTTTCTTAGAGAGCTAGTTGAATCAAATACTCTTCAACTTTCATATATTCAACTGAGGATCAATTAGCTGACATTCTAACAAAACCTTTGGATCAAAAAACGTTTTATTCATTTACGAAAAGCAATTGGAATGCTTTCCTTGAAATAAACTTCTTTTGAAACCTTGCTTAGGATAGGTTTTGTATTTGTTTTTATTTTGTTCATTATCTATGTTTGTACAT
>CM055067.1:10106862-10232540 GCA_029204045.2 Tillandsia leiboldiana | reverse complement strand
GGGCCTCAGGCCTAAGCCACTTTTGGACCCCTGGGGCCTCGGCCTAAGCCACTCTTGACCCCCAATCAAGCTATCATAACCCCACTAGGCTCACGGGTCGATCAGACCTCTCTACCGGTAAGAACACCGTGACGGTGGCCAAAAGTCGGTGTGCGACTGAAAGCTTGGGCTCAGGCGATCATATGCTGATGCTCAAACCATGGTCCACTGCCACAAGACGGCAAGAAGCCGAGGAAAATCCCCACTGGGATACAAGTATAACATGCCAAGTACTGAAGTAATCTCACCTATTCTAAACATGCAGTGAAGATAGAGACAGGTATAGAAGATCTAGTGGGACCAATCAAGCATGGCATGTCCAGGAAATGCATATCAACTGCTGAAAATCATGATATAACTCAACATGATAACCAAAACACTCCCACTTGGAATATAAGCATGATATATATCTCAATATGATAACACAAGCAATGCATGGAATATAAGGCATGATAAAAGCTCATCTGTGAGATCAAGGTTATGCAGATGTAGATTTTTTGTGCGATTATAAGCAAGTATTAAAAGCAGGTATGAACTCATAATGCTAAGTCTCAATCCACGTCGGTAGCCGGACAGTTGGCGGAAGCCGAGGAAAATCCCCACTAGGATATCGATACTTATGCAAATCATAATGCTGAACCTCAATCCACAGTGGTGGACTGGACAGTCGGCGAGAAGCCGAGGAAAATCCCCACTGGGATATCGATACTGATGCAAATCATGCCAGTACTGAGACTAGAACTTCTACTCTAAACATGCAGTGGGAATAGAATATAATGACAGGCTCATCTGTAATCAAGCAATATAACTGTATGACTGGATGCTGGAATGAAAGCATATAGCATAGGTTCAGGGTTCCAAGAACAGGGGTCCGACCTACCACGGCACCCCGTAGGGCCGACCTGATAAAACGCGGACCGAAGATAACCCACCTGTATATAGGAGGAACAACGACTCCACCAGAAGGTAGACGGTCGCGATAACCACAAGACGGATCACGGCTGGCTCCTGACGACTGGGCCCTACAATAATACCAGATGACAACTCAGGTCTATCAATGCTCAAGGCGCAACTAGCGCGAACCGACCATTTCGTCGATTTGTGCTACATAAAGCAATTTAGCTTTTCAGAAACCCCAGGGACCCACGGAAAGGTCATTACTACTTTAGAACATTCATTTAGCTTTACCACAGTGTTACAATTGCAGCAGGGCCCCCAGGTTTACTCAGAATGGATTTTATACGATAAATAACCACTGTTTTGGCTCGTTCTCTCAAACGGTAAATCATTTTTACGAGCCGTCACCTCCAGTAGGTGGAACATTCGACGTGCTGAACGACCGTGCCTCACCCTTATGTGGCAGCCACGAGTCCCGAGGCAAATTCTGGCCCATTACATAGCACTAACATAGCCTAAAAGCATTTTGGTTTCTCACACACGAGACTTCAAACAGTGATTCTAACGCGAGCATCGCGTTCAGTGACCGCAAAATAGCCAGGAGTACACTGTTACAACTTTTCAAACAGACCCTAATACTGTTATTAAGAATTTATTGTATTAAGGCTTGGTTTAATCACAACTTTGGATCTACACCTTTCAGATGAAACCCCAAGAATCAAAAAGACTCTGGGTAATGTCAGGATCACAGGGCTTGCGCTACTTGCAGCCCAACCCTGCTGGATCAAGTAGATCCAAAACCTCGCACTCTTACAAGTTCACAATGCTCTAAACACTTGTCCACACAGAACCAACTTGGTCTGAAGTGAGCATCAAGCTCAGGGAACATACTGGAGCATTTTTCATATTCTGCTCGAAGCCTGAATCCACTGTTTTCTCTTCATTGTGGCATTTCCCACAAGCACTTGGTGTGCACATTCCTTAAGCAAACCACACAACACCAACCCAAGGTTGGTTCTTTGCACACACAGCACCAGAGGCCCTCAAACTTAAAAGGAAGCTTCTACAGAGTTAGAGCAAGGTTTCCAGCAACTTGGACTCGACCTTGCTCCCTCGGATGACCACAAGCTCGGGGAAGAAGATGACTCCCCATGCATTGAAATTCGTGATGAGCAACCTGAGGCATCTGGGACCCAACTAAAGGCACCAACAGGTGCTAATTACCTCCCTGATGCTTCCCATACCCTTGCTTGGTCGACGGGAAGAGGCGACGCCGGCCGGGCTCCAAGCTCTATTTCGAGCTTCAAGCCTCTAATGGCGAAATTCAACAGAGCCCATGGGAAGCCCTCAAGCTTGCAAGGTAGGCTCCCTAGACCCGTACAAATCTTCCCGACCCACTCCCGGTTGCCGTAGATGGCCGGAGCGCCGGCGGCCCTCTCGGGCTCCATCTCGGGTCGACCTCGGGCCGCGCCACCACCCAGCCTGCATGGGTGCCATGCAATGGCACGGGTGGGGTCAGCAGGGTCCCATGAAGGCTCCCGGACGTGTGGCTGGCGGTGGCGTGGCCGGCCGGCGCCGGAGCTGCAAGCTCGGCCATCATGCACACTTTCTCCAAGCTAGGGCATCATTTTTCTCGCAAACAGCTCGACCAAAAATTCCCAAACTTAGCCAGATTTCTTCTAATTGTTCCACAGTCTCGGCACCCCAATTTTAGTGCGTTTTGTCAAGCAGTTTGTGAGTTCTCTTGCGGCGGAGCTATTCTAGGTTTCCCGGCGAACTTTTTCTCCCGCCGGCCAACCACTTTGCATGGGTACTTGAGGCTTGGTAGGGAGCAACTTAGGGACCTAAGGAAGTTACTGCTAAGGGTCCCGGGCTAAAAACAAACCGAGGTTTGGAGAACTCACCTTGCCGGACTCGGGGAAGATAGGAAGAAGCCGGTTCTTTCTTCTTCTTCCACGCGCAATCTCGGCCAGCAACCAGGAGCACTTACAGTCACAGAGGAACACCCCAAACGCTCTAGGTCCCACTATGGTGAAGTTTGGTCCCAACTTCTTCTCTCCTCTCTCTCTCGGGTTCTATACTAATGGTGTTGTGACCCACGACCACCCCTTCACTCCGGGTTTGATGTGGAAGGCTTCGAGGAGTCTGGTGCTTCGGATTCTACCCAAAATCCCTTCGAGCTCTGGTCCAGGGTAGCTCAAGAGACCACCTTGCACTTATTGCAAGATTCTTGCACCAAACCGGTTTCACACCTAACCTCCACCACCAGGCTTTGCCCAACACATTTCGTGGCTTCTTAGGTGGCAGAGGCCCAATGCACAAAGCCTCAAAGGCTCAGGCCCAATAACACTCAAGTTGCTTGAAGAAAAAGCAATAATTTGGCGCTTTTCACGCATTTCGATGCAATCCGCTCGACGTTTGCGAAACGGACTTCGCCACGACGTCCGGCTCGTCGAGACCTGTCAGGTAGCATATTTGTTTGGTTTGTTTGATGCTCGGATAAAATCTCGGGCCATTTAATTCGACGATTTGCGGTATATTGCACGCACTCCGATGCACCCGGGTCGCCAAACGCGAAATCCGTCAGTGCCATTGCGCTAAGAACGTCGAAATTAGTTAGGATCCATTACTCATACCCCTATGTCAGGGTTTTAGACAGTGGTTCGGCCAACTGTCGCTCGCGAAGGGTCGAAAACCGCGAGTTACTATTCACACTTAAGTCGCGGGGCCCGTTTTTGATTTCTGATTTCCGGAAGATCCGACCGTCGGATCGAAAATATATGAATATGAAACTTCTATGTTTCGACGAGACGATCGCAATGGTGATCTCGGATTTTCCAGATCAGACCCCGATCAAAAGTCGACATTTCTGGGCCACTATTGACCCACTAATTGCCCATTTTTGCTATTTAAATAATTCTGAAAATTATTTTAACTTAAATTTGGATTTTAAAAATTACGGTTATTACATCACCCACCACTTATAAGAAGTTTCGTCCCCGAAACTTATCTAAACCACTATTAAGCCTTTAACGGGTTTGCAATTGACAATCAGTCACAAAGCGTCGTTAACTCTCAGGCTACTCATTTAGACCCAATCTGAATATTCCCCATTACAGGGCAGAGTATTTCTCAGTTCTTTCGGAAGTACGTTGTCGGCCACCCAACGTGCTTACCAAAAGAAAGGCGAAATACCATAGATCTGTCGCCAATAAGTAGTTGGGGACACAACTCGCATCTGAAGGTACATCACATACCTCCCTACACAGTCTCTATCGCATGATGTAACCTTTACCGAAGGTCACTACCTTCACGTGGTCAGAAATACCACCCTGTCTATTCACAAAAAAAACTAGAATCATATTTCAACGTTTTCCAACACCTAATTAACACCTTACTTTAAATCCAAACCAGGATTACCAACGGGCACATAGGCCACTGAATTATGACACGCGGTCTATGAAATCTCTGAGCGAACTGTAGAACTGGTACAGTACTAGCAGTCATCTGCTGCTGTGCCATTAATCCAACAACTACTACAAGAACCGTGGTCAATCTTTGAACCACATGCACTGTAACTGATCTGAGCCCTCTGGCTCCACTGAAACATCAAGCCCACGGTCGAAAACCATGACCGCGGCTAACCCTGCACTATCAACGATCCCCACAACTGCGAACACGAAACACACTTAAGCTCCAAAACCACAACCCAGCGCTCTCTCGTGAATGCAAGTCAACCTAGGGCTCGTTCCTAGCCAAACCTAGGCATCGTATTCCTATTTCTCTGATACCATCTAATCTGTCACGCCCCGAGATTCAAAAGTGGGTCTAATTTTTTATTTTATTTATTTTATTTTTTTTTTTTTTTTTTTTTTATATCAGAGTTTCAAAATCAAGCCAGGGCAATGACAGACCGCCACATATATAGAAGAGTCCCAATCCCCTATGGAATTGAGCCTTTTCTATATATGCACGGCTAGCTTTCACAACAACATCAGAGTAGTCTAAACTACGTACTACTAAAAGATGTTACAACATTTAAACAATTATTTACAATTTTGACAACTTGCTAATCCATAAACGGCTGTCCATGGTCGATTGCTAACTCGGAACCTCACCAACTCGTCCCGACATCCCAGCACCCGCTCGACCTGAAAAACAGTCACCCGAGGGTGTGAGACACACCGGAGTGTATCCCAGTGGGCACGACGGGCCGGGAAATAGCAAGCCGTACCTACTGGGTACAATAATAAGCGGATAGCAAGAGTAGGATAAGCTGAAAGATAGAAAACAGATATATAATCTCAGCAGAGTATCATCAATCATGGATTAATCAACTGAGCAGTGTAATCATATATAGAGCTGATCATGCTATCACTGATAAGACTACAAGTAGGAATGAATGATCATGCTATAACTGACAAGCAGGAATGAATATACTGTACTGATAAGCAGGAAACAATCATGCTATCACTGATAATCTGGCAAGCAGTAAATGATAAACAAGGATAATGCATCAAAAGTAATCATCACAATATACCCAATCCCTGCCACTTTTGGCCACAAGGGCCTCAGGCTAAATTTGCCATGGAGCATAATGACCTCAGGCTAAACCACTATTGGTCATCGGGGCCTCAGGCCTAAAGCCACTTTTGGACACCCTGGGGCCTCAGGCCTAAAGCCACTCTTGGACACCCAATCAAGCTATCATAACCCCACTAGGCTCACGGGTCGATCAGACCTCTCTACCGGTAAAGAACACCGTGACGGTGGCCAAACCGTCGGTGTGCGCGACTGAAAGCTTGGCTCGACGGCGATCATAATGCTGATGCTCAAACCATGGTCCACTGACCACATAGACGGCAAGAAGCCGAGGAAAATCCCCACTGGGATACAAGTATAACATGCCAAGTACTGAAGTAATCTCACCTATTCTAAACATGCAGTGAAGAATAGAGACAGGTATAGAACTATGCTAGTGACCAATCAAGCATGGCATGTGTCCAGGAAATGCATATCAACTGCTGAAGAAATCATGATATAACTCAACATGATAAACAAGCAACTGCTGGAATATAAGCATGATATATCTCAATATGATAAACAAGCAACTGCTGGAATATAAAGGCATGATAAAAGCTCATCTGTGAGATCAAGGTTATGCAGATGTAAGGATTTTGTGCTGATATATAAGCAAGTAGTAAAAGCAGGTATGAACTCATAATGCTAAGTCTCAATCCACGGTCGGTAGACCGGACAGTTGGCGAGAAGCCGAGGAAAATCCCCACTAGGATATCGATACTTATGCAAATTATAATGCTGAACCTCAATCCACAGTCGGTGGACTGGACAGTCGGCGAGAAGCCGAGGAAAATCCCCACTGGGATATCGATACTGATGCAAATCATGCCAGGTACTGAGACTAGAACTTCTACTCTAAACATGCAGTGGAGAATAGAATATAATGACAGGCTCATCTGTATAATCAAGCAATATAACTGTAATGACTGGATGCTGGAATGAAAGCATATAGCATAGGTTCAGGGTTCCAAGAACAGGGGTCCGACCTACCACGGCACCCCGTAGGGCCGACCTGATAAAACGCGGACCGAAGATAACCCACCTGTATATAGGAGGAACAACGACTCCACCAGAAGGTAGACGGTCGCGATAACCACAAGACGGATCACGGCTGGCTCCTGACGACTGGGCCCTACAATAATACCAGATGACAACTCAGGGTCTATCAATGCTCAAGGCGCAACTAGCGCGAACCGACCAGTTCGTCGATTTGTGCTACATAAAGCAATTTAGCTTTTCAGAAACCCCAGGGAACCCACGGAAAGGTCATTACTACTTTAGAACATTCATTTAGCTTTACCACAGTGTTACAATTGCAGCAGGGCCCCCAGGTTTACTCAGAATGGATTTTATACGATAAATAACCACTGTTTTGGCTCGTTCTCTCAAACGGTAAATCATTTTTACGAGCCGTCACCTCCAGTAGGTGACATTCGACTTGCTGAACGCCGTGCTCACCCATTTGTGGCAGCACGAGTCCCGAGGCAAATTCTGGCCCATAACATATGCACTAACATAGCCTAAAAGCCATTTTGTTTCTCCGAGACTTCAAACAGTGATTCTAACGCGAGCATCGCGTTCAGTGACCGCAAAATAGCCAGGAGTACACTGTTACAACTTTTCAAACAGACCCTAATACTGTTATTAAGAATTTATTGTATTAAGGCTTGGTTTAATCACAACTTTGGATCTACACCTTTTCAGATGAAACCCCAAGAATCAAAAAGACTCTGGGTAATGTCAGGATCACAGGGCTTGCGCTACTTGCAGCCCAACCCTGCTGGATCAAGTAGATCCAAAACCTCGCACTCTTACAAGTTCACAATGCTCTAAACACTTGTCCACACAGAACCAACTTGGTCTGAAGTGAGCATCAAGCTCAGGGAACATACTGGAGCATTTTTCATATTCTGCTCGAAGCCTGAATCCACTGTTTTCTTCATTGTGGCATTTCCACAAGCACTTGGTGTGCACATTCCTTAAGCAACCACACAACACCAACCCAAGGTTGGTTCTTTGCACACACAGCACCAGAGGCCCTCAAACTTAAAAGGAAGCTTCTACAGAGTTAGAGCAAGGTTTCCAGCAACTTGGACTCGACCTTGCTCCCTCGGATGACCACAAGCTCGGGGAAGAAGATGACTCCCCATGCATTGAAATTCGTGATGAGCAACCTGAGGCATCTGGGACCCAACTAAAGGCACCAACAGGTGCTAATTACCTCCCTGATGCTTCCCATACCCTTGCTTGGTCGACGGGAAGAGGCGACGCCGGCCGGGCTCCAAGCTCTATTTCGAGCTTCAAGCCTCTAATGGCGAAATTCAACAGAGCCCATGGGAAGCCCTCAAGCTTGCAAGGTAGGCTCCCTAGACCCGTACAAATCTTCCCGACCCACTCCCGGTTGCCGGAGATGGCCGGAGCGCCGGCGGCCCTCTCGGGCTCCATCTCGGGTCGACCTCGGGCCGCGCCACCACCCAGCCTGCATGGGTGCCATGCAATGGCACGGGTGGGGTCAGCAGGGTCCCATGAAGGCTCCCGGACGTGTGGCTGGCGGTGCCGTGGCCGGCCGGCGCCGGAGCTGCAAGCTCGGCCATCATGCACACTTTCTCCAAGCTAGGGCATCATTTTTCTCGCAAACAGCTCGACCAAAAATTCCCAAACTTAGCAGATTTCTTCTAATTGTTCCACAGTCTCGGCACCCCAATTTTAGTGCGTTTTGGTCAAGCAGTTTGTGAGTTCTCTTGCGGCGGAGCTATTCTAGGTTTCCGGCGAACTTTTTCTCCCGCCGGCCAACCACTTTGCATGGGTACTTGAGGCTTGGTAGGGAGCAACTTAGGGACCTAAGGAAGTTACTGCTAAGGGTCCCGGGCTAAAACAAACCGAGGTTTTGGAGAACTCACCTTGCCGGACTCGGGGAAGATAGGAAGAAGCCGGTTCTTTCTTCTTCTTCCACGCGCAATCTCGGCCAGCAACCAGGAGCACTTACAGTCACAGAGGAACACCCCAAACGCTCTAGGTCCCACTATGGTGAAGTTTGGTCCCAACTTCTTCTCTCCTCTCTCTCTCGGGTTCTATACTAATGGTGTTGTGACCCACGACCACCCCTTCACTCCGGGTTTGATGTGGAAGGCTTCGAGGAGTCTGGTGCTTCGGATTCTACCCAAAATCCCTTCGAGCTCTGGTCCAGGGTAGCTCAAGAGACCACCTTGCACTTATTGCAAGATTCTTGCACCAAACCGGTTTCACACCTAACCTCCACCACCAGGCTTTGCCCAACACATTTCGTGGCTTCTTAGGGTGGCAGAGGCCCAATGCACAAAGCCTCAAAGGCTCAGGCCCAATAACACTCAAGTTGCTTGAAGAAAAAGCAATAATTTGGCGCTTTTCACGCATTTCGATGCAATCCGCTCGACGTTTTGCGAAACGGACTTCGCCACGACGTCCGGCTCGTCGAGACCTGTCAGGTAGCATATTTGTTTGGTTTGTTTGATGCTCGGATAAAATCTCGGGCCATTTAATTCGACGATTTGCGGTATATTGCACGCACTCCGATGCACCCGGGTCGCCAAACGCGAAATCCGTCAGTGCCATTGCGCTAAGAACGTCGAAATTAGTTAGGATCCATTACTCATACCCCTATGTCAGGGTTTTAGACAGTGGTTCGGCCAACTGTCGCTCGCGAAGGGTCGAAAACCGCGAGTTACTATTCACACTTAAGTCGCGGGGCCCGTTTTTGATTTCTGATTTCCGGAAGATCCGACCGTCGGATCGAAAATATATGAATATGAAACTTCTATGTTTCGACGAGACGATCGCAATGGTGATCTCGGATTTTCCAGATCAGACCCCGATCAAAAGTCGACATTTCTGGGCCACTATTGACCCACTAATTGCCCATTTTTGCTATTTAAATAATTCTGAAAATTATTTTAACTTAAATTTGGATTTTAAAAATTACGGTTATTACATCACCCACCACTTATAAGAAGTTTCGTCCCCGAAACTTATCTAAACCACTATTAAGCCTTTAACGGGTTTGCAATTGACAATCAGTCACAAAGCGTCGTTAACTCTCAGGCTACTCATTTAGACCCAATCTGAATATTCCCCATTACAGGGCAGAGTATTTCTCAGTTCTTTCGGAAGTACGTTGTCGGCCACCCAACGTGCTTACCAAAAGAAAGGCGAAATACCATAGATCTGTCGCCAATAAGTAGTTGGGGACACAACTCGCATCTGAAGGTACATCACATACCTCCCTACACAGTCTCTATCGCATGATGTAACCTTTACCGAAGGTCACTACCTTCACGTGGTCAGAAATACCACCCTGTCTATTCACAAAAAAAACTAGAATCATATTTCAACGTTTTCCAACACCTAATTAACACCTTACTTTAAATCCAAACCAGGATTACCAACGGGCACATAGGCCACTGAATTATGACACGCGGTCTATGAAATCTCTGAGCGAACTGTAGAACTGGTACAGTACTAGCAGTCATCTGCTGCTGTGCCATTAATCCAACAACTACTACAAGAACCGTGGTCAATCTTTGAACCACATGCACTGTAACTGATCTGAGCCCTCTGGCTCCACTGAAACATCAAGCCCACGGTCGAAAACCATGACCGCGGCTAACCCTGCACTATCAACGATCCCCACAACGCGAACACGAAACACACTTAAGCTCCAAAACCACAACCCAGCGCTCTCTCGTGAATGCAAGTCAACCTAGGGCTCGTTCCTAGCCAAACCTAGGCATCGTATTCCTATTTCTCTGATACCATCTAATCTGTCACGCCCCGAGATTCAAAAGTGGGTCTAATTTTTTATTTTATTTTATTTTATTTTTTTTTTTTTTTTTTTTTTTATATCAGAGTTTCAAAATCAAGCCAGGGCAATGACAGACCGCCACATATATAGAAGAGTCCCAATCCCCTATGGAATTGAGCCTTTTCTATATATGCACGGCTAGCTTTCACAACAACATCAGAGTAGTCTAAACTACGTACTACTAAAAGATGTTACAACATTTAAACAATTATTTACAATTTTGACAACTTGCTAATCCATAAACGGCTGTCCATGGTCGATTGCTAACTCGGAACCTCACCAACTCGTCCCGACATCCCAGCACCCGCTCGACCTGAAAAACAGTCACCCGAGGGTGTGAGACACACCGGAGTGTATCCCAGTGGGCACGACGGGCCGGGAAATAGCAAGCCGTACCTACTGGGTACAATAATAAGCGGATAGCAAGAGTAGGATAAGCTGAAAGATAGAAAACAGATATATAATCTCAGCAGAGTATCATCAATCATGGATTAATCAACTGAGCAGTGTAATCATATATAGAGCTGATCATGCTATCACTGATAAGACTACAAGTAGGAATGAATGATCATGCTATAACTGACAAGCAGGAATGAATATACTGTACTGATAAGCAGGAAACAATCATGCTATCACTGATAATCTGGCAAGCAGTAAATGATAAACAAGGATAATGCATCAAAAGTAATCATCACAAATATACCCAATCCCTGCCACTTTTGGCCACAAGGGCCTCAGGCTAAATTTGCCATGGAGCATAATGACCTCAGGCTAAACCACTATTGGTCATCGGGGCCTCAGGCCTAAAGCCACTTTTGGACACCCTGGGGCCTCAGGCCTAAAGCCACTCTTGGACACCCAATCAAGCTATCATAACCCCACTAGGCTCACGGGTCGATCAGACCTCTCTACCGGTAAAGAACACCGTGACGGTGGCCAAACCGTCGGTGTGCGTGACTGAAAGCTTGGCTCGACGGCGATCATAATGCTGATGCTCAAACCATGATCCACTGACCACATAGACGGCAAGAAGCCGAGGAAAATCCCCACTGGGATACAAGTATAACATGCCAAGTACTGAAGTAATCTCACCTATTCTAAACATGCAGTGAAGAATAGAGACAGGTATAGAACTATGCTAGTGACCAATCAAGCATGGCATGTGTCCAGGAAATGGATATCAACTGCTGAAGAAATCATGATATAACTCAACATGATAAACAAGCAACTGCTGGAATATAAGCATGATATATCTCAATATGATAAACAAGCAACTGCTGGAATATAAAGGCATGATAAAAGCTCATCTGTGAGATCAAGGTTATGCAGATGTAAGGATTTTGTGCTGATATATAAGCAAGTAGTAAAAGCAGGTATGAACTCATAATGCTAAGTCTCAATCCACGGTCGGTAGACCGGACAGTTGGCGAGAAGCCGAGGAAAATCCCCACTAGGATATCGATACTTATGCAAATTATAATGCTGAACCTCAATCCACAGTCGGTGGACTGGACAGTCGGCGAGAAGCCGAGGAAAATCCCCACTGGGATATCGATACTGATGCAAATCATGCCAGGTACTGAGACTAGAACTTCTACTCTAAACATGCAGTGGAGAATAGAATATAATGACAGGCTCATCTGTATAATCAAGCAATATAACTGTAATGACTGGATGCTGGAATGAAAGCATATAGCATAGGTTCAGGGTTCCAAGAACAGGGGTCCGACCTACCACGGCACCCCGTAGGGCCGACCTGATAAAACGCGGACCGAAGATAACCCACCTGTATATAGGAGGAACAACGACTCCACCAGAAGGTAGACGGTCGCGATAACCACAAGACGGATCACGGCTGGCTCCTGACGACTGGGCCCTACAATAATACCAGATGACAACTCAGGGTCTATCAATGCTCAAGGCGCAACTAGCGCGAACCGACCAGTTCGTCGATTTGTGCTACATAAAGCAATTTAGCTTTTCAGAAACCCCAGGGAACCCACGGAAAGGTCATTACTACTTTAGAACATTCATTTAGCTTTACCACAGTGTTACAATTGCAGCAGGGCCCCCAGGTTTACTCAGAATGGATTTTATACGATAAATAACCACTGTTTTGGCTCGTTCTCTCAAACGGTAAATCATTTTTACGAGCCGTCACCTCCAGTAGGTGACATTCGACTTGCTGAACGCCGTGCTCACCCATTTGTGGCAGCACGAGTCCCGAGGCAAATTCTGGCCCATAACATATGCACTAACATAGCCTAAAAGCCATTTTGTTTCTCCGAGACTTCAAACAGTGATTCTAACGCGAGCATCGCGTTCAGTGACCGCAAAATAGCCAGGAGTACACTGTTACAACTTTTCAAACAGACCCTAATACTGTTATTAAGAATTTATTGTATTAAGGCTTGGTTTAATCACAACTTTGGATCTACACCTTTTCAGATGAAACCCCAAGAATCAAAAAGACTCTGGGTAATGTCAGGATCACAGGGCTTGCGCTACTTGCAGCCCAACCCTGCTGGATCAAGTAGATCCAAAACCTCGCACTCTTACAAGTTCACAATGCTCTAAACACTTGTCCACACAGAACCAACTTGGTCTGAAGTGAGCATCAAGCTCAGGGAACATACTGGAGCATTTTTCATATTCTGCTCGAAGCCTGAATCCACTGTTTTCTTCATTGTGGCATTTCCACAAGCACTTGGTGTGCACATTCCTTAAGCAACCACACAACACCAACCCAAGGTTGGTTCTTTGCACACACAGCACCAGAGGCCCTCAAACTTAAAAGGAAGCTTCTACAGAGTTAGAGCAAGGTTTCCAGCAACTTGGACTCGACCTTGCTCCCTCGGATGACCACAAGCTCGGGGAAGAAGATGACTCCCCATGCATTGAAATTCGTGATGAGCAACCTGAGGCATCTGGGACCCAACTAAAGGCACCAACAGGTGCTAATTACCTCCCTGATGCTTCCCATACCCTTGCTTGGTCGACGGGAAGAGGCGACGCCGGCCGGGCTCCAAGCTCTATTTCGAGCTTCAAGCCTCTAATGGCGAAATTCAACAGAGCCCATGGGAAGCCCTCAAGCTTGCAAGGTAGGCTCCCTAGACCCGTACAAAGCTTCCCGACCCACTCCCGGTTGCCGGAGATGGCCGGAGCGCCGGCGGCCCTCTCGGGCTCCATCTCGGGTCGACCTCGGGCCGCGCCACCACCCAGCCTGCATGGGTGCCATGCAATGGCACGGGTGGGGTCAGCAGGGTCCCATGAAGGCTCCCGGACGTGTGGCCGGCGGTGCCGTGGCCGGCCGGCGCCGGAGCTGCAAGCTCGGCCATCATGCACACTTTCTCCAAGCTAGGGCATCATTTTTCTCGCAAACAGCTCGACCAAAAATTCCCAAACTTAGCAGATTTCTTCTAATTGTTCCACAGTCTCGGCACCCCAATTTTAGTGCGTTTTGGTCAAGCAGTTTGTGAGTTCTCTTGCGGCGGAGCTATTCTAGGTTTCCGGCGAACTTTTTCTCCCGCCGGCCAACCACTTTGCATGGGTACTTGAGGCTTGGTAGGAAGCAACTTAGGGACCTAAGGAAGTTACTGCTAAGGGTCCCGGGCTAAAACAAACCGAGGTTTTGGAGAACTCACCTTGCCGGACTCGGGGAAGATAGGAAGAAGCCGGTTCTTTCTTCTTCTTCCACGCGCAATCTCGGCCAGCAACCAGGAGCACTTACAGTCACAGAGGAACACCCCAAACGCTCTAGGTCCCACTATGGTGAAGTTTGGTCCCAACTTCTTCTCTCCTCTCTCTCTCGGGTTCTATACTAATGGTGTTGTGACCCACGACCACCCCTTCACTCCGGGTTTGATGTGGAAGGCTTCGAGGAGTCTGGTGCTTCGGATTCTACCCAAAATCCCTTCGAGCTCTGGTCCAGGGTAGCTCAAGAGACCACCTTGCACTTATTGCAAGATTCTTGCACCAAACCGGTTTCACACCTAACCTCCACCACCAGGCTTTGCCCAACACATTTCGTGGCTTCTTAGGGTGGCAGAGGCCCAATGCACAAAGCCTCAAAGGCTCAGGCCCAAGAACACTCAAGTTGCTTGAAGAAAAAGCAATAATTTGGCGCTTTTCACGCATTTCGATGCAATCCGCTCGACGTTTTGCGAAACGGACTTTGCCACGACGTCCGGCTCGTCGAGACCTGTCAGGTAGCATATTTGTTTGGTTTGTTTGATGCTCGGATAAAATCTCGGGCCATTTAATTCGACGATTTGCGGTATATTGCACGCACTCCGATGCACCCGGGTCGCCAAACGCGAAATCCGTCAGTGCCATTGCGCTAAGAACGTCGAAATTAGTTAGGATCCATTACTCATACCCCTATGTCAGGGTTTTAGACAGTGGTTCGGCCAACTGTCGCTCGCGAAGGGTCGAAAATCGCGAGTTACTATTCACACTTAAGTCGCGGGGCCCGTTTTTGATTTCTGATTTCCGGAAGATCCGACCGTCGGATCGAAAACATATGAATATGAAACTTCTATGTTTCGACGAGACGATCGCAATGGTGATCTCGGATTTTCCAGATCAGACACCGATCAAAAGTCGACATTTCTGGGCCACTATTGACCCACTATTTGCCCATTTTTGCTATTTAAATAATTCTGAAAATTATTTTAACTTAAATTTGGATTTTAAAAATTACGGTTATTACACAGCAGCAGTCGGGACAGCCACGGCTTCGCGACAGAGACAGATGTATATTCTGTGGAGGACCTCATTTGTCACACACCTGTGATCAGAGGTGGGGTCGTTGTTATAAATGTGGACAGTCAGGCCACGTTCGAGCTTCATGCCCCCTTTCGACCTCAGCGGCACCTTCTTCAGTTTCGGCTCCCTTCGTATCTCAGCAGTGGTCGTCAGCTCAGCGGCCTTATGCTCCAGCGAGCGGATCACCATCTTTTTACCCTGTTGATCACCGGCCACCGGCTCAGAGCGGTCGGGTTTATGTCGCTCAGGTGGAGGACTTTGCAGCAGCCGACCATGTGGTAGCAGGTATTATTATTATTTTGCTTTTTGGCATTAGATTTTGCATTGTATTGCACTAGAGCATTCTAGGTATGCGTTAAGAGTGCATTTACTTCATTGCATGGGTTAAGGGTAGGACGGTCGCCTTATGCATGGGAGGTACGTATTCCCGATCTTTTAGCGCATGGAGGAGTGTCGTTGGTCCTGCCCGGTGCAGATGAGTCCTGGATTGTGCCAGTAGACCTGATGGTCATGACTCAGCTGCGGGACTTGATTGTGGTACATGGATGAACTGGCTGGCTCAGTATTTCTTTTCACGACGGTTGATTGTGCTGCGAGGACGGTCTTTTAGGGAGCCAGGCCAGGAGAGGTTGTGTACCAGGGGTGCCGGAGGGCTTTCTTTGCCTCTGTAGTTTTGACTTCGCTAGTGAGGCAGACGATTCGCTTTGGGTGCGGAGCCTTTTCGGCTAGCATAGTTTTGGGGCCTACGGGGCGCCGGTGCTATTTGAGATGTGGAAGGCTGGTTCACTTCGGCTTTGTGTGGATTACCGGGAATTAGATGAAGTGACCATCTAGAATAAGTACCCTTTGTCGAGCATGGAGGATTTGATTTACCAGTTACAAGAGTCCCGGGTCTTCTCAAAGGTTGATTTACAATCTGGTCTTCTCGACCGTATATGGTTGCGTGTGGATGCCGGAGAGTTGGGGAATTGCTTCTACATCCCGACGGTTTTTGGGATTAGAGAGCAGGGTCCGCATGACCAGTTGGGGGGGGGACTTTTATTGGATACCTCGGGAGTACGGAGGTACTCGGATCGAGCGTTTGTGCCAATGGACATATGGTTGGATTACCGAGGGCCCTGGGAGGAGCGGATGCATTTGCTGGTGCAGACTACTTGGTCACTTGAGCGGTTAGCCCAGCGGTACTTGGATGAGGTGGTGCGGTTACCTGGAGTGCCCGCCTCTATTTTGTATCTGTTAGAGATCCTAGATTTGGTTCGCGTTTCTGGAAGAGTTTATCGACAGCCTTGGGAGCTTACGTCGTGGATGATTGGACGCCTACCCACCCCTATTTATTTGAGACATCGGGCTGAGGGATGTTGTTTAGTCTTTTTTCGAGGACGAAACTCTTTTTAGTGGGGGAGGATGCGATGATCCGGACTTCCGCAAAGACTGCTGCAGTGATTGCAGTGACTACAGGAAGCTCACACAGTGTATCGGAGCTAGTAGTGTCGAAAACAGATCTCAGAAATAGATCCGGTGCGAAAATCGGATAAAGTGGGCTTTTCGGGGGCTTTCGGCAAAATTTCGGATGAGAATTTGGCGAAACCGACGGCGGATTTGGACTCAACGCGCGAAAACGATCAAAATGGTGTATTTACTTTATTTTCGGCGCCAAAAATACTGTTCACCGGAACAGTAACTCCGGCTGCCGGAATTACTGTTCTGGCAACCGGCGGTGAGCGGCAACCGGCGGCGCAGCGGCGGAGCGCGGCGCGGGCAGCGCGGGCAGGCGCGGGCAAGCGCGGGCAGGAGCGCAGGCGGCGGGGTCCACGGACACGCGCGTGCACCGGGAGCACCGAAGATTATTTTTGCCACGTGGCGTCCTCTGATTGGTTGGACGGCTTCTAGAAGGCGGCGTTGTCTGTGACACGTGGCAACATCCCATTGGCTGACAGGATCCGGAAGACCCGACGCGGGGACCGGGTGCGTGATCCCGGGTGACACGTGGCGGCTTTTGAATGGCCTTGCATAGGCTGTTTCCTATTTTGTGGACACGTGGCGCGTCCTGGTTGGTCCATTTTGGTGTTTTCTGTTTTGTGCCCGGATTTGGTGTGGAGCCCGAAGATTCCTTGGCCCATTATAAACTCCACCTCCCTCTTCACTCCGCGATTCCGAGTTCTAGAGAGAGAATTCGAACTTGAGGTCCTTATGAAAATTATTCCCCTCTCTGTCCTCCCTCTCCCCGAGAAGTTTCAGAATTTTTGGAGCTGCCGACAGCGAGTTATCTGCGAAGCGGCGCACTGCGACGATTTTCAGTTTCGGCCCATTTTCCGTCGCAGTTTAGTTAGAAAATTCCTGTGCGCTAACCAGGAGGAATTTTTGAGCGATTTCTAAGGCAGCGCGTTCTTAAGAGGTAAGGCTTCGATTTTCGTGTTGATCATTTCGCTCCATTTCGCACTTTTGGCACGGTTCCCGAGGCTTCTTTGACCCCCTTTTTGCTTTGGTGTGTTCTGGATAGCATCGACTTCTCCGATTTATATCTTGAGCTAGGAATATTAGATCAAGGCGTTTAAAGAGTCTATTTTGATCTACTCGTCGCAAAGAACGCAACCGTAATTTTTCTGAATTTTTCGGAGCACTGTACAGAGGTGAAAAACTCCTCTTTTCCGTGCTATTTGGAAAATAGCAAATACTGTATTTTTGGGATTTGTATTTATACCGGGTGCGTTATTTTGTACAGCTGTGCACTGTTTTCAGTGAGTTGCGAGATTAAAGGACTGTGGATAACTAGGAGACTATTTGGGGTTTGGATTTGCGTGCCAGGTGGGTGGTTGTTGCTTACCTCTTACTGCGGTCTACCCACTAGTTATATTAGAGAGATCCTTTTATTGGACATATTGAATGATCACCTAATGGACATGCATGCTTAAATTAAAATAATTGTGAGCCTATCATATGGAAAATGCTATTGTGGGAATCTGATAGTGGTTCGGACTTATACATGTTTGTATGGACATAATATTAGCATTTAACCTTGCATGTGGAATTTACTTTCATGTTGGGATAATATGAAATGTCTTGTGGGAGGGTACCACTTGAGGATCTTTTAGACATGCATAGGTGGATGATTTATGTAAGGGTAATTAGTGGATTATAGACATGTGTGGTTGGACAATGATTTTAGCATGATGGTTATATCTATGCGGAGCTATTAATTGATACACATGTGGAACCACTATTTGTCACACTTTCTTTTATCTTTCATGAGGACATATGCATGCTTGTATGGTCATCTAGATCGGCCACTATTTGTTGCTACACTATCATATTGGGACTTGACTTAGGAGAAATCATGATTGTTTCCTTTCTCCTTTTTCATTTAGACTTTTGATTCATGTTGCTCGGGTTCGAGTAGGGGATTGGGATAGTGTAGTTGGGACTTTGGAGTCTGGTACAGGTGGTAGTTGATTGTGGATTGGTAGGGGGATTGCGGCAACCGCGGACAGTAGGCGGTTGACCGGATATTGATTATTTTACCAGATGGTGGATTGTGGGGCATTGTGGTAACCGCAGGTATTAGGCGGTTGACCAGATGTTGGTTATTGTATCAGATTTGGACTTATGGGGTATTGCGGCGACCGCGGACATTGGGTGGTCGACCGGATGTTTATCTTTGCATCAGATTGGGGATCAATATTCTTTTAGTGGAGGGGTGTGTTCCACTGGGGCTTTATAGTTGTGATCCAGTCCTGCTTTTGATACTTATCACACCGGCGCGGTTATTGCCCGGTGATGCTTTCCTCGTGTGGGTCGCTCCCCTCGAGTTCCCCTCCGGAGGCTGGTGTCACGCCCCGGCGTCGAAACTGCGACCCGGGCTCGCCAACAGATCCGCCGCCCATACGGGAAGCCCCGTATAGATGAAGCGACTAAACTGCAAAAGATCAACTATACTATACAGATATCAGAGCTGAAAGTAAACTGCTAAAAAGAGAAAATATACAACACAAAGCCCTCACCAAAAGTACATAAATCTCTCAAGCAGTAGAATAAAAGTACAACTCTATACCTCACTACAAAGTCTCTCGACATGAACTCACAAAAAGTAAGGGGTACATCTACTATCTGGACGATGACTGGTTGGGAACTATCTCGCGACTCCCTTACCTCGATCAGAAGAAGCAGCAACAGGAGCAGCAGAAACAGGAGTAGAAGTCCCTGTGGGAAAAGACACCACAACGGGTGTGAGAACTACGTCCCAAGTAGTTCTCAGTGGGTGCCGCCAACAAGCCCGACGGTCTGCCCACTAAGTCTACTACAGGCATACAGTAACAATATAAAACTGAAATGAAAGGCTGGTAAAGTAACTCTACAGCTACTATGGCTCTATCTAGATGCGCAAAAAGTGGAACAGATGGAAACATGATGCATCTACTAACTCACACAGTATACTCACCAAATCTATACTGACTGCCGCAAAGGGTCGAGTCAAACGTGCGCCCACCTACTGCCGCACATCCTCAACAGGACGGGCTACCGTAGGGTGTCCGTGACTGCCACTAACTGGCCCAGTCAGAGGGACGGCGTCGACAAGTCGCGATAGCAAGTAACAGGCCCAACTCCGGAGTGGCACTCGAGGGGCGCGACCCCACCGAGGAAAGTATCAGCGTATCTCTGTCGAGCTCAAATATGGCTCATGCAGGCTATAGTCCAAACCACGATCAACAAGATTGACCAACAACACCAACTCTCAACCACAGGCTGGAAAACCACACAGCTGGGGCCACCGTCCACCAGACGGCCCCCACAACAGAACACCAGACGGCCCCCACAACAGAACACTAAACTCTCAGAAAAGACCGACACCATAAGGGTTTGGAAACCCGATAGTTCGGTGCTAAGAACCCTATCAAACAAGAACAGACTCTAGGCTCCGCCTATCGAAGTTCCCGATCCCCTTATAGTTCGGGAAAGCAATAATCACAGTACAACACGCAGAAGACATCAACAGGGCCCGAAAGTCCCGGGAGACCTACACCTACAACCCTATCAAACAAGAACAGGTTCCAGGCTCGACCCCCGTGGCTTTCGTCCCGACAAAGGAACGGCCCCTAGAACCCGGATCACTCGAATCCTTTCGAGTGGGGAGATTTACAAGAAAAAGGTGACATTTGTTATTGAAAATTATTTGATCTGGAATAAATCCATATTTAATGATTTTAGTTCTTTTTAGAAAAATAGTTAGAAAAATAAGTGTTTTACCCAAACCACGAAGGGCTGATGCCTTTGTCCAATCAAACAAGAACATACTCCAGCGGCCCTTCGATGCTTGGAAGAAAACATTGGTAGACTAAAATCGTGTGTATGTCGAAAAGGGTTCTAGGTTCAGCTAACACTAGTGAACTACTGCCACTAAAACAGTGGCGACAACCCAAACAGGGAAAAATAAGACCTCTCGGGACCACCGTCTACCCCAACGATTCCCGGTACAGACAAGCGATCCACTACATCTACCAGACTCCACTCTGCTCCCAAGCACGAGTGCAAATGCATCCCACACTAAAAAGAAGTCCCGACCACTCGGCCCACTACCCGGGCGAGGATAACACTAAGTCCAGGAATGAAACATAAAGTGTGGATGTCTAAACATAAATAACCCTAGCCCAAGTGAGGGTTTTCTACTGGTCTGGTTACACATGCAACATATGACGGGGGTGCTATGTCAGGTTCCAAGATACTATAATTTAACAGATAGAAGGAAGTAAAAGATCACAAGATCGACAGATAATACTAGGAACAACAATTCCTACACTCTTGCATGCTACCCAAGTCCAATCACTATCATGCATGATTCTATATCAATAGAATTAGAGCACAGTCCATAGATCCTGAAAGCAAAGCCCCCACCTGACGGTGCTAACTGTCTGGAGTCATACAGCTGAGAAAACCAGAAAAATAACAACTCTAGGTCCAACAGGTCCAGCACAGTCCACAATCCCTCCTGGGTACAACATAAGGCTACAGTTACACTTAAATCCCAAAATCTGCCAAGAAACACAACACTGAAATTTCAGCCGCAAAGATGCGATTATTTCACCTGCTGAATGTGCTCGAAAAATTCCATATAAAATATCCCTGCGATCTTCGTGTCGATAGCTTCGAAACAAGTATCTGCACGCCCAATTCCGAGCACCGTAGGCCAAGTTACAAATTCCACAGTATCCGTGCGCAAAATCCCAAAACCATCCAACTGTAAACTCTTGTACAGATAAAAGGAAAAGTGTATACCTTCGGGAAGGTATCCAAAAATTCCAAGAAAAATCCACGATGATCCTCGCGTCGAGTAGATAAAAAAAGTCCCCAAGCTCGTCCTGATCCGACACTCGTGCGCGGAGATCTCCTCGGATGAAGCTGCTGTCCTCACAAATCCTCACAGCAAAACAGGTCCTCAGTGAGCATGGAAGAACTCCTCGAAAAGCGCGAAACCAGGAAAAGTGGAAGAAACCAAAACCGTAGCCTCCCATGTTGCGAATACAACGGCGAAGAAATCGCTTGAAAAGATGGTCGGCGTAGGCCGGGAGAGCTCGCGCACCGAAGAGCGACGGAAGAAGCACCGAAGAAAGAGCATCGCGCTGAGCCAAGATAATGAGAATCTCGATAAGCGTGCCCCAAAAAATCCCCAAACTCTGCAGATGGAAGCTTCACTGCGTGAGGATCAACTTTGGTGAAGAACTCCTGCCGGTTTGAAGCTCGGAAGTGCCAAAAAGATGAAGAGGAAGGGAGTTCGGGCTATATATAGGCCCCAAAAAAACAAATGGGAAAATTCCCAACATGTCCCACATTTCGGGCGCACCTGAATTTTCGGGCGCCCGAATCCGGGCTCAAGGGGGGTTACTGTAGCCGCCCGGAAAAATCCGGTGCAGCCACGTCACCCGCACAGCAAACAGCTATGCGGGGCGCGCCGGGAGCGGCCACGTGGCCCTCCCGGGGCCCGACGCGTGTCCCGCACAGCAAACAGCTGTGCGGGGCGCGCGAGCTGGCGCCGCGTGGCACCTACCCGGTCAAACCGGGTAGGTGGCGCCCGCCAGTGGCAGGGCGACACGCGTCCCCTGCCACTGTCGCGGTCACACGTGCGGGCAGGCGCCGCACTGGCCGCCTGCCACGCACGCGCCCCGAGGCGCCCGGCCGCGACTCCGTGCGCCGCGCCTCGTGAGCCAGCGAATGGCGTGACGACACGTGTCCCCTGCACCCGGTCCACGCACCCAAATTCGGTTCCGTGGACCACGCCGCGTCCCCCGTCCCGGTCCATGCACCGCCGCGCAAAACCCGTAGACCGCGCATCACGAGCCCGCCAATCAGGCGGCGCCACGTGTCCATGCGCCGGGTCCGTGCACCCAGCCGCGCCCCTCTGTGGACCGAGCGCTGCGGACCGGCCCAATCACAAGCCGCCACGTGGCAGCCGGCGGTCCACGACCCCTCCCATGCACCGAAATTCAGCGAAAACTTCCAGGAGTCCTTTTTGGGCATCCGGACTCAGAATCAAACAAGCAAATAGCCGTTTTCAAGCGTTTTTCCGCGTTGAATCCAAATCCAACCTCTGTTTGGCCCCAAACCATTTAAAAAATTTAGCAAATGCAGCCGAAGGCCAATCCAGCTGTGGATATCACACAGGGTCCATCTGTGGCATCCCTTTGATGCACTATGGGCCAGACACACCAACACTAGGTGTTCTACACCGCGGTTCATGGGAGAAGCTACATGGGGGTCAGGGTCACCACATCCTCCCCCACTAAAAGAAAGTTTCGTCCCCGAAACTAAAACACACCTCAACAACAAAACTAAAACAATCAAATCAACCAAGAACACAAACACTAAACTAACAAGAAAGGTATGGCTCCACCAGCAGGAAAGTCATCAACCCCAACCCTCGATTTAGAAAACAGCTGAAATTAGCGAAAAGTCCGAAAATTTCGAAAGATCAGTACCTTCGCCCCAATCAAACAAGAACAGGTTTGGGCACTGTCTCCATTTCTGGAGCAATCTTTCGAAGTTTTCGTCCTGTTCGTAAATTTCAGCACAAAAGCGAGAAAAGGGAGAGAAGTGTTGGTGCCGTTCCTGCTGTGGCTACCAAAACGGAAGCTAACACTAATCGAGACTCCTAAGGACACAACCTCTAGTCCTAAACATCACAACTGCTCTCGAGGCGGCGTCTGTTCACAGTCGCTGAAGCCCATGCAGCTGGAAGGATACGCCGGCAACCCGAGAAAAATGATCTCCTCCTGTCCAACTCGCCGAAGGGTAACTGTTCTCATTCCATCATCAGTCGTAGCACGGCACCGCACCAACCAGTCCAACCTGTGTGCTCAATCCAAGTCCTGGAGCTGTCCTTGAATCGTCACATCTGCCGGTGAAGTCCCAAGTCTCAACTGCACTAATCATGCACCGCAATCCTCCTCCACTCATAGGATACTGGGAAGAATCCACTCGCCTAAACATGTAGCAGAAATTCCTAACCCATACCCATGCAAAGATGCTGATGCAGATGCTCTACAATAATGAAGAAGAATGCAGCGGTAACGAAATACTCAACTCAGCTAACAGAAATAAAATCATACCTGCCGCGACATGATCCGCTGCCGGGGTGTCCTCTACCAGGGCTGCATAAACCCGTCCACTGGGTGCCGCAGATCGTCGTCCCGTCTGTCCCGACGTCGTGGCCCTCTCTGGCTGACGGTGTGCTGGAGGGGCTTCCGCTGCATGGATAGGCAAGGGGGGTGCTGTCGCAATCGGCCGCACTGACAAAATGGCCTGGGGGCAAGCTGCGCGGAAATGTTCCAACTCTCCGCAGAGGAAACACCGCCCTTGCCTCTGATCACACTGCGACGGTGGATGAGGCCCGCCACAAATGACACACTGCTCCTGTCGCTGCTGCCGGTACAGATGCTGCTGCGGGGGCCCACCTGATCTCCGGCGCCTACGAAACCCACGACCCTCAGGATGAGATCGTGGAGGTCTCGGAGGTCCCTGCCGGCTCGTCTGACCCTCAACCTCCGGTGCCGGGCGCTTCGCCCCCGAAATCCCTGCGGGAGCTGGGGCCACCTCTGCCATCACTGCCTCTCCACACTCAACATATAAAGCCTACTCCATCGAAGCCTCTAAAGTCTGCAATTGGTGGGAGCGAACAAGCTGATAAATGTCCCGGCGCAATCCTCGCTCAAACATGTAAATCGGGTGAGCCTCATCCCTGGCCACGTGAGGCATACATGCCAACAGCTGATTGAAGTCAGCAATGTACACATGCACGGGCCTATCTCCCTAGCGGAGATTCCTCAGCTGCTCCTCCAGTCTCTAACGAACACTCTTAGGAAAGAAGGCCCCTAGAAGAAGACTGCGGAACTCCGCCCAAGGGAGAAGCTGCGTCCCAGGCGGACCCGCAGGTCGCACACGCCGCCACCAAGCCGCGGCGTTGCCCTCCAAGAAGTGTGTAGCCAAGAAGACCCGAAACCGATCCACAATGAACATACTCTCAAAATGGCGCTCCATGGCCGTGATCCAAGACTCGGCCTCCCACGGCTCAGTACTCATACCAGAAAAACGGGGTGGATCGAACTGGCGGAACCTCATCAACAGATCCACCACCGCACGCTGCTCAGCTGAAGTCAGAGGTCCCATCGACCCAGACGGTGGTATGCTAGAAACCGGCTCGACAGGAATAGCCGGCGCTGACGGAACCACAGGGGGCGCCACAGCTGGCGAAGAAGGCACAGGCGAACACTCAGGGGGTGCTACCACTGGCTGCGTTCTCTGCTCTAACAGAAGCATCATCCGACCCAAGGCCTCCTCCTGGCGCCGAGAAGCCTCCTCGTGGCGCTGAGAAGCCTCCTCCTGGCGCTGTAAAGCCTCCTCCCGGCGCTGAGATGTCTCCTCCTGGCGCCGCACCGCCTCAGACAACTGTGCCACCTGGGCACGGAGCTCCAGAACCTCCCTCTGCTGTCCCTGCCCCGAGTCCTCCTGCTCGGGCTCATCGGATGGGAAAGGCTGAGAACGCGTCTGTACCCTGCGTCGAGGAGGCATCGTGCCCACCGGCAACACACAAGCAACCATCAGGACAGTACCAAACAACACTCGACCCAATCCAGCGAAAGTCTAAGACATGTCATCCATTCCCTAGCATTATGTTGTCTGCAGCCAACATAACCGCTTAGGAGAATAAACATGCCAATCACTCATCCCATCCCTTGGGAGAGGTAAAAACTCAATCAGGACTCTCGCTAAAAGTCACGACTCTCACGTAGTCATCCTAATGTCCAACCACAAGCCTAGGGTTTCTAAGTCCACAATGACCTACAACCTAGGCTCTGATACCACCTAATCTGTCACGCCCCGGCGTCGAAACTGCGACCCGGGCTCGCCAACAGATCCGCCGCCCATACGGGAAGCACCGTATAGACGAAGCGACTAACCTGCAAAAGATCAACTATACTATACAGATATCAGAGCTGAAAGTAAACTGCTAAAAAGAGAAAATATACAACACAAAGCCCTCACCAAAAGTACATAAATCTCTCAAACAGTAGAATAAAAGTACAACTCTATACCTCACTACAAAGTCTCTCGACATGAACTCACAAAAAGTAAGGGGTACATCTACTCTCTGGACGATGACTGGTAGGGAACTATCTCGCGACTCCCTTACCTCGATCAGAAGAAGCAGCAACAGGAGCAGCAGAAACAGGAGTAGAAGTCCCTGTGGGAAAAGACAGCACGACGGGTGTGAGAACTACGTCCCAAGTAGTTCTCAGAGGGTGCCGCCAACAAGCCCGACGGTCTGCCCACTAAGTCTACTAGAGGCATACAGTAACAATATAAAACTGAAATGAAAGGCTGGAAAAGTAACTCTACAGCTACTATGCCTCTATCTAGATGCTCAAAAAGTGGAACAGATGGAAACATGATGCATCTACTAACTCACACAGTATACTCACCAAATCTATACTGACTGCCGCAAAGGGTCCAGTCAAACCTGCGCCCACCTACTGCCGCACATTCTCAACAGGACGGGTCTACCGTAGGGTGTCCGTGACTGCCACTAACTGGCCCAGTCAGAGGGACGGCGTCGACAAGTCGCGATAGCAAGTAACAGGCCCAACTCCGGAGTGGCACTCGAGGGGCGCTACCCCACCGAGGAAAGTATCAGCGTATCTCTGTCGAGCTCAAATATGGCTCATGCAGGCTATAGTCCAAACCACGATCAACAAGATCGACCAACAACACCAACTCTCAACCACAGGCTGGAAAACCACACAGCTGGGGCCACCGTCCACCAGACGGCCCCCACAACAGAACACTAAACTCTCAGAAAAGACCGACACCATAAGGGTTCGGAAACCCGATAGTCCGGTGCTAAGAACCCTATAAAACAAGAACAGACTCTAGGCTCCGCCTATCGAAGTTTCCGATCCCCTTATAGTTCGGGAAAGCAATAATCACAGTACAACACGCAGAAGACACCAACAGGGCCCGAAAGTCCCGGGAGACCTACATCTACAACCCTATCAAACAAGAACAGGTTCCAGGCTCGGCCCCCGTGGCTTTCGTCTCGACAAAGGAACGGCCCCTAGAACCCGGATCACTCGAATCCTTTCGAGAGGGGAGATTTACAACAAAAAGGTGACATTTGTTATTGAAAATTATTTGATCTGGAAGAAATCCATATTTAATGATTTTAGTTCTTTTTAGAAAAATAGTTAGAAAAATAAGTGTTTTACCCAAACCCCGAAGGGCTGATGCCTTTGTCCAATCAAACAAGAACAGACTCCAGCGGCCCTTCGATGCTTGGAAGAAAATATTGGTAGACTAAAATCATGTGTATGTCAAAAAGGGTTCTAGGTTCAGCTAACACTAGTGAACTACTGCCACTAACACAGTGGCGACAACCCAAACAGGGGAAAACAAGACCTCTCGGGACCACCGTCTACCCCAACGGTTCCCGGTACAGACAAGCGATCCACTACATCTACCAGACTCCACTCTGCTCCCAAGCACGAGTGCAAATGCATCCCACACTAAAAAGAAGTCCCGACCGCTCGGCCCACTACCCGGGCAAGGATAACACTAAGTCCAGGAATGAAACATAAAGTGTGGATGTCTAAACATAAATAACCCTAGCCCAAGTGAGAGTTTTCTACTGGTCTGGTTACACATGCAACATATGACGGGGGTGCTAGGTCAGGTTCCAAGATACTATAATTTAACAGATAGAAGGAAGTAAAGGATCACAAGATCGACAGATAATACTAGGAACAACAATTCCTACACTCTAGCATGCTACCCAAGTCCAATCACTATCATGCATGATTCTATATCAATAGAATTAGAGCACAGTCCATAGATCCTGAAAGCAAAGCCACCCACCTGAAGGTGCTAATTGTCCGGAGTCGTACAGCTGAGAAAACCAGGAAAATAACAACTCTAGGTCCAACAGGTCCAGCACAGTCCACAATCCCTCCTGGGTATAACATAAGGCTACAGTTACACTTAAATCCCAAAATCTGCCAAGAAACACAACACTGAAATTTCAGCCACAAAGATGCGATTATTTCACCTGCTGAATTTGCTAAAAAAATTTCAAATAAAATATCCCTGCGATCTTCGTGTCGATAGCTTCGAAACAAGTACCTGCACGCCCAATTCCGAGCACCGTAGGCCAAGTTACAAATTCTACAGTATCCGTGCGCAAAATCCCAAAACCATCCAACTGTAAACTCTTGTACAGATAAAAGGAAAAGTGTATACCTTCGGGAAGGTCTCCAAAAATTCCAAGAAAAATCCACGATGATCCTCGCGTCGAGTAGATGAAAAAAGTCTCTAAGCACGTCCTGATCCGACACTCGTGCGCGGAGATCTCCTCGGATGAAGCTGCTGTCCTCACAAATCCTCACAGCAAAACAAGTCCTCAGTGAGCATGGAAGAACTCCTCGAAAAGCGCGAAACCAGGAAAAGTGGAAGAAACCAAAATCGTAGCCTTACCTGTTGCGAATCCAACGGCGAAGAAATCGCTAGAAAAGATAGTCAGAGTAGGCCGGGAGAGCTCGCGCACCGAAGAGCGACGGAAGAAGCACCGAAGAAAGAGCGTTGCGCCGAGCCAAGAAAATGAGAATCTCGATAAGCGTACCCCGAAAAATCCCCAAACTCTGCAGATGGAAGCTTCACTGCGTGAGGATCAACTTTGGTGAAGAACTCCTGCCGGTTTGAAGCTCGGAAGTGCCAAAAAGACGAAGAGGAAGGGAGCTCGGGCTATATATAGGCCCCAAAAAAACAAATGGGAAAATTCCCAAGATGTCCCACATTTCGGGCGCACCCGAATTTTCGGGCGCCCGAATCCGGGCTCAAGGGGGGTTACTGTAGCCGCCCGGAAAAATACGGTGCAGCCACGTCACCCGCACAGCAAACAGCTGTGCGGGGCGCGCCGGGAGCGGCCACGTGGCCCTCCCGGGGCCCGACGCGTGTCCCGCACAGCAAACAGCTGTGCGGGGCGTGCGAGCTGGCGCCGCGTGGCACCTTCCCGGTCAAACCGGGTAGGTGGCGCCCGCCAGTGGCAGGGCGACACGCGTCCCCTGCCACTGTCGCGGTCACACGTGCGGGCAGGCGCCGCACTGGCCGCCTGCCACGCACGCGCCCCTAGGCGCCCGGCCGCGACTCCGTGCGTCGCGCCTCGTGAGCCAGCGAATGGCGTGACGACACGTGTCCCCTACACCTGGTCCACGCACCCAAATTCGGTTCCGTGGACCACGCCGCGTGCACCGACCAACCGGGGGCCGCCACGTGTCCCCCGCCCCGGTCCATGCACCGCCGCGCAAAACCCGTAGACCGCGCATCACGAGCCCGCCAATCAGGCGGCGCCACGTGTCCATGCGCCGGGTCCGTGCACCCAGCCGCGCCCCTCTGTGGACCTAGTGCTGCGGACCGGCCCAATCACAGGCCGCCACGTGGCAGCCGGCGGTCCACGACCCCTCCCATGCACCGAAATTCAGCGAAAACTTCCAGGAGTCCGTTTTTGGGCATCCAGACTCAGAATCAAACAAGCAAATAGCCGTTTTCAAGCGTTTTTCCGCGCTGAATCCAAATCCAACCTCTGTTTGCCACAAAACCATTTCAAAAATTCAGCAAATGCAGCCGAAGGCCAATCCAGCTGTGGATATCACACAGGGTCCATCTGTGGCATCCCTTTGATGCACTATGGGCCAGACACACCAACACTAGGTGTTCTACATCGCGGTTCATGGGAGAAGCTACACGGGGGTCAGGGTCACCACAGCTGGGGTCAGACAGTTATTGACAGTTTTGCTATCACATCGGCGCGGTTATTGCCCGATGATGAGGGCGGCAGCAGGCGGTACCAGTTTTTACTGGTGGCTAGATTGGGTTTATTTGTACAGATACTATTTCTGATGCATACATACAGTCATTTCTTTCGGTACTACATTTAGAGGCATACTAGTGGTAGTTTTCCTATTTCAGCAGCTTATTTACCTTACCACTTTACCTTTTTCCTTTGCCTCTGGTAGACTTAGTGGGTACGTCGGAGTTTGAGGCTTTACCCACAGGGGGAGGCTACTGGTTTACTAGTGGTTCTCACCCCCATTGTTGTTTCTTCTTCTTCTTCCCTTTGTTTTGCAGAGTCGTCTGCGGGAGCTGCTGGTCTATTGGCAGCTGATCGAGGTAAGGGGATCGCCGAGTAGATAGGTCTCCTGTGAGGCTGTGAGATGCAGTTAGACAGATATTGTACCCATGCTACTCAGACTATAGTAGTTTACCTTTATTTTGAGGTCTGGCTTTGGCCAGCTGGGTGTATTATTTTGGTGAGCTGGGAGTCTATTGTATTTATTACAGCTTTATCTTATTTTCATTCTGAGATATTATGCAGTTTTTGTTAGTTCAGCTCTGTATTGTGCTCTTTTATTGTATATCTTATCTGAGCAGGTTACCGACGCTTCGTGTACATGGAAAATTCTGTGTGCACGGCGGATCTGTTGACGAGCCCGGATTCTGGTTTACACTTTGGTCGTGACACCATCTGCGGCCGCGCGGCATGGGCCGCACGCCGCAGCCGCGTAGGCGCCTGCTTGCGCGGTACCAGCCGCGGCCACGCGGGCATGGGCCCCGCGTGGCACGCACCGCAGCCGTGCGGGCGCCTGCTCGCGCGGCATCAGCCCCAGCCGCGCGGGCATGGCCCCGCGCGGTGCGCGCGCACAGCAGCGCGGGCGCCCGCCCGCGCGGCACCTGCTGCGGTCGCGCGTCATGGGGCCCGCGCGGCACGCGCCGCAGCCGCGCGGGCATGGCCCCGCGCGGCGCGCGCCACAGACGCGCTGGCGCCCGCCCGCGCGGCACTGGCCGCGGCCTCGCGGGAATGGGCCCCGCGCGGCGCTCGCCACGGCCGTGGCCGCGCGTGCATGGCCCCGCGCGGCGCTTGCCACGGCCGCGCGGGCACCGGCCCCGCGCGGCGCTTGCCTTTGCCGCGGCCGCGCGGGGGTCTTGGTCCTGCGTGGCGCTAGCCGCGGCCGCGCGGGCACCGTCCCCGCGCGGCTCGTACCGCGGCTGCGGCGGTGATGCCCTAGGGCCGTACGGCGGCGCCTTAGGGCTCCGCGGCGGCGACGCTTAGGGTCGCAACGGATACTCCTAGGACAACGAAAAAGACGGAAACGAAAACCGAGCGACACTATACGAAAATAATTCTCGCTTACCTCTAATCGTCGGAGACGGAGATCCGTTTACGCTCCCGGCTTCGGCACGTTTGTCGGGAGGGTTGGATCCTTCCGCTTTCTTCTTCTCCCCTCTCGTTTCCTTCCGATTAGGGTTCCGCCTTTTCTTTTCCTTTCGCTCGTTCTTTCCTCTCATTTCCTTCCGGTTAGGGTTTCTCCTTTTTCTTTCGGGAGAAGTTAAAATTTAATCTCTTTTTGTACGATACTAGACACATCGTATATTTTAAATCCCGATTAATTAATTCCTTAATTAATTAATTCTTCAGAGATAATCTTTCGGGATAATCCTTTAAAGATAATGTAGGTTTTTATAGGATCCACAAGGATCTAAATAGGTACTATCAAACAACTAGAGGGGGGGTGAATAGGTGTAATACTTATAAAACCAAATCTCAGTGCAAAATAAAAACCAATGCGGAAAATAAAAACAGCACACCGAGATATACGTGGAAACTCCAATCCAGGAGAAAAACCACGGGACCAACACGCAATAACAATCCACTAAGAATAGAAGAATAACAAGGTGATTACCGACTCCACGGACTCAAACCCCTCCTTCAGCTTCTTCGGATCTTGCGCTCACCGATTGGATGTCCACGCAATAACAATCCACTAAGAAAAGAAGAATAACAAGGTGATTACCGTCTCCACGGATTTAACCCCTCCTTCAACTTCTTCGGACCTTGCGCTCCAACGATTTTGCACGTCCACTGCACACGTTCGAATCCACGAACGCCACTCGAATCCACGAGCACACGTTTCGAATCCACGAAACGCGTTTAGCACACCGAATCCACGATGCCACGTCGAATCCACGACGCAAACTCAGCCGGTAAGAATATTGGCTTCAATGGTGATCCTTTGCTTAGATTATCAATGAAGATCCATGAGAAAAATCTCTAAGCAAAGATTAGATCAATTCGACAAAAGATATGTTCTTGAAAGAACCATCGAATTGACCTAAAAGAGGCTATAAAGAAGAACGATAAAAATCTCGCCTCTAGGGTTGCTCTCAAGTGTTTTATAAATTAATCGGCCGTGCTCCCCACGTTTTTGAGAAACCCTAAATGTCTATTTATAGTTTAGAAACCTTTGGAAAGAGATAAGAATCAAAAACTTACCTTATCTGGAAATTTTCAGGACGGCGATCCGGATCGGATTACCTGTGATCCGGATCGTCGTAACGAGTCAGGCTATTCGAGAAAAAATAGGGTTCGGGATCCGGATCTGTTTAATTTTTGTAGATTTAATTGGATTGAATGGCATCTATGTGATCTCATATTATTTTCAAGCACTTAAATTGTTTTCTTGATGGAATACAAATCGGTAATTCAAATATTTCAAAATCTGGATTTGTTTCACGAAATTATTTGATTTTTGCTTTCGGCTACCGGTACGCAATCTGTGTTTATGTTATATACCGGAACTGAGCTTTTATCTCTCTTTCTCTATGAACTAATGCTGTTAGTGGTTTCCTTTTATCTAGTATGTTCACTGTTTGACAATTTGTGACAAAAAGGGGAAGAAGAAAAATAGGGGGAGATGGAGATGAGATCATCGAGATAGGGGGAGATGATGAAAAAGGAGCCGAAAAATAAAAAGAACCAAAAGGACGAATCAAATGTAGGATTTGTTGGGTTATATGTAATAATGGATCTAAATAGGAGAAAAAACACCTAGAGGGGGGTGAATAGGTGTAAACAATAAACACTCAAAAAATCATTGCGCAATAAAAACCCAATGCGGAAATATAAATGAACATGCAAGATTTTTACGTGGAAAACTCCAAACCGGAGTAAAAAACCACAGGACCGATAACACGGTGAAATCCACTAGAATTAAACACGTACAAGGTGATATACCGTACTCACAGACGACTCAACCTTTTCCATACGCTCCTAGTTGATCTTCTCCGCTCACTCCACAACGCGTCTCGAATCCACGATCTGCGTCCAACGCCGAATCCACGGCGTCCAACGTCGAGTCCACGACGTCTGACCGAATCCACGGTCTTCACCCAGTAGCACGCTTCGAATCCACGAACGTACCTCGCTCCGAATCCACGAGAGTGGTTGCACCTTGAATCCACAAGGCCACGCGAGTCCACGCGCCGATTTTGGGGTAAATCGTTGTTTGTTTGGGTGGTGATGATTCGCCGAATACTTAGATCAAAGATAGATAGGAAATACCATCTAAGTATTCATTAGTTTGATTCAACTCAAGATGTGAGTATGAAAACCTAGAATCAAACCAATCAATATAGATGAAGAAACATAGGGTAATATCTAATGATTTCCTTTCTTCTCTATATGTGGATCTTAGGCCGTATAAAAGATATTTGATTATGACGGCTTATGCGGCTTCTCTGGATTAACCCTAGAAAAAGAATCATAGGGTCTATTTATAGGTTAGAAACCCTAGGAAGAAGATAAGGATCAAAAACTGTCGTTTCTGGAAATTTTTACGACGGCGATCCGGATCGGATTAGCTGTGATCCGGATCGTCATAACGAGTCAGGCAATTCCAGAAAAACGAAGGTTCGGGATCCGGATCGAAGTGCTTGATCCGGATCGTTCATACAGTTCACCAAACATCAACGTTCGGGATCCGGATTGCGAAGCCTGATCCGGATCGTTCAAGGAAAATGGTAAACTCAATGTTCGGGATCCGGATCAAGGGAAGCTACGATCCGGATTGAACTGGTGTATGAACGAACCACCTTCGGGATCCGGATTGAACAATCTAATCCGGATCCTGAACAAGCCTCATGATCAGTTCTTGATTTTTATGCAATAAAAAATTCTTCCAAGTGTTTCTACACTACAAGAAGTATTCGGATCACCAAAAATATTTAGTTAAACTTACCTGATCCTTTTGAATTCTTCTTTCTTGAGATTGAGGTATATGATCCAAACTTCATTCATCTTCAATCTTCAAGACTTAACACTTTCACGAAATGCGCCAAAACAAAATCCTTAACAATCTCCCCCTTTGGCGGTTTCGTGACAAAACACAGATCCACTAAAGAAAATTCAAAAAAAAAAAAAAATATTTTTGTTGCTATCACCATACAACAAAAATTTACAATGGAGATCCAAAATAAAATACATGAGTTAAACTCCTAAAACAGACTCTAGTCTTAGACATCTGTACTCTCTGCAAAAAGAAATCATTCTTGACAAAAGAAATCGTTAGATACCTCAAGAATTTTATATCATTCAAAACCTAACAGAGATAGAGTTTATGCTCACCATGACATTGAGTAATTCGGATATGTAATAAGATCACAATCAAACATTGACATATCTTCTAAGCAATAAGATTCCAAATATCATAACTTTGCTTTGTTAGTAATCAAACAACTTGTTAGTAATAATACATGTCCAAATAGTTAGTCGAATAGTTAGTAGGGACATGCAACAAATCACAAGATAAAAACCAGAAGTTGTGATACTTACCTTTCACCAAAGTCAAAGTTCAAGGTTTGTTCAAAGTTCTCACAAAGTTCACTCTAAACTTTCACTCTAAACTCTCTCCCCCTTTTTGTCACAAAAATTAGCCAAACATACAAAATTTAAGGAGAGTTAAATAGTTCAAAATAAAGAAACTTGAGAGCTGAATAAAATAATCATAAATGCAAAAACTTAAAACCTGCAAAAGAAAGATTAGAAACAAAAACTTTATGCAGAGTCGTCGGAGCTGATACACCCAAGCTTCTGAAACATTTTCTTGATCCGTTTGTTCATAGAAGCTTGCTCCTTCTTAACTTCTCTAAGATCTTGGACCATCAAAGCTTGTTCTTTCTTAACTTCTTTGAGATCCTTTTTCATTTCAGCGAACTCAATAGACATGCGTTCTTGCTCGTTTGAGAGTCGCTGTTGTTCCTTAAATATTGAGCTAACCGACGCATCATCATCAGACGTTGATGGAGGTGCTGGTTGTGTTGCCGGTGCAGAGGTTGTTGCTTGTTGTTGTGCTCTTTGTCGGTGAGGAGGTATTATGGGTTCATCTGGCTTCGTCGAGAGAGACTTCACAATTGTCGTCTCATTGATTGTGCCCAAACTGTACATATATGAGCTTGTACTGGTGTCGACTTTAAACTTTCTAAGGATGCGCATAATTATCATTGGATAGGGGAGTCTCTCTGTGAGATGAGAATATTCCACATAACGCGCCATCCTCGACCAAATGAGGTAAGGAATGTTTAAGTTCGCTCCCATTGATGCTGCGGGGTGTCCAAGAAGATAAAGAAATAACATCCTGTCCCATCGAAGAACCTTCGTATTCATGTTTGGAAGGATATTGTAGCAGACAATGAAGTTTATATAGCGATACTCTGTTCGAAGTTCTTTTGAGAAAACGGAGTTTCCTGTCGACCAAGTATCTGGAAGACATATTCCATCAACCACTACTCTCCAAGAGTTGTCGTTGAAGACTTGAGTTTTCAGATAATGAGCTCCATCAACTCTGGCCTTCATCCCTAACACCTCCCCAATCAATTGAGGGGTGACTTTGATCTTGATATTCTTGACCAATGTGTGAAATTCTCGACGTCCTTGGTCCTGATTAACTAGACTTGAAGCGTTCTGATAGAACATCCGTACTGAGTGAGGACAATACCCAGTATTCTTAGTGAAGTTGCATATGGGACCAAGACCGGCCTGGTCAAACAAAGTCCCAAAGAGTGTAGATCGTTCCTTCATTGCATTGACATCGACATGTCTTTCGCCAATGCATTCTCTCTTCTCAAAATCTTTGATTCTTGCGGAGCTGATGAAGTCCTGTGGAGGAGGCTGGCTGGCAACTGGTTGCTCAATGGAAATTCCCTGAGCACTGCCTCTTTTTCTTGCACCGGTTTTTCTTTTTGTTCCAATTGGACTTGGGTCCATTGGCGCTTTCCCTTTTTCAGCTACAGTGGCCGGAGCCTTTGAGGTTTCAGCAGGGGCTTTCCCTTTGGAGACAATTGGAATAGTTCCCTCGATTTCGATGTTATCCCAGTCAATCGAGGCCGTCTCTGATTTAGTGTCAGAATCATCCTTAGTTTTCTGCGCTTTCTTGGCCCTCTTGGGCTTGACAGTGTCTCTCGTATGTACCATAGCAGCTAGAAGAAAAATGATCCACGTGATCACCATTGCTATTGGTTTCTTGTGAAAAGAAATCCTGTGAGCAACAACTCAAGAACACGAAAAATTATTAATTTTCAAAAATTTGAAAAATTGTACCCAAACAAACATTATCGTGTAGAGAGACTAGGAATCAAATTAGTTTTGTAAAAGGAAATTTAAAAATAGATCAATTGCATGATTTTCAAAAATTCCTATTATATGCCCTAAAACCGAATTTTCAGAAATCGAAGCCCAAAAATTCGTTAATCAAGAGAATACCTAGCATATAATCAAAACTAATCTACCCAGAGTTCTTATTTCAAAAGAAATTTGACCAAAAACCATTCACAAATGAAAAAGTTTCATGATTTCTACTCACGTTTTGAGCAAATAAGGAAAAACAGTGAAAAACCGAGATTTTGATCAATAAAACTTACTTGGAATCGAAGAACTCGAGTTTGAAAGGCTCCAAGAAGGATGAATTCTAGAGAGAGAAACTCTGGAGTCTTAAGAACAAAAGATTGGAATAAAAGAAATCAAAAACCCTCTTGTTCTAATAAAACCCTAGCCGTGATCCGGATCGGATCGAGATTTCGATCCGGATCGGCTACCCGCAGGAAACACCTGCATTCGGGATCCGGATCATTCATGTCCGATCCGGATCGGCTCCAACTTTTTCTTCAGAATAATTTAGAAAAAATCTAGAAAAACCAGAAAAAGATTGTAAGCACTTTTGTGTATCAACTTTAAATGAAAAACATCGTTTCATACAACAAGAAATAGATTATACCAAATCTATCAATAACATCCAACAAATGAAACGAAAATTTATAAAAATTAAATCCCTTAAAGTTGAACAACTTCAATTACATCTAACTTGATCTTATGAGTAATGCCTTTATCAAATCATCAATTTGGTAAAGAAAATGAAATACAAAGATCAATAGATGTCTAACATCCCAGATAAATTAGATAATGTATCTAGTCAATTTATTGAAGAGAGTGGCTCTTTGAGCATCTTTCATTAAAAATCCCACCTTATACCAACCTTGAAATTTTGACAGAGTCAAGTATTTCAACATGCATTTTATTTAATCAAACTTGAAAAACCTTGCTTGGTATACATGTGGTAGCTGCACACAGTACTCGGACGACCGAGGTGGTAGCTCTTTCCTCCATATGGTGGTAGTTTTCACACTCCTCATTGGGATGTAACTCTTTCCACATCTTTTGAGCATAATACTTTTTCTTTGACTCCCCCTCAATTGGCTATCAATTATTTAAGATATAAAGTATTTAGCCAAAAATTGATCTCGATTTCATACTCGACTAAACAGTCAAATAAGATAAAAACTATACCAAGAGATCATCGAGAGAGAAATTGACTTTGATCAAAACAAAGATGAGTTAATTGACATAAATGATCATTGCATCAAATGAAATATTATGACATCTAAAGCATAATAGATTTCTAAATATATAAAAGGATGCAGTTAAAGTCAATCAAACTAATGCTCAATTAATATTCTATGTCTAAGCATAGATAATGAACAAAAACACAAAAACAAAACCTAACCTAAGCAAAAGTTTCAAAAAGAAGTTTATTTCAAGGAAAGCATTCCAATTGCTTTACGCAAATGAATAAAACGTTTTTGATCCAAAGGTTTTGTTAAAATATCAGCTAATTGATCTTCAGTTGAAATATATGACAGTTGAAGAGTATTTGATTCAACTAGCTCTCTAAGAAATGATATCTAAGTTCAATGTGTTTTGTTCTAGAGTGCAACACAGGGTTTTTGGAAATGTTTATAGCACTAGTGTTGTCACAAAGAATTGTTACCGAAGTTGCTGAAATCCGGAAGTCGCTCAACACACTTTTCATCCAAATGAGTTGGGTTGAACAACTACCCGCTGAAATATATTCCGCTTCGGCAGTCGAGAGTGCAATGCAGTTTTGCTTTTTACTGTGCCATGCAACAAGGCAATGGCCTAAATAAAAACATGCACCACTCGTACTTTTTCGATCATCCACAGATCCTGCCCAATCGGCATCTGAGTATCCAATAATATCTAAACTTGTCCCCATAGGATACCAAATTCCGAAATTTATGGTTCCTTTAATGTATCGGATGATCCGTTTCACCGCTTTCAGGTGAACCTCCTTTGGTGCAGATTGATATCTCGCGCAGATCCCAACACCAAAAGATATATCCGGGCGACTAGCCGTGAGGTAAAGTAGACTTCCAATCATACTCCTATAAAGTTTCTCGTTTACATTCTCACTAAAAGATTCACTTCCTAATCCTTTATTGCTAGTTCCCATTGGAGTTGGAAAATCTTTACAATTTTCTAGATCAAACTTTTTGACCAACTCCAAAGCATACTTGGATTGACACAAATGGATGCCTTCGTCACTCTGTTTCACTTGCAATCCAAGAAAAGAAGTCAATTCACCCATCATTGACATCTCAAATTCGCTTTCCATGGTTTCAGCGAATTTAGAAGCATCATTATCCTTTGTTGCTCCAAAAACAATGTCATCGACATAGATTTGTGCAACAATGAAGTTATTTTGATAATGCTTCACAAAGAGAGTCCTGTCAGCTCCCCCTCGAGTATAGCCCTTATCCAATAGGTGCTTTGTTAGCCTTTCGTACCATACTCGCGGTGCTTGTTTTAAACCGTAAAGAGCCTTTTTCAAACGAAAAACATGGTTAGGTAGTTTACAGTCGACAAAACCTTTCGGTTGAGCCACATAAACTTTCTCATTTAAAAACCCATTTAAAAACGCGCTCTTAACGTCCATTTGAAATAATTTTATTTTAAAATGACAAGCTATCGCGAATAAGATACGAATGGACTCGAGTCTAGCTACAGGGGCGAAAGTTTCATCAAAGTCTATACCTTCTACTTGAGAGTAGCCTTGAGCAACTAAACGTGCTTTGTTCCTGATGATGGTACCATCTTCATTTTTCTTATTCTTGAAAATCCATTTGGTACCTATCACATTGTGTTGCTTTGGAGGCTTTGTTAATTCCCAGACTTTGTTTCGCTCAAACTGATGGAGCTCTTCCTGCATTGCTTTAATCCAGTAGTCATCCTGAAGAGCTTCATCGATGTTCTTTGGTTCGATCAAGGAAACGTAGCAAGCGAATCCGCAAACCAACTGTCTCCGAGTTTTGACTCCTTCTTGTGGGTCTCCAATGATGTTTGATTCAGGATGATCCTTGGAGATTCGTAACGTTTGTTGTAACGGAGTACTCGGAGGTACATGAGATGATTCCTGCATATCAGATAAACTTGAAGAACCATTAGATGCATCATTAATATTGGAAGTATTATCATGAGAAGATGCACTTACAGGAGTATCATCATCAAGAGAGATATCGAGGGTAGATTTTTTCAGATGCAAAGTGAAAAGCTTCATCTACTTTAACATTTATAGATTCTACAATCGTTTTAGATTCCATGTTAAATACCCGATATGCTCTGCTATTTGTAGAATAACCCAAAAAGATCCCTTCGTCATTTCGAGAATCGAACTTACCAAGATTTTCGCGATCACGCAAAATAAAACATCGACTCCCAAAGATACGAAAGTATTTGATATCCGGTTTTCTGCTAAACCACAGCTCATATGGTGTATTTAAAGTTCCTAGGCGCAAATACACTCGATTAATGACATAGATAGCGGTGTTCACAGCTTCAGCCCAAAAATGTAGCGGTAAATTTCGACTATGAAGCATCACACGCGCCATCTCTTGAACAACCCTGTTTTTGCGCTCAACAACACCATTCTGCTGAGGTGTATAGGGTGCTGAGAATTCATGTTTTATGCCGTTGGAAGTGCAAAAATTAATGAATTTAGAATTAATGAATTCTCCACCTCTATCACTTCTAACACGAATGATCTTTTCATTCTTTTCAATCATAATACGATGGCAAATCTCATGAAAAGAATCAAACGTATCAGCTTTCTCTTTTAAAAATGCTACCCAGGAAAACCTAGAGAAATCATCAACCAATAAGAAAATATACCATTTACCTCCCAAAGATGGTTGACGGGTTGGTCCAAAGAAAGAAAAATAGTCTACATAAACTACACAACATTTAATCGTAGGAAGATTAAAGGCAAGGAAAGATTTCACCTTTGTATACCCAAACCTTTTGAGTTTTAGAGTATGTTGGCAATGGTTGAGAAATTTTCCTTGATGAAGACGTCTTGTATGATTGATTTTTTTCTTTTGTCATCGTCTTGCTTGAAGTACTACCAATGTTCTTTTCTTTTGAAAAGTCCTTCTTTGATTTCCGGGGAGTGAACTCATTGGTAGCAGTTGCAAGATGTGATTGATTTGATCTTTGAGCTCCAATCTTACAATTTCTTTCAATGTGCCCTTCAACATTACAACAAAAACATACCTTAGTGCTTGACGATTCCGAAGAGGGTGAAGTAGGCTTGTTGTCGTTGCTTGTCGTGAATTCCGGTGTCGGAGGAGGAGATACCGACTGAGGCACAAAAACTGTCCCAACCGAACTAAAGTTGTTTTCAGTTCGATTGTATCCGAGGCCGAACTTGTTTGTTTGACCGAGACCAAGAAGCTTATCCAACTTACTCCTTCCTGATGAAAGTCGCTGTAAGTCATCCTTGAGTTGGAGAATGGTCTCTGTCATTTCCAATTTTTCCTGTCGAGCCTCGCCGTTGAGCTTCAAGAAGTAATTCGCTTTGTTCACCATATCTATATAATTCTTCTCGAATTGCTCATTGGACTCTTGAAGGGAAATATTTGCTTTTATCAGATTATCCCTTTCCACTTCAAGATCGGTCGAGAGAGAAGTTACCCTTTTTACTTCTTCTTCGAGATCCTGTAATCTCCCTCTCAACCCCTTGTTTTGTTTAGCCAGTTTCTTTGAATCCCTCAAAAGTCTGTGGTAGGCTAAAACAAAATCTTCACCTTCAGAGTTACTTGATTCATCATCCGTTGCAGTTTTTTCAGCCCAGGAGGAGTTGGACAATGAATCTGAAGTACTTGCCATTAAGCACATGAAGGGTGAAGATGTGGACGCGTGGAATGTCGTTGCGCTTTCTTCTTCATCACTTGAGGATGACTCATTTGACGTTGAGTTGTCATCCCATGTGACGACTTGCATCGCTTTCTTCTTCGACGGATTCTTAGTTGGACACTCCGTTGAGATATGGCCGTATCCTCGGCACTTGAAGCATTGGACTTGTCCCTCTGAACTTTTCTTATCCTTTGAAAAGTTCTCTTGCTTTCTTGACTTGTAACTTGAAGTACCCTTGCCTTTCTTCGACTTTCCGAAGGATGGAGTTTTACTTGAATTACCCCTTCGAAAGTTGCGGCGAAACTTCCTTGTCAAGAGAGCGAGCTGCTTCTCAAATTCCTCCATAGATAGGTTCTCGTCATCGTCTGAGGAGGATGAATCCGTGTCTTCTTCCTTTGTTGTTTTCAAAGCATAACCTGAAGACTTAGAAGAGGATGTCTTTCCCGAAGAATAGTTAGTAGTAAATGTCATTTCATAAGTTTGTAATGAACCAACTAGTTCTTCTACACGCATTTCGCCCGGGTGTTTAATAGTTTCAATGGCTGTAACCTTTGAGCGAAATCGTTCAGGAAGAGTTCTTAAGATCTTTCTTACAACCTTAAATTCTGGAATCTTCTCTCCCGGGTTAGCACATGAGTTTACGATGTCTTGCAATCGTGTATAGTAGTCCGTGAAAGATTCATTTTCTGCCATGAAAATAGAGTCAAATCTGCTCGTAAGCATTTGCAGCTTTTGAATCTTCACGAGGTTAGTTCCCTCATGTGTAACCTGAAGAACATCCCAGATTTCTTTCGCAGTCTCACATGCCGAGACGCGAGAGAATTCAGTTTGAGATAAGACATTAAAAATAGCATTAATTCCCTTGCCATTGTAAGAAGATGAATCTAACTCTTCCTTGGTCCACTTCGACCTAGGTTTGATGGTGCGAACATCAGCAATAATTTCAGTTGGATTAGACCATCCTAATTCAATTGATTGCCACACCCGTTCGTCAATGGAACTTAAAATGGCTTTCATCCGTACTCTCCAGTACGCATAATTTGTTCCATCAAAGAATGGGGGTCTGTTGATGTTTCCACCTTCAACCATTGTTTACAACCCTATTCCCGCTCTGATACCACATGTTGGGTTATATGTAATAATGGATCTAAATAGGGGAAAAAATACCTAGAGGGGGGTGAATAGGTGTAAACAATAAACACTCAAAAAATCATTGCGCAATAAAAACCCAATGCGGAAATATAAATGAACACGCAAGATTTTTACGTGGAAAACTCCAAACCGGAGTAAAAAACCACGGGACCGATAACACAGTGAAATCCACTAGAATTAAACACGTACAAGGTGATATACCATACTCACAGACGACTCAACCTTTTCCATACGCTCCTAGTTGATCTTCTCCGCTCGCTCCACAACGCGTCTCGAATCCACGATCTGCGTCCAACGCCGAATCCACGGCGTCCAACGTCGAGTCCACGACGTCTGACCGAATCCACGGTCTTCACCCAGTAGCCCGCTTTGAATCCACGAACGTACCTCGCTCCGAATCCACGAGAGCGGTTGCACCTTGAATCCACAAGGCCATGCGAGTCCACGCGCCGATTTTGGGGTAAATCGTTGTTTGTTTGGGTGGTGATGATCCGCCGAATACTTAGATCAAAGATAGATAGGAAATACCATCTAAGTATTCATTAGTTTGATCCAACTCAAGATGTGAGTATGAAAACCTAGAATCAAACCAATCAATATAGATGAAGAAACATAGGGTAATATCTAATGATTTCCTTTCTTCTCTATATGTGGATCTTAGGCCGTATAAAAGATATTTGATTATGACGGCTTATGCGGCTTCTCTGGATTAACCCTAGAAAAAGAATCATAGGGTCTATTTATAGGTTAGAAACCCTAGGAAGAAGATAAGGATCAAAAACTGTCGTTTCTGGAAATTTTTACGACGGCGATCCGGATCGGATTAGCTGTGATCCGGATCGTCGTAACGAGTCAGGCAATTCCAGAAAAACGAAGGTTCGGGATCCGGATCGAAGTGCTTGATCCGGATCGTTCATACAGTTCACCAAACATCAACGTTCGGGATCCGGATTGCGAAGCCTGATCCGGATCGTTCAAGGAAAATGGTAAACTCAATGTTCGGGATCCGGATCAAGGGAAGCTACGATCCGGATTGAACTGGTGTATGAACGAACCACCTTCGGGATCCGGATTGAACAATCTGATCCGGATCCTGAACAAGTCTCATGATCAGTTCTTGATTTTTATGCAATAAAAAATTCTTCCAAGTGTTTCTACACTACAAGAAGTATTCGGATCACCAAAAATATTTAGTTAAACTTACCTGATCCTTTTGAATTCTTCTTTCTTGAGATTGAGATATATGATCCAAACTTCATTCATCTTCAATCTTCAAGACTTAACACTTTCACGAAATGCGCCAAAACAAAATCCTTAACAGGATTTACATTTTATTTCTGACAACTGACTTTTGATTTGTTTGGAGTTTTGTTTTGCAGGATCTACATCACTTTAAGACTCCAAGTCCTAAGTCATAGAGTTTGTTCTAAGACTGGTTCAAATGTAATTTTTGTTTATTGGATCTTTCACGCAAAGAAAGTCAATGTTTTGGTGATGACATTGAGTTTCGATTTTTTGGTTTAAGATGAGTGTCTTGAGCGTTTTATGTATTTTTGGGTTTTGTCACGAAATTGCCAAAGGGGGAGATTGTTACGGCTTTTTGTGTTGGCATATTTCGTGAGTTGAGTTGTTGAGTTGAGTCGGAGTCTTGAAGTGATCAAATTGTCAATCAGCAATCGAAGACTTAGAGAAGATTCAACAAGAGCTCAAGTTGACACTCAGTGTTTTGAGTCTTGAAGATTGAAGATGAAGAATTGTGGATCAATTACATCAATCTCAAGGAAAATGGATTCGGAATGATCAGGTACGTTTAACTAAATAATTATTGGTGATCCGAATACATTTGAGTAGTTTAAAAACACTTGGATAAGTTTTCATTGCTTAAAAATCAAAAACTGGACAAATTGGATGTTCAGAGTCCGGATCAGAATTCCAGTCCTGAACCAGTCCGGATCAGGATTCCAGTCTGGATCCCGAACCTTGTTTTTTTAGGAATTGCTGAAAAAAAGACGACAGTCCGGATCAGCCAATCCAGTCCGGATCGTCGTACGTGAAAATTTCTATTAAGCCAGTTTTTGATGCTTATCTCTTTCCAAAGGTTTCTAAACTATAAATAGACATTTAGGGTTTCTAAAAAATAACCGATTAATTAATTAAACACTTGAGAGCAACCCTAGAGGCTAGGTTTTTATCGTTCTTCTTTATAGCCTCTTTTAGGTCAATTCGACGGTTCTTTCAAGAACATATCTTTTGTCGAATTGATCTAGTCTTTGCTTAGAGATTTCTTCTACGGTTCCTCAATGATAATCTAAGCAAAGGATCACCATCGAAGCCAATATTCTTACCGGCTGAGTTTGCGTCGTGGATTCGACGTGGCATCGTGGATTCGGTGTGCTAAAGGCGTTTCGTGGATTTGAAACGTGTGCTCGTGGATTCGAGTGGCGTTCGTGGATTCGAACATGTGCAGGGGACGTGCAATCGGTGAGCGCAAGGTCCGAAGAAGTTGAAGGAGGGGTTTGAGTCCGTGGAGTCGGTAATCACCTTGTTATTCTTCTTTTCTTAGTGGATTGTTATTGCGTGTTGGTCCCGTGGTTTTTCTCCTGGATTGGAGTTTCCACGTATATCTCGGTGTGCTATTTTTATTTTCCGCATTGGTTTTTATTTTTGCACTGAGATTGGTTTTATAAGTATTACACCTATTCACCCCCCCTCTAGTTGTTTGATAGTACCTATTTAGATCCGTGTGGATCCTTAAAAACCTACAGTCATTACAGTCTTAGCATCAAAAGATCCAAACTTCTTTAACAACTATTCACTGTAGTGGGATTGACTCATAACTATTTCATTTCATTTTTTAATAATCTTCATGTTCAAAATTATATCTGCTTGCTTAAGATCTTTCATATCAAAATTTTATTAAGTAATTTCTTAACATCCATTATTACATTCATATTGGTACCAAAAATTAAAATGTCATCAACATATAAACATAAGTGTGAGGACCCGAATTCCCACAAGAGGATTACTGTTGGATCAATAGCTTCTGGAGGCCTTTGTTGGGTGTTAGAGTTGTTTGTGTGCGTTTCGGACTCAAGAGATGGACTCAGTGTGTTGAATTGATCCTGAGTGTAGTCGGAGGCACCCATCGAAATTTTAGAAGTGGTTTTGCGCGAATTGGACATCGAATTTGGATTCAGTGCGGAAAAACGATAGAAATCGACTACTTGAATGTATTTTTCTGAGTCCGCACGCCCGAAAATGGACACCCGAAAGTTTTTAGTATTTTCGGGTGCACGGTGGACCGGTGGACCGAGGGGTGTGCCACGTGGCAGCTTTCTAGTGGTGCTGTACACCACGTGGCGGAGCTGGAGAGGTGGTGCAGTGGGCTCGTGTCACGCCCCCGGGGGTTTTTGAGTCTATCAAAGCGGAAATTCGTGTGTATCTTTTTTTTTCTCTGAACATGGTACATTAAAACTCATCCCCGGTGCGTGCCAGACCGCCACATACACAAAATTCTCCCTGTCCGCGGACAGAGTCTCCTTTGTATATGCACGGCGTCTCATTTACAACAACATACAACAATCATCAACCATCAACCATACAATAGACATTCTACATCAAGCGGAATATTAAAGCGGCATCAATGTTTAGAAAGGATAAAGCCAGCATTTGCAAAACCCGTGCCCACACGGCACTTCGTTTTGAGAAAACCCTTTTTGAAATCATTTGGTTTATCATGAAAACATGCCGCATAAGAAACATCATCAGAAGAACTAAACTATAAAAGCACAACTCATCCACAGTGCCAAGTAATACATGTCCACGAATATTTCTACTCACAAGCAAATTAACTAACATGCGTAAAAGAGATGAGATAATGATAATAACCAAGCGTTCTGACTACGGTCCTCGCGACGCAGTCTCAACAATCTCCCGGGTAACGCCCCTCGTAGTGCCTGTCACGGAGTGGGTAAAGTCAATGACAAACAAAGTAGATGTCTAACAACAATAAGGAATAAGGAGCAAACCGGAAACACCGTAACCATTTCGCTAAAAACCCTGCACATATTAAGCTGGGCCCCGACCCCAGATTTATCAATTTAATTGGGCACCAACCCCAGAATGTTTATCGGAGAGACCAAAGTCTCCCCTCGTGCGCAAGCACTCCTTTGATGCATTTAACCCCTTCCACGGTGCTGGTGTGCTATTCCCAGCGGGCGCGAAGGGGTCCTCACGGCTCCCACCCCTTTGTGAGAAACACGGGTCATACAAGACCACTCTTCCGGAAAAGTACACCCATGCGGAGGCCAATCCGCCTGTGTACGTGCAGCATCCCAAAATGGTTTTTGCCGAGATCGGCGTGTCATGAACATTGCGACCGCAGCCGGTTCAATTGTTAGATAATAACACAATTATGCGAAAGGTTAAATTGTCCATCTACTTTGTTAGATAAATTGAGAGCACTTTAATGACGATAGATGCACTTACTGCACTGGTTGTATTTACAGCAACCGTACCCACCTATTTGGAGAGAGATCGGAACACTCGAATCTTTCGCGCACCCCCGCTGCGCGTCTGGACCTAAAGAAAGTCCGCAAGGATAACTATAGTTAAAAGCGTGTACTTACATCCGAAAACATAAGACCCGATTTACTCATTTGTCTTTGACGGAAAAGTCCAACATTGTCCGGTTGACGAAACGGAATTCCCGAGCCGCCGTCGCCGTCTGCCGGAGCCCCGCGCGGTTCAGAACCGCGCGGCGTATCTCCGCGGACGATGCCCTCGCGGCGCGGTGCCCCGCGCGGGTTGCCCGTGCGACGGCCGCACGGTGCCCGCGCGGGTGCGGCCCGGCACGGCGCCCGCGCGGTTGCGGGTCCGTGCGGGTGCCGCCCGCGGGGCAGTCGCGCGGCGCCCGCGCGGTGCCCGCACGGGTGCGGGCCCGCGCGGGTGCCTCCCGCGCGGCAGCCGTGCGGCGCCCGCGCGGTGCCCGCACGGATGCGGGCCCGCGCGGGGGCCGCCCGCGCGGCAGCCGCGCGGCGCCCGCGCGGCAGCCGCGCGGGTGCGGGCCCGCGCGGGTGCCTCCCGCGCGGCGGCCGCGCGGCGCCCGCGCGGTGCCCGCAAGATTGCGGGCCCGCGCGGGTGCCTCCCGTGCGGCAGCCGCGCGGCGTCCGCGCGGTACCCGCATGGTTGCGGGTCCGCGCGGTGGCCGCGCGGCGCCCGTGCGGTGCCGTCCGTGACCCTCCTCCGCGCGATGCCCTAGCGGCATCGCGCGCCTCCGCCGTCCGTTCTGCGCCTTTTCAAGGAGACGAAGTCGGCGACGGTGACGGATACGACGGAGAAAAAGAAGAAACCAAGAACTCACGAAAAAGACAACGAACAAAAATCCCAAATAATTTAAATAAATTATTTTACTAACCGAAGATCGACGGGAAGGTTGTCCGGTCGTGTTCTTGTCTTCGGTTCGGCGTCCGGGAAGATCGGGCTCCTTCTCTTTCTCCTTTCCCTTTCTTCCGGCTAGGGTTTCGTCTTTTCTTTTTTCTTTTTTTTTTCCTTCTCTCCGATTAGGGTTTTTATTTCCTTTTTCTTTTCCTTTCCGATAATCGGGATCCCTTATATAGTCGTACTTTACCTTTAATTAATTCCTCTTTAATTCGTACGTAAGAGAATTAATTAATTTTCCATCTGGGATAATTAATTAACTAATTAATTATCCCCCACGAGATAAACCACCTTATCTCTAACGGGTGCAAGATATTTAGCACGGATTCCGATGCACGACTAATTACCGTATCACTTTGAATCCCGTTCAGGGGGTTCCCAATATCGGATTTCAGATCCGATCGCGCCGTCGGCTTTCTTTTTCCGCGCACAATCGCGGAAAAATACTAGCGTCCCACAATGGCCAACTTCAAGAATTGAATAATTCTATTTCACTTAAAGGCCTAAACGACTACACGTAAGTCAAAAGTACCCCGAAAGACCGGATCACTACACGACTCACACTTTATAAAAAGTTTCGTCCCGAAACTTATATACAAACCCCATTAATTAATTCGGGAAAACATTCCCTCATCTTCGATTCCAGTTCCCACGTTGCCTCGCGCTCTTCGTGGTTGCTCCACTGGACCTTCACATAGGGGATAGTTCGATTGCGCAACTTCTTGTCCTCTCTTGCCAAAATCCACACCGGCGTCTCCTCGACGCTTAAATCCTCTCGCAACTCGATGGTGGAGGCATCCAAGGCATGAGAGGGGTCAGCTAAGTATTTCTGGAGCATTGAGACATGGAATACGTTATGGACTCGTTCGAGATTCGGCGGCAGGGCTAATCTGTACGCCACCGGTCCTACGCGTTCTAGGATCTCGAACGGTCCTACGTACCTCGGGCTTAACTTTCCCTTTATGCCGAAGCGTCGGTTCCCTTTGGAGGGCGAAACTCGGAGTAACGCTTGCTCACCCACCATGAACTCTAAGTCCCGACGTCTGTTGTCCGCGTAGCTTTTCTGTCTGCTCTGGGCGGTTAGTAGCCTCTGTCTAATCAATCGCACTTTTGCTTCGGTCTCCTCCACCAAATCTGGGCCCAGAAACTTACGCTCACCCAGGTCGTCCCAGCATATTGGAGACCGACAGCGGCGCCCGTACAGGGCCTCGTATGGTGCCATCTGAATGCTGGCCTGGTAGCTATTATTGTAGGCAAATTCCACCAGGGGCAAGCACCGTGCCCATCCTTCGCCCAGGTCTAAAACGCATGCCCGAAGCATGTCCTCCACAATCTGTATCACCCGCTCTGATTGTCCATCGGTCTGCGGGTGAAAAGCCGTACTGAAGTGCAACTTGGTTCCCATTGCTCGCTGCAGGCTCTGCCAAAAGTTTGACACAAATCGCGTGTCCCTGTCCGACGTGATGGACGTCGGCACCCCATGCAGCCTTACTATCTCGTTGATGTAGGTTTGCGCCAGTCGTTCCCGCGCCCACGTCGTGTGTATGGGCAGAAAGTGGGCCGATTTCGTCAGACGGTCCACGATTACCCATATTGCATCGTGTCCCTGTGACGATCTCGGGAACCCGGTCACAAAATCCATGGTAATCATGTCCCACTTCCACACGGGCACCGGTAAGGGTTGCAATTTTCCTGCTGGACGCTGGTGCTCGGCCTTCACTCGTTGGCACACCAGGCAGTGTGCCACAAATCGAGTCACGTCTCGCTTCATTTTGGGCCACCAGAAGGTCTGTTTGACGTCCTTGTACATCTTCGTTCCCCCGGGATGCGCTGTATATGGAGCTGTATGCGCCTCCCGCAGGATTTCCTCTTTGAGTTATGGTAGATCCGGCACGCAGATTCATCCCCGAAATCGTATGGTGCCGTCGGAGTTTACTGTGAAATCACCTCCTGGGTCGGCAGTTACTCTACCTCGCACCAGCTGGAGTTGGTCATCAGTCGACTGCCCTTCGAGAATTCTGTCAAGCAGGGTAGGTCTGACCACCAGTGTCAGAAGTCGTTCGACTGTACCCGCTGGTACTACTTCTAGTCTTAATCGCGAAAATTCCGCAATCAGACCATCTTGCGGGGTGATGGTACTTACCCCTGCCTTCTCGGCCTGTCCCTTACGGCTCAGGGCGTCGGCCACCACGTTTGCCTTTCCTGGGTGGTAGTGGATCGTTAAATCGTAATCCTTCAATAGCTCGAGCCACCGTCTTTGTCGCAAATTTAACTCCCTTTGGGTGAAAAGGTACTTAAGACTTTTATGATCTGAGTACACATTGCAGTGTGCCCCATACAGGTAGTGTCTCCAAAGCTTGAGGACGAACACAACTGCTGCGAGTTCCAAATCGTGCACGGGGTAGTTTCGCTCGTATTCTTTGAGCTGCCTTGACGCATAGGCTATAACCTTTCCCCGTTGCATGAGCACTCCACCCAGTCCATTTCGCGACGCATCGCAATACACTTCATAATCCTCCCCTGGTTCCGGTAGGGCGAGAATCGGTGCTCGCGTCAATCTATCCTTGAGCTCCTCGAAGCTCCTCTGAAATTTGTCCATCCAGATGAACTTTTCCCCCTTTTTAGTCAAACGGTTTAAGGGGGTGGCTATCCTGGAGAAACCCTCCACGAAGCACCGGTAGTACCCGGCTAATCCTAAAAAGCTTCGAACCTCTGTTACCGTCGTCGGTTGGGACCAGTCCGTCACCGAATCTATCTTCTTCGGATCGACTGCGACTCCAGCCGCTGAGATTACGTGCCCCAAGAAGCCAACCTCTCGGAGCCAAAACTCACACTTTTTGAGTTTGGCGTAGAGTTTCTGTTCCCGTAGGGTCTGGAGGACTGTGCGCAGATGTTCTTCATGTTCCTCGTCTGTACGGGAGTAGATGAGGATATCGTCGATGAAGACCACCATGAATAAATCCAGGAAAGGTTTGAATACCCTGTTCATCATGTCCATGAACACTGCCGGGGCATTCGTGAGCCCGAACGGCATTACTGTAAATTCGTAATGACCGTAGCGAGTCCGAAAAGCCGTTTTGGGGATGTCCTCCCCCTTGACCTGGACCTGATGATAGCCCGACTGCAGGTCAATCTTTGAGAACACCGTCGCCCCCTGTAGTTGGTCGAAGAGGTCGTCGATCCTTGGCAGGGGGTACTTGTTCTTAACGGTGACCTTATTTATCTCCCGGTAGTCGATGCACAACCGGAGACTTCCGTCCTTCTTTCTCACAAACAGGACGGGCGCGCCCCAGGGTGACGCGCTAGGTCTGATGAAGCCTTTATCCAAAAGGTCCTCCAACTGTGCCTTGAGTTCCTTCAACTCTGCGAAGGCCATCCTGTACGGTGCCTTGGTGATGGGTTTGGTGCCGGGAAGTAGTTCAATGGGAAAGTCGACTTCTCGTTCCGGCGGCGCTCCGGGGAGCTCTGCCGGAAATACGTCCGGAAATTCCCTTACCACGGGAATTTCGGAAGGCGAGGGAACGGGTCGGGTGGCTAAATCTACTGAGGCTAGATAGGCCACGCACCCGCCCTCCACCAACTTCCTAGCTCGCGATGCGGAGATGATAGCCAAGAAGGAAGTGCTTTTACATAACATGTACACATTTTCTGGGAATCCCGGCTTCTGTAGTTGCACCTGGCGCTTCTCGCAGTCGATGACCGCCTGATACTCGGTAAGCCAGTCCATGCCCAAAACTACGTCATATTCCTTTAGCGGTATGACCACCAGGTCCCAGGGGCACGACAACCTTCCAAGTCTTATTGAACAAGAGGGTACTAGGCCAGTTGCCGCGATTGGCCCCCCGGGGGTCTGGACGGTCAGTAGGACATCGAGGGGACTACTTTCTAGTAGATGTGTTTGTGCAAAAGTGCGGGAAATAAAAGAGCGAGTCGCCCCGGTGTCAAACAGGGTTCGTGCTCGGAAATTAGAAACGGAGGTAATACCTGCGACCGCCTCCTCTTGCAGTGTCGCTCCATGTTGGCCCATGGAGTAGAGCCTCCCTCCTGGCTGTGGTCGCGATTCTCCTTCTGCTCTTAGCGCCGGAGGGCGTGGGGGTATTCCCGTTGATGCTCTACCCCGTCCCGGTGGCTGTGCCGTTGGGGTGGAAGCTGCGGAAGATGCCGCTCCAGTGTTCAGAGGACAGTTGAATCGGAAATGCCCCGGCTTGCCGCAGCGGTAACAGTGATCCTGTCTCTTAGGGCATTCCGTCACTGGATGCGATGCTCCGCAAATAACGCATGGCTTGTTCGGTGGTCGCGGTTTTCCGATTGGCGCACTCTTGCTTCCTTGTTGCGTCCTGGGGTATTTTGGGGGTCGGCTCCCACCAGACGGACCCCCTCCCGGGTAAGTCGGTTATTTTCTGATCCCTCACGTCGAGCTCGGGTGATAGCGAACCCCCGCTCCACTATGGTGGCTCTATCCACCACTTCCCTGAACGTGCGCAGGTCCGCTGCCTGGACCATCTCAAAGATGTCGCTCCGTAACCCGTCCACAAAAAGACGGGCCTTGTGGGGTTCGTCTCGTATAACAAACGGGACGCAATTAACCAATCTCACGAACTCCCTTTGATATTCCATGACCGAGCGGTTCCCTTGTCTAACGTTCTTCAGGTCGTCTTCCAATTGCCGCTTGACGCTATCGGAGAAGAAAGCGTCAAAAAGTTCCTCTCTAAAGGCCGTCCATGTCGGTAACGGGTCGTTTGTAGATGGATCCGGGCGTACCGTTTTCCACCAGATGCGTGCATTCCCTTCGAGGAAGTGGACGGCTAATGGAACTCGCTCGTGTTCCTCCATCAGTAGGTCCTCGAAGAGTTTTTCCATGGTATCCACCCATTTTTCGACGACCCATGGGTCGGTCGTCTCTCCCTCAAAAGTGGGAGGGTCATGCTTCTTGAACCCAGCCAAATTCGTCCTGACCCTTTCTCGCGTCGTTCGTTGCTCCGTGACCCCTCCTACAGCGGCGGACCCCCCGAGGGTAGGGGTCGTTCCTGCCTCCCCTATTGTAGCTCCCATCACGGGCCCCGTGGTCGTCGGAGTAGGTGCGTCCCTTGGAGATGGAGGCTGTTCCGTCGTCGTACCACCCGTCCCTTGCGGTCCCGTAGTGGGTGCGGTGGTTCCGGGCGGAGGGGTTGGATTGCGCTCGGCTGGCGTGGTTGCTTGTCGCTGTGCCAGGTGACGAACCTGCTCCGTCAGCGTCGCTAATTGCCCGGCCATTTCCCGCAGTTGTTGACGGAGGAGCTGGTTCTCTGCGGTGGTCGGGGACACTCTGTCCGCGTCCGCATTCTCAGTGGACGATCTAGTCCGGGCCATCGTCCGCTATAGACAAAGAAACCACGTTAACCCTAAGGTTATAACCCTAATACCCTGCCTTACGATTATACCTACATTACGTTCCCCTATTCCCCGTACTCTCACGTACTACGCACTTATACCTTGGTTATCTCATGTCTAATTTGCTTGTGCTACCCTACACTGTGGATGTGGATCTCGTCTACTATGGTTATGGTTGTTTTTTCTCTGATACCATTTAATCTGTCACGCCCCCGGGGGTTTTTGAGTCTATCAAAGCGGAAATTCGTGTGTATCTTTTTTTTTCTCTGAACATGGTACATTAAACCTCATCCCCGGTGCGTGCCAGACCGCCACATACACAAAATTCTCCCTGTCCGCGGACAGAGTCTCCTTTGTATATGCACGGCGTCTCATTTACAACAACATACAACAATCATCAACCATCAACCATACAATAGACATTCTACATCAAGCGGAATATTAAAGCGGCATCAATGTTTAGAAAGGATAAAACCAGCATTTGCAAAACCCGTGCCCACACGGCACTTCGTTTTGAGAAAACCCTTTTTGAAATCATTTGGTTTATCATGAAAACATGCCGCATAAGAAACATCATCAGAAGAACTAAACTATAAAAGCACAACTCATCCACAGTGCCAAGTAATACATGTCCACGAATATTTCTACTCACAAGCAAATTAACTAACATGCGTAAAAGAGATGAGATAATGATAATAACCAAGCGTTCTGACTACGGTCCTCGCGACGCAGTCTCAACAATCTCCCGGGTAACGCCCCTCGTAGTGCCTGTCACGGAGTGGGTAAAGTCAGTGACAAACAAAGTAGATGTCTAACAACAATAAGGAATAAGGAGCAAACCGGAAACACCGTAACCATTTCGCTAAAAACCCTGCACATATTAAGCTGGGCCCCGACCCCAGATTTATCAATTTAATTGGGCACCAACCCCAGAATGTTTATCGGAGAGACCAAAGTCTCCCCTCGTGCGCAAGCACTCCTTTGATGCATTTAACCCCTTCCACGGTGCTGGTGTGCTATTCCCAGCGGGCGCGAAGGGGTCCTCACGGCTCCCACCCCTTTGTGAGGAACACGGGTCATACAAGACCACTCTTCCGGAAAAGTACACCCATGCGGAGGCCAATCCGCCTGTGTACGTGCAGCATCCCAAAACGGTTTTTTGCCGAGATCGGCGTGTCATGAACATTGCGACCGCAGCCGCTTCAATTGTTAGATAATAACACAATTATGCGAAAGGTTAAACTGTCTATCTACTTTGTTAGTTAAATTGAGAGCACTTTAATGACGATAGATGCACTTACTGCACTAGTTGTATTTACAGCAACCGTACCCACCTATTTGGAGAGAGATCGGAACACTCGAATCTTTCGCGCACCCCCGCTGCGCGTCTGGACCTAAAGAAAGTCCGCAAGGATAACTATAGTTAAAAGCGTGTACTTACATCCGAAAACATAAGACCCGATTTACTCATTTGTCTTTGACGGAAAAGTCCAACATTGTCCGGTTGACAAAACGGAATTCCCGAGCCGCCGTCGCCGTCTGCCGGAGCCCCGCGCGGTTCAGAACCGCGCGGCGTATCTCCGCGGACGATGCCCTCGCGGCGCGGTGCCCCGCGCGGGTTGCCCGTGCGACGGCCGCACGGTGCCCGCGCGGGTGCGGCCCGGCACGGCGCCCGCGCGGTTGCGGGTCCGTGTGGGTGCCGCCCGCGCGGCAGTCGCGCGGCGCCCGCGCGGTGCCCGCACGGGTGCGGGCCCGCGCGGGTGCCTCCCGCGCGGCAGCCGTGCGGCGCCCGCGCGGTGCCCGCATGGATGCGGGCCCGCGCGGGGGCCGCCCGCGCGGTGCCCGCACGGGTGCGGGCCCGCGCGGGTGCCTCCCGCGCGGCGGCCGCGCGGCGCCCGCGCGGTGCCCGCATGGATGCGGGCCCGCGCGGCAGCCGCACGGCGCCCGCGCGGTGCCCGCAAGATTGCGGGCCCGCGCGGGTGCCTCCCGTGCGGCAGCCGCGCGGCGTCCGCGCGGTACCCGCACGGTTGCGGGTCCGCGCGGTGGCCGCGCGGCGCCCGTGCGGTGCCGTCCGTGACCCTCCTCCGCGCGATGCCCTAGCGGCATCGCGCGCCTCCGCCGTCCGTTCCGCGCCTTTTCAAGGAGACGAAGTCGGCGACGGTGACGGATACGACGGAGAAAAACAAGAAACCAAGAACTCACGAAAAAGACAACGAACAAAAATCCCAAATAATTTAAATAAATTATTTTACTAACCGAAGATCGACGGGAAGGTTGTCCGGTCGTGTTCTTGTCTTCGGTTCGGCGTCCGGGAAGATCGGGCTCCTTCTCTTTCTCCTTTCCCTTTCTTCCGGCTAGGGTTTCGTCTTTTCTTTTTTCTTTTTTTTTTCCTTCTCTCCGATTAGGGTTTTTATTTCCTTTTTCTTTTCCTTTCCGATAATCGGGATCCCTTATATAGTCGTACTTTACCTTTAATTAATTCCTCTTTAATTCGTACGTAAGAGAATTAATTAATTTTCCGTCTGGGATAATTAATTAACTAATTAATTATCCCCCACGAGATAAACCACCTTATCTCTAACGGGTGCAAGATATTTAGCACGGATTCCGATGCACGACTAATTACCGTATCACTTTGAATCCCGTTCAGGGGGTTCCCGATATCGGATTTCAGATCCGATCGCGCCGTCGGCTTTCTTTTTCCGCGCACAATCGCGGAAAAATACTAGCGTGCCACAATGGCCAACTTCAAGAATTGAATAATTCTATTTCACTTAAAGGCCTAAACGACTACACGTAAGTCAAAAGTACCCCGAAAGACCGGATCACTACAGCTCGGCCCACGGGAGCGAGCCCGGGCAGGTGCGCGGGCCAGGCAGGCGCGCGGGCAGGGCGCGCGGGCTGGCGCGGTGTTCTGTGTTGGCTGTGCCACGTGGCGGCTCCCCATTGGGCGCGCTGGGGAGACGTGGCGGCTTCGGGTTTGGCAGGTACATCGGGTGCGTGCACCGGGAGCAGCGAGTGGAGGCGGTGACACGTGGCGCGCATGGATTGGCCTGTCAACGCATGCGCGACAGCTGCGCCGGGCGCAGCGCACAATGTACCGCCTCGGGCCACGTGTCGCCCGCTCATTGGCGGACGCAGTGACCCGGCGGATCCGGCGTGAACCGCGGCCCACGCTCCCCGCAGTGGACCGCGTCGCCACGCCGCGCGCCGCGATTGGTGGGCGCGCGTGCACCGGGCGCGCGGGGCGCGGAGCAGGGTGACGTGGCGCGCCGAGGTGGTTTCGGGCGCGCACAGTAGCGGGCCTGGGCCGGATTCGGGCGCCCGAATCCGGTGCCCGAATCCGGGAAGCCTGTGGGCTGGGCTAGGCTGGGCCTATTTATACCCCTACTATCTCTCTTTTTCTGCTTTTTTCGAGACTTAGAGAGGGATTGAGAGGGAGAGCCCTTTACAAAACTTGTTCCTCTTGATGTTTTTGATCTCGCGGTGGATCGCCAAGATTTTTGGAGGCTCGGCAACGGCGATCTTGGTTTTACAGTGCGCCTCGACGTTCCCCTTTTTCGGCCCGTTTTCGTCGCTTTTCAGTCCGAGAAGTCCTCTGTGCAGCACCAAAGGATTTTTTCGACGATTTTTGCGGCGGTGTGTTTATGAGAGGTAAGGCTTCATTTTTTGTGTTGGTTGTTTCACCTTATTCTAGATTTTTGGCATGGTTCCCGAGGTACTTTTTGACCTCTTTTTCTGTGGGGAATTTCTGGACAGTACGGACTTGTTCGATTTATATTTTAACCTATGAGCATCGGATCTGTCACACCCCGGGGTCGAAACTGCGACCTGGGCTCGCCAACAGATCCGCCACCTATGCCAATCTGCATAGGCGTAGCGTCCTACCTACAAGAAAAGTACTACAGCTAAACAAATATCAGAGCTATAAATAAAAACCTGTTGTATAACAACAACCAACCACTGTACAACTGGAAATAATACAACTCAGTCCATCTCCCAATAATGATAATGATACAATATCCTCATATACCAAGCTCAAAACTCAACAGGGAGATATCTCCAATAAATACAACAGTGTACAGGCTCTCAATACATATCATGTCCTCACTACATCAGTCTCTCAAAAGAGGAAAAACACAATAGCTAATCTACTGAAGATCTCCTCTGAAAGGGGTACCGCTACTCTCCAACGACGGGTAGGGATCTAGCACGCGACTCCCTCGCCTCGAACAACAACCGCAGAATCCGCAACACCCGCTAAGACTCTGCAAAACAAAGGAGAGAAAAGAAAGGGAGGGGGAAAACCCCCAACGGGTGTGAGAACTACACCTAAAAAGGGAGTCCTCAGTGGGTACCGCCACCAGGCCCGACGATCTGCCCACTAAGTCCACTAGAGGCATAAGATAACCAAAACAGTAAAGACTGAAATAGGAAAGCTGGAGACTCTCAACAGCTGGCACGCCTCTATCTAAATGCTCAAAAGGGGAGAACCAAATAATGGTATGCAACCACTAGCACATGAAGTGCACAATCGACCCAATCGAGCTGACTGCCACATCGGGTCCAGTCAAACCTGCGCCCACCTACAACCACCTCCCGCTGACGGGCAGGAATTACGTAGGGCGTCCAAACGGACTAACTCGCTATCGAGTAGTGGCTCATGCAGGCTATAGTCAAAATCCACGCTCTCTCTCAGAACGGATAACCTTGAGATCACCAAGCCTCTCGCAGAATGGTCAACAACTCACAAAGACCTTGGGACCACCGTCACTCCCCAAACGGTTCCCAACAGCACTATCACTGGTCTAAACACATCTACTAGACTCCACTCGGTCCCCCTGACACGAGTGCAACAAGGAAGTAAATGCTGGTAATAACCCAATCTTGTGCCACCAGTAAAACTGGTACTGCCTGCTAGGCCTACTGACTCACAACTCAGCTGTGGGGTGCAGACCGGTTCCTGACCGACACGGTCCCACCCCTAGGGTAATAGACCGGCTCCTGACCGGCACGGTCCTAACCCTAAGCAACAGACCGGCTCCTGACCGGCACGGTCATAAGTATACACACTCCGGAGTGGAACTCGAGGGGAGCGACCCACACGAGTAAAGTATCTCAGTGGTAAGTATAAATCAGCAGGACTGGATCATGACTCTGATCAAAGTGGGAAAGCCCAACCACTAAAGAAAGCCTCGGTCCTCAATTAGATGCAAAAGTACTCAAATAGTGGGGATCTCCGTCCACTAGAGAAAACTGATACCCAATCAGATGCGAAAGTAAACATCCGGTCAACCGCCCAATATCCGCGGTCGCCGCAGAGCCCCGCAACTAATCCAACCTGTCCCAGACACAAAGTCCCGACTACACTACCCAGACCCCTGCTCGAACCCGAGCAACACAGACCGCCTGACTAACAAAGAAGGAGAAAGGAAAAGCTTGGTTTCTCCTAAGCCAAGTTCCAATAAGTAGTGTAGCAATAAAAAAAGGGGGCCTAACTATATGTCCATACAAGCATGCATTTGTCCTCAAGAAAGAAATAAGAGAGTAAACCACATGCCTACACCTGATCATAATCCTCGATCATAATAACTCCTCAGAGTGAAAATCCGCACATAGCTACATAATCCTGCCCTATAGCATAAACCAATCATATAAACAGCTATGTGCTAACATGGCATGTTACATAATCTCATAGGGTAACATTATCCTAGGTAAGCTTACACTAATCATCAACATAGGTGTCCAAATCATGCAAGTCCTCAGTATACCTCATAAATACTATTCTTGCAATTCTTTATACAATTACTATTATCAAGCTTACCTATCTTACAAACATAAGCCATGTACCCTAAACATGCATGCATCCTAATATACAGAATTAGAGAACCGTCCACCGATTCTGGAAACAAAGCACCCACCTGGAACGCATTCCGCAGGCAAAGCCGAAGTCGGGGAAGCACCGAACCCTCAAACGGAGGAGAGAATCGAAAACCGCGCCGCGCGCGTACTACCGCGAACCACGAAGGATCCCCCGGAAGCTCAAATAATCCCGTCGAGTTCACACCAAGACCTCCGGTACACAATGCTTAAAGCAGAAGAGAAAAAGACCGCCAAGGAGCTCCACCAACAACACTAGCAGCTTACACTAAAAATCAAGCTCATAAAAGCCCACTTCATAAATCTGGATCCATTAAAAGAATCTGCACATCAAGTCCATTACAACATAAACCGCTTGCACTTAAATACTTGTTCCAATGCATACAATAATTAAAGTCCAAAGTCCAATTAGGTACATAAGTCATTCCCAATATGCATGCAGATTTTCAGCAACAATGTACTACAAAGAGGACTAAAGGTGGTATGCCAATTCTTATCCAATTTCCAAGAGTAAGGTATCAAATTGTTCCTCTTGAAGTCTAGAAAATTACCCCACTTGAAATTCACCATTTCATAAAGAGGAGAAAAAGATATTCCAAAATTACCACATGCTGTCCAACACTGTAATCTGAACCAAGGGCTCCAAATATGATGAAATATACCTGATTCGAAGGAAGATTTAGCCTTCCCCTTCAATATAAAAAATGTAGGTCTCTGAGTCCTGGTGAATTCCCCGCAAGAATTAGCCAAAACCTCCACTTCTTCAGTCCTAGGGAGCAAAAACACTGAACATTGCTCAAAATCACATCCAGAATCTCAGCTGTGCACAAAAGTCTCAGAAATGACTCAATTCACCTAATTTAGAGTCCAAATTTGAAGTTCCAGAAAATACGAAAATTGGATCTCTTTAAGTCCTGGAAATTTCCCAACAAAAACCAACCTAAAATTCCATTTTTACATCCCAGGGGAGTAAAAACACTAACCTGTGGTCGAAATCCCAAACTGAAAACAAGTGTCACAAAGATTTCTATAATTACCTGGTTTAGAGCTCCAATTAGGTTCCATCTTCAATACGAAAGTTGTAGATCTTGAAGTTGTAAAGAGAACCCCGCCAGAATCACCCACAAATTCCACTCCTACAGCTCTGGAGACCTTCTGGAGGAAAATACGACGAAGTGGAACCCAAAACCAGCAATGACCAAGCTCCAACAATGGTGGTTCCCTTGAAGAAGAAGAAGAAGATAAAGGTTGCTTCTTGAATTCCTTAGCAGCTAAGAGGGAGATGAAGTCCAAAAGAGAAGCCCCAGCCATTACACTTCTCTTAAATAGGCTTAACAAGCTCCAACATTGGGCTTAAGGTGCACCAAACCACCATTACCAACTCCCCTCTCACAACCAGCTCCCTTGCACCCGATCCGGTGCAAGGCGGGTCGGACCAAATGGTCCGACCGACACCAGGGCTGCATGCGCGGTGACAACGCAGCCCGGCCCACGCGCGGGCGCGGGCGCGCGCGCGCCACGTGTGCGCGTGCATGCGCGGCGCATGGCTGCGCGGTGCACCGCCCGTGCACCGGCCCCCCGCGTCGCCACCTGCACCGGGTGTACGCCCCCACCGTGCACCGCGCTGCACCTGCCGGTGCATGGCCCGTGAGCCGGCCGCCGTGAGCCCGGTCCACCAAACCAGCAACACCAAAAACACCATTTTAAGCCCAAAAAATATCCAGAAATAGTGTATTTTGCACAGTTTTTCGCCCTGAGTTCGTTTTTCTCATCCATTTAGCGAACCGAGGAAATCCGATACACCGAAATAGTACAACCAAAGCTCTCCAAATCATAATTGTACAACCACCGCATCTCCGTACATCCCCACTATGCGATTTTTCGCACTGGATCCGATTTTCGCGTCCTCTTCGCACGACGACTACTCTAACACACCCAAACTGTGCCGACGAGCTACCATTCCACTACTAATCATAAAGTTCACCTATTCCAAATATTTCCAAATCAAGCTGGGCTTCCACGTTGATCCAAATCAACCCGAACTCAACTGAAGACACAAGTGAGACATGCTCGAGGCGATTTCTCCGCACCACGCCATCATGCGAAGTTGGTGCGCCACCCAAAATCCTGGTATTCTACAGGATCAAGGCGTATAAATACTCGTTTTGGATCTACTCGTCGCGAGGATCGTAGCGGCTATTTTTCTGGATTTTTTCGAGTTCATCTCGCAGGTAAAATTTAGCCATTCTCGGGACTGGTTGTTGGACAGCGGCTTATTGTACATTATTTGGATTAATTGTACGTCGTGTGAGTTGTTGTGCTGTGGTTCGCAGTTTTTGGGTGTTTTGCGGAGAAAAGAGTGTTGGACAGCGAGGAGACTTTTATAGCTGTGGGTTGCGCATTTCCAGGTGGGTGGTTGCTATATCCCTCTATTTCTGACATACTCACTAGGAATATTAGAGAGATCCTATTATTGGACTTATTGATTGATCAATACCCGTGGTTGGGATTATGCATGTGGGTTTGGACATGTGGATTGCTATGTTAGCACATAACCTTGCTTGTGGATTTGATTATAATATTGAGGCCATGTAATTTACCTGGATGGTGGGTACCACTTGGGGATATTTTTGGACTTGCATAGGTGGATAGTTATTTGTGGGCGAGTAGCGGTTTATATGTTTAATATTTGCTATTCATGTAAGAACGGTTATAGGACTTGGGATATCATACTATATTGAATGCCAGGAATTGTTATCATGCTAAAACATAATTCAGAAGATGATATCTGTATTCTTTCTATCTTTCTGGGACTTTTGCATGCTTGTATGGACATCTAGTTAGGCCATCTCTTACCGCTACACTATCATGTTGGAACTTGACTTAGGAGAAACCATGTTTGCTTCTTTTTTCCTTTTCGTTAGTCAGGTGGTTCATGTTGCTTGGGTTCGAGCAGGGGTTTGGGATAGTGTAGCCGGGGCCTGGATTGTGGATTGTGGGTTTTGCGGCAACCGCGGATATTGGGCGGTTGACCGGATGTCGGTTGCTTGACCTGATTGTGGATTGGGGGGTATTGCGGCAATCGCGGATATTGGGCGATTGACCGGATGTTCACTTATGCATCAGATTGGGGATCAGGATTTTCTTTAGTGGAGGGATTTGTTCCACTTAGGCATTGTAGTGATCCAGTCCTGCTTTTATGATACTTATGACATGGTTACTTTCCTCGTGTGGGTAGCTCCCCTCGAGTTCCCCTCCGGAGCGTGGGGGTCAGACAGTGATTGAGTTTTTGCTATCACATCGGCGCGGCTTTACTTGCCCGATGATGAGAGTGGCAGCAGGAGTTCTTGCTATCACATCGGCGCGGCTTTATATGCCCGATGATGAGGGCGGCAGCAGGCAGTACCAGTTTTTACTGGCGGTTAGATTGGGTTACCGGGACAGTTTGGTTACTGATGCATTTAGAGGCATAGTAGTGGTAGTTTCATTTTTCAGCAGTTTCATTGCTTACCACTTTTCTTCCCCTTTTTGCCTCTGGTAGACCTAGTGGGTGCGTCGGAGTTTGAGGCTTTACCTACTAGGGGAGACTACTGGTTTACTAGTAGTTCTCACCCCCATTCTTCTTTCCTCTTTTTCTTCTCCTTTGTTTTGCAGTGTCTTCTGCGGGTGCTGATGGGTTTTCAGCGGCGGGTCGAGGAGAGAGGACGGCTGAGTAGATAGATCTCGAGGCAGGATGAGCGAGTTAGCTGGACTGTTGGTGTACCCTTTTTCCTTAGACGGTTGTACTTTACTTTTGGGTCTGGCTTTAGCCAGCTGTTTGTATCTTTTTTTGGTGAGCTCGGAGAGACAGATGTATTATTTTTACAGATGTACTGTATTTTATTTCCAGCTTCAGTCTGAGATGTATTAGTTTTTAGTTCATCTCTGTTTTATACTCTTTATTATTATCTCCTTTATCTGAGCAGGTTACTGGCGCTTCGTGTACGCGAAAAATTTCGTGTGCACGACGGATCTGTAGATGGGCCCGGGTTCTGGTTTACATCCGGGGCGTGACAATAAGATTACTATCTGTCCATCATATTTCTTAGAATATACACATTCATCAGACATATCTACATGAAAACCATTTGTCACAACCAAAAAGTCAAATTTCAAATGCCATTGCTTAGGAGCTTGCTTAAGTCCATATAAGGATCTTGTTAATTCGTATACTTTGTTTGGGTTATGTTTGATTGATTGCGGAGATATGGTTGGTTATGTTTGATTGATTGCGGAGATATGGTGGGATGCTATATCGATGGAGTTTAGAGGGTTATGCCATTACCCTGAAGCTATTTTAGTTTGTGTTATGCTTGTCTGTTTGATTTGATATCGTATATGATTGCGAAAGAGATGATTGAAAGTATTGTATTATATTTGACGCCGTGCATGTATAGAGAAAATTTTATCAATGTGGACTGAAAATTTTTTTGTACGTAGTAGATCTGAGCACGTCTCGAATCACTAATTTTATTCTTTTAAAACTCGAGTGGTGGAGATTTATACAAAATTTATTTATTTTTTAAAAAATTATCATTATTTTTTCATAATAATTATCAAATTATGAGGGATGAACGTGACAATAAATTACTTCCTATAAAATCTAATCATACTTTTCACTAACTAAAGTGTTAGATTTAAATACTAATATAATAACTTTTTATAATTAAATAATATTTTTAAAAAATTATTCCACTTCAGAATAAAATGAGTGTAAAATATACACGCTATTTGAAGTATATATCTAGCATTATCCTATATTTACATATGTGTGATGGAAATTTTTTTCATCGAAAATTATTATTATTACATAAAAAATATCGCCAGCCACACCTTAGAAACTAGTTCTCTCTCTTCCCCAACCCCAACCCTGCACCTCCAGTCATGCCCTCGGATCCACTTCACGTTGTAGCGTTTCCATGGCTGGCCTTCGGCCACATGCTGCCCTTCTTGGAGCTCTCGAAATCCTTAGCCGAGAGAGGCCACCGCGTCTCCTTCATCTCCACCCCGCGCAACATCCAAAGGCTCCCCCAAATTCCCGCCAGCTTATCGCCTTTCATCGACTTCATCCCCTTCCCCCTCCCCGACATCGACGGCTTGCCCCCCAACGCCGAGTCCACCACCGACATCCCGCCTGATCAGATACCGTACCTCAAGAAGGCTTTCGAAGGTCTCAAACTCCCCTTCGCCGATTTTCTCAAGAAGAATAAACCGACTTGGATAATTGTCGACTTCGCTCACTACTGGCTTCCGCGGATCGCCGCCGAATTCGGCGTCCCCTGTACCTACTTCTCCGTCTTTCCGGCTTCATCCCTCGCCTTCTTCGGGCCTAGTTCGATTTTTCTCGACGGAAACCTGCAGAGAACCGTCGAGGGGTACACGGTGCCGCCGGAGTGGATCCCCTCCTCCTTCGGCTCCTCGATCGCCTACCGCCTCCACGAGGCTCGATTGGTGGCGGAGGCTCACTCCAAGAACGCGTCCGGCGTCTCCGACGCTCACCGCCTTGGAACCGTCATCGACGGATGCAAGCTCGTCGCCGTGAGGACGGTTACCGAATTAGAATCCGATTGGCTGCGGCTTCTCACCGAGAGTATCTACAAGAAGCCAGTCGTTCCGGTCGGGCTCCTACCTCCGGCTCCGCAGCATGTATGTGATGATAAAACCACTACCACTGCCGACGCAAGAGTGGTTATTGAGTGGCTCGACGCTCAATCTCCCGGGACGGTGGTCTATGTAGCTTTCGGAAGCGAGGCGGTGATAGCGAGTGAGCTCGTGCAGGAATTAGCATTAGGGCTTGAGCTATCGAATGTGCCCTTCCTCTGGGCTTATAGGCAGCCGAGCGATTTACCGGAGGGATTCGAGGACCGAGTGAGGGGCCGTGGACTGGTCGCAGCCGGCTGGGTGCCTCAGCTCAAGGTGCTAGAACACCGATCAGTCGGCGCCTTCTTCACGCACTGCGGAGCTAGCTCGGTCATCGAGGGGCTCCGGTTCGGGCATCCGCTGATTATGCTGCCGTTAATAGCCGACCAAGGGCTCATCGCGCGGACGATGGTGGAGAAGAAGGTTGGGGTGGAGGTGCCAAGGGACGAGCAGGACGGATCGTTCACACGCGAGGGGGTGGCGGAGGTGGTGAAGATGGTGATGGTGGAGGAAGAAGGAAAGACGTTCGCGGCCAAAGCTGAGGAAATGACGGAGATCTTCGCCAACGACGGCACGAGTAGGCGGCACATGGACGAGTTCATTAGCTGTTTGAGGAATTGTGTGAAAGAGTAAGAACTGTTTTTAGATTTTCTTCTTCCCTATCTTTCTCAACTGGCAGCGTGAACTCTAGGATTGTCAATTATCTGAACATGAGCGAACTAGGCAGCGCGTGCTTGACTAGTTTATTTAAATAAACGATCGGTCTTTTATTTCAAATTGTGACAAGAATTGGCTCATGCCAATGTAACTTGTATTTGGAAAAGTTTATGCTTCTGAAAAATTTAAAAATATAATATTTTATATTTAAATTATTTTAAATAATTGATTACTTTATAAAATGATTAAAAAAAAGAAAAAAAAGATGGGATTCATAAATGCAACATGTTTTTCGTCAACTACTTTTAAATCCTTCTCCTCGTGCACAAGAATAGACAGAGCAATCTCATAAGATACACGAAAAGATTTTTAATCAAATAATAACTCAGATATAATCATGCCATCAGATGAAATACTTAAGTAAAATAGGGTAAAGTTTAAATTACCTACATGTTGGTTAGCTTAATTTTATTTTGTCATTTTGCAATTTAAAAAATCATCTCTTTATGATTTAGTTTATTTTTATTTTATTATTCCGTAATTCAAAAAATTATATTTTACTTTTATATAATTTAGTTTATTTTTATTTTAACATTTTATAATATTTTTTAAATTTTTTATTTTGTCATTTTATTATATATTAATTTTTTTAATAAAATAATAAATTAAACCAAAGAGTGAAGAGAAATTTTTTGAAGTAGAGGATGGTAAACTTAAAATGAGCAAAATTAAGTTGGGTGATTTAAAATTTACCCAATTAAATGCGAGCGGATGCCAAAATGAAAAAAACTTGTGCTTGGAGCTCCAACGATCATATCCATGGCCACGTGTTGTTTTTAATTAAATTTTAGTATTAAAAATATTTAACAAATTATTAGATACTAGAAAGATTGATGATATTGTTTTTGTTCACAGTAGATTTCTTTTCACCTGTCTAATTAGGATTAATATCTGCCTTTAATAAATTGAAGTGGTGTTCTAAATCTTGTGAAAATTAATTTTTTGTGAAATTTATAAAACAATTGCTGCACTATGTAAACTCAATCTCTTAGCGTCGTGTTAGTTGCTCTTTTTAGTTTTATGTTTCAAATATATAGCTGAAATGTTAGAGGTCTGGATGATCTGAATAAGAGAGGGTTAGTGAAGTCTGTGGTTGCTACGTGTAAGGGGTCGGTGTTATGTCTCCAAGAAACTAAGGTGTGTAAGATTTCACCTTTCTTTTTTTGTTCGTTCGCGGGCTCCCGTTTCAACAAATGCCACTTCATTAGCTCGGCGGGTGCTTCGGGTGGGATTGTAACTTGTTGGAATTCTAGGAATTTCGTTTGTAAGGAAGTGTTAGTAGGGGAGTTTTCGCTTACGGTACGTTTGAAGCACTTCTCTAGCGGTCTTATGTTCTACATAACGAATGTGTACGGGCCTTCTACTTGGAAAGGGAAGGCGGATTTCTGTAGTGAGCTTGTGGCGCTTATAGGGGTTTGCAGAGGCCCTTGGGTGATGTGTGGGGACTTCAACCTTATGCGCAATCAACAGGAAAGAAGGGGTAACAACTGGAGTAGAAAACTAATGTGGTTGTTCTCCAATCTGATAAATGAGCTGGAATTGTTGGACCTACCTTTGGCCAACCAACAATATACTTGGTCAAACATGCAAAGTATTCCAACCTTGGCAAAGCTAGACCGCTTTTTGATCTCCACCGAGTGGGATCTTACGTTTTCGCTCTCTAAAGTCACGGCGCTTTCTCGGGTTACCTCGGATCACTCCCCCCTAAAACTTGAGACGAGGGAGTTAAAGCTATTTAAATTGTTCAAATGCGAGAAGGTTTGGCTCACTCGCGACGATTTTTCCATGTTGCTGCCTCGTTGGTGGAATGAAATTTCGAGTAAAAGTACAACCGTTCTCACTTTTGTCGCTAAATTAAGACACTGCCGCAAAAGAATCAAAGAGTGGTGCGTGTCCAACTTTTGTAGCATTCCGAATTCGAAAAAGGCTATCTCCGAGGAGATATTCAAGTTGAACTTGTTGGAGGAACGACAGAACCTGACCTTGCAACAAATAGAGCGCCGCGGGCATCTCAAGACGCAGTTGAGACGTTTTGTTGGAGAGGAGGAAATTTTTTGGAAGACCAGAGCCAAATAGCACTGGCTAAAAGAAGGGGATGGGAATACGAAATTCTTCCACGCGACGGCTAATGGGAGGAAGCGAGCTAATCATATCGAGGTTATTGAAGATGATGGGCAATGTTTTGTAAGGGCAAATGAGAAGAGTGAGCACTTCTACAATAAGTTCAAAGAAAGATTTGCTCCATAGAACCCCACCTCCCCGACTATCGGAGACTGGAGCGACATCTTCAATGACCGAACTTTCTTAGGTGCCGAAGATCTTACAAATCCATTTACAATAGAGGAGATCAAATTGGCAACCTTCCAATTGGGAGGAGATAAAGCTCTCGGACCTGAAGGTTTCAACCTACTATTTTTCCAGAAGTTTTGGAGGTGATTAAAACGGACCTCTTCAAAATATTTGGATATTTGTTTGAAGGCACTCTGAACACCGGACCTTTAGACTACTATTATATTTGCCTTATTTCCAAAAAAGGAGCCAAAATGGCCAACAACTTCAGGCCGATCTGCCTCATCAACAGTGTACAAAAGATTATTTCGAAGGTCCTAACTAACCGATTAGAAAGGAAGATACATGATATCATATCACCCTCGCAAACAGACTTTTTAAAAGGAAGGTTAATCCTGGACTCATTTGTTACTGCAAGTGAGATCATCAGTTGGGGTACGAAAGTTAGAACGGAATGTGTTGGAATAAAAGCAGACTTCGAAAAGGCTTTTGATAGAGTGAACTGGGACGTCCTCAGAAGCATTCTAAAATGGTTAGGGGCCAACCAGAAATAGTGTGGTTGGATTGACCAGTGTATTACAAATGCCAAGGTCGCAATTTTGATCAATGGGACTCCCTCGAAATGGATCAAAAGTAAGAGAGGCCTACGTCAAGGAGACCCTCTGTCACCATTCCTTTATCTTCTAGTGGCGGAGGGTTTGGCTAGGATGATGGAAAGAGCAATTAGTAACAATCTCCTTAGAGGGGTAGGTCCGACAGAAGGGACAAAAATAGCGGTTATTCAATATACTAACGACACCATCTTCTTTTGTGAAGCAAAAGTAAGACAAGTCCGCAACCTTAGATTCGTGTGGCAATTATTTGAATGGGCATCTGACCTCAAAATTAACCGGAACAAATCGGAGCTCTTCTATTTGGGCACCAGATCCAGCAGGGGTGAAAGACTAGCGGAAATCTTAGAGTGTAAAGTTGGAACTTTCCCTATTAGGTATCTTGGGCTTCCATTAATGAGAGGTTGCATACGCAAGGAGGATTGGTGGAGCGTCATTAGTAAAATAGAGAGAAGAATCGAAGGATGGCAGGCCAAACTTCTCTCTCTGGGAGGAAGGCTCACTCTCATCAACTCGGTACTTTCCAATCTACCAATTTACTTTTTTTCCGTCTTCAGAGCACCTAAATAGGTCCTACGTCGTATCGACTCTCTGCGGCGGGCTTTCTTTTAGAAAGAAGGGGCCAACATTTTGGGGGGGCAATGTTTGGTAAATTGGAAAGCGATATGCAGAGACAAAAAAGAGGGAGGTTTAGGTATCTTGAACCTAGATAACTTAAACACAGCGTTACTGGCGAAATGGTGGTGGAGATTTTTCTTTGACATACACAATCTTTGGGGCCCTCTAATTGACGGATTATATTATACCCGTAGAAGACCGCTTTACGAAGGAGTCTCATTCAAACCCTTATCTCAGTGGTGGCAAAGTGTGTTAGGGACCAGCGAACTATTTAAGTGCGGTATCACCTTCGAGGTCGAAGATGGAAGCAGGACGTGTTTTTGGTTTGACATATGGTTAGGTAGCACATCTCTTCGTACCCAGCTCTTTAGTGTGTTCAACGCTGTGCATAGCAAATTTTGCAGGGTGAAAGATTGTTCTGGGCGTAACGGGTGGAGATGGAAAAAAATTCTTTCGGGTTTTGCACCAAGCTCGACACTAGAGGAAGAGCCGATTCAGAATTTAAAAGAATCTCTCGCGGGACTATCCAGCAGAAGGGATGTGGTAAGACAGAGATGGACGAATTCTGAAAAGTTCTTGGTTAACTCTCTGTATAGGTTTCTGCATGATAGTGGGGTACACGACAGACGCTTTGTGCAGTTGTGGAAAATTAAAATTCCACGTAAGGTCAAAATCTTTGTCTGGCTGGTTCTTAAACGATGATCTTTGTCTGGCTGGTTCTTAAACGACGAGTACTAACAAATGACAATTTGTTAAAGAGATGATGGAACGGGGTGGATAACTGTGTATTGTGTTCGGGAGCAACCGAGACTATTGACCAACTCTTTGTTGGCTGTGATACTTCAAAATGTCTTCTAGAGGGTTTACTCGCAAATAAGGCGGAAGCACGTTACTGCACAATGGTGAATACACTGTGGTGCACAATGGTGAATACACTGTGGTGCACAATGGTGGACACTTTGGGGAATATGTAAATCCAAAGCAGGAGCTTATGGGAGAAGGGAACTCGTCACTATAGCAACTACGTGGTGGATCGTTTGGTTAGAACACAATCGACGACGGTTCGAAAATAAAAAGCTTGATGTGGGGAATCTACTTGCGAACATCCATACGACTCGTTTAGATTGGGACTCTTTTTGTGCGGGTTAGATTGGGATATTTTTTTTTTTTTTTCATCGTGTGATATGAGGCCTGGTTGCCTCTCCTCTGTAACCGAGTTCATTTACCTTATAAATGAAGCGGCAGCATATTGCCTTCTCTCAGAAAAGATTCCACGGCTGAGACCTTTTTGGAAGAAGAAAGTAAGGATTAATTTTGAGAGAAATTTGCTTTTTTTTTTTCTTAACTGTTAAACTCCAATTTGTCTATATCTACTGGATTTAAGTAAATTTAATGATATTATTGAAAGTTGAGTATAAATGAATTATTAACCTTGGCCTCTCGTATGAAGAAATTTACAAAAATTAAGGGTTACTTTGGGAGATAGATAGTTTTGCGTATATTGAGCACGTTTTCTTTTAAGTCAGGATATTTAAGAAATTTGATGGATTCAGTGAGGATGTCCTTTTGTTCTAATTATTATGAGCTTTCATATACATTTGCATATTAAAAATTTTATGAACTTGTACAAAATTCTAGAAAAATATTCTTTTCACCAGCAAATTGCTCTCAATTTAGTGAGATAATATTTTAGTTCTTCTATATGATATTTTAGTAAATTTAGTGGAGAAGTACATCAATGAAGGGCCCCATCGAGCTAATGCTACTATGTGAGATGAATTTAAAGTTATCTTGCAAAGTGGATCTCAAATAACTCGGAGTTTCTAACTCTCCTCATTTATCCTTTTTGTCTTTATAATGATATTTTCTAATTGTTTAAGAGATAATTTTTTAAATTATTTTTGACCTATTAAATTTTATAAAATAACTCTTTTATCCAAAAGCTTAAGCAATTAGAGAACTGTTATATTTTATTTGATTTTTTATGATTTGAAATTTATTTTTGGCCTTTGGGCTTTCTGGGTTGCTCAATATTAATGATCTTTGCCTGAAAGCCCATAAATTATCTTTACCACATGTGATATTTAGTCACACATTAAATATTGATCATATGTGGTAAGGACTTATATATTTCTTCTTTCTCAAATAAGTTGCTTGAAAAAAAGGTGAGAGTAAGGTCATTTCTAAAACACATGCACACGGCACAAGCCAGGCCAAGCGGGCGACGGCGCGCGCAGTCTGGAATCGATTCACCTTTTATTTTTATATTTTTTTATTTTGGTTGACTTAACCTTACTTTGGGAAGGTCGTAATGGGCTACCCAAGAGCCCTACCTTGGAAAGGCCTTAACGATCTATCCAAGGTTCTTCTCGGTAAGGTCTAACGATTAACCCGAGATTTAGCTATTGAACCCTGTCTGACTTGGGCTGCTCGAGGCAGCTTTGCTCTGGTCTATATATGGAGGAGAAAAATGGTTAAGTGATATAATAAATACCGTACTATTGGATCATTAATTTTATATTCTGAGCTTTACAATATTTCTCGTCTATCCTTTTGCTAGATCTCCGAAAGTCGACGTGGTTCGTTCTACGCCATCCCGAAGTCGTGCCAATAAGGTGGACAACAGTCATTGTATCTGTGACGCCCCCAATAGTCCCACATCGGATGCGGATGGAATTATAATTGGGTTTATATGAGACATGAACACTAGTAATAATAGCTGTTTTTAAGCATTTTGGGCTGTGGTTTGGGCCCAACAAGTTATTATTGTTAGTGGGCTGGGTCCTTACATTTGGTATCAGAGCAATAACCAGCCGGAAGTGTGCGGTGAGTCTCGGCTGAGCCTAAGTCTAGATGACAGGGCTAGCGAGAAAAGTCTCACATCGCCTAGTAATCTTGGGCTGCTGTGTGTGTGTTTGGGCTGACGAGGACGTCAGGCCTAAACGGGGGGAGTCTATGACGCCCACAATAGTCCCACATCGGATGTGGATGGAATTGTGATTCGGTTTATATGAGACATGGACACTAGTAATAATAACTGGGCTCAAGCATTTTGGGTTGTGGTTTGGGCCTAATGAGTTATTATTGCTAGTGGGCCGGGTCGTTACAGTATCGCTAGGAGTGATTGCTGGAGCCTCGTAGTGGATGGACAATCTTATTTCTAGGACAGTGCTTCGCACGTCTCGACTCACAGGCCTTATATGAACTTGTTAATTTTAAATTTATATTTGATTGAATCTTGCTTGCAATTTTATAAAACCATTATTCAAATATTTTCGAATTAAATTATCTTAAAATTAAATTTTGCTAAAAGAAAATAAGTAAATAATTTTCCAACATTCTAGAAGTAAGATTAAAATATTTTATCTTTCAATTTCTTTTAGTATTATAGATATAGTACTGTTGATATAAAATAGTATATTACTATAGGTATATTTATATAATATATATATATATATATATATATATATATATATATATATATATATATATATATATATATATATATATATATATATATATATCTTGATGCACTAATAATTAAATTTGTAATATTATTACTATTGTTATATATTTATGTCTATCAACTTAGATGATATATTTTCAACTTAGAAAACATAGAACTATTTACTGTTATAGATTTAGTATATACTCGTGACATTGTAGCAGGTTACTTGATAACAGATTCATATTGATGGAGGACTCTTATTCGGCGAAGCCATTTACCTTTAATGGTCATAATTTTAGAAGGTGGCAGAACCAAATGAGGTTTTGGCTTACTACACTTTGGCTTGTTTCTGCTATCTTGGTTCCTATTGAGAGTGGCAATGGAATTGCACCTGAAGGTGCCATCCAGCTTGTGGTCAATCGACCTCAAACTCGTAGCCAAACTCAGAATGCTTCTACTCCTGCTGTTGCACCTGCACCTCCTATTGATCCTAGCATGAGTAACTATCAATGTCTGAACTGAATTCTTAACACCTTATCTGATAAACTTTATGACATCTACTGTAGTGTTCAAACTACTAGAGAACTGTAGATTTCTTTAGAACATAATTATTGTCAGATTGATCCCACAAAGAAAAGATATCAAGCTTCTGATTTAATTAAGTTTAAGTTGGTAGATAGTATGTCTATGTCTGACGAATTTTATAATTTTGAGTACATTATTGAACAACTTAAATCTAATGATGAGAGTTTTTTAGTTCCCACCCTTATAATAAGATGTCACCCTCTTGGTTTAACCATGCAAATGATCAGAATGAACTTTCCCTCAATTATGTCCTTAGATCCATTAGGATAGAAGAAACCAACCGAACTAGAGGTAAGAAGCCTAGTAAGCCTGTCACGCCCCGGAGGTCTAAGGTTAAGCGGAAAACGCATGATTATTAATTTTTTTTTTTCAAAGACCGACCTCTCCACCAGTGCGTGTCAGACCGCCACATATACAAATTCACTCCTCAATCGGACGGAGTCTCCTTTGTATATGTACGGCGTCCTGTTTACAACATCGATCCTCAACCATACAGTCATCAGCTATAAGTAAGGAAATAATTAACTACGGATTTTGCAAACGGCGTCCACCCGACACCCACCTTTTGAAAACACCTATACTAAAGCAGTCGCGGCTTTTGGAAAGGATAAAACCAGAGGTTTACAAAATCTGTGCCCACTCGGCACTCTGATTTAGAAAGCATTTTCGCAACCATTTAATCTTTAAAACATGCCGCACTCAAATCCACAGAAATATGTCCAATCCACAGTGCTAACTATTTAACTACACAGCATTCAACATGATCCACAGTCTCGCAAATTAAACCAATTAACTAACTATTAAAGTAAATGAGATAAACCAAACGAACTAAAGTAGAAAGCCTCCTACGGCTAAGGTCCTCTCGACGCAGTCTCACCGCCATCCCGGCTACTACACCTAGTCAGACCTGTCACGGAGTGGGTAACGTCAGTGACAAATAAAGTAGATAGTACAATAAAGAACAATAGACTTTAGAGTAAATACTCTGCACCTGAACCTTTCGCTCTCCCTCATCCTGAAACATCTTTATTTGATTTAATGTCACCGTCACGTCAGGGTAGTCGACGATCTCCCCACGTGACATTCAATATTCTTACGTGATGCATTCACCCCTGTTCACGGTGCTAGTACGGCACCTTTAGCTGTCGTGACGGGGTCCCCACGGGCACCCTCACCTTTGTGGGGCACACGGGTCGTTCAGACCACTTCTCCGGAAAAGTACACCCATGCGGAGGCCAATCCGCCTGTGTACGTGCAGCATTCAAAACTGGGTTGCCGAAGTCGGCGTAGATTAAGCACCGCGACACTTGGTCGCCACAATTAATAATGGAGAGTAAAAATACATTCATCTACTTTATTAGTCAGGTTAACAAGCTTTTTATGATGACATGGTGCACTTACTGCACTCGCTACCCTTATGGCAAGGGTACCCACCTGGTTACGGAAAGACTAGGATCTTTCGCACACTCCCACTGCGCGCCTGGACCTAAGGAAAGTACACAAGGGTAAACTATGGTCAAAACCACGCACTAACATCGCAAAACGGAAGTCCGAAATTATCTTTACGACGAAAACCCAACAAAACCGTCAAACACACCACCCGACGGTTTCCCCCGCACGGCCGTCACCACCCAACGGTTTCCCCGTGCAGCCCAAGTAGTCATGCCAAGAAAACCGCGGAGATGGTGATCCCAGCGGCGAAGACGGCGTTCAAAACGGTGGAAAAACGGACAAAAACGGAGCTTCCAAACTCTGGGCTGTCGGATGGTGCATGAAGCAGAGCGTGGACCGGGTCTGCGCATCGGCGGCCGGGCGGCGCGCGCCGGGTGCACACAGGAAGCGTGCACCAGGCGGAACGGGCCGGGCCGCGCACGGCGCTGGCGCGCGCCGGGTTCACGCACTCGGCCGCGGCATCGCGCACCGGGTGCACACCCAGCGCGTGCACCGCGTTGGACGGGCCGGGCCGGCGCACGGATTCGTGCGCCGGGTCTTGTGCCCCCGATGCTGCACGCGTGCACCGGGTGCACGCCCGAACCCGTGGACCGCGCTGTACGGAAGAGCACAATAACTCTCCGTTTCACGATTTCTTCTCCGTTTTCGCTCCCATGCGACTCCGGCGAAGATCCCGCGACCATGGTAACGGCGGCGGCGGCCTCCCGTTTTAAAAACGGCGGCGGCGGCCTCCCGTTAACCCACTATGCTCCAACAAACGCCGACAAAAACTCCCGAATAAATCTGTGGTAAATCTAACAATTACACCATTGACCGAAACATCGACCGGTACTCGATCAAAAGACCAATTAAAAATCATCGATCAATCTGATCAAGAACAAGAACGAAGCATCGATCAAAACCCAACAAAATTCTGTGATCGATGTACCGATTAAATTGACCTTAAAAGAACACGGAAAACCCCCGATTAATTCGACCAAAGCAATAACGATTACAAACCTCAATCTATCGGAATTAAAGAACCGATCTTGTTCCTTGCGACGTTGGAGATCCGGATCCGCTCCCCGTAGACGATGGCGTCTCGTTCTCCGGTCTCCGGCACGTCAAATCGGGGCGATCGGGTTCCTCCGCTTTCTCTTTCTCTCGGTTCTCTTTTTCTCACTGGGTAGGGTTTCCCTTTTGTTGGCTTTTCCCCCGTACGTATTATTAAATCCTTGTTATAGTTCCCATCACCGACTAATCAATCTTTTTCTCTAATTAATTAATCATATAATTAAATCCTTATTTTAATTTCCCGTCACCGATTAATTAATCCCTTAATTAATTAATCCCACCTTTTTAACCTCCGTAACCGAATAACAACTTCTATCCCGATTAATTCCTTAATTAATTAATCCTACAGGATAAACCACCTTTATTTTAATTTGCTATCACCGATTAATTAATTCCTTAATTAATTAATCCCACCTTTTTAACATCCGTAACCGAATAACAACCTCTATCCCGATTAATTCCTTAATTAATTATTCCTAAGCGCGTTTAAGTCACCGCAATCTTGGGAACCCTATTCCGGGAGATCCGTTCATCGGATTCCCGATCCGATCGCACCGTCGGTCCTCCTTTTCCGAGCCCTTTTACAGAAAAATAATCATCCCCCGCACCGACCGACTTACCAAAACTCGATAATTTTATTTCACTAAAGGAAATACCTAATTAAAACGTGAGTCATAATTACACGTAAAAGCCGGATCACTACACCACTCACACTTTAAAACAAGTTTCATCCTCGAAACTTAAACGCAATTCCCGTTAAACAACTCGGGAAAACATTCTCTCATCTTTGACTCCAATTCCCACGTTGCCTCGCGTTCCTCGTGATTGCTCCACTGGACCTTTACGTAGGGAATGGTGCGATTACGCAACTTCTTATCCTCTCGTGCCAAAATCCGCACCGGCGTCTCCCCGACGCTCAAGTCCTCCTGCAACTCGATGGTAGAGACATCCAAGGCGTGAGAGGGGTCGGCGAGGTACTTCCGAAGCATTGAGACATGGAACACGTTGTGGACTCGTTCGAGGTTGGGCGGCAAGGCCAACCGGTACGCCACCGGGCCTACGCGTTCTAGGATCTCAAACGGTCCCACATACCTTGGACTTAACTTCCCGTTCAGTCCGAAACGTCGGGTCCCCTTCGAAGGCGAGACTCGGAGCAACACATGTTCTCCCACCATGAATTCCAAGTCTCGTCGTCTGTGGTCCGCGTAGCTTTTCTGTCTGCTCTGGGCGGTCAGCAGTCGTTGCCTAATCAAACGCACCTTTGCCTCGGTCTCCTCCACCAAATCCGGGCCCAAGAACTTGCGCTCACCCAAGTCGTCCCAGCATATTGGGGACCGACAGCGGCGCCCATACAGAGCCTCGTATGGCGCCATCTGTATACTGGCTTGATAACTGTTGTTGTAGGCGAATTCCACCAGGGGCAGGTACCGAGACCACCCTTCGCCTAGATCAAGCACACACGCCCGGAGCATGTCTTCGAGGGTTTGGATTACCCTTTCCGATTGTCCGTCGGTTTGCGGATGAAAAGCCGTGCTGAAGTGCAACTTGGTCCCCATTGCTCGTTGCAGGCTCTGCCAAAAGTTCGATACGAACCGTGTGTCCCTGTCCGACGTAATGGACGCCGGTACTCCATGCAACCTTACTACCTCGTTGACGTACGTTTGTGCCAGTCGTTCCCGAGTCCACGTCGTATGTATGGGCAGAAAGTGGGCCGATTTCGTCAAACGATCCACTATGACCCATATCGCATCATGTCCTTGTGGCGACCTCGGGAAGCCGGTCACAAAATCGATGGTAATCTTTTCCCATTTCCATTCGGGTACTGGTAGCGGTTGTAATTTTCCCGCCGGGCGCTGATGCTCGGCCTTCACTTGTTGGCACACCAGGCAATGTGCCACGAATCGGGTCACATCTCCCTTCAACTTGGGCCACCAGAAGGTTTGCTTCACATCTTTATACATCTTTGTTCCCCCATGATGCGCCGCATAGGGGGCCGTATGCGCCTCCCTCAGAATCTCCTCCTTGAGTTTCGGTAGATCCGGCACGCAGATTCGCCCTCGGAATCGCATCATGCCGTCAGAATTCACCGTGAAGTCACCTCCTTGATCGGCGGTTATCCTGTCTCGCACCCGTTGTAATTGCTCATCGGTCGATTGCCCTTTCAGAATCCTGTCCAGCAGGGTGGGTTTCACCACGAGGGTTAAGAGTTGTGCGACCGTGCCCGCTGGCACCACTTCCAGTCTTAATTGCGAAAATTCCGCGATCAGATGGTCCTGCCGGGTGATAGCACTCGCACCTGCTCTCTCTGTCTGCCCCTTGCGGCTCAAGGCGTCGGCCACCACATTCGCTTTCCCCGGATGATAGTGGATTGACAAATCATAATCTTTCAGTAGCTCGAGCCACCGCCTCTGTCGCAAATTCAACTCCTTTTGGGTGAAAAGGTACTTGAGACTTTGATGATCGGAGTACACATTGCAGTGTGCACCGTACAAATAATGTCTCCATAGTTTAAGGACGAACACGACCGCTGCAAGCTCCAGATCATGCACGGGGTAATTTCTCTCGTAATCCTTGAGTTGCCTCGACGCATAGGCTATGACCTTACCCCGTTGCATAAGCACACCTCCAAGACCGTTTCGCGACGCATCGCAATAAACCTCATAATCCTCCCCTGGCTCCGGCAGGGCGAGAACCGGAGCCTACGCCAATCTGCCATTGAGTTCCTCGAAACTCTTCTGACACCGATCTGTCCAGATAAACTTCTCCCCCTTCCGAGTCAGGCGACTTAAGGGGGTAGCAATTTTAGAGAAACCCTCCACAAAGCGCCGGTAATACCCCGCCAACCCCAGAAAGCTTCGCACCTCTGTTACTGTTGTCGGTCGGGGCCAGTCCGTCACCGAATTTATCTTCCTCGGGTCTACTGCGATACCGGACACCGAGACAACATGCCCCAAGAAATCCACCTCACGGAGCCAAAACTCACACTTTTTGAGTTTGGCATAGAGTTTCTGATCCCGGAGGATCTGAAGGACAACACGTAAGTGCTCCTCGTGTTCCTCATCCGTATGGGAGTAGATAAGGATATCATCGATGAAGACCACTACGAATAAATCCAAAAGGGGTTTGAACGCCCTATTCATCATGTCCATGAATACCGCCGGGGCGTTAGTGAGCCCAAACGGCATTACCGTAAATTCGTAGTGGCCGTAGCGAGTCCGGAAGGCCGTCTTAGGGATGTCCTCACCCTTGACCCTGAGTTGTTGGTAACCGGACTGCAGGTCGATTTTTGAAAACACCGTTGCCCCTTGTAATTGGTCGAACAGATCGTCGATCCTCGGCAGAGGGTATTTATTCTTAATAGTGACCTTGTTTATCTCCCGGTAGTCTATACACAACCGGAGACTTCCGTCCTTCTTCCTCACGAACAGGACGGGCGCGCCCCATGGCGATGCGCTAGGTTTGATAAAACCTTTGTCCAAAAGGTCTTCAAGCTGTGCCTTGAGTTCTCTTAACTCCGCAAAGGCCATCCGGTATGGTGCCTTAGTGATGGGTTTCGTGCCTGGGAGTAGTTCAATAGGAAAGTCGACCTCTCGTTCCGGTGGCATCCCAGGGAGTTCCGCCGGGAATACATCCGGGAATTCCCTTACGATTGGAATATCCGAAAGTGGGGGAACGGGTCGAGTGGTTAAATCCGCCAAGGCCAGATAGGCCACACACCCACCCTCGATTAGTTTCCTAGCTCGAGACGCGGAGATAACGGTTAGGAAGGAAGTACTCTTACATGCTAGGTAAACGTTCTTTGGATAACCCGGTTTCTGCAGGCATACCTGACGTTTCTCGCAATCGATTACTGCCTGATACTCCGTAAGCCAATCCATGCCTAGCACCACGTCGAATTCTTTTAACGGGATAACCACCAGATCCCAGGGGCAGGACAACCTTCCCAGCTTTATTGTGCAAGAAGGTACCAGTCCGGTTGCCGCGATGGGTCCCCCAGGGGTCTGGATGGTCATCAGGTCACAAAGGGGACTACTTTCTAGCTGGTGTGTGTGCGCAAACGTACTAGAGACGAAAGAGCGAGACGCTCCGGTGTCGAAGAGAGTTCTAGCGCGAAAATCAAATATTGTAGTAATACCTGCTACCACCTCCTCCGGTGGTGCTGCTCCTTGCTGGCTCATGACGTAAACCCTTCCTCCTGGTTGTGGTCGTGTCTCCCCTCCTTGTCGAGGTGCTGAGGGACGCGGGGGTACTCCCGATGGCGCCCTCCCCCGTCCCTGCGGCTGCGATGTCGATGTGGAGGCCGCGGAGGACGCCGCCCCCGTGCCCATGGGGCAACTAAATCGGAGGTGCCCAGGCTTACCGCAGCGGAAACAGTGGTCATGTCTCTTAGGGCATTCCGTGACTTGATGCGTCCCACTACAAATGACGCAAGGTTTATCCGCTGACCGTTGTCCCCCGGTAGGTGCACTCTTACTTCGTTGATGCGTCTTGGGGTACTTTGGGGGCCGGTCCCTACCAGAGAAGCTCCCTCCGGAAAAAGTCTGCGACCGTTTCTTGTCCCGGCTGTATTCCGATCCCTCCCGCCGAGCTCGAGTAATGGCAAAACCTCGTTCAACAGTGGTGGCCCTGTCTACCACCTCCCGAAAGGTGTGTAGGCATGCCGCCTGAACTACCTCGAAGATGTCACTTCGCAAACCGTCCACAAAAAGACGGGCCTTGTGGGGTTCGTCCCGCACCACGAACGGGACACAGTTTACTAACCTCATGAACTCCCTTTGATATTCCATGACCGAGCGGTTCCCTTGTCTAATGCGTTTGAGGTCGTCCTCCAGCTGCTGTTTGACACTATTGGAAAAGAACGCTCCAAAGAGTTCCTCCCGAAAAGCTGACCACGTCGGTAGTGGGGTGTTCGTGGACGGGTCCGGGCGTACCGTCTTCCACCAGATGCGAGCGTTCCCTTCAAGGAAATGGACGGCCAGGGGAACCCGCTCGTGTTCCTCCATCAGTAGGTCCTCAAAGAGCTTTTCCATGGTATCCACCCACTTCTCTACGACCCAGGGGTCGGTCGTCTCCCCCTCAAAAGTGGGCGGGTCGTGCTTTTTAAACTCCGCCAAATTTGTTCTGACTTTTTCCCGTTCCGTTCGTTGGTCCGTGATTCCTCCTGCGGCTGCGGACCCCGCGAGTGTAGGGGTCGTCCCTGCTTCCTTTGCCGAGTCCCCCACCGTTACCCCCGGTACCGGCCCCGAAGTTGTCGGAGTGGGTACTTCTGACGGGGCCGTGGGTTGCTCTGCTGACACACCCGTCATCGAGGTCTGATGGGGTGCGGCCACCGTTGCATCCCCGGTACCCGGTGGTCCCGTAGCGGGGACGGTCGTTTCGGGCGAGGGCGTCGGGGCGTGCTCCGCTGACGCGGCTGCCTGTCGCTGCGCTATCTGACTGACTTGCTCTGTCAACGTCGCCATTTGTCCGGCCATTTCTCGCAACTGTTGTCGGAGAAGTTGATTCTCCGCGGCGGCCGGAGCCGTATCGTCTGCACCTGCGTTCTCGGTAGATGACCTAGTCCGGGCCATCGTCTGCTGTAATCAAAGAAACCGCGTTAACCCTAAGGTTATTACTCTAGCACCTTGACTTACAAATACACCTACATTAAGTCCCTTTTTCCCCGTACTCTCACGTTCTACCGCACCTACACTTTGGTTATCTAATGTCTAATTTGCTTGTGGCATCATACACTGTGGATGTGGATCACCGACTACTGCGGTTGAGGTTGTTTTTCTTTGATACCATTTAATCTGTCACGCCCCGGAGGTCTAAGGTTAAGCGGAAAACGCATGATTATTATTTTTTTTTTTCAAAGACCGACCTCTCCACCGGTGCGTGTCAGACCGCCACATATACAAATTCACTCCTCAATCGGACGGAGTCTCCTTTGTATATGTACGGCATCCTGTTTACAACATCGATCCTCAACCATACAGTCATCAGCTATAAGTAAGGAAATAATTAACTACGGATTTTGCAAACGGCGTCCACCCGACACCCACCTTTTGAAAACACCTATACTAAAGCGGTCACGGCTTTTGGAAAGGATAAAACCAGAGGTTTACAAAATCTGTGCCCACTCGGCACTCTGATTTAGAAAGCATTTTCGCAACCATTTAATCTTTAAAACATGCCGCACTCAAATCCACAGAAATATGTCCAATCCACAGTGCTAACTATTTAACTACACAGCATTCAACATGATCCACAGTCTCGCAAATTAAACCAATTAACTAACTATTAAAGTAAATGAGATAAACCAAACGAACTAAAGTAGAAAGCCTCCTACGGCTAAGGTCCTCTCGACGCAGTCTCACCGCCATCCCGGCTACTACACCTAGTCAGACCTGCCACGGAGTGGGTAACGTCAGTGACAAATAAAGTAGATAGTACAATAAAGAACAATAGACTTTAGAGTAAATACTCTGCACCGGAACCTTTCGCTCTCCCTCATCCTGAAACATCTTTATTTGATTTAATGTCACCGTCACGTCAGGGTAGTCGACGATCTCCCCACGTGACATTCAATATTCTTACGTGATGCATTTACCCCTGTTCACGGTGCTAGTACGGCACCTTTAGCTGTCGTGACGGGGTCCCCACGGGCACCCTCACCTTTGTGGGGCACACGGGTCGTTCAGACCACTTCTCCGGAAAAGTACACCCATGCGGAGGCCAATCCTCCTGTGTACGTGCAGCATTCCAAACTGGGTTGCCGAAGTCGGCGTAGATTAAGCACCACGACACTTGGTCGCCACAATTAATAATGGAGAGTAAAAATACATTCATCTACTTTATTAGGCAGGTTAACAAGCTTTTTATGATGACATGGTGCACTCACTGCACTCGCTACCCTTATGGCAAGGGTACCCACCTGGTTACGGAAAGATCGGGGCACTAGGATCTTTCGCACACTCCCACTGCGCGCATGGACCTAAGGAAAGTCCACAAGGGTAAACTATGGTCAAAACCACGCAATAACATCGCAAAACGGAAGTCCGAAATTATCTTTACGACGAAAACCCAACAAAACCGTCAAACACACCACCCGACGGTTTCCCCCGCACGGCCGTCACCACCCGACGGTTTCCCCGTGCAGGCCAAGTAGTCATGCCAAGAAAACCGCGGAGATGGTGATCCCAGCGGCGAAGACGGCGCTCAAAACGGTGGAAAAACGGACAAAAACGGAGCTTCCGAACTCTGGGCTGTCGGATGGTGCATGAAGCAGAGCGTGGACCGGGTCTGCGCATCGGCGGCCGGGCGGCGCGCGCCGGGGGCACACAGGAAGCGTGCACCAGGCGGAACAGGCCGGGCCGCGCACGGCGCTGGCGCGCGCCGGGTTCACGCACTCGGCCGCGGCATCGCGCACCGGGTGCACGCCCAGCGCGTGCACCGCGTTGGACGGGCCGGGCCGGCGCACGGATTCGTGCGCCGGGTCTTGTGCCCCCGATGCTGCACGCGTGCACCGGGTGCACGCCCGAACCCATGGACCGCGCTGTACGGAAGAGCACAGTAACTCTCCGTTTCGCGATTTCTTCTCCGTTTTCGCTCCCGTGCGACTCAGGCAAAGATCCCGCGACCATGGTAACGGCGGCGACGGCCTCCCGTTTTAAAAACGGCGGCGGCGGCCTCCCGTTGTCCCACTATGCTCCAACAAACGCCGACAAAAACTCCCGAATAAATCCGTGGTAAATCTAACAATTACACCATTGACCGAAACATCGACCGGTACTCGATCAAAAGACCAATTAAAAATCATCGATCAATCCGATCAAGAACAAGAACGAATCATCGATCAAAACCCAACAAAATTCCGTGATCGATGTACCGATTAAATTGACCTTAAAAGAACGCGGAAAACCCCCGATTAATTTGACCAAAGCGATAACGATTACAAACCTCAATCTATCGGAATTAAAGAACCGATCTTGTTCCTTGCGACGTTGGAGATCCGGATCCGCTCCCCGTAGACGATGGCGTCTCGTTCTCCGGTCTCCGGCACGTCAAATCGGGGCGATCGGGTTCCTCCGCTTTCTCTTTCTCTCGGTTCTCTTTTTCTCGCCGGCTCGGGTTTCCCTTTTGTTGGCTTTTCCCCCGTACGTATTATTAAATCCTTGTTATAGTTCCCATCACCGACTAATCAATCTTTTTCTCTAATTAATTAATCATATAATTATATCCTTATTTTAATTTCCCGTCACCGATTAATTAATCCCTTAATTAATTAATCCCACCTTTTTAACCTCCGTAACCGAATAACAACTTCTATCCCGATTAATTCCTTAATTAATTAATCCTACGGGATAGACCACCTTATTTTAATTTCCTATCACCGATTAATTAATTCCTTAATTAATTAATCCCACCTCTTTAACATCCGTAACCGAATAACAACTTCTATCTCGATTAATTCCTTAATTAATTAATCCTACGGGATAAACCACCTTTATTTTAATTTCCTATCACCGATTAATTAATTCCTTAATTAATTAATCCCACCTTTTTAACATCCGTAACCGAATAACAACCTCTATCCCGATTAATTCCTTAATTAATTATTCCTAAGCGTGTTTAAGTCACCGCAATCTTGGGAACCCTATTCCGGGAGATCCGTTCATCGGATTCCCGATCCGATCGCACCGTCGGTCCTCCTTTTCCAGCCCTTTTACAGAAAAATAATCATCCCCCGCACCGACCGACTTACCGAAACTCGATAATTTTATTTCACTAAAGGAAATACCTAATTAAAACGTGAGTCATAATTACACGTAAAAGCCGGATCACTACAAAGCCAACTACCTAAGCCAACCTTGTAGAGAACCCGAAATCTAAGGGTAAAAACTTTCAGCCCAATAGAAACTTTAAGATGAAGCCTTTTCACCATAAGAAGTTTAACCCAAACTTGAAGTCTAAACCTGAGGGAAGTGGAGGTAATTTTGGTTGTTTTATGTGCGGGAAGACTAACCACTTTGCGAAGGATTGCTACTACAACAATTCTCGGCCTTCCGCACAAAAAGAAAAATAAGGGAGCTCCTCCTAAGCGTCAGATAAACATGTTGGCTACTGAGCCTTGCAATTCTAACTCCACTATCTGGTTAGGATCTAGTTTACCTGAAATTAACCTAGCTTTTGGTTCTTTTGATTGGTGGATGGACACTAGAGCTGCAATGCCTGTAAAGTTTAAATTCCAAAATTCGAAATAAATGTGATTTTTGAAGTTTTTAATTCGAATTTTTAGGGGTGTTCTTGAAAAAACAACTAACATAACGAAATCCAAATTCAACGAAATAAAATTGCTACCTAAATGGTCTCGTTGAGCTAAAAAACGTGGTGAAGTCCGATTTCGAATTCGGTGAACCGAAACTACGAAAAAATGCGTAAAATCCTATTTTTATAGTGTATTTTTTCTGAAAGTGCCCATATTTTACGCGTCGAATCGTGCGAGATCGCACGTAGAGGGACCTCTATGCATAATACACCTTCAACGAGGGACCAATGTAAAAATTCAAAAAAAAAGTGGACATCATTGCATATTTTCCACTTCTATTTAAGCATGCTTAGGATTTTTTTAGGGTTTCCTCTTGGGAAACCCTAGCCACACAGAAACCCAGCCTCCTATAGCACCCCATGCCTTCTCTCTCTTCTCTACTCTCTTTCTGAGTCACCCCACCGCTGGCCGCCGTAGAGGATCGCTAGAAAAGAGACTCATGACAAGATCTCTTTTGTTCTTAGATTTGGGAGGATGAGGGATCACTATCTTGGACCACATTGCACCCAGACCCCCTTGCCACCTTCTCCATCATCTAGAGACCAACCTCGTGCAGCGCCGCCGCCTGTTGCCGCCGCACGATGTCGAAAAAGAAAGATCTCTCATCTTCTTGCTCTTTCTCAGCTTGCAGGTAACCCGAGCCTCTTCTTTTAATTTTTCTTTGCTTCTAAGGCTCCCCACCGCCTTCCTCGTCACCCAGAGACCTCTCTTGTGCAGCCCCGACTTCGGAGAAGGTTTTGCTAGCCACGGGTTGAAACCAGTTGGCTGGAACCTTAGATCTGGCCGGAGTTTTTCTAGCACCGCCTTCGACGCCTCGGCTCGAGATCGAAGGGTTAGGCTAGCCTCTGCTAGACCCCAATAGCCTCCCCACCAAGTTTTAGGTGCAACCAATCAACCAATAAGCCGAAATCTCAAACCCTAGATTCCTGATTCTTGCTCTTAGCTGAGCTCCATCGTCCATCGCCGCCGCCGCTCCCTACCACCAGGAATGTGAGGACCCGAATCCCCACTTAAGAGATTACTGTCGGATTAGTGGCCTTTGGGAGTGTTTGTGCGCGTGTCGGGCCCAAGAAATGGATTTATGGTGCAATTTGGGATTTAGTTGCATCACTGGAGGCCTGCGTGGTGTGTCGGTGGTGTTTGTGCGTAATTTGGACACAAGTGTTGGACTTCGGGCTTAAAAAGGGATCACTGGGTAATTGGAGGACCCGTCGAGTGTTTAGAAGTGGTTTCGCGCGACACAGATATCAAAATTGGACTCAGGGCGAAGTTTGGATAAAAGATCACCTCTCCGGATGCCTTCAGCAATTTTTAGAGTTGGAATTTGGCAAAACGGACATCGATTTTGGATTCAGCGCGCGAAATCGTTGAGAATGGATTATTTACTCGCTTTTTTCGAAGCCTGGTTGACGCGCACGTTTTTTGAGGTGCGTGCGCGAATCTCGAGACGGCACGGATCCCGAGGTGCGCGCGGTGGCGTTGGCTCGCGGCTCGAGGGTGGGGCGTTTTGCGCGAGGGGGGCGCAGCTGGCGCGCGGAACCGCGCCTGCCTGCGCGGGTCAGCGCGGGGGCCACCACGTGGCGGGCCCCCGTTGGCGCCCGCGCGGGCGCGGGGGGGCGCGCGCCCGTGTGGCGCGCGGGGTGTCCCGCGCCTGTGTGTGGCACGGTGTAACGCGCCCGTGTGGCGCGCGGGCTGCGTCGCCCGCGTGGCGCGCAGGGATGCGCGCCGCGTGGCGCAGGGGGCGCGCGCCTGTGCCCGATGCGCGCGCCCCTGTGCTGTGGACCGCCAGGCGGCGGGCCCTCATTGGAGGGCCCGTGGACCGGGTCCATGGGAGCCACCCCTCTCCCTTTTCTTCTTCCTCTTCCTTTTATTCTTCTTCCTTCTGCACCCCGCACCATTTCTGCTCCCTTTTTTCTTCTTCTTCTCCAACCGAGTGCGAGAGGGAGTGAGGGAGGGATTTGCGTGGGGTGCGGCAGTGCGCCGTGGACCTCGCAGAGCGCGCGAGGTGTTCCAAGGCCGGTCGGGCGGCGCGACGCCGTCGAGGTAGGTCCCGCGTGTTGTTTTTGCGGTATTTTTTTTGGCACAGTTTTGAGGCATCCTTTTGGACATTGGATTTGACCCCTTGCTCCTATCTGTGTTTGGGACCGTGTTTTACTGCACTATTTTGCGTGCGGACTCCGGCAGCGTGCTCCATTTTGCGTGCAGGCTTCGTTTTGCGTGCGGACTCCGGCACCGTGCATCATTTTGCGTGCGGACTCCGTTTTGCGTGCGGACTCCGGCTTCGTGCTCCGTTTTGCGTGCGGACTCCGGCGGCGTGCTCCGTTTTGCGTGCGGACTCCGGTGGAGGCAAGGAATCGCGTGGAGCCGAATTGCAAGTGTCTACGAGCAATTGGTGGCAAACCGAGGTGGGTGGCCTTATCTTCAAGTTTAATGGACTGAACATTTAAATCTGCTATAGTCGGACTATGCATGATAGTGGACTCTTGTGTAGCATGCTAGAATGTAGGAACTGTTATTCCTTATATTTATCTGAGGATCTTATGATCCCTTTTGCTTCCTACCACCTGTTAAATTGTAGTTATCTTTGAACTTGACCTAGCACCCCCGTCATATGTTGCATGTGTAACCAGACCAGTAGAAAACCCTCACTTGGGCTAGGGTTATTTATGTTTAGACATCCACACTGTTCTTTCATTCCTTCGTCGTGTTTCAGTGCGCAGGCTCCCTTGGCTCACTCAGACCATCATTTTCGACGATTTTTACGGCAGCGCGTTCATGAGAGGTAAGGCTTCATTTTTCGTGTGGATTACTTCTCTGCATTTCGAGCTTTTGGCACAGTTCCCGAGGCATCTCCGAGCCACTATTTTTCTGGTGGATTTTTGGACAGCGGAGGCTTGTCGGATTTTTATCTCTGTGCTCGTACATCGGAATGAGGCGTTTAAAGACTCGATTGATATCTACTCTTCGAGTGGAACGCACCCGTATTTTTATTGGATTTTTCTGAGGATGATTCGAAGGTGATAATTAAGCTTTTTTGGGATTTTGTTTTCAGCAGAAATGTGTTCTTGAGGGAATGGCTTCCAACGTTGTCCGAATTGTTTCTTGGCCTACAGGTATCAGAACGGGGCGTTTAAATAGTCGATTTGGGGCTACTCGTCGCGTGGATCGTAACCGCGATTTTTATGGAATTTTTAGAGGACTGTTTGCAGGTGAAAATCTCCCTCCTCTCTGCTGGTTGGTAAAAACAGCGTGTGCTGTTTTTGGGGATTTGTGGTGATTGGTTATTGATTGTTGGTGATGTTGTTGTTTGGAACAGAGGTTGTGCGGCTGTTTACCGAGGATGCGGTTTTGGCAGATTTTGGATTTCGTGTGGCTGCGTGTTTCACCGACTTCAGCTTTGCCTGTGGAATGCGTTTCAGGTGGGTGCTTTATTCTGAGAACCAGGGGACGGTTCTCTAATTCTACATGTTAGAATTGCGTGCAGGTGTAGGGTACAATACCTGGGATTGATCGGTAAGCTTAACAATGTTGACTTTATGAGGATGGCAAGTTAATTATTCATATTATGACAATGGTATTAATCAGATATTCATGTTGATGATTAGCGGAAGCTTACCTAAGGCAAGGTTACCCTATATGATTAATTATCATGCCATGTTAGCACATAACCTTTTTATGAGGCTGGTTTATGCAATGGGATAGGATTATGTAGTTATGTGCAGGTTCTACTCAGAGGAGCGTTTATGGATCGAGAATTATGGACAGGTATGGTCATTGATAAGTTGGCATGAGGTTTATTTTTCTTTATTCTTCTTTGAGGACAAATGCATGCTTGTTTGGACATATAGCTAGGCCATCTTTTACTGCTACACTATATACCGGAATTTGACTTAGGAGAAACCATGTTATCCTTTTCTCCTTCCTTGTTAGTCAGGCGGTCTATGTTGCTCAGGTGCGAGCAGGGGTCTGGGGTAGTGTAGCCGGGACATTGGTGTCAGGGATGGGTTGTGCTGGATTGAGGCCGGCAGGGTATTGCGGCAACCGCGGATATTGGGCGGTTGACCGGATGTTTACTTATGCATCAGATTGGGGATAGGATTCCTTTAGTGGACGGAGTTTCCCACTTTTGTTTATCATCGCATTGATCGGGGGTTCGGGTTATCTTTAGTGGAGGGTTTTTCCCACTTTGATCATTATCATGATCCAATCCTACTATACAGGGATACTCGATACAGAGATACTTGTGATACTGATGACAGAGTTACTCTACTCGTGTGGGTCGCTCCCCTCGAGTGCCACTCCGGAGTGTGCGACTGGACGGATCGATGCCGGTCTGTTACTTACTTTTGTATGCGATCGGACGGTTCGATGCCGATCTGTTACTTACTTTGGGATGCGACCGTACCGGTCCGAAGTCGGTCTGTGTCCCGCGATTGAGTTCTGGAGTTCGACAGCAGAGCAGGCAGTGCCAGTTTTACTGGTCCTTCGATTGGGTCTATTCAGACAGATACTTTTACTTTTGCACTCGTGCCTGGGGGACGAGTGGAGGCTGGCAGTGTGTTTAGACCGGTGCTAGTGTTGTTGGGAGCCATTTGGTTTGACGATGGTCCTGTGTTGTTGTGAGTACTTTTATCGTTGTGTAAGAGGTTGAGCATCTTGAGTCTATCCGTTCTGAGAGAGAGTGTGGATTTTGACTATAGCCTGCATGAGCCACTACTCGATAGCGAGTTAGTCCGTTTGGACGCCCTACGTAATTCCTGCCCGTTAGCGGGAGGTGGTTGTAGGTGGGCGCAGGTTTGACTGGACCCGATGTGGCAGTCAGCTCGATTGGGTCGATTGAGCACCACGTGTGCGAGTGTTGCATATCTTTATCAGAGTTTCCCAATTTGAGCTTTTAGATAGAGGCATGGTAGCTGTAGAGTGTCTCCAACTTCTTCCTTCAGTTTTATTGCTTGGGTCATCTTTTGCCTCTTGTGGACTTGGTGGGCAGATCGTCGGGCCTGGTGGCGACACCCACTGAGAACTCCTTTTTGGCGTAGTTCTCACACCCATTGGGGTTTCCTCCCTTTTTGTCCCTTCTCTCCTTTGTTTTGCAGGGTCTTAGCGGGCGTTGCTGATTCTGCGGTTGCCGTTCGAGGCGAGAGAGTCGCGAGCTAGATCCCTACCTATCTTTGGAGAGTAGCGGAACCCCTTTCAGAGGAGATCTTCAGTATAGTCGGTAGATTAGTGTTTTTATTTTCTCTTTGAGAGGCTGATGTATTGTGAGGATCTGACTTGTACTGAGAGTCTGTACACTGATGTATCATTTATTTATTCAGGATTACCTCCCTATTGAGTCCAGAGTTCTGTATTTGAGGTTATTGTATGATTATCATTTATGGGAGATGGACTTTGCACCTTTAGTTCCAGTTGTACAGATCATTGGTTTTAATTTTACAGTAGTTTTATCTTTTAACTCTGATATCTATTTAGCTGTAGCACTTTTCTTGCAGGTAGGACGCTTCGCCTATGCGGGTATGGCATAGGTGGCGGATCTGTTGGCGAGCCCGGGTCGCAGTTTCGACCCCGGGGCGTGACAAAATGTCACCCTTTTTCCTGTAAATTTCCCCACTCGTAAGGATTCGAGTGGTCTGGGTTTTAGGGGCCATCCCTTTGTCGGGACGGAAGCCACGGGGGCCGAGCCTGGAACCTATTCTTGTTTGATAGGGTTGTAGGTGTTGGTCTCTCGGAACTTCCGGGCCCTAGCTGATATCTTCTGCGTGTTGTACCGAGATTGTTGTGTTCCCGAACTGTAAGGGGGGCCGGGAACTTCGATAGGCGGAGCCGAGAGTCTGTTCTTGTTTGATAGGGTTCTTAGCACCGACCTATCGGGTTTTCCAAGCCCTTATGGTGTCGGCCCTTCATGAGTTATCGGTGTGGTTGGCGTTCTGTTGTGGGAGCCATTGGGGTTGACGGTGGTCCCGGGTCGTTGAGTGTTGTCCGACCAGTTTTGTTAGCCCTGAGTTGTGGGTCGGTCCTGGCTGTGGAGTATCTCCAGCCAGTGTGTGTTGTGCTGCGAGCTATTGGAGAGGCTAGTGTCTCGTGTTTCGTGAGAGCTGATCAGCTAAGTCGTCGAGAGTGCTCCGACTGTTGTGCGAGATGTTTGAGGATTGAGTCTTTCCGTTCAGTGCGTGAGCATGGATTTTGACTATAGCCTGCAGTGCCACTTTGAGCTCGACAGAGTGCGCGGATACCTTCTTCCTCGATGGAGTCGCTCCCCTCGAGAGCCACGCCCGGGGTGGATTTGTTACTTTTGTATCGCGACTTGTCGACGCGGTCCCTCTAGCTGAGCCAGTTTTGGCAGCCACGGACGCGGTCCCTCTGACTGAGCCAGTTTTGGCAGTCACGGACGCCCTACGTCAGTCCCGTCATTTTGTGGATGTGCTGCAGTAGATAGGCGCAGGTTTGACTGGACCCGAGGAGGCAGTCAGTGTAGATTGGGTGACTATACTTGAGAGTCAGTAGATGCATCATATTATCATCTGTTCCACTTCTTGAGCATCTAGATAGAGGTATAGTAGCTGTAGAGTTATCCTTTTCCAGCTTATTTTTTATTATCACAGTCTTTTTCTGTTATCTTATGCCTCTAGTTGACTTAGTGGGCAGACCGTTGGGCTGGTTGACGGCACCCACTGAGAACTATTGTGGGAAGTAGTTCTCACACCCGTCGTGGTGTCTTTTTCCCCAGGGACTTCTACTTCTGTTCCTGTGCTCCAGTTGCTGATCCCTCTGACCGGTTTCGAGGAAGTCGCGAGCTAGTCCCCTACCCATCGTTGGAGTGTAGTGGTACCCCTTCTGAGGAGAGCTTCAGTAGATTAGTTTACTTCTTTTCCCTCTGTTGAGAGACCTTTGTTGTGAGGTATACAGTTGTATTTTTATTTTACAGTTTGAGAGACTGATGTAGTGAGGTTATTTTTGTATTGAGAGCTGTCACGCCCCGAGTCCGCCAATTAGTACGGTTCGGGCACGCCAACAGACCCGCCAATCGGGTAAGACCTTTCACTACCCGAAAGGAACGGTAACATCCATAATCATACAATAAGTATATGCGGAAGCTCAGTATCAGGGTACTAAAAATCACTACAAATTTAAAACTTTCATTCAATAAACAAATAGTTTAAGCGGAAATGAAAGCATACGAGAGTGAACCATAAAATTAAACTTACTACACTTTACATTTCCGAACTTGCAAATAAAATTATTACATTTCCTTTACATAATTTCCTCACTATACAAGGTTCACTCGATCATAAAAGAAAGGTACCTCTGCTAGACCCTCTAGGTCTCTATGCTGCTGGGCCCTTGCCCCTGCCGTATACCTCACAATCTGCCTCTGAACCGTCGCGATCGCTGCATCCGTACCTGAACCTATGGGGGGGGTGCACCCAAGGGGTGTGAGAACTCCTGACAGAGTTCCCAGTGGGTTCAACCACCGAGAAAAAGTGTCCTACACCACTTTGTCCAAAGGAAGCAATAATAATAGTGCTAGGAAACTAAAATCCTCAATATCAAATGCAGCTATGCAAAATAATACATCAGTGTCAGTATATACTCATCGACCCAGCACTACACTGTCTATCCACACTAGGCTGCTAAGCACCAACTCGGCCACTATGCCGCTGAATACAGGGTCCAACTAACCCGGCCACCTTGGCCACTCTATTTTTCTTTATTCTTTAGATTCTGGTGCTTTAGTTCAAGTTAACCCTCGGAAATTCTTATCCAACGGGCCCGAGCCCGGTAGTCTTGCTACCATAAGATAAGATTTCTAAGGTTACCGATAACACCCGCAAGTGTTACCCCGCCCAACGGGGAACTTGTCATACGGGTCACTGCCCGGGAGAGGGACACTGCCCATGGCTCCGACAAGATCTACGTTTCACCCCCGAAGGTACGCCCATTTTATCTTTTTATATTTTCTTTCTTTTCTTTCTACTTTAGTTCTTAGCCTTTTTGCCTTTGAACACTTGCTTTCCTTTCTTATTCAGGCTTATAGCTCCCTTTTTGCCGCTGGCAAATCACTTTCTCTTTTCTTTGAGCATTTAGCTCCTTGCTTTCACTTTTAGCCATTCGAAAGTACCTCGTCGACGGGTCACTGCCCAGGGAGTCCTGCTCCACTTGACGAGTCTCAAATTCGAAGGCGCCAATTACATTTTCTTTATGCTTTTAGCCACTTTTAGCTTGCTTTTAATCTTTGCCTTTTAGCAACAATTTTTTTTTCTCTTATCTTAGGTCTTGCCATAAGGATAACTAGAGAGTCTCCTGGACTCTTAAACATTTCTCTTTTATTTCTTTAACTCAAATTGAAGTTAAAGTTATTATCCATTTGCCCAGACACCCTATGACCTTCTAGGGTTATATTTGATCAACTCTTTAAACTGGGGATTTCATCCCACATTTCTGATTCCTCACTGAATCCTAGAGTTAACTAAACTCTGTTTTCCTGCTTCACCATTAACTTAGAGTTACACTGACTCTAATTCCATGTTCCACTGTTATCTTAGAATTACATTTACTCTACTTTTCTGTTTTCCCTTTCATATCTCCACACTTGATCCACCTTTTCCATCCTCCTGATTCCTTACTGAATCCTAGAGTCAACTTGACTCTATTTCCTGTCTGTGAGTTTAAACTCTTCTAGCTCAACTTAGGTTCCCTTTACCTAAGTCCCATGTCATACTTGTCCTAGAGTTCCATGACTCTATGCTGACCTCTAGTTCACCTTAGGTTTCCTTACCTAAGTTCCATGTCATTGTCACGCCCCGAGTTCAAAAACCAGTGTATAAATTTTTTTTTTTTTTTTTTTAATCAGAGTTGCAAAAACAGCCAGGGCAATGACAGACCGCCACATATATAGAAGAGTCCCAATCCCCTTTGGAATTGAGCCTTCTCTATATATGCACGGCTAGCTTAGCAACAACATCAGAGTACTAACTACGTACTACAAATAATATTACAAGAAAACCTTACAACTATCTTTACAAATATACAACTGAAATACAAAATCCTTTCTCTCAAACATCTATTACATAACTTTTCGGCTGTCCAGGGTCAACCTCTATATCGATACCTCGCCAATACGTCCCGACATCCCAACACCCGCTTGACCTGAAAAACAGTCACCCGAGGGTGTGAGACACACCGGAGTGTATCCCAGTGGGCACGACGAGCCGAGAAATAGCAGATCGTACCTACTGGTATACAATACTAGAGGATAGTAATAATCACATTAGGTAAGCATGATTATGAAGCGAATGAATAATCAACAGGCATATGTATAATCATGACAGGAATATAATGAACCGAGCATGCTGAATAACTGTATAGACAGGCATCAAACAATGAATATGCTGACAACAGAATCAGGAATCATGAGATAAGACCAAAGCAGTCTAAAAGCAACATATGCATCAAATAGAGGATATATCAAATTATCCAATCACAAGCCACCATATTGGTTCCACAAACCTCAGGCGAATTTGCCCAGCTGGCACCAGCGGATTGACATTCCCTTCACAAAGGGTCACGGGTTGCCACTGCTAACCACTTTACCGGTAAAGAACAATATCCACGGGGCGCGACCCCGGCAATGTTCGTGAAGTACAACGGTGCGGGCGATCAAATGCAAATGCTCAAACTCACGGTCCACTGACCGGGTAATCGGCAATAAGCCGGAAAATCCCCACTGGGATGCAATCAACTGAATCTCAACTTTCATGCAGGAATGATCAGCAACTAATCAACTCAATCTCAACTCATATGCAAGATCAAAGGCAAATCTCAACTCAACATAAGATCAACAGCAAATCTCAACTCAATCATACAGACCAACCAAACATACAAAACTAAACACATATTTTTGCGGAAACTAGTTAATTTGAAAACAGGTTTTAGGCCCAAACTTCGAAGAGCAATGCCTTTGTCCTATCAAACAAGAACAGACTCAGGCGACCCTACGACGTTCAGTAAAACATTAGTTGATTAAAATTATGTGTTCAGCAGTGTAATATTTGATCAACAGAAAAGCAAGCTCAACACAATCCAATCAAGGATGCAATATCAGAATCAACTGAGTCTCAACTCATATGCAAGAATAAGCAGCAACTAAATATCATGGATTAGATATAATCAGGATGTACTGATAATCAGGTATATAACCTAGCAAATGACCAATCAGGCATGGCAATGTCCAGAATAATGATATGAAATACTGGAAGCACTATGTAAAGCAACAGATAACTGATAAAAGTTATAACTCAGGCATGAAGCAGTATAAACTGAATCAAAAGGAAGGCAGGCTCAAAGTAATAGTTAAGCTACCAAAAACAGGGGTCCAACCAATACCGTACACAGAGGGCCGAAATGATAAAGCCCGGACCGAAGATAAACCCACCTGTCAAATCGCAGGCGACAAGACTGAATCGACTGTATGCTCAGAACCAGATGCAAACTGGACAGACCTGGATCAAACATATTGATCAACCTCGAATTCACTAATCACAACTTAAACCCCAGATCCATTTTAAAACCTCTAATTATTTAACTAATAGTGTCATTTGAGCACTGTTTTCGCTCGTTCTTTCAACTGGAAACTCATTTTAACAAACCGTCACTTCCAGCAGGTGACTTTTAACTTGCTGAACACCGTGCTCACACATTTGTGGCAGCACGCATCCCGAGGAAAACTTCGGGCCATAATATACACTTCTAACATAGCCATTTTGCATTTTTGTTTCTCCGGATCATCGAAACCTAAATCTAACGCGAGCATCGCGTCCAGTGACCCAAAATTAGCCAGGAATACACTGTCGCGGCTTTGCAAACAACCCGGAACATTGTTTTTTTCAAATATTACTCTTATAGGTAAGTTTTACTACAACTTTTAATCTAATCTTCAAACATTAAAACTTTGTATATAAAAGTTTCTCTGGACAGTGCCAGGGCACTAGGGCTCACCTTCTTTGTAGCCCAGAATTGCTGGTTTAACCAGAACCAAACCCTTGCTCTCTAACAATGTGCATAATGCTCCAAACATCAATCCACTCAGATCCTGTTTGATCTGAAGTGAGCATCAAGCTCAGGGGGTTATTTGGAGCATCTTTCATATTTACATAAAAGCTTGAATCCATCTCCTTCTTCTTTGAGGAATTTTCACAAACAGGTGGTGTGCACAATACACACACACACACACAAGCCATTTGTGAGTTGGTTCTCTGCAACCGCAGCATCTGGGGGCTTCCCACTTGGAAGGAATTGCTCTACAGAGCTTAGGCATTGTTTCCAGCAACTTGGATTCAAACCAGCACCCCCGGATCGTCGGAGCTCAAGGTTGAAGATGACACCTTTTGCATTGAAAATTGTGACCATCCAACCGAGGGTTCTGGGGCTCAACTAATGGCACCAACAGGTGCACCTCATCTCCCTGATGCTTTCCACACCCAAGCCTGGTCGACGGGGTGAGGCGGTGCAGGCGGGGCTCCAAGCTCCATTTCGAGCTTCAAGCCTCTAATGGCGGAATTTAACAGAGCCCATAAGAAGTCTTCCAACTTATATGGAAGCTTCCTTAAGTCCATACAAAGCTTCCTGACACCTCCTCCCCGGCCGGAGATGGCCAGAACGCCGGCGGCCGCAAATCTTCCATTCTCGGGTTCATCCATGGCCGACCCTCATTCGGGCTGCATGGGAACCATGCAAAGGCATGGTTGGGATCCTCTTGGTCCCAACAACACTTCTGGGTAGGTGGACGGCGTCGGGGAAGCCCGCCGGTGCCGGAGCAAGAAGCTCGGCCAAGGTGCAATAACTTCAAAAGCTAGGGCATCCAATATCTCTTGAATTACTAAGCCATATTTATTAAAACTTTGCAGAATTATTAGAAATCTTCTACAGTCCCTACATGCCAATTTTTAGCTTGTTTGGTTCATTATGTGCATAGTTATCTCAAGGTGAAGTTTTATTAGGCTTTCGGCCATAGTTGGCCCCCGCCGGCCATGCGCTTTGCATGGGGAGCTCTGGCTTTGCAGGGAGCATGACAAGGACCTAAGAATTCTACTGCTAGGGGTCCCGGGTCCAAACAACCTTTGGTTTGAGAGAGCTTACCTTGGCCGGAGTCGATGGAGAGAGGATGAAGCCGGTTTCACTCCTCCTCCTCTGCGCGGCCACGGCCACCACCAAGGTGCTCTTCCAGTCACGAGGGAACACCTAGGGCACTCAGAAACTCTTTTGGGTGAAGTTGGTTCCAACCTTCTTCACTCTCTCTCTTTCCCGAGTTCACCACCCATGGAGTTTGTTCCCTCGGCCAACCTTAGTAACCCGAGCACTCTCTGGAGGATTCCTAAGGGATGTTGATGCTTCAGATGCCCCCAAGACTCCTCGTGAATGGATCAAGAATACCAAGGGACAACTTCACTTAATTCAAAGATTCCTTTGCAAAATTTCTTCAAACCTTGTTCACACCAAACCCTAGGCTCCGAGCTTTTCACAGTAGGTGCAAAATGCACCCAACACCCTAAGGAATTAAGCCCCTAACATTTTAACACATAAAATATTAAGTTTCATACAATTTAGTCCATTTTTAGGTGCTTTTCACGCATTTCGAGAAAATCCGCTCGCCGTTTTGCGAAACGGACTTCTCCACGACGTCCGGCTCGTCGAGAACTGTCAAGTAGCGTATTTGTTTGGTTTGTTTGACACTCAGATAAAAACTTGTTCCATAAAAACTGTCAAATTTCACAGTTTTCACGCTTCTCGAGATTCCAGAGTCGTCAAACAAAATTTTCGACTGCGCCATTGCGTTCAGAATGTCGAAAATAGCTAGAATCCATTACTCATACCCCTATGTTATCTTTTAAATCAGTGAATCGGCCTTTAGTGACCTAAGGGGACTAAAAATTGAGGGTTTACTGTAGATGAACAGTGTTTAACTTAAGTCACTGCGCGCAGAGGTACTGTTCCATTGGTCGCAGCCCTTTGTCCTCTTCTTCTTTGAATTCTGGAAGATCCGACCGTCAGATCGAAAAGTGCTGAATATGAAACTTGCTCAATTCGACGAGACGATCGCAACGGTCAATTCGGATTTCCAAGATCATTTTCGGATTGAAAATTAGCCTTTTTGCCTCGTAATTCGTGCAACTTGCACACCGCCAATTGATCAATTAGATCAACCAAGGCCTTTTGAATCTTACCTCGGGCTAAAAATCATCTTTTATTTTGTTTATTAAAAATAAAATATCCAGATTACTACATCACTCCCACCTTACAAGAAGTTTCGTCCCCGAAACTTAATACAACTTAAAACGCGGGTAAGTCTCTAATAGGTTCATAATAGTGACCACTAGTCACAAGGTTTCAACAACGCCAAGGCTGCTATTTTAGACCCAATCTTATACATCCCATCACAGGGCAGAGTATTTCCTCAGTTCTTTCGACAGTACGTTGTCTGCAGCCAACGTGCTTACCAAAAGAAAAGCGAAATACCACAGATCTATCGCCAACAACTAGTTGGAGACACAACTCACATCTGAAGATACATCACATACCTTCCTTCACAGTCTCTTTGCCGATGATATACCCTCTACCAAAGGTCACTACCATCACGTGGTCAGGAATGCCACTTTGTCTATTCACAAGAAACTGGAATCATATTTCAACGTTTTCCAACTCCTTATTAAATCCGACGCATAGGCACAAATGTGAATTCAACCCAAATCAGGATTACCATCGGGCAGCCCCCCCCGACTAATGCCAGTTCCGCGCCTGCCAACAACACCACGCCTAGTGCGAGCCATAACTGCAATACCATGGATGGATTTCAGTTTAACCGACCGACAACTTTTGTTTTTAACTTCAAGACTTAGAACACTACCCATCGCTCTTTCGTAGACACAAGCCATCCTAGGGTTCGTTCCTAGCCAAATCTAGGCATCGTATCCCTATTGCTCTGATATCATCTAATCTGTCACGCCCCGAGTTCAAAAACCAGTGTATAATTTTTTTTTTTTTTTTTTTTTAATCAGAGTTGCAAAAACAGCCAGGGCAATGACAGACCGCCACATATATAGAAGAGTCCCAATCCCCTTTGGAATTGAGCCTTTTCTATATATGCACGGCTAGCTTAGCAACAACATCAGAGTACTAACTACGTACTACAAATAATATTACAAGAAAACCTTACAACTATCTTTACAAATATACAACTGAAATACAAAATCCTTTCTCTCAAACATCTATTACATAACTTTTCGGCTGTCCAGGGTCAACCTCTATATCGATACCTCGCCAATACGTCCCGACATCCCAACACCCGCTTGACCTGAAAAACAGTCACCCGAGGGTGTGAGACACACCGGAGTGTATCCCAGTGGGCACGACGAGCCGAGAAATAGCAGATCGTACCTACTGGTATACAATACTAGAGGATAGTAATAATCACATTAGGTAAGCATGATTATGAAGCGAATGAATAATCAACAGGCATATGTATAATCATGACAGGAATATAATGAACCGAGCATGCTGAATAACTGTATAGACAGGCATCAAACAATGAATATGCTGACAACAGAATCAGGAATCATGAGATAAGACCAAAGCAGTCTAAAAGCAACATATGCATCAAATAGAGGATATATCAAATTATCCAATCACAAGCCACCATATTGGTTCCACAAACCTCAGGCGAATTTGCCCAGCTGGCACCAGCGGATTGACATTCCCTTCACAAAGGGTCACGGGTTGCCACTGCTAACCACTTTACCGGTAAAGAACAATATCCACGGGGCGCGACCCCGGCAATGTTCGTGAAGTACAACGGTGCGGGCGATCAAATGCAAATGCTCAAACTCACGGTCCACTGACCGGGTAATCGGCAATAAGCCGGAAAATCCCCACTGGGATGCAATCAACTGAATCTCAACTTTCATGCAGGAATGATCAGCAACTAATCAACTCAATCTCAACTCATATGCAAGATCAAAGGCAAATCTCAACTCAACATAAGATCAACAGCAAATCTCAACTCAATCATACAGACCAACCAAACATACAAAACTAAACACATATTTTTGCGGAAACTAGTTAATTTGAAAACAGGTTTTAGGCCCAAACTTCGAAGAGCAATGCCTTTGTCCTATCAAACAAGAACAGACTCAGGCGACCCTACGACGTTCAGTAAAACATTAGTTGATTAAAATTATGTGTTCAGCAGTGTAATATTTGATCAACAGAAAAGCAAGCTCAACACAATCCAATCAAGGATGCAATATCAGAATCAACTGAGTCTCAACTCATATGCAAGAATAAGCAGCAACTAAATATCATGGATCAGATATAATCAGGATGTACTGATAATCAGGTATATAACCTAGCAAATGACCAATCAGGCATGGCAATGTCCAGAATAATGATATGAAATACTGGAAGCACTATGTAAAGCAACAGATAACTGATAAAAGTTATAACTCAGGCATGAAGCAGTATAAACTGAATCAAAAGGAAGGCAGGCTCAAAGTAATAGTTAAGCTACCAAAAACAGGGGTCCAACCAATACCGTACACAGAGGGCCGAAATGATAAAGCCCGGACCGAAGATAAACCCACCTGTCAAATCGCAGGCGACAAGACTGAATCGACTGTATGCTCAGAACCAGATGCAAACTGGACAGACCTGAATCAAACATATTGATCAACCTCGAATTCACTAATCACAACTTAAACCCCAGATCCATTTTAAAACCTCTAATTATTTTACTAATAGTGTCATTTGAGCACTATTTTCGCTCGTTCTTTCAACTGGAAACTCATTTTAACAAACCGTCACTTCCAGCAGGTGACTTTTAACTTGCTGAACACCGTGCTCACACATTTGTGGCAGCACGCATCCCGAGGAAAACTTCGGGCCATAATATACACTTCTAACATAGCCATTTTGCATTTTTGTTTCTCCGGATCATCGAAACCTAAATCTAACGCGAGCATCGCGTCCAGTGACCCAAAATTAGCCAGGAATACACTGTCGCGGCTTTGCAAACAGCCCGAAACATTGTTTTGTTCAAATATTACTCTTATAGGTAAGTTTTACTACAACTTTTAATCTAATCTTCAAACATTAAAACTTTGTATATAAAAGTTTCTCTGGACAGTGCCAGGGCACTAGGGCTCACCTTCTTTGTAGCCCAGAATTGCTGGTTTAACCAGAACCAAACCCTTGCTCTCTAACAATGTGCATAATGCTCCAAACATCAATCCACTCAGATCCTGTTTGATCTGAAGTGAGCATCAAGCTCAGGGGGTTATTTGGAGCATCTTCCATATTTACATAAAAGCTTGAATCCATCTCCTTCTTCTTTGAGGAATTTTCACAAACAGGTGGTGTGCACAATACACACACACACACACAAGCCATTTGTGAGTTGGTTCTCTGCAACCGCAGCATCTGGGGGCTTCCCACTTGGAAGGAATTGCTCTACAGAGCTTAGGCATTGTTTCCAGCAACTTGGATTCAAACCAGCACCCCCGGATCGTCGGAGCTCAAGGTTGAAGATGACACCTTTTGCATTGAAAATTGTGACCATCCAACCGAGGGTTCTGGGGCTCAACTAATGGCACCAACAGGTGCACCTCATCTCCCTGATGCTTTCCACACCCAAGCCTGGTCGACGGGGTGAGGCGGTGCAGGCGGGGCTCCAAGCTCCATTTCGAGCTTCAAGCCTCTAATGGCGGAATTTAACAGAGCCCATAAGAAGTCTTCCAACTTATATGGAAGCTTCCTTAAGTCCATACAAAGCTTCCTGACACCTCCTCCCCGGCCGGAGATGGCCAGAACGCCGGCGGCCGCAAATCTTCCATTCTCGGGTTCATCCATGGCCGACCCTCATTCGGGCTGCATGGGAACCATGCAAAGGCATGGTTGGGATCCTCTTGGTCCCAACAACACTTCTGGGTAGGTGGACGGCGTCGGGGAAGCCCGCCGGTGCCGGAGCAAGAAGCTCGGCCAAGGTGCAATAACTTCAAAAGCTAGGGCATCCAATATCTCTTGAATTACTAAGCCATATTTATTAAAACTTTGCAGAATTATTAGAAATCTTCTACAGTCCCTACATGCCAATTTTTAGCTTGTTTGGTTCATTATGTGCATAGTTATCTCAAGGTGAAGTTTTATTAGGCTTTCGGCCATAGTTGGCCCCCGCCGGCCATGCGCTTTGCATGGGGAGCTCTGGCTTTGCAGGGAGCATGACAAGGACCTAAGAATTCTACTGCTAGGGGTCCCGGGTCCAAACAACCTTTGGTTTGAGAGAGCTTACCTTGGCCGGAGTCGATGGAGAGAGGATGAAGCCGGTTTCACTCCTCCTCCTCTGCGCGGCCACGGCCACCACCAAGGTGCTCTTCCAGTCACGAGGGAACACCTAGGGCACTCAGAAACTCTTTTGGGTGAAGTTGGTTCCAACCTTCTTCACTCTCTCTCTTTCCCGAGTTCACCACCCATGGAGTTTGTTCCCTCGGCCAACCTTAGTAACCCGAGCACTCTCTGGAGGATTCCTAAGGGATGTTGATGCTTCAGATGCCCCCAAGACTCCTCGTGAATGGATCAAGAATACCAAGGGACAACTTCACTTAATTCAAAGATTCCTTTGCAAAATTTCTTCAAACCTTGTTCACACCAAACCCTAGGCTCCGAGCTTTTCACAGTAGGTGCAAAATGCACCCAACACCCTAAGGAATTAAGCCCCTAACATTTTAACACATAAAATATTAAGTTTCATACAATTTAGTCCATTTTTAGGTGCTTTTCACGCATTTCGAGAAAATCCGCTCGCCGTTTTGCGAAACGGACTTCTCCACGACGTCCGGCTCGTCGAGAACTGTCAAGTAGCGTATTTGTTTGGTTTGTTTGACGCTCAGATAAAAACTTGTTCCATAAAAACTGTCAAATTTTACGATTTTCACGCTTCTCGAGATTCCAGAGTCGTCAAACAAAATTTTCGACTGCGCCATTGCGTTCAGAATGTCGAAAATAGCTAGAATCCATTACTCATACCCCTATGTTATCTTTTAAATCAGTGAATCGGCCTTTAGTGACCTAAGGGGACTAAAAATTGATGGTTTACTGTAGATGAACAGTGTTTAACTTAAGTCACTGCGCGCAGAGGTACTGTTCCATTGGTCGCAGCCCTTTGTCCTCTTCTTCTTTGAATTCTGGAAGATCCGACCGTCAGATCGAAAAGTGCTGAATATGAAACTTGCTCAATTCGACGAGACGATCGCAACGGTCAATTCGGATTTTCAAGATCATTTCCGGATTGGAAATTAGCCTTTTTGCCTCGTAATTCGTGCAACTTGCACACCGCCAATTGATCAATTAGATCAACCAAGGCCTTTTGAATCTAACCTCGGGCTAAAAATCATCTTTTATTTTGTTTATTAAAAATAAAATATCCAGATTACTACAGTCATACTCATCCTAGAGTTCGTTGACTCTATGTTGAACACTAGTTCTCCTTAGGTTCTCTTTACCTAAGTTCCATGTCATATACACCCTAGAGTTTTCTGACTCTATGTTGATCACTCTATCCAGTGTCCTTAGGTTATCACCTAAGACCATGCCACTCATAAATCTTAGGTTAGCTCCTAAGTTTGATGTCACTCGTCAAACCCCTAAACTAGGTTTTCTCCTAGTCTTACCACCAACATGTTCTGTTCCCTTATGTCACATGATTCCTAGGGTTGTACCCTAACATGATCACAGTCATCACATAATTACCCACTTTTACGCATCCAATTATTTTCATATCCAGCATAAAATAATATTTGTCCTCTACGCATACAATTATCCTCTATTTCATAAAATAATATTTACTTCTACGCATGCATATTGTCACCTGTCTTTGGCAACTAACAGTTGCACTTTTCATCTGTGTCCATCTACACATGCAAATTTATCCTCTATCTTTGGCAACCAACAGTTGCACTTTTCATCTGTATCCATTTACACAGGTGATCTTAATCATGATTACCTAACGCCTCTAACAGGCTACTATCATGCTTCGAAATCGAAAAGCAAAAGAGCAAGGAGAGAGGTCACCCAATTTCGGCAGAATTCCCCACCTTGTGGTGTGTACCCAATTGCTTGTAGACACTTGCAATTAGTCTCCGCGCGATTCCACTTGTCCCCTCGAGCTTGCACGCAAAACGGTGCGCATCCCTCGAGTCCGCACGCAAAACGGTGCACGGCCACCAAACCTGCACGCAAAATGGTGCACATCACTAAAAACCCGCACGCAAAACGGTGCGTGTCATTTCAGTCCGCACGCAAAACGGTGCGCGTTAAATCAACCTACACGCGAAACGGTGCACGTACCTCGAATCTGCACGCAAAACGGTGCACGTCTGACTTTAGAGTTGCAAGCAAAATGATGCATATTTTTTCTAGCCCTACACGAAAAATAATGCAAAATATTAGCATCTGCACGTAAAACGGTGCGTATTGGTCCAACCTTCATGCAAAACGGAGCACGTACCTCGTACAGTCGCGCTGTCCATCGGCTTTTTGGAACGCCTCGCGCGCTCCACGAGGTTCACGGCGCGCTCGCTTGCCCCACAAAATTCCTTTTTTTTTTTTCTTTTCTTCTCTCTCTATCTCTCTCTCTCTCTCCCTCACTCGAAGCTCGGCTGGAGAAAAGTGGAGAAGGAGAAATTTGTACACGGTTCGGAGGAGGAAGAAAAGAAGAAGAAGAAGAAAAGGACATAGGAGGTTCATTGGACCCGGTCCGTGGCACCCACCAAGAGGGAACCGCCATGTGGCGGTCCACCCCACAGGTGGGCGCGCACCAGGCGCGCGCGCCCACTGCCCGCGCAGGAAGGCGCAGCGCCAGCTACGTGCCTTGCGCAGCAAGGCACTCCTCGAGCCGCGTGCCGTCGCCGTTTCGGAAATCCGTTTTCGTCCCGTTTTCTATCCATTCTTCGTCCGTTTCCGTCCAAATTTGACAGGCGGCTTCGTTTCAGCTTAATTTATCACAGAAAATTTTAAATTTTCAGTTTGGGCCATTTCTGGGTCACCAAAAGCCTCGCTGTATCTAAAATCATTGGCGGACCCCGTTCTCACAATCCAGGTATCCGATCAACCCGAAATTTTTACTGGGACCTTAAAACATAATTACACAGCTCCCGTAATTTTCTCAGAATTTTTTGACACTATTGGCGTAGCCCGTTCCCACTATCTGGCCTCCGATTAATGCGAAACTTTTTCTGTGGCCTTAAAACATATTTACGGGGCTCCCGTAATTTTCTCGGAATTTTCCGACACTGTGAATTTTCCACTAAAAATCTGGGCCCCCTTTCTCCAATAAATTTTTAGATCTCTCCATTTTAACCCGAATTGGGCCCAACACGCGTCCAAATGTTCCTTACTTCCCCAACTTTCATAAAAATAGTATTTCATACCATTTTTATTTAGATTTATTATATGTGCCGAAAATCCGGTACATTACATTCTACCCCCCTTAAAAGAGTTTCGCCCGCGAAACTTAAATCGCATCTCAACTCCTACATGATCGAGAGGGAGGAAATCTTGCCCTCTCTACTGGGCTCACTGTATATCGTGATCGGCATCAAATTTTCTGCTCGCCAGGACTACACGAGCAACTCATTCATGAATCCCTATCGCAATTTAGGGACAAACACAGACCCGGTGTCTGGCCACTTTCACCAAGTAGGTGAAAGACACAGTTGAGCACTTGTTCTCTCAATTGCCACGAATGATCCAATTTTTACTTGCAAAATTTTCACTTTAATTCCGCTCATTCTTTTCACAACGAGGTTGCATCTGCAACTAGTTACATCTACCGCATTTCCGGTCGCTCCGCTGCCTAATGTGGAGGGTGAAGGCCAATCCACGAGTCCTCAACTATCACACACGCTACAAGCGCTCTAAGTCCACGGGTTATCAGTTAACCCGATACCTCGGACTACTAATAGGTCCACAGACCACGGTCCAATAGGGGCCTATAGCCCAACCAGTCCAACTCTGTATAATGGCTCTCACTAGCACACAGACCCTATCGTCATACGGGTAGATCCTCACCTAGGATTACTACCCCAACACTCCCACTAGGAGCTACAATACCTCAATCACCACTAGCTCTACGGCCTGGTCATATCACACTCTCAGTGTACTAATCTCAGTGTACTAATAGCCTCAATGCTCACACGTGGCATTCCACGTTCCCGGGTCATCGCTCGGACTACCGTCCCGACCAAATCTCTATCATGCCCCGCCATCAGGTCTCGGGCCGCTGTCTCTCACAGCTGACTGCGCCTTCCCACTGGGCTACAGGCCCACAGTCCACAAACATGGTCCAGGCACGGATCGTCCCCAAGCGAACCCACTAATCGTCGCCACGCGACCACTATGCTCACTGAGCAAAACCAACTAACAAGTCGTCAATCCACGACCCAAACTCTCAATCAACTCTGGCCCCACTGGGCAAAGGCTACTATGCCACCTAATCAACTCTCTCTGGCTAAACAATACTTGTGCTCCATGAGCACCCAAACAGCCGGGCGTCCTACGCCCCCACGCTAACTCGTAGAAAATCCAGCGTTAAGCGATTCGCTTACGTACCCCTACGGCTCTTGTGCACTCTCCCAACTGGGTCGAGGCACCACAATAACAGTTCACCATCCTGGTGATTAACACTCAAATCCTGCGGTGGCAATCCTTGCCATTACACCCATTCACCAGAACGACGCCAGTAAACTCTCGCTCTATCGAGAGATCCACACATCCTGAAGCCTACTCTAGGCCCGTAAATCTTTCTTGCCCTAACCCTTAGGGCATACTTACCTGGTTCTCGCACATAGCGATTACCAGCGTTCCACAAGTCGGTCTCTCACTGGACCTTTCCAACCATACTTTGCCAGCAAACTAGCTGACATCAGCTTATTACACCCCCTTGCTGAAGGTGCGGGGTGCACCGATATAAGCTCGGCGGCCACTGCCACCCGTTCTATTACTGTTCCTACATGCGGCGACGCCTTACGGCGTCATTTATGCAGCCTCAGCTTGCTGCGCTATCCGCCACTGGAGCCTATTGATCTGCTCCGACCGTCACCTTGACGCCACCTATAGGCGTCGGAATCTGTCTGCCTGTCGGCGGGAAGTCCCCGTCTAGCGGCAAGAAGCTTGACCTGCTGCTGGATCACACCAACAAGTGCGTTCATCTTCGATCGTAGCCCATGTACCTTGTTCTACCCAGAGCCCTCTCGTGGCTCGAGTCAAGACAAGCGCGTCTCCCTATGTGGCGTCATCGCCAATATGCACACCACAACGAAACGATTTGCCCAAATTTTAGCCATTTGAGCAACGCGAAGTCCATGTACCGACAAAAAAGGCTCGTCGACCCAATCATGCGAAAGTATAAGAGGGTACTCCTTTTCATCTCCAACATTACGTTGTCGGCCGCCAACGTAATATCCGAAGAACGAAAGCTCGTCACCCTCTATCAGTCCCAACATCCTTTTTGGGAACAACAATAACCAATCAAATACTTTCGCCCAATAATCCACACACTCTCTCGTGCTAATCCCTAGGGTCTCCCTAAGGTTTGCTAACCACCTAGGACTATTCCTAGGCTCCGATACCACTCTAATCTGTCACGCCCCGAGTCCGCCAATTAGTACGGTTCGGGCACGCCAACAGACCCGCCAATCGGGTAAGACCTTTCACTACCCGAAAGAAACGGTAACATCCATAATCATACAATAAGTATATGCGGAAGCTCAGTATCAGGGTACTAAAAATCACTACAAATTTAAAACTTTCATTCAATAAACAAATAGTTTAAGCGGAAATGAAAGCATACGAGAGTGAACCATAAAATTAAACTTACTACACTTTACATTTCCGAACTTGCAAATAAAATTATTACATTTCCTTTACATAATTTCATCACTATACAAGGTTCACTCGATCATAAAAGAAAGGTACCTCTGCTAGACCCTCTAGGTCTCTATGCTGCTGGGCCCTTGTCCCTGCCGTATACCTCGCCGTCTGCCTCTGAACCGTCGCGATCGCTGCATCCATACCTGAACCTGTGGGGGGGGTGCACCCAAGGGGTGTGAGAACTCCTGACAGAGTTCCCAGTGGGTTCAACCACCGAGAAAAAGTGTCCTACACCACTTGGTCCAAAGGAAGCAATAATAATAGTGCTAGGAAACTAAAATCCTCAATATCAAATGCAGCTATGCAAAATAATACATCACTGTCTGTATATACTCATCGACCCAGCACTACACTGTCTAGCCACACTAGGCTGCTAAGCACCAACTCGCCCACTATGCCGCTGAATACAGGGTCCAACTAACCCGGCCACCTTGGCCACTCTATTTTTCTTTATTCTTTAGATTCTGGTGCTTTAGTTCAAGTTAACCCTCGGAAATTCTTATCCAACGGGCCCGAGCCCGGTAGTCTTGCTACCATAAGATAAGATTTCTAAGGTTACCGATAACACCCGCAAGTATTACCCCGCCCAACGGGGAACTTGTCATACGGGTCACTGCCCGGGAGAGGGACACTGCCCATGGCTCCGACAAGATCTACGTTTCACCCCCGAAGGTACGCCCATTTTATCTTTTTATATTTTCTTTCTTTTCTTTCTACTTTAGTTCTTAGCCTCTTTGCCTTTGAACACTTGCTTTCCTTTCTTATTCAGGCTTATAGCTCCCTTTTTGCCGCTGGCAAATCACTTTCTCTTTTCTTTGAGCATTTAGCTCCTTGCTTTCACTTTTAGCCATTCGAAAGTACCTCGTCGACGGGTCACTGCCCAGGGAGTCCTGCTCCACTTGACGAGTCTCAAATTCGAAGGCGCCAATTACATTTTCTTTATGCTTTTAGCCACTTTTAGCTTGCTTTTAATCTTTGCCTTTTAGCAACAATTTTTTTTTCTCTTATCCTAGGTCTTGCCATAAGGATAACTAGAGAGTCTCCTGGACTCTTAAACATTTCTCTTTTATTTCTTTAACTCAAATTGAAGTTAAAGTTATTATCCATTTGCCCAGACACCCTATGACCTTCTAGGGTTATATTTGATCAACTCTTTAAACTGGGGATCTCATCCCACATTTCTGATTCCTCACTGAATCGTAGAGTTAACTAAACTCTGTTTTCCTGCTTCACCATTAACTTAGAGTTACACTGACTCTAATTCCATGTTCCACTGTTATCTTAGAATTACATTTACTCTACTTTTCTGTTTTTCCTTTCATATCTCCACACTTGATCCACCTTTTCCATCCTCCTGATTCCTTACTGAATCCTAGAGTCAACTTGACTCTATTTCCTGTCTGTGAGTTTAAACTCTTCTAGCTCAACTTAGGTTCCCTTTACCTAAGTCCCATGTCATACTTGTCCTAGAGTTCCATGACTCTATGCTGACATCTAGTTCACCTTAGGTTTCCTTACCTAAGTTCCATGTCATACTCATCCTATAGTTCGTTGACTCTATGTTGAACACTAGTTCTCCTTAGGTTCTCTTTACCTAAGTTCCATGTCATATACACCCTAGAGTTTTCTGACTCTATGTTGATCACTCTATCCAGTGTCCTTAGGTTATCACCTAAGACCATGCCACTCATAAATCTTAGGTTAGCTCCTAAGTTTGATGTCACTCGTCAAACCCCTAAACTAGGTTTTCTCCTAGTCTTACTACCAACATGTTCTGTTCCCTTATGTCACATGATTCCTAGGGTTGTACCCTAACATGATCACAGTCATCACATAATTACCCACTTTTACACATCCAATTATTTTCATATCCAGCATAAAATAATATTTGTCCTCTACGCATGCAATTATCCTCTATTTCATAAAATAATATTTACTTCTACGCATGCATATTGTCACCTGTCTTTGGCAACTAACAGTTGCACTTTTCATCTGTGTCCATCTACACATGCAAATTTATCCTCTATCTTTGGCAACCAACAGTTGCACTTTTCATCTGTATCCATTTACACAGGTGATCTTAATCATGATTACCTAACGCCTCTAACAGGCTACTATCTTGCTTCGAAATCGAAAAGCAAAAGAGCAAGGAGAGAGGTCACCCAATTTCGGCAGAATTCCCCACCTTGTGGTGTACCTAATTGCTTGTAGACACTTGCAATTGGTCTCCGCGCGATTCCACTTGTCCCCTCGAGCTTGCACGCAAAATGGTGCGCATCCCTCGAGTCCGCACGCAAAACGGTGCACGGCCACCAAACCTGCACGCAAAATGGCGCACATCACTAAAAACCTGCACGCCAAACGGTGCGCGTCATTTCAGTCTGCACGCAAAATGGTGCGCGTTAAATCAACCTGCATGCGAAACGGTGCACGTACCTCGAATCTGCACGCAAAACGGTGCACGTCTGACTTTAGGGTTGCACGCAAAACGATGCATATTTTTCCTAGCCCTACATGAAAAATAATGCAAAATATTAGCATCTGCACGTAAAACGGTGCGTATTGGTCCAACCTTCACGCAAAACGGAGCACGTACCTCGTACAGTCGCGCTGTCCATCGGCTTTTTGGAACGCCTCGCGCGCTCCACGAGGTTCACGGCGCGCTCGCTTGCCCCACAAAATCCCCTCTTTCTTTTTTCTTTTCTTCTCTCTCTATCTCTCTCTCTCTCTCCCTCACTCGAAGCTCGGCTGGAGAAAAGTGGAGAAGGAGAAATTTGTACACGGTTCGGAGGAGGAAGAAAAGAAGAAGAAGAAGAAAAGGACATAGGAGGTTCATTGGACCCGGTCCGTGGCACCCACCAAGAGGGAACCGCCATGTGGCGGTCCACCCCACAGGTGGGCGCGCACCAGGCGCGCGCGCCCACTGCCCGCGCAGGAAGGCGCAGCGCCAGCTGCGTGCCTTGTGCAGCAAGGCACTCCTCGAGCCGCGTGCCGTCGCCGTTTCGGAAATCCATTTTCGTCCCGTTTTCTATCCATTCTTCGTCCGTTTCCGTCCAAATTTGACAGGCGGCTTCGTTTCAGCTTAATTTATCACAGAAAATTTTAAATTTTCAGTTTGGGCCATTTCTGGGTCACCAAAAGCCTCGCTGTATCTAAAATCATTGGCGGACCCCGTTCTCACAATCCAGTATCCGATCAACCCGAAATTTTTACTGGGACCTTAAAACATAATTACACAGCTCCCGTAATTTTCTCAGAATTTTTCGACACTGTTGGCGGAGCCCGTTCCCACTATCTGGCCTCCGATTAATGCGAAACTTTTTCTGTGGCCTTAAAACATATTTACGGGGCTCCCGTAATTTTCTCGAAATTTTCCGACACAGTAAATTTTTCACTAAAAATCTGGGCCCCCTTTCTCCAATAAATTTTTAGATCTCTCCATTTTAACCCGAATTGGGCCCAACTCGCGTCCAAATGTTCCTTACCTCCCCAACTTTCATAAAAATAGTATTTCATACCATTTTTATTTAGATTTATTATATGTGCCGAAAATCCGGTACATTACATGTACACTGATGTATTTATTGGAGTTATCTCCCTTTTGAGTTTTGTATCAGAGGACTTTTCATGTGATCGTATTTGGGAGATGGATATTGTATTATTTTCTGTTGTACAGTGATTAGATTTCAGTTTTTCAGTAGTTTACTTTCAGCTCTGATATCTGTACTCTGTAGTTGATTCTTTTTGTAGGTTAGACGCTTCGTCTATACGGGGTTTCCGTATGGGCGGCAGATCTGTTGGCGAACCCGGGTCGCAGTTTCGACGACGGGGCGTGACAGATTAGAATGGTATCAGAGCCGAGGTTGTAGGTCATTGTGGACTTAGAAACCCTAGGCTTGTGGTTGGACATTAGGATGACTACGTGAGAGTCGTGACTTTTAGCGAGAGTCCTGATTGAGTTTTATACCTCTCCCAAGAGATGGGATGAGTGATTGGCATTTTTATTCTCCTAAGCGATTATGTTGGCTGCAGACAACATAATGCTATGGAATGGATGGCATGTCTTAGACTTTCGCTGGATTGGGTCGTATGGTTGTTGTGTCCTGATGTTTGTTATTGTGCAGTGGACTATGATGCCCCTGAGACGTCGTGTAGTAGAGATGGCACACCCCGCATCTGATGTGTAACCGAGCAGCGGGAGGCAGGGCTATCAGAGCAGAGCGAGACCCAGGAGTTATGGACCCAGATGGCACCGATGTGGGAGGCTGTCCGATGCCAGGAGGAGGCCATGGAACGTTTGATGCGCCTGTTGGAGCAGAGAGCACAGCCAGTTGCAGTACCGCTTGAGAGTCCTCCAGCACTTCCTTCCTATGCAGTGACATATTCAGTTGTATCAGTGGCACCGATGGAGCGAGCAGCCCCTCCATGTCGACGAGTAGTGCCGAGGCACCGAGGTAGGGTGGATGGCGGATAGTAGATGAGCTTTGGGACATCATCGGGCGATCGAGCCAGTCCTGGCAGACTGATCCACCCCGATTTGCAGGATTGAGCTTGGAGCAGTGGGAGGCTGAAAACTGGATAGCAGCAATGGAGAAGCATTAGGTGCACTTGGCTACGCAGTTTTTGGAAAAGGACGTCGAGATTTGGTGGCATCGAGTTCGTCCTATTGGACCACCGGGAGCGCAGTTGTTGACTTGGAGCGAGTTTCGTGCTTTGCTGCTCAGGGCCTTCTTTCCTGACAATGTAAGCAGAAACTGGAAGGGGATCTTAAACACCTGCAGCAGAGGAGTCGACCTCTTCAGGAGTATGTTCGCTAGTTTTTGCGATTGTTGAGCGGTGTACCCCATGCCGCCCGGGATGAGGCCCAGAAGGTTGAGCTAGTTGAGAGAGGGCTGCATCAGGATATCTATCACTTGGTGCAATCTCGGCGAGCGCCGACGTTAGATGCAGCGATTGAGCTTGCTCGGTGGGTTGACCGAGGATCAGTGATCATGTCAGAGAGAGACGGAGCGCCAGGGACCAGCTCCGGGGAGAGGCATCCTGTGCCGCCTGAGTTTGGACAGTCGAGTAGATCGAGACCCCCGGGGCCGCCACGATCCCAGTCTGAGGGTCGTGAGTCTCAGAGGAGACAGAGACCAGGAGGTTCCCCACAGCCGATGTATCAGCAGCAGCAGCGGGATGACTGTGTCATTTGTGGTGGGCCACATTCTGCGCCGCAGTGTGACCACAGGCGGGGACGATGTTTTTCGTGTGGACAGTCAGGACATTTTCAGGCAGCATGCCCTCGAGCAGTTCTTACGGCAATACCGCTTGCGACGACACCCCCGCTACCTCTTCGGGATGAAGGAGCTCATCCGATATACCACCAGGCAGATAGGGCCACGACGTCGGAGCAGACTGAACGATGGCCACCTACATTGAGCGGATGAGTCTGTACCGCCCAGTTGGAGGGCGCTACGGCAGTAGACCAGGTTGTCGCGTGCATGATTTCTTTGCAGCAGTTTGAGTTGAGTGTTTTTGGCTTTCCTGTCTGGGCTGGAGGTAGAGTTGTTACCACGTGCACTAGAGATACAGATTTTTGTTGGTGTTATCCATGTGGGGGAGCCTTGTGGATCGTGTCCAGTAGAGTTGAGACTTGGAATTATACCGGCAGGTGTTATGGTTCAGTGGCAGCTCCACGACTCAGATTGAGCACACAGGAGGGACCAGTTGGTGCGGTATCGTGCAACGGCTGATTGTGAAATAAGATCAGTTACCCTTCCGCGAGTTGGACTAGAGGAGTTCATTTTCACAGATCACCGGGGTATCCTTCCTGCAGCTGTTTTCTAAATTGAGAGTTGGGGTTGACGACTTTCCTGCTGGTGGGGCCTTTACCTTTCTTGTTGGTTGTGTTGGCGTAATTCGTGTAGATTTGGACGAGTAGAGTTGGTCGTTCTTCCTTGTCCTCTGTTCTTTGGAATCGTGAGGTTTTTTCAGCTTTTGGACTCCTAGCCGTGTGGACTCGCTTCGGGGAGCTGGAGACGGTGTTGATGGATACTTACCTTTGGCTTGGAACTCCCCTTTTGAGCCATGTTAGTTTCGAGGACGAAATTTTCTTTTAGTGGGGCAGGATGTGAGGACCCGAATCCCAACTTAAGAGATTACTGTCGGATTAGTGGCCTTTCGGAGTGTTTGTGCGCGTGTCGGGCCCAAGAAATGGATTTATGGTGCAATTTGGGATTTAGTTGCATCACTGGAGGCCTGCGTGGTGTGTCGGTGGTGTTTGTGTGCAATTTGGACACAAGTGTTGGACTTTGGGCTTAAAAAGGGATCGCGTGGGTAATTGGACGACCCGTCGAGTGTTTAGAAGTGGTTTCGCGCGACATAGATGTCAAAATTGGACTCAGGGCGAAGTTTGGATAAAAGATCACCTCTCCGGATGCCTTCGGCAATTTTTAGAGTTGGAATTTGGACAAACGGACATCAGTTTTGGATTCAGCGCGCGAAATCGTTGGGAATGGACTGTTTACTTTCTTTTTTCGGAGCCCGGTTGACGCGCACGTTTTTTGAGGTGCGTGCGTGAATCTCGAGACGACACGGATCCCGAGGTGCGCGCTGTGGCGTTGGCTCGCAGCTCGAGGGGGGGCGTTTTGCGCAGGGGGGGCGAAGCTGGCGCGGGGAACCGCGCCTGCCTGCGCGGGTCAGCGCGGGGGCCGCCACGTGGCGGGCCCCCGTTGGCGCCCGCGCGGGCGTGGGGGGGCGCGCGCCCGTGTGGCGCGCGAGGTGTCCCGCGCCTGTGTGTGGCGCGGTGTAATGCGCCCGTGTGGCGCGCGGGCTGTGCCGCCCACGTGGCGCGGAGGGATGCGCGCCGGGTGGCGCATGGGGCGCGCGCCTGTGCCCGGTGCGCGCGCCCCTGTGCTGTGGACCGCTAGGCGGCGGGCCCTCATTGGATGGCCCGTGGACCGGGTCCATGGGAGCCACACCTCTCCCTTCTCTTTTTCCTCTCCCTTTTCTTCTTCTTCCTTCTGCACCCCGCACCATTTCTGCTCCCTTTTTTCTTCTTCTTCTCCAACCGAGTGCGAGAGGGAGTGAGGGAGGGATTTGCGTGGGGTGCGGCGGTGCGCCGTGGACCTCGCGTAGCGCGTGAGGTGTTCCAAGGCCGGGCGGGCGGCGCGACGCCGTCGAGGAAGGTCCCGCGTGTTGTTTTTGCGGTATTTTTTTTTGGCACAGTTTTGAGGCGTCCTTTTGGACATTGGATTTGACCCCTTGCTCCTATCTGTGTTAGGGACCGTGTTTTACTGCACCATTTTGCATGCGGACTCCTGCAGCGTGCTCCGTTTTGCGTGCGAGCTCCGTTTTGCGTGCGAACTCCGGCACCGTGCACCGTTTGGCGTGCGGACACCGTTTTACGTGCGGACTTCGGCTTTGTGCTCCGTTTTGCGTGCGGACTCCGGCGGTGTGCTCCGTGTTACGGAATTTGAGTTGGCGTAGTTTCGTGAAAGTCTCAAGTCTTGAAGATTGAAGGTGAAGAAAGTTGGATCATTTAACTCAATCTCAAGAAAGAAGAATTCAAAAGGATCAGGTATGCTTAACCTAAGATTTTGTGTGATCCGAATACTTCTTGTAGTGTAGAAACACTTGGAAGAATCTTTCATTGCATAAAAATCAAAAACTGGACTTGGGACATGTTCAGGATCCGGATCAGGTTGTTCGATCCGGATCCCGAAGGTGGTTCGTTCATACACCAGTTCAATCCGGATCGTAGCCTCTCTTGATCCGGATCCCGAACACTGAGTTTACCATCTTCCTTGAACGATCCGGATCAGGCTTCGCAATCCGGATCCCGAACGTTGATGTTTGGTGAACTGTATGAACAATCCGGATCAAGCACTTCGATCCGGATCCCGAACCTTCGTTTTTCTGGAATTGCCTGACTCGTTACGACGATCCGGATCACAGCTAATCCGATCCGGATCGCCGTCCGTAAAATCTCCAGAAATGTTAGGTTTTTGATTCTTATCTCCTTCCTAGGGTTTCTAACCTATAAATAAACCCTATGACTCTTTTTCTAGGTAGATCCGAAAAAGAGGCCGAAAATAAAAATAGCCGTCATTTTCATATATACGCCTCTAGATCCACATATAGAGAAGAAAGGAAATCATTAGAGAATACTCTATGTTTCTTCATCTATATTGATTAGTTTGATTCTAGGTTTTCATACTCACATCTTGAGTTGAATCAAACTAATGAATACTTAGATGGTATTTCCGATCTATCTTTGATCTAAGTATTCGGCGGATCATCACCACCCAAAAACAACGATTTACCCCAAAAATCGGCGCGTGGATTCGCGTGTCCTTGTGGATTCAAGGTTCAACCGCTCTCGTGGATTCGGAGCGAGGCACGTTCGTGGATTCGAAGGGTGCTATTGGGTGAAGACCGTGGATTCGGTCGGACGTCGTGGATTCGACGTTGGACGCCGTGGATTCGGCGTTGGGCGCAGATCGTGGATTCGAGAAGCGTCGCGGAGCGAGCGGAGAAGATCCTCTAGGAGCGTATGGAAAAGGTTGAGTCGTAATAGTGTACGGTAAATCACCTTGTACGTGTTTTAATTCTAGTGGATTTCTGCCGTGTTATCGGTCCCGTGGTTTTTTACTCCGGTGATGGAGTTTTCCACGTAAAAATCTTGCGTATTATTTTTTATTTCCGCATTGGGTTTTTATCGCAACGATTTTTGAGTGTTTATACGTTTACACCTATTCACCCCCCTCTAGGTGTTTTTTCCCCTATTTAGATCCTTATTACATATAACCCAACAAGTGGTATCGGAGCGGGAATAGGGTTGTAAACAATGGTTGAAGGTGGAAACATCAACCGACCCCCGTTCTTCGATGGAACAAATTATGCGTACTGGAAAGTACGGATGAAAGCCTTTTTAATTTCCATCGACGAACGGGTGTGGCAATCAATTGAATTAGGATGGTCTAATCCAACTGAATTTATTGGTGATGTTCGCACCTTAAAACCTAGGTCGAAATGGACCAAGGAAGAGTTAGATTCATCTTCTTACAATGGCAAGGGAATTAATGCTATCTTTAATGCCTTATCTCAAACTGAATTCTCTCGCGTCTCGGCATGTGAGACTGCGAAAGAAATCTGGGATGTTCTTCAGGTTACACATGAGGGAACTAACCTCGTGAAGATTCAGAAACTGCAAATGCTTACGAGCAAGTTTGACTCTATCTTAATGGCAGAAAATGAATCTTTCACGGACTACTATACGCGATTGCAAGACATCGTAAACTCATGTGCTAATCTGGGAGAGAAGATTCCAGAATTTAAGATTGTAAGAAAGATCTTAAGAACTCTTCCTGAACGATTTCGCCCAAAGGTTACTGCCATTGAAACTATTAAACACCCGGACGAAATACGTGTAGAAGAATTAGTTGGTTCATTACAAACTTATGAAATGACATTTACTACTAACAATTCTTCTGGAAAGGCATCCACTTCTAAGTCTTCAGGTTATGCGTTGAAAACAACTAAGGAAGAAGACGCGGATACATCCTCCTCAGACGATGGCGAGAACCTTTCTATGGAGGAATTTGAGAAGCAGCTCGCTCTCTTGACAAGGAAGTTTCGCCGCAACTTTCGAAGTGGTAATTCAAGCAAATCTCCATCCTTCGGAAAGTCGAACAAAGGCAAGGGTACTTCAAGTTACAAGTCAAGAAAGCAAGAGAACTTCTCAAAGGATAAGAAAAGTTCAGAAGGACAACTACAATGCTTCAAATGTCGAGGCTACGGCCACATTGCAACGGAGTGTCCTAACAAGTATCCGACAAAGAAGAAGGCGATGCAAGTCGTCACTTGGGATGACAACTCAACGTCAAATGAGTCGTCTTCGAGTGATGAAGAAAAGAGCTCCACCGCATTCCACGCGTCCGTATCTTCACCCTTCATGTGCTTTATGGCAAGTACATCCGAGTCGTTGTCCAACTCCACTGTTGAAAAGAATGCAACGGACAACGAATTGGATGATTCGGAAGGTGAAGAATTTGCTCTAGCCTATCACAGATCTTTACGGGATTTAAAGAAACCGGCTAAGCAAAACAAGGGGTTGAGAGGGAGATTGCAGGATCTCGAAGAAGAAGTAAAAAGGGTAACTTCTCTCTCGACCGATCTTGAAGTGGAAAGGGATAAACTGATAAAAGAAAATGTTTCCCTTCAAGAGTCCAATGAGCAACTCGAGAAGAACTATATAGATATGGTGAACAAAGCGAACTATTTCTTGAAGCTCTACGGAGAGGCCCGACGGGAAAATTTGGAAATGACAGAGACCATTTGCCAACTCAAGGATGACTTACAGGAATTTTCTTTAGGAAGGAGTAAGTTGGATAAACTTCTTGGTCTTGGTCAAACAAACAAGTTCGGCCTCGGATACAATCGAACTGAAGACAATTTTAGTTCGGTTGGGACAGTCTTTGTGCCTCAGTCGGTATCTCCTCCTCCGACACCGGAAATCATGACAACCAACGACAACAAGCCTACTTCATCCTCTTCAGAATCGTCAAGCACAAAGGTATGTTTTCGTTGTAATTTTGCAGGGCGCATTGGAAGAAATTGCAAGATTGGAGCTCAAAGATCAAATCAACCACATCTTGCAACTGCTACCAATAAGTTCACTCCATGGAATTCAAAGAAGGATTTTCCTAAAGAAAAGGACATTGGTAGTACTTCAAACAAGACGATGACAAAAGAAAAAGACCAATCTTGCAAGACATCTTCATCAAGGAAAACTTCTCAACCATTGCCAACATACTCCAAAACTCAAAAGGTTTGGGTATGCAAAGGTGAAACCCCTCCTTGTCTTTAATCGTTCTTCGATTAAATCTTGTGTAGTTTATGTATACTACTTTCTTTTCTTCTTTTTCTTTTGGCCGACCCGTCAACCATCTTTGGGAGGTAAATGGTACATTTTTTTATTGGTTGATGATTTCTCTCGGTTTTCTTGGGTAGCATTTTTAAAAGAGAAAGCTGATACGTTTGACTCTTTTCATGAGATTTGCCATCGTATTATGATTGAAAAGAATGAAAAGATCATTCGTGTTAGAAGTGATAGAGGTGGAGAATTCATAAATTCAAAATTCATTGATTTTTGCACTTCAAATGGCATTAAACATGAATTCTCGGCACCCTATACACCTCAGCAGAATGGTGTTGTTGAGCGCAAGAACAGGGTTGTTCAAGAGATGGCGCGTGTGATGCTTCATAGCCGGAATTTACTGCTACATTTTTGGGCTGAAGCCGTGAACACCGCTGTCTATGTCATTAATAGAGTTTACTTGCGCCCAGGAACTTTAAATACACCATATGAGCTGTGGTTTAGTAGAAAACCCAACATCAAATATTTTCGTGTCTTCGGGAGTCGATGTTACATTTTACGTGACCGTGAAAATCTTGGAAAGTTTGACTCTCGAAGTGATGAAGGGATCTTTTTGGGTTATTCTACGAATAGCAGAGCATATCGAGTATTTAACATTGAATCTAAGACGATCGTAGAATCTATAAATGTTAAAGTAGATGAAGCTTTTCACTTTGGATCTGGAAAATCTACCCTCGATATCTCTCTAGATGATGATTCTCCTGGTAATGCATCTTCTCATAATAATACTTCCAATATTAATGATGCATCTAATGGTTCTTCAAGCTTATCTGATGTGCAGGAATCATCTCATGTATCTCCGAGTACTCCGTTTCAACAAACGTTACGAATCTCCAAGGATCATCCGGAATCGAATATTATTGGAGATCCACAAGAAGGAGTCAGAACTCGGAGGCAGTTGGTTTGTGGATTCTCTTGCTACGTATCTTTAATCGAACCAAAGAACATATATGAAGCTCTTCAGGATGACTACTGGATTAAAGCAATGCAGGAAGAGCTCCATCAATTTGAGCGAAACAAAGTCTGGGAATTAACGAAGCCTCCAAAGCAACACAATGTGATAGGTACCAAATGGATCTTCAAGAACAAGAAAAATGAGGATGGTACTATCATCAGGAACAAGGCACGATTAGTTGCTCAAGGCTACTCTCAAGTAGAAGGTATAGACTTTGATGAAACATTCGCCCCTGTAGCTAGACTCGAGTCCATTCGTATACTATTTGCTATTGCTTGTCATTTTAAAATCAAATTATTTCAAATGGACGTTAAGAGCGCATTTCTAAATGGGTTTTTAAATGAGGAAGTTTATGTGGCTCAACCGAAAGGTTTGTAGATCATAAACAACCTAACCATGTTTTTCGTTTGAAAAAGGCTCTTTACGGTCTGAAACAAGCACCGCGAGCATGGTACGAAAGGTTAACAAAGCACCTTTTGGAGAAGGGCTATACTCGAGGAGGAGCTGATAGGACTCTCTTTGTGAAGCATTATCAAAGCAATTTCATTGTAGCACAAATCTATGTCGATGACATTGTATTTGGCGCAACAAGAGATAATGATGCTTCTAAATTCGCGGAGACCATGGAAAGCGAATTTGAGATGTCCATGATGGGCGAATTGACTTATTTCCTTGGATTGCAAATTAAACAAAATGATGAAGGTATTCACTTGAGTCAATCCAAGTATGCAATGGAGTTGGTCAAAAAGTTTGATCTCAAAAATTGTAAAGATTTTCCGACTCCAATGGGAACTAGCCACAAGGGACTTGGAAGTGAATCACATAGTGAGAATGTAGACGAGAAACTGTATCGAAGTATGATTGGAAGTCTACTTTACCTCACGGCTAGTCGCCCGGATATATCTTTTGGTGTTGGGATTTGCGCGAGATATCAATCAGCACCAAAGGAGGTTCACCTGAAAGCGGTGAAAAGGATCATCCGGTATATCAAAGGATCAATTAATTTCGGAATTTGGTATCCTATGGGAACAAGTTTGGATATTGTTGGATACTCAGATGCCGATTGGGCAGGATCTGTGGATGATCGGAAAAGCACGAGTGGTGCATGCTTCTATCTTGGCCATTGCCTTGTTGCATGGCACAGTAAAAAGCAGAACTGCATAGCACTCTCGACTGCCGAAGCGGAATACATTTCAGCTGGAAGTTGCTCAACTCAACTCATTTGGATGAAAAAGCGTATTGAGCGACTTCCGCATTTCAGCATCTTCGGTAACAATTCTTTGTGACAACACAAGTGCAATTAACATTTCTAAAAACCCTGTGTTGCACTCTAGAACAAAACATATTGAGCTTAGATATCATTTTCTTAGAGAGCTAGTTGAATCAAATACTCTTCAACTTTCATATATTTCAACTGAGGATCAATTAGCTGACATTCTAACAAAACCTTTGGATCAAAAACGTTTTATTCATTTACGAAAAGCAATTGGAATGCTTTCCTTGAAATAAACTTCTTTTTGAAACCTTTGCTTAGGATAGGTTTGTATTTGTTTTTGTTTTGTTCATTATCTATGTTTGTACATAGGACATTAATTGAGCATAGATCATAATTGACTTTAATTGCATCTTTTCGCACATTTAGAAATTTATTATGCTTTTGCCATCATAATATTTCACTGTTGCAATGATCATTTATGTTAATTAAATCATCTTCTAAGTGATCAAAGTCATTTCTCTCTCTCTATGATCTCTTGGTATAGTCATTATCTTATTTGACTGCTTAGTCGAGTATGAAATCGAGATCAATATTTGGTTGAATACTTTATATCTTAAATAATTGATAGCCAATTGAGGGGGAGTCATAGAAAAAGTAAAATGCTCAAAGATGTGGAAAGAGTTACATCCCAATGAGGAGTGTGAAAACTACCACCACATGGAGGAAAGAGCTACCACCTCGGTCGTCCGAGTATTGTGTGCAGCTACCACATGTATACCAAGCATGGTTGTTCAAATTTTTGATAAGTAAAATGCATGTTGAAATACTTGACTCCGTCAAATTTCAAGGTTGGTATAAGGTGGGTTTTTTAAAGAAAGATGCTCAAAGAGCCACTCTCTTCAACAGATTGTCTAGATACATTATCTATTATATTTGGGATTTCAAACATCTATTGATCTTTGTATTTCATTTTCTTTACTGAATTGATGATTTGATAAAGGCATTACTCATAAGATCAAGTTAGATGTAATTGAAGGTGTTCAACTTTAAGGGATTTAATTTTTGTAAATTTTCGTTTCATTTTTAGATATTATTGATAAATTTGGCATAATCTAATTCTTGTTGTATGAAACGATGATTTTTGTTTAAAGTTGATACACATTTGTGCTTACAATCTTTTTCTGGTTTTTGTGAATTTCTCTGTAATTCTCTAAAGAAAAAGTTGGAGCCGATCCGGATCGGGCTAGATGATCCGGATCCCGAACGCAGGAATTCTTCTGCGGGCTGACGATCCGGATTGTATCTGCCGATCCGGATCCCGAACGCAGTTTCTCACTGCGGGTAGCCGATCCGGATCGCAGTTATGAACTGATCCGGATCGCGGCTAGGTTTATAAAGAACAAAAGGGTTTTTGATTTCTTTTACTCCAATCTTTTGTTCCACAGTTTCCAGAGCCTCTCTCTCTAGATTTCAACCTTCCTGGAAGCTTTTAAACTCAAGTTCTTCAACTCCAAGTAAGTTTTATTGAGCAAAATCCTCGGTTTTTCATCGTTTTTCTCTCTTCCTCCTCAAAACGTCATGAAATTCTTGGATCAACTTTGTTTGTGGATGGTTTTTGATCAAATTTCTTTTGAAATAAGAACTCTGGGTAGATTAGTTTTGATTATATGCTAGGTACTCTCCTGATTACGGATTTTTACGGCCTCGATTTCTAAAATTTCGATTTTAGGGCATATAATAAGGATTTTCGAAAATCATGCAATTGATCTATTTTTAAAAGTCCTTTTGCAAAACTAATTTGATTCTTAGTCTCTCTACATGATTATGATTGTTTGGGTACAATTTTTCAATTTTTGAAAATTAACAATTTTCTCGTGTGTTCTTGAGTTGTTGCTCACAGGATTTTAATCTTCTTAAAGCACTTGGATCAATGGGATTCTCATGGATCATTCTTTTATTGGGTCACTATGGTGCACACTCGGCCACAAATAAGTTAAAAAGAGCTAAGAAAACACAACAAAAGGGTGAGTTCATGTGATCAGCGACACAGAATAGATTGTCACGAGGTAGATTGGACTGCATTGACAGATGATGATGACTCATTGCCTGAACAAAAGGCGTCCGATGCATCGAAAGAAAAAAGCACCCATGGACAAAGGTAAAGCACCTATGACTGCACCAACCATCTCAGTGAAAAGGAAACGACTCGCTCGACGGTTTGGACGAGCACGAGGTTTCATGGCTAACGAACCGATTATTCCGGATTCTCCACCTCGGGAGGAACAAGTGTTCGTTAATTCGGATCGCCTAAGGGCATTTGAGAATCGTGAATGCATTGGTGAGAGACATGTCAATATAGAGGCTCTACGAGATCACTCTCCTGAGTTTGGCGTTCTAATTGAACAAGCAACCTTATTCAAGTTTGTCGATTTCCAGAAGTGCTTGGATACTGTCTGCATCTTGTAAGGGCCTTCTATACAAATGCACGGCACCTTCGTGAAATTGAAAACGGTCCAATGGAATTTTACACGAACATCCAAGGCACAAGATTCAAAATTACTCCACAATTGATTGGCGAGGTTTTGGGAATGCCTGCCAGCAAGACAGGAGTTAATTACTTGAAGGGAAAGGTTTTGACGAAACACTGTGTGGCAAATGGTTATAAAGGGTTGTTTGGAAGGAACGCAATCAACGGAGAAATCGATCAGATCCAAGGAACTTCGTCTTGAGTACCGATTTCTAAACTTCATCACTTGTTACAATATCCTTCCAAATTTGCAGACGAAAGTTTTGAGATGGGATCGAATGCTATTTTTGTATCTCTTAGGACATCCGTCTGAGGCAAGGGATTGAATATCAACATTCCATACATATTTGGAATAGAATGACAAGATATGTTGAGCACCCTCATCCCACAGAGAGAATTCCATTTCCACTGATTATAATGAGGATTTTGAAAGAAATTTCAGGTTGACATTACCTCACCGACTATCATCAATGTTGGGCATGATCGATGAGTCCACCGTCGTGAAGTCACTTCACAAATTGCCCCATGTCACTCCAGTCCCAACGTGCGGAACGAAACCTAGTAGCGGCACTTCGCGTCACCATCACAACCAGCACCCACACCAGCGGATGAAGCATCAGTCTCATCCATCTACAAAGAACAACAACGATTATCGGTTGAGCAGGAACAGATCTCGAAGGCACAGACGAGAATCTCCAATGAGCTCGAGCTCATCACGGCAGCTCACATTACCATAACTAAGAAGATCAATTCTATGAACAAGCTGGTGAAAAGATGTTCTCAAAGATGGGCTGCACGAGCTCTGAAGACTCCGAATCTGATGACTGATTCCTTCTCTTTTTATTCTTTTGCAGATTTTTAATCTTTTTGTGCAGGTTTTTCAGTTTTTAGGACTTACTTTTAGTTCTAGTTCTAAATTTCGGAACATTTTCGTTGATATTTTTTTAACTCTCTTCATTTTTTGGTAACTTTGGCTTTGTTTGTGACAAAAAGGGGGAGAGAGTTTAGAGAACTTGAACAATGATATTGTGAAAATTGTGATCTTGTATACATCAATGATGAACATGATGACTGCATCAAGGTACAATGATGTGATGAATGACATCAAGGTAAGTGAACATCAAGGGAACTTGAACAATGATTGTGAAAATCTTGCTGATGAAGATTTTGTATACATCAAGGTAAGTATCACTTCAACTTCAACTTTGGTTTTCATCTTGTGATTGTTTGCATGTCGACTAACTATTCGACTAACTATTTGGGCATGTAATATGACTAACAAGTTGATGTTGGACTAACATTTTGTGACATTTGGTTTTTAATTGCATAGAAGATATGTTGGTTTTTGACTATGATTCTCTTACATATCTGAATTCTCAAATGTCATGATGATCAGATAAACTCTATCTCTGTACTAGGTTTTGTATGCTAAAATTCTTGAGGTATCTAACGATCTCTTTTTGTCAAGAATGATTTCTTTGTGCAGAGAGTACAGATGTCTAAGTCTAGAGTCTGTTTTAGGAGTTATCTCATGTTTTAAATTTTGGATCTCCATTGTAAATTTTGTTGTATGGTGATAGCAACAAAAATATCTTTTTGAATTTTCTTTAGTGGATCTGTGTTTTGTCACGAAACCGCCAAAGGGGGAGATTGTTACGGAATTTGAGTTGGCGTAGTTTCGTGAAAGTCTCAAGTCTTGAAGATTGAAGGTGAAGAAAGTTGGATCATTTAACAATCTCAAGAAAGAAGAATTCAAAAGGATCAGGTATGTTTAACTAAAGATTTTGTGTGATCCGAATACTTCTTGTAGTGTAGAAACACTTGGAAGAATCTTTCATTGCATAAAAATCAAAAACTGGACTTGGGACATGTTCAGGATCCGGATCAGGTTGTTCGATCCGGATCCCGAAGGTGGTTCGTTCATACACCAGTTCAATCCGGATCGTAGCCTCCTTGATCCGGATCCCGACACAGTTGAGTTACCATCTTCCTTGAACGATCCGGATCAGGCTTCGCAATCCGGATCCCGAACGTTGATGTTTGGTGAACTGTATGAACGATCCGGATCAAGCACTTCGATCCGGATCCCGAACCTTCGTTTTTCTGGAATTGCCTGACTCGTTACGACGATCCGGATCACAGCTAATCCGATCCGGATCGCCGTCCGTAAAAATCTCCAGAAATGTTAGGTTTTTGATTCTTATCTCCTTCCTAGGGTTTCTAACCTATAAATAGACCCTATGACTCTTTTTCTAGGTAATCCAAAAAGAGGCCGAAATCCAAATGCCGTCATTTTCATTTTATACGGCTCTAGATCCACATATAGAGAAGAAAGGAAATCATTAGAGAATACTCTATGTTTCTTCATCTATATTGATTAGTTTGATTCTAGGTTTTCATACTCACATCTTGAGTTGAATCAAACTAATGAATACTTAGATGGTATTTCCGATCTATC